>JAYRBT010000082.1:29712455-29735392 GCA_036023395.1 Myiotriccus ornatus | reverse complement strand
ACACTTTCACTTTTCTGCTCATTAGATTTACTTCCAGTCCTTTGCTGGAGGGCTCAACCACAATATCAGTACAGGCTGGGGGTGAACAGCTGCCCTGCTGAGAAGGGCTTGGGGTGTCTGTGGATGAGAGGCTGGACATGACCTGGCAATGTGCACTTGCAGCCCAGAAAGCCAATTGTATCCTGGGCTGCACCAAAAGCAGCGTGGGCAGCAGATCAAGGGAGGTGATTCTGCCCCTCTACTCTGCTCTTGTGAGACCCTACCAGCTGTGGGGTCCCCAGCACAGGAAGGACATTGACCTACTGGAGCAAGTTCAGAGGAGGGCCACCAAGATGATTACAGGGATGGAGCACCTCTCCTGTGAGGAAAGACTGAGAAAACTCGGTTTGTTCAGACTGGAAAAGAGAAGGCTTTGGGGTGACCTAATTATTGCCTTCCAGTACCTGAAGGGAGCCTACAGGAAAGATGGAGAGACACTATTTACAAGGAAATGTGAGAACAAGGTGGAATGGCTTCAAACTGAACAAGACTAGTATAGATTACATACTAGAAAAAAATTCTTTACTGTGAGGGTAGTGAGGCACTGGATCAAACTGACCAGATAAGTTGTGGATTCTCCATCCCTGAAGTGTTCAAGGCACACTGAACAGGGCTCTGAGCAACCTGGATTAGTGGAAGATTCACTAGAACTGCCCTGTCCGTGGCAAGGAGTTTGGAACTAGGTGATCTTTAAGTTGCCTTTCTATGCAAACCATTCTGTGATTCTATGATTTCTACCCTTCTGAGGGATATATTACCAAATCTCACATCTTCAGTGTGGTTAAAATGTCAACAGAATTCCTTTCTCCAACACATATGTAGTAGGAGTTAATACAATTTCTTGTGTGTACACACACACACATATTTTCTGGTGTCTCAAATTATATATTGGGGAAGGCAGCCCTGAAGATCAACTCCATTGCTGGTGCAGTCTCTTAAAGCACATGCCTAATCATGGTCTGATGGCAGCTTAGGAGGATATCTTGGGAGGACATGCTGGAGATTGTCTTGGAGTCAGTGGCTGAGCAGGAAGACCAGAAGCACTTGGGAAGAGGAAGATGAGGCGGTGGGAAGTGCAAATACAGCGTCCTGGGAGCTGTGAGGGTGCAGTCAAAGAGCAGAGGGCTTCCAGCAACTCTTAAAAAACCCTGACTATCAGCGGAGAAGGAAATTATAACACATTTATCTCTGTTTTGGGGCCAGACTGGATTATTTACATAGATCTAAGTCTAGAAAGACTAGAGGGGAACCAAAAAAATTATCGTGGGTTTTCACTGGGATATCTGAGAGAAGGGTTTGGCACTTTAATACCTACTTTTTAAGGTATTGTCCACAAAGAAGGGAGACAGTCTTCTTGAAGCCACACAACACTTGGAAAAAATATATACTGGAAAATATTTTACCAAATAAATAGCCACAATTTTAACTAGTGAAACCTGGGAGGATGGAATGAGGGAATTCTGGGAGCCAGTTAAAGCAAAATGTTAATTCTAATTGTTGTATTTAGTTGGCCTTGTCTTGTGACAAGTTTGTTATTATGCAGATTTCCTACCTGCCACTTCTGTGGGAGGATTTTACAAAGTGAAGTTATGCAGGCAATTCCTCTTGCTTCTTACCTCTCTATTCCTAATTATGTTGGCCCTGTGTTCACTCAAGATAACATTATAGCTGTCCCCAAATGCTCTAGATTTGGGGTCTGTGACAAATGAAATCTTTTAGTGCTTGGAATTTTTTTTTCCTTGTGTTGCAGAAGTATATCTACTAACATGCTGAAAACAAAGCTGTGTTTGCTTACTGTCTGACAATGAGTTAGTAGTTTTTAATATTTTCATGGATATAATTTCTTAAATCTTCTTTTTGTCTTCAGACAGATATACCATCTAATATATTGCCCTTATGCTTTTTTAGGTTTTTCTCCCTAGGAATGTTGTCTTTCTCTGTAATAAATTTTATGTATATGATGCATATATATCACTTGCCCAATACCATCCTATTAAAGGCTATAATGAAAATAATCTGTAATTCATCTGCTAAATAGAGAGTATTTTTGGGTGGAGAGGCTAAATTCCACACAAAGTGCACAGGGATTAGAAATCCTGATTTTTAAGTCCTTGCTTTAACCATTGAATCAGTAATAATTGTATTGCATTAATAATATTCTCTACTTCCGGCTGGTTTAATTATGAAATAATGCAGCACTATGGCTTTCAGTGATTCTTATTACAACAAATAGTAGTAGAGATACAGTCAGAATTTGTTTGTGCTGGATTTGACAAAGGGTAGGAGAAAAGTTGGAGAAGCACTATAAAATATAACAGGTTTTAGGTACTGCTCAGACAAATTAAAGCATCCCCACTCTATAGCTTTAAGCTGGGTGCAAAAGGGCTCTGGGCAGACTGGGTGAGAAGAGAGAAGCTGATCAACCGTGTGACCCACATGAGCCATTGTGGTGAAGGGGGCCCTGAAACTTCTCAGCTGCTGTCTCTTTGGGGTTACTGTGGTCCTTAATCTTGTTGGGAATATCCAGTCCATTTTCTTTCCAGCCTCTGGAAGGATTAAACCTACTCTGAGAAACCAGGAGGAAAGGTGGTCCCATACCATGGGTGTACACATCATGTCACAGCCAACCCGTAGAGCCACTGTGTCCCAAGAGATGTGCTGACTGCACTCCAAGCCAGACAGTGCCAAAGCACTCCAAATAGCTGGCATCCCACATCCATGCCATTGCCATTGGGATGGCCTGGAAGCCCTGCTGGCCATAGGGAACCTCCGAGAAAGAACAGATATTGTCAAATAGACCTTTGGCAGAGCTGCAAAGGTGGGCTGAAAGCTTTGAGGCAGCGTTCAAAGCACTGGGTCCTGCCAGCCCAGCATGTTCCTGTTGGGACTCTATGTTTGAAAGTGTCTTCCCAGGAACCATAGGGGTTAAACCTGATGTGATTGCAATATCAACAGATACACTAAAACATGGCAAATCTAGCCCCGAGTCCAGCCAGAGAACCTAATGCTATCCAGAGATCCAACCACAGGCAATGAGCTTCTAGGCTCTTTCCCTCTCTCCTTTTCCAAATCCTCCTCTGACTATGGGTATTAGGGTTTCTCTTTGCTACTCTCAGTACAAAAACATAATTAAAGCAATTAAACACTAGTGATATTAAAAAAGGGGGGAAATACGTGAGATTGTGGCTGAGCTTCTGACTTTTACTTACAATTTCAGAAATATCCCTCGTTTTCATCATTAAAGTTCAGAATCACATATCCAAGTGGTTCTTTGGACATTGAAATGTGCTATACATATGGCTATAATTTAATCCATAAGAATCTGATGGCCGCTACCTGGCCCTTTTTGCTTATTTTTAGTCAGTCTATAGAGAATTTAAAAGCCTTTTACTATAGACTTGGAAATAAGAGAGGGGATTGCTTTTCAATTTTTCTTGTGCATTGTGAGGCATCAATCTAAGCTATGACCAGGGTCTTTTTCCCCTAACCTGGATCTAAGCCCTGAGAACTGTTGCTGTCATACAGCTATATTCTCCAATATTGTAATACAATACATCCTAGGTGTTACATCCTTAAGAAGTTCCCAGGCTTCATTCTTTTTGGGAGAATGAATCATGAAGCTGCAAGACTTCAAGTAAATTTTATATAAAATTGTTAATTATCTGGAGAATTCCAATTTTTGTGTACATCTAGGTTGGTCTGAATACAAAACCCCAGAAAATGCTTTGAAAACTTGGGTTCAGTATAACTTCAGGTGGAAGCATCTGCTACTTCATTAAATTTCTAGCCCTGTGTGTGTGACAGTAAATAACTAGAGATTCAACATACCACTTTAGTACAAAAAGTGTTAAGGCCAAAGATGCTTTGAAAACAGTTTTGATACTCATGCAATGATTGCTAAGAACAAAATTCATCTTGTTACAGTGGAAGTAACACACTCCAACCTCATGTGGCAGGAAGGAGAGCACTATGCTAATTTATGAGGAGCTGCCATCTGAAGGCATTGAGATTTTAGGCCCATTGAATCTTAACAAAAAAAAACAGGGGAACATCTGAGGCAAAAATTAGTTATCATTATGTTTTAGTTTGTTTCAATTATTAAACTGTTCTTATTTCAACCCAGGAGTTTTACTCTTCTTCTCTGAGTCTTCTCCCCTTCTCTTCTTCTTAGGTGCCAGATGGGATTAAACTATGACAACATGACAGGCATCTATTTGTGCCTACATAACCCTGGCCTGGCCAAGAGAGGCAATCAGTGCCGTTGTGGACAATGCATTCCCGTGGAGGGAGCTTGGGGTGACCAGTGTACATACTTGGTGCCTAAACCAGAGGTATGAGTTGTCTCCTAATCTTTGTATTTTAATGAGAAAGGAGGGAGTGAAAACCCCTGAGCAGGGGTCCATGCCTGGCTCCTTCCAGCTGTGAAATGTTTGTGGCCCTGGTGGCTCTCTTCTCCCCAGGGGTAGAGGGAGGTGTAAGAGGCTCTCCTTTTCATTTAAGAAGGGTTACAGGTCCATGCTGCAGAAAGAGCTGCACCAGGGGCTGAAAGTCCCAAGAGAGGTTTGGGTCAAGTTAGGTTGCTTTAGGAGGACTTGGATCCATAAAGATGTTTTGTTTTCATTCTTTGAATTAAAATTTAATTTAAGTAATTGAAATACATAATCCCTCTCTGAGGAATGCTGTCTTAATCTTGTCTCTTAAAAGAAAAAGCAGGATTTTCAAATTTTATCTGTTACGGATCAGCTGTATGAGCTTACACCAGTCTTCTGACCTCTCTGAGCCTTTGTGTCACCTTATCTCATCCTGGCTTTATCTCTAACTACGAAGTTTCAAGCAGTTTGTCCTTTGCAATGTGACAGTTCAGTGCTGGACACTAAGGGTGCTTCACTGCAGTTGTGGAGCTAAGGCAGAAATACTTAATGAAAAACTACCCCAGAAATCCTCTTTCTTACACCCCCAAAAAATTAAAAGGAAAAAAAGCTATGTTTCATTTAGTTTGTTTCAGCACAGTAATTACCCATGTAGGTCCAATTACATTTCATTAAAAAAAAAAAAGAGAAAAGAGGTAAAGAACAAAAGGACAAAGAGTGAGAGAAAATAGATGGGAGCAGGGTGGAGAGAACAAGAATCCAGCTTTAAAAAAGACAAATCATAAATAACTGAGACCCTGGATTCAGGCACCAACATTCTCATCACCTGGAAATGGTCAGTGTCACAACTGTGGGTTTTGGATATTCATACACTGTGAGGTTCTGTTGAGTAAACCCTGATGCCCTACGTCCCCCTGCACTGATTACTTCTTTAAAACTTTAAAACTTCAATCACCTTTATTGTCACATGAAGGCTTTTAAATCTGGGTTATTTTGGAAGGTTCTTGTTTACTGTTCTAGTCTACTATAAAACAGTGTATACCCTATTGATTCAATTTCTTCCAAACCCCCACAGAAATTAATTGCTGTAGTGTATGGCTGTGGTAGCCCAAATCAGCTGAGGAAGCAGGGCTGGTGGTGCACCAACCACAGCACCCGCCCACCACTGACCACAATAACTAACCTTTTTGGGAAAAGTCACTTCCATCCGTCAGGCCAGTGCAGGGCAGTGGCCGCAAGGCAGCAAAACACTGCTTGGAATAATTCTTTGCAGATGCCAGGAACCGGAAGTTTCAGGGAGAAAAATGAAAGCCATTCACTCTTCCAATGACACGAGCCTTTGATACCACAAAGTCATTTGGACAGAGAGCTCCAAGGTCAGGAAGGCACGTAAAGATTGGTGATTAGAGAAATACTATATCAGCAAAGTGTGGCAAGCTATTAAAAGAAACTGTAGCTTTTATGATTGTGTTCCTGGAGCTTCCCCAGGGCTATTTGTATTAGATATTGAGTTAAGCATAACTTATTTAGCCTCAGCATTCCAGAAAACATTTTGATGTCAGCTACTGAAGGAAAGTAAACATGAGGAGGAGGAAACAGGGCTGATCCCAAACAGATAAAAATATTGTAATTTAATTTTGTGAACCCATGCATGTTAGAGCATTAAGAAAGAGGAAAAAAAGCTTTTAAAAGCTTGATTTGACTTAAACTTGGTTAATAAAGGTATTTAGTCACTGTGCAACTGGGGGAGGATGGGTGGAGAAACAGAAATATTTTATCATCTTGAGTACTTGCTACACCCTGGCAAAGCATGAACACAGTTTTCTGTAGACATTTTCATTATATGCACATGTGTGGGTCTCATCTCATGCCATGGGCTTGTGTGTATGTTAGGCCAAATTATTTCCTTAGCTGGGCTGTTGGCCCAGTGGATGTCCTGATGGCTGGTGACAGGGATTTGCCTGCTCTGTAGCAAGCAATTAAGAGTCTTTGGAACTGTAAAGTAGGAATTGCTCTATGAGTCTAGACTTCTGGTCACTAAGTGAAGAGTTCAAAATCTGATCTAGGGGCTGGTAATATCTGCATTGATACTATCTGACAGCTCAGCAGCTCCAGTGCAGGAGTCCTGCTTGTTTATTTCTACAAGAGGTCAGTAAATCTATTGGAGGGTTCTGCTCATGGGTTCTGTATTCTCTAAGAATAGCACTGTGGACCTGAGGAAATTGAAGGTATGAATGTAAGGTCAGGTGTGGTTTTTTCTTGATTTGCCAGAAAACACTGTTTATTTAAGAGTGAGGAAGTGGGAGAGCTGAAACCTCAAAGTCAAGTACAGCTCAACTCCCTTAACACAAGGAAGACACCTCAGCAACAGCTCCTTGCAGAGGATTTTTTCATAGCATCTTGACTGTGCTTTGATTCTTAGATTTATTTTTTTAAAGGTGTTTAAGTGGGAAGTTAGCACTTAAAGGTTTGTTTAAGTACTGCAGAAAAAAGCATCAAGGAATATAGTAGAACTAGCATAATGTTACAGGTATCACTCAGTAGATGTTATCTGTTCAGAAATACTGTCCAAGAAACAATTTGAACTTTCTGCCACTTATTCTGACCAGGTGTTTTAATGTCACTTCATTTTGGTCTTAGGCAATGTGCCAGCCCTTTCACTTTCCTTTGTCTCAAAAGACAAGGTTTATAAGATCGTGAAGACCATACTTTGGTGCCTCTCTTGATTAGCACAGTTCCAGTTCAGTACTGTCTTATTGCTGATAAAATAAGGTTTTTCACTCAAACTGTGTAATTCAACATTTCTGTGTTCTGAGGGGAAAGACTTCTAGCATGAGATGAAAAAAACTTCCTGTCCCTTCCCACCTTACTATGTATATTTTTTGTGCTAATGTTTTCAATGCGAAGAAATTATTCACTACCACAGGCATATCTCAGCTCTGCAGGTTACACAGTAATAACCAGTTCTCCCAGACAGAGGATCATATTGCATTTAGAGTGTAAATGTTATGTCTGCTGGTTACCAAATACCACATATAGGACTCAGCAACTAAGGCTTTATTTGCATGTCCTCTGTGTAAAAACATACTAGTTAATTCAAAGACTTCCCACAGGTATATTTTTTTTTACCTTTTAGCCTTACAAACTAGTCCTAATTCTTGGCATATTAAATGAGATGATGGTGCTATAAAGTTTCTATCTCTTAATTTGTAAGTTACCATTTAGTGCACATTTAGGCAGCCTTTAACAACAGTATTTTACTCAGGAATACAACTAATGCATTTTGCATGCTGTAAAGACAGATTTGAAGCTTCTTGAGACCCATAGTTAAAAAGAGAAAAGGCTTGTGTTGTTGACTATCTGTCTTGACAAAAATAATTCATGGCTTAAGAAAAAGAAAGCAGAAATGTGCTTTGCCCTAAAGCTAGACAGAAAAATAGTACACAAATTTAATAGAAGAATCTAAGTTTGGCTATGACTGAAGGACTAGATGAGCCAAAATGGATTTAAGAAGATAAGAACATAAGAAATGCCTTACTGCATCAGGCCAATCTATCGTTCCCAATACTCCCTCAGACAACAGGAGTTGCTATTTAGTGATAGCACATGAATGTGGCTCCTCTTTGCAATTCATTCCCCTTAGACTCTCCGAGCATCCAGAATTTTTCTGTTGTAGATTTTACAGGTACATTCCTCTCTCTTTCCTTTAATATCTGCTTATGACTGTGTTGTCCATGAATTTGTCGAATCCTGTTTTGAACTGCTCATTCTAAAATCTTCCATGGCAACAAATTCCAGAATTTCACTGCCTGTGGTGCAGAGGACAAAAAAAATCTTGCCTGCTTTAAAATGATCTCCTCATAATTTCAGCAAAAGCTCCCAAATCTAATATTGAAGATTTCGTGAATAACAGTTCCTCATGATTTTGTGAATGCCTCGGTATTCTGTAGCAGAGTTAGAGATGTTTACCCCAAAGAGTGTGCACTTTTTCAGCCTTCCGTGGTGACAACATGGCCCTGCTTCTCAGCTGTACAAATTACCTTTCTGCTCAGCACTGCTGAAAATGCTCCTCTAACTGATGTCCGCGCTGCAGCTCCCTGGTGGGTCACCCGCTGAGCGGAGACAGGACACTACCGGCTCCTGCCAGGCTCCCTCCTGGCCCCAGCATGCCCCAAATCTGCCACCTCCTCTGCGGGCCAAGGGGGAGCCTAGCAGCCAGACAGGGAAGTTATTTAGGTGATATTCACTAGGGGAGCATTTAAGAGGTGCATTTTAGTTTCATTTAAATGTTTGAACGTTTCTGGTTTATACTGCCATCGATTTGCACGTGTAAAAGCCCCACATTTAATGCACAGTGATATATGAATTTTCCAAATGTTTTCTCTACACTTCTGCTTCTGTTTTCCAAACTCTTAATTTTGTCTTTCTCTCTTCTTCCCTCTTCTTCCCACTGGGAGAGGATGGTGTATCTTTGCACAAGCCATTAGTGTGTCTGCATCAGTATTTGCAAGCAGTATGCAGTAAAACTTTTAGCTATAATGCAATTTACTCAGGAAATAAGAGGCAAACCCAAAAGGCTGAGACCTGCACCAAAGTTAGAGGTTTGATATTAAATATATTGCCACTTTCTAATATTTTCAAGTAGGAAATAAATCTCCTTTCTGTTGAAAGATAGTTCTGCCTTTGAAGATAGAATAACGTTTACATAAATGTTAAGGTCTTCTTTAATGTAGCTTTCATTATCTCCTATGTTCCCCCTTTCTCTGAAAGCCCAAGTGACTGATGTCAAGATCAAGGGAGTCAATCAATGTAGATACACTCCAGGACCCTGATAGGATATAAATCACCCTTACTCCTAACCACAGTAGATACCTAACTGAAGGACAGAAGTTTACATATTTGCTGTCCTTGTGGGGGAGGCTAAATTTCCCAGCCACTTACCTCATGGGAACCCCTCATTCATTAACCAATTGGGGTGCTTAGTATCACTTATCAAATAGGCTAATCAAAGTTTGAGAGAAAACAGCTCTTGACCATTTCTTGCCCTTTGAGCACTGCAGGGCCACCTCCCGCCCCTAGACTTTTATCTAATTAAAGTTAAAGAGAGCAAAATTAATCCATGGAAGAAAATGAGATAACAGCCACCACAGCAGATCATCCCAGAGCCTGGTTTGGCTTTCATCTGTTGCTACCTGACAACTAAGTAACACAGGAACCCCATTTTATGGGAGCAGAATCTGTCCCTTCGCATAATGAGGGGCATTTGTATTTTCATTTCTCACTGCTCCACATTGCAGTTCCTCTACTTGTAATGGGTGTGGGTGAATTAAAAAGGTCATCCTTTACTTTCCCTCTCTCAAGCTTGACTTAGTGCTGTTTTCACTTGCAGAATACAAAAGTGAAAACTGTAATTTATTACAATACCAGCAATTCAAGATGTTTTGCTTGGATCCTGTGCTTGCAATTGGTTACCGACATTCCAGATTTTCTTGCTTTTGTTGGCTACTAGTTTATAACCTTCAATTTCATTCTCTAAATCTGTGTTTAAAAGGATATTTCACAACACAGGGTTGTGGGTTTTTTTACCTTGGAAAAAAGTGTGGAGTGTCCCCTTTGCAGATTCACTGCCATCTTTGTGGTACTACTTGTGTTCCTGTTTGGTGTTCTTATATTTTAAATTCTTCTTTTTTAAACCACCTGATGGTAAAATTTCTGAAGCCCAAATCTTCCTTTATGATCACTTGAATTTTTAAACAGCTGGAACTTTGGCACTGTGAATGTCAGAAATAAGTTAACTCTGGTAACACAGCAGTTGTTAGCTGCACTGCGAATGGAGAAACTTGTGTTTTATGAGGTATTTGGGAGTCCTGAGCTGTGGCCATGCAGCAGCATGCTCTGCTCCTCCAGCTCCAGCAGCACCTGCCAGCAGCAGCACGCCGGGCTGTGGGAGCAGCTCCAACATGCCACCCTCGCTGGCATTTTAGGTTTTGGGGCACTGAGGGAGCAACAGCAACAAAATTTCATTTGCTTTCTAAAAATACTCTGATATTTTGAAGGCTGCGTTTATACTTCTAGAATTTTAGCAGGAAGCATTGGATTATAAAGTCTATGGGACAGGCACACATGGCCAAAATTAGAAGTGCTGAGGAAATCCACTTACACTCTGTCTGTGTTGTGACTTGCATCTCGAGGTGCTCAAAGGTGGGCAAGTTAAAGTACCCTAAAGTAATCCCATTTGGGTTCTTTTCTAGACAACAAGAACTGTTTTAATTATTACATGTGTATTTTGCTTTGGAAAGGGCCACTGTACTGCTTTGGTTTATTGTAGTCACTTTTTTTATGGTATTTTTTTGAGTTTACAAAGACTGTGCATCCATAGCTCTATAACCAGCAGCAGTCATTAAATACCTTACAACACTAACCTTAATATTGTCAGTACCCAGTTCCTAGGACTTCATAATGGGAATTCTGCAACATAGTTAATTACTTGCAAATGGAAGCTGTAAAAGATAATAGCATTCAAATCAAAAAGAATCCCCAAGCAAACTTCCAAATCTCTTCCAAACTCTTGAAAAATTCTAATCCCTATCAATGTCTGAACTAATATCTGGCTTTCCCTTTAGCTACCTGAACTAATCCATCAGACCGACAATTTAGAACGATGACCTGCAGCTGTTTGGTAATGGAAGGGATGCTGGTAGGACTTTAAAGGGGGATAGGCAAGGCAGTGAGAATGAGACTCAGTAATCCTCCTGTATTTTAAGGTATTTTGCACAGGGTGGGAAGGAGCTGAGACTTTTGCTTGCTTTCCCCATGGAAAAGCAGTGGGGGGTACATGGGAGCTCCCTGGGCTGCTGCCCACACAGTGCCCCCATGGAGGCAGGCAGCAGAGGGGTGTTTGCCAAATCCCTCCTGCAGCTGCAATGCCAGAGTGGGGAGTTCACCAGGATCCACTTAAACTCAGGTATCAATTAACACCAGCTGCTTTACTCTGCAGGGTGGACAAGACCTACTAGGTACTAGAAAATGTGTAATTGGGAAATATATGAGAACAATTTTGTACTGGTAGGGGGATAGGCTGTAAACTGTAACAAATCATTTCCATCTCTAATTTCTACATATTTAATTTATATAGGGCACTGAAAACTTAAATTGTAGCAAACTTTGGTCACTATCCACAAGAGACAGATTTGATCCAGTGACCCAAAGGTGAAAGGTTCTGTATTCCATTAGCAACCTCCTACAAATGCAGTCCCTCACCAAGGTTTTTATGCCAATAACTAAATACCATTAACCTTTACAAGCTATGCTGTAACATTTTCAGTCTTCTAATTCTGAATCATTTCACAAGCTAAGGGAAATTTGAGTTTGTCTTAGAGATAAAAATGGAACTTCTTCAATATTTTTGTTGTTAGATATTTAGGAATACAATTATTTTTGAAAGAGGGGGGAAGAAAAGCATGTTGGATTATGACTGTGTGTCTGGAGCATCTAAAAGGCATTGCCCTAGGAGAACATGTTAGGCACCACTCCTACACTGCTTTTGCCACCCTCTCCTGTGACTGGTTGTGAGACAAAATTCTTCTTTCCTCTTTACTGCCAATTTTACATCTTCTACTCTATTGCCCCCTGGAACACTCCTTGGAATTCCACCCAGGATCCAGAAGTCAGGAGAGACTTGATCTTGATACTAGTGCAACTTGTAAGCAATATAAAAGTATTTCTGCACATATTTTTTGAACATGCACAAATGTGTACCAAGAAGATATAATGCTATTTAATTTCTATTAAATGCAAAAATGTGGAAATAACCAAAAATAAGTTACACAGAATAGCAGTTGGAGGTCAGTATTCATGTCAGAGGTGGTCTTGCTCTATTTTTTTTTCTTTCTTCCTTTACCTACAAGCCAAACACCACTAAGCCAGAAACCACCAACCAGTACAGTCTCACAGTAACAAGATATTAATAGCCCATGGAAAAATCAACATATAATTTTATATTATAGTACTTACTGCAGTGCTCTATTTTTTTTTTAGTTCTAACCTAACTGTAACACGAGAAAAGGCAGCGGAGTGCCACGTAAAAATGTGTGTTCATTTTAATTCATAATATATTCAAAATATTGTTGAATTTTTTTCATATTATATGTTTTTAAGGAACCCTCACATCAGTCTTTTATTACAGAAAGCTAGGAATTTTACATACAAATTTTACTGTTGTTCCTTTTTGTTTAAATAAATCTATCAACGTTTAATCACAGAGAAGCACATAATAATCCCCAGAGTCTATAAAGTACCTTTGAGA
This sequence comes from Myiotriccus ornatus, assembly GCA_036023395.1. Classification (NCBI taxonomy): domain Eukaryota; kingdom Metazoa; phylum Chordata; class Aves; order Passeriformes; family Tyrannidae; genus Myiotriccus; species Myiotriccus ornatus. The sequence continues at coordinate 29,722,678 of JAYRBT010000082.1, read as the reverse complement.
TTGTGATGCATCTCCTACCTCCTGAAGAGGCTGTCTATGGGCCTGCTGTCCCCAGCATTAGTTATATAGGCTCCTCTCATACATAAATTCTTTTGTTATTGTTGTTTTTGGACCTCTGAGGAAATCACCCACATACTTACAGGCAAGTAGGCATCTTTCAAATAGGGGCATTTTAGTGGTTTTACTTAAAATGACTTCACAGAGGTTCCTGTATGTTGGGATAGTCAGTGACCTGAACTGGGTTGAAGCATGCCTAATGCCTAACTTCTTCTTCATATTTCTGCATTATTGTTCCCTGCCACATCTTTTACCTTTGTCCCTTTTTATACACATTACCTTTGGCAAAAAAATTTGGAATCTCTTATTGCCGTATTTCCTAATTCCTTTTATATCTCCTACTCTTCATACATGGGCCACACATTTTTTTTTTGTTTGTTTAAATCAATGTCTCATTGCCAAAAATGCCAAATCCAGCAACAATAAGAGAAATTTCTGGTTAACTTTTAAAGACCTTTATCTGCATTTGACTAGCCTGGTCTCCTTATAGAGGTATGCAAACAGTTCAGCAAACTTTCAATCAGTGTCTCTGCCATTGCCTCTTGGAAGGACTGATGCTGGTTCAAAAGTGCAAAGCTCTTCCCTGATTTCAGGAGTGTTAAAATAGCAGAACAAACATCAAGCAAAAGAGAAGGAATACAGACACAGCTCCACCAAAAACTCTCCCTCTAGCAATAAAAAGAGAGCTTGAAAGGAAGAATCCACTCAGCAGGCAGGATTTAGAGGATAAGATGTTATACATATAACACCATTCTCACAGGCGAGCCAAGAGCTGCACTCAGCGTGCAAAGGTAAAGCTTTGGGTCAAAGCAGAAATGTCGGAACTTTCCAAGAATTCTGGATACTCCAAGTGATGCCATGGAGCCCGAGGTAATGTGAATGCTGACCAGGCTGAAGTGCAGACTTGCTTCTAGGACTCAGTGGGTCTTAAAGATGCTTTGCTGCTGTTTGTATTCTGATCTTAAAATAAGATTAGACACTTGGGAAAACACTGTGTTAATCTGCTCCACAGTAATTCAAGCTGATCACCAGACTGGAGCGAAGTCCTGCTGAAAAGCTTTAAAACTAGGCAACAATATTGGAAGCAAAGCCAAACCAGCAGTGTTATTTCAAAGGCTGAGGGCTCTATTCCAAAACTACTGTCTCTCCTTCTCAAGCAGCTTAGTCTTCAAAAGAGGTCCATTTAGTACTAAAAATTACCACGATTTGGGGGTCAATAAATCTCTTTTTTTTTAAGTGATAAACCACAAAGTGCCCCATGAATTGATCTACTTCATGTTGCCATGGAGTTTGTCATCTTCTTTTTTTTCCACATACCCAAGTATTTCATTCTGGTCTCTCCTTGAAACTTGGAGGATTTTGGTTTCTCCCTCTCCCAAGATAGTTGTCATTGGCCAGTACATCAAACAACTTCATCTAGTGAACTCCAGCCACAGAACAAATACACCACCTACCAAACCAAAGGCGCCCTGTTCAAATCACAGTCCCTTTTGGCAGCCAGTTCCTCTCATACCATTATACCCAGAGCAAACGATAAATCTTTTGCCTTGGACGCTACTCGCTACCTCAAGTGCATAAAACTAGCTATTACAACAATTTTAGTAAAATGAGTAACTGCTAGAAAGGCACTGTGCTCTAGGTGTAACACATTTCACAGAAATAGTTTCATATAGCTCCATCTTTTATTTTTCAAAATTCAAGAGCTTCCCTCTAGCAAGCTTGAAGCCATTTATCTTTTGTATCTGCTGATGTTTTTTTCTGTTTTCTGTATCTTTGCTTTTTTTTCTTTCTTCATAATTTGTTGGTGTTGGTGTAGGGTTTTTTGGTGGTTTTGTTTGTTTGTCTGTCTGTTTGTTTGTTTGTTTTTCCTGTGTGGTCTTTGACATTCCTTGTGAGCTAAGAAACACATCTTACCATTGCAGGAAACATCACCACACATGGTTCTATGGAAGGAAGAACCTCACGGTTGCTGTCTTAGGCAAAAGGTAGATTTGAAAATGCCGGACCAAATTAATATTTATTGAGAACAAAATCTCAGTGAATTGTCATAGAAATTTATTTAATCCTGAATAGTTTTGTCTTTCGATTATTTTAAAAGGAGTTCTTGATGATACTGAAAGTGTGGAGAAGCCGTAGCTCCTGCTAACAACTCCTTGCTATAAATTGCCTAAAGAGCTATGCACAGAAGAGTACCTTTTTTTTTTCCTCTCCTTACTGAAAATAAAACTAACTTCTACTCCACTGGTATATACTCAGTTTAAAACATGGTTTTGAAGTGCATTTCTCCATATTGTATATTGGAATTGAGATTTGATAAAGTCTGTAACATGGTAGATTATTCTAATCCAAATCCTAGTTTAGTACAGAAGCAAAAGTTTCAGCAAGGCAGTTAAAATGATAATCCAAATGTAATGTCTTTGGCCAGAGCTTTCACAGCAGTTGTCAAAAGGTACATAAGTGTCCTTGGCAGACATGAAGGCAGATTCACACCAAAGGCATATTTGGCTGTTTGTCCCTTTAGTCACCATTTGCATTGCTCCAAAATGCTTGCTCCTACTGCCTCACTAATACCATGTGAGTGAGAGGGGAGGGAGGACTTTTATAAAGACCTCATTTCCAGAGCTGTGCAAAGCTGCATAGGGTTACTTTCCACTTTCTGAATTTGGTTCATATCCATTTGATTGCCTGCACACTTTGAGTTAGCTTTGCTGCCTTTCTAGTTACTTGGGGAAAGGTATTTTTTTCCTGCTGCCATGTCAGATCCAGCTAACAAGAATTCCTTTGCTACAGGGCAAGAATGAAACATCATTAAGTGGTAATTTCTTTTCCACAAGTGTAGCAGGCATAACCAAGATGCTTTCCTCCTAAGACTCCCAGCCCTGAGAAAGGGAAGAGACTGCATTTCTTGGGTCACTGTAACTTTAAGCCATTTTGTCAGAAGGAGAGAACAAAGGTGACTTTAAACAATTTTTTTATCTCTCTCCCTGCAACTGCAATGTAAAAGTTCACACCATGCGCTCTTACAATCAGACTGAGCAGGGAACTTGTCCCTGCACAGGCAGCATATGCATCAACAGGGTGTTGATTCAGCCCCAGATTCAGGTCTAAAGATAAGCTGCTTTCTTGTCTCGCCTGCCTTTGCACTCTCTAGCTAACCTTCCTGGAGCTCATCTTTAGTCACAGAGTGGGGAGTTTTTCCCTTCCTAAGCAGTCTTTGCTCAAGCATGTTCACTGACAAATTTAAGAAACTGTATGAAATTGGTGAAAAAGAAGCAATTCACATAAATTCCCTGGCTAAGTGAAATGTAAGAGCACCAGATTTACAGAGGAAATCAAAGTCTGAACAAGTAATTATACTTGTTTAGATTAAACAAAAGACAGCATTTTAATAAACAAGCAAAACCTCTGGCTAACATATTATTTCTCAGCCTTTCCCTTATTTATGTTCAAAATTAAATGTATTTTCTCCTCAGATACATAATCCCCAATAAATTAACCTGTCCAAGTAACACATGCACAGGATAAAACCATATCTTTGATTTTGATTACACTGCTTATGGTTGCAATTTAGGTAGCCTTGATTCCATCCATTGTTGTTTCTACGGGCTTGGGCATCCTTAAAATGCTGAGAAAATCTCAGTTCTTATATGGATCTAGTTAAGTTGTTGGCTGCAAACAGATAAACATGTCTTTTTGTTGACAAATGACTTTAAACCATAATTTTACAATTATGGTGCTGTATTTATGGCATATCATTGCTCTTTTATAGGGACTTTGGACTTACAGTGTTGTAAGCTGGTGGAAATTAATTGTGAATCTGAATGGTTTTATCTGTAAATACAATTTCCAAACATTCAACAGAACAACAGGAAACATTACATTAACTGAACTGTTGCACAGATACAGCAAAACTGACACTATTAAGGCCATTCAGTTTCTTGAAGTACCACAAATCAGCAAGTGGGATTGTGTCTCATGACAAATACGATAGAACAAATATAGCTTATTAGCAAAAAATACCTTGCTCACTTATAGGTGACCACCTTGCTCAGTGCTAGATGGACACCATATGGGCTCCATATTACATTATTGTAAAGCTTTAATACACGTTAGTAGCAGTTCTTTGCATTAAGACAGAAGAAATAATGCTAAAATAATGGGTTGTGATAGAATGTGAAAAGTAAATGGAGCAGATTATCCTTCCAAGGCAAGGAGGCTCACCCTCCCTGCTTGCAGGGTCCCTTCAACAGAACTACAAGAGTACATGGCTAACGTGACAAAATATCCAGCCCATATTGCCATAGTCATGGGAGATCAGGATTGTAATAGGTGCAAAATGAAGAAGATTTTTAATATTTCAAATTTAGATTAAACCAAGAAGTAATTCTTTTCTTTGACTGTGGGTTGTCACACTAATGGATGACAGGTGGATTTTAAAGACAAGTTTTAGTATGGCCACCTAAAATAATCTTTAAGTATATCACACAGAACATGTATTAAAGGACATGTAGAGCAAATGTATTATAAATCACTGAAATGAATCTCAGCAAATCAAAATGCTTGTTTACATAGGCACAGATAAAAATGTATCTGAAGGTGCTATTACTCCACTTCCACATACTCGTGCCCTTGTGCATGCAATTTAATAGCATAAATGTAACTCTGGAGGAGCTGTTTTTCAAGTAATCTGGAGCTCCTGGATTTCTGGAAATCAGGGTTGTAAAAATGTGGGATTCTTTCCACACATCCTTCTGGTAAGTTCATTCTTCCTAATTCAAAAACCGCAGCAGCAGCAGCCGCTGCCTTATGGATATGCATGACAGCCCTTCTCTGTCTCTCTCCTCCTCACAGTTTGTCATTTTTGGACTTGAATGGTACAGCCTACTCTTGCCTGACTCTTCAGCATGATATTTTCTCTACACCCAGTCTTTCCAGAATCACAGTACAGCAGGCAATACAGTACCTTTTCTTTTTTTTTTTTTTTTTTTTTTGGCGGGGGGGTGGTTAGTGGGGATAGGGGACAAGGGGAATGTTGTCCACAAACTCTAGCCTGTTAAGTTTTTCTTGGACTTCCTCTGGTTTAAGTAGAGCTGTCATCAACACTTGCTAAGTTACAACACCCTAAAGACTTACACAGTGAGTTATAATGCTTGTTTTCTATAAATCCTGCAAAGACACAAGCACATCGCTTGTGTACACCTTCATGCACACACCTAAATACCTATGTGTATCTACAAAAATTCATCAAAATGTATACTGGTAAAGACAATTCCTGTATAATGTTCTTTTTGAAGTTCTTTGGTCGAGAAGCACATAAATATATGAACTGTTATATGGAGAGACTGGAGCATAGGCCCACACCTGTTAAGCAAGTGGGAAGTAGTGTCATCTAGTGGTTAGCTCAAAGCTAAAGGGGACAGGAGCAGTAATTCAGTACTTAGTAAACAACATTTTTAATTCTTACACTGCTGTACTGTACAACTTAGAGGAAATAATTTTTATTTATTGTATCTCATTGATTCAGCTAGAAAACAGGGGAGGAAGTAAAGCCAGTTGGAGAACCATACACTGAAATATCAGAAATATGTAAACTGTTAAGATGGGCACTTTCCTTTCATGCATCCCATCCCATCAATGTTAGCCTCTGATGATGCAGACTTCTTCAGAGCCTATTCACAGACCTTCTGCCCATCTTCCCTCACACAATATAGTTTGAAAACTACTGTGGCAGGATGCTGGCACACTACCATATAATGAGGTAGATTAATTTACTGTTGAAACTTATGCTAACTGAAGTTAATATAAATTATATTTAACTGAAGTTAAATGTAAGAATAGACAAGTCTTTCTATGTCTAGTAATACCTGGTAAGATGGTTCTTATTCTTTCCTCTTCTGACAACCTGATTTTTAGCAATTATATAGTCATATAATCTCATATAGTCTAAAATATCACTTCTGGATGCAGGAAGAGGTTGTCCTGAGTAGTTGCTTACAAGTGAAGGAAGTGGTGATGTTAAGCACATACTTAAAGCTAAGTGTGTGATTAATTTCTCTGTATATTTGGGTTTTATAATATGAATGGAGTACTGTAATCTGTCTATATGCTCTTATTTTTTTGTCAAAAGACTTAAAGCTGTAATTTGCAGATATTTCTTACATAAAGTAACTGTAGTGTTAACATAAAAGCTAACTTATACCTGGCTGCAACATTGTTGGTATGAATATTTGCAATGGAATCTTAATTAGTTTCACCCATAAGAGTTTCATCTATTAAGATGAAAGAAACTAAAATCTACTGAAACTGTTGAATAAAGGGCTAACCATATTAGAAAGAAGCAGTTATAAACAGGACTTTTCCAGCTGCCCTTGCTAATAGGCAATTCTAAAACAACAGTGATGTCTGTCTTAAGTTTCTGCTAACAAAGCTGATTTCTGACCAGAAGGCTAGAGTATTCTTTTTCATCTATTAAGCCCCACAAGTGACAGTTCTTCTTCATATCCCCAATATTTCCTTTTCAGCTCACCAGGGCCAAAATGTCATCTTTTCTTGTAAAACAAAAAATCAAAGCCAAATGGTTAAAATGCAAAGTTTTGGTTAAACAAACAGTCAGTATTTCAGTGGTTTTATCTGCAGCCTGCAGAGCAACTAAACAAAGCCAAGATATTGTCCATCTCTTTGACAGACAAAGAGCCTCAGAGGTCCAGAATGACATGCCCGGGGCTGGCACGTGATTAGAGTAATTAAATTAAATAGCAGGAAACATGTTTTCCATATGCCATTGCCTGGCCACACACAAACTGTAACAGTAAATCTTTTATATTACATTGGTTCAGGGAAATGTATAACCATTTTAAAAATGCATGATGCCCACAAAAATAAAGGTGATATAGTAGCATATTCACCAGGCTCCCTGTCTTTGATCACTGGTCTAAAATGCCAAAAAAGTTCATTCCTTATTTATTTATTATTAAAAGTGCAGCTCAAAAGGCCCTGAGCATGTGAACATTCAGGAAACATTACTGGATTTACACTGGTGGGTAGTGCTGATGCTCCGTAGCAGGGAGTGGGGGGGAGCGGGGAGGGAAGTCCTCCCAGTAAAGTTAAGACAAACATCTTGGTTATCTTTCACATTGAGACCCTAACATGTTTGTCAATCTTTTGCAACAGCTAGGGACTCGAAGCATGAATTAAAAAGGAATTTCTGTTTCAGTTCTGTTTTCCACAGTAATATGAACTCAAATTCCTTTGTTTTCATGGCCAGTTGTTAGAAAAGCCAACATGTTTATCCGTGCCATAACACAGTCAGAAGAATTGCTAGTCAGTGGGATCATCTGTCATCCTTGAATTTACTTGTGACTACACTATTAAGATAAACTAGAACACTTGCTAATCTATTCCAACCCATCTTTTCATGGTTGATGAGGCCAAATCAAATCACTGGTATTTCTGTTTTGTTATGATATTGCACAATAGGGAAAAGGCTGCAAATCAGTTTGGAAGAAGCTATTAATCAGTGAGGATACTGATTCAAATGTCTAGTCCTTGAGATTTTTAGGAGATGACATACAAGAATACTTCCTATAAATGAGGAATTCTGAAGACTAAAAAATGCTCTTAACATGAAGAATATTAGCAATTCAGAGAAAATCATTACAATACATTAAAAAAGATGTCCATAAAAATTAAATAAAAAATTTATCTCACTGTTTTCTGATGAAATATATACTGGATAATTTCATAAGCATTTTAGGTATTCCATCTTCACTTTATCTATCTCCTTGACCCAGAAAGCTCAGATAAGAAGCAATGGTAACTTCAATGTTTCCGATTTCAGGTCCACCACTGAGCTATGGTATTAAGTTCATTAACTGATTCAATTTAATGAAATCAAAGTACACGCTTCCAGCTGGAAAAATAAATGTCATTTTATCTTTGAAAAGTAGTGTAAAGGATGACAGAATATTGATAATTTTGGCTCAGTCTTTAGCAGTTATGGTATTTCTCAAGTTATTGAAGTGAGATTCAAGATGTAGTCAGTATGGAGAATTAGGAGTTGGGATTTATTTTCTACTCTTTTTAGTGCTTTCTTTACTGACTAATCTCCATTGCTTGATCAGGAAAACTTGTATTTAACAGTGAATCTAAAATAAGTAAAGGAGAAAACAATGACAGGACAGTGAAGACTAACAACTAATTTTGGTAGTAGCTGGCAGATCTCTTTTTTTTAATCTTTCTTTAACTGTCTGAACTCTTCTATTCCCTGAAAGGACCACTGCATTTCAACTTAATTATTTAGCCTGAACTTTCTGTACAACGGATTAAAGCAATTAGCTGAAAGATAAAGAAGTTAATCCCTTATTACCATCTTGTCTTCTGAGAATAGTGACAATGGAGAAAGTATTTTGCAGCAGATAGAAACCTGGAACCTTTTGCTGAGGTGGTGTTGTAATCCTCAGGAGAGGACAGAGCTGCCCTCCAAACCAAGGAGCACTCTCAAACCTAAACTACAAGGTGTCTGTAAGATGTTTCACTACTGCTGCTTCACCTCCTCTGCCTCCTCTCAGCATCCCCCATCATGCCCTTCCACAACAGTGCAAAAGCAAGGAGGACACCCCTCCGTCTACATCCCTTCCTTCCCGACTGGCCTTGGCCTCCAGCCACTGTGCCTTCCCTGGGGTAAGCACAGGTCCGAAGCAGTGGTAACTAAAGACTTACAGCCCTTCCCAGGAGGATCTCTTACACTTTCTGATTGTCAGAAATGGGACAAATGTGGAGAACTTGGCAGAGGGGCTGGTACATCAGGGGACACCTGCATGGATAGTCATGAGAGGGAGAAGGGGCTGAGGAGGCTTATTGTTAGGAATTATTCACTGAAGGGTAAAAACACTATGGTAGCTTTGGGTGTAATTTTTTCTCTGACTTTGGAAAGTATGCTTTTGGAAAGAAGCCTTTGCCTTTTGGTGCTTTTCCATCATTACCCCCTTTAGGGCCATAAACTCTATGCTGTTAGGAGCTTCCATCCCTGGGTACCACCACAGCTGCTTCAGTGGCACAGAGGGAGTACCACCAATAGAGAGAACTTGGTAGCATTTCTTTGCTCTTAAAATGCTGCCCTGTACTTAAACTTATGAAAACATGTAAAATTCCATGCAGTGGCTTCTGCCAATGGTAAAGAAAGTCATTCAGTTTTGCCCTTGGTGATGGCCTTAGTGAACTACTTAGACCAAGGGGCTGAGACAGTTTTGGTTTTCCTACTGAAAGAAAGGATTACTTCTTTTATGGGAGGGTCCAATCTACTATAATAGTGACATAAAATAATACCTAACTTGAAAGCAGTTGATGGACTTGGGAAATGAGCAGCCTGCCTAGTTAGTGCATTATCCATCAACACAGGTAAGTAACAGTGCCCATGCTAATTCTCAATTGCTTGCTGCAGGAATATTTCTTGCTTCTGTTCCTTTTTTCTGGCTGGTCCTGTGCTGCCTGTGTTTGTTTTCTCAGAGCCTGCCTGGGAAGGGATAGAGGTTGTTATGAAAAAAATTGCTCACATAGCACAAAGGGTATTGCTGTGTGCATTTTAGCATCCTTAGACAGACCCGATTACCTACAGAAGTGTCCAAATCAGAGCTATGGATGACAGGTGTCCCTGGACTCAACTTCTGGTGATGGTACCTGTTTTCAGCACTTCCATTTTTATTTATCTGTTGGAAACAGTAAAAGAGAAGCTTTGAATTGCTCTCTATAAAGTCAGCTTCAGAAAACTGAAATCTATGCAGAAACTTATGGGAAACTATGACAGAAGACCTGAACAAATTTAGGTAAATGGTGAAAACCCAAGAAGTTCTAGAAAGAAAGGAAGATGACAAGGGATGCACTTGTTGGGCTTGGGTGCCTTTGATACGTTAAGGCAAAGTGTCAAAATGGATGAAAATGGCTGAGTAATGAGGGAAGCCTGATCACCACCTGTCCCTATGTGCAGTCAGGTAGCTGAGTGATGGAGTCATGCTCTCTATACAGTAACTCCTGAACTTTTATTTTTAGTGGAGGAAGATCTAGGAGAGCAAGCCTCAGAAGCAGTTGGTATCAGTAGCTATCCTTCTGCACACAGCAGGAGAGCATTTCCCAACAGTACTTCTGCCCCGTGCTCCTTCTGGGTCTGTTCA
>JAYRBT010000082.1:29648995-29712355 GCA_036023395.1 Myiotriccus ornatus | reverse complement strand
CCTTTGCTGAGGAAATACAGGCAGTATGAACAGAAAGACCTCTGTGGTCTCCTGGGGATCCAAGGGTCACAGGCCAGAACATGAGAGGAGACATTATGCACTGCTTTCTGCATTAGAGCACCTATGTCTCAAAGGCATTCAGGCTGAGCTACTCTTCCAGGACTTTAAACAGTGAAGTCTTATGAAGACTTAGCCAGCAGTAAATTGAGGCGTGCGTTAATTCACTCTTTTATTTTAAAGGAAGGTAGAAAATGAAAAATCTTGTGTTTGCACATTCATGTGGCTGACAGGGAAAAAGACATTCAGAGTTCAGAACAGAATTCTTCCCAAATGAAGCATTTAAAGAAGCAGCTTTCCAAGAACACATAATCTTCTTCAATGATAATATTAATAAAAATCCATGCTGTCTGATACAGCAAAATGATGAATTGCCCAAAGGTATGAAAGTAGTATCTCTGACTGTCAAAATGTGCAGCGATAATTACTGGGATCTGGACTTATAAGCTTTTGATTCATTCTAGTTACGTATTCCTGAAAAAGGAATTTAGTCCAATGTTGCCTCAGAGGTCTCCCAACATGTTGCTTTCTGTGACAAAAGGGAGCAGTAACAAAAGTATCAAGATGCTACAATAGTAAGTATCTGAAGGAGGAAAAGCAGCATAAAATATCTTTGATCAAAAAATAAAAGCAGTGCCAACATTATTCCATGCAGGTACCAATAAAATGAAATAATTGTTTAATGCCACATGGTCAGTCAGCCAATTCATTTCTTGAATTAATTTTGTGATAAAATAAGTCTTATCGCCTTCTGTAACTGAGATTTTACAATAGGTGAAACACAAAAATAATAATCTCCTTGGCAATTATTAATACAGTAAATCTGATGCTTTCTAAAAAAATTGGATCATTTTCAAATCCAACTGGGAAAAAATAATTACTTGTAATTATTCTCATTATTATGCACTTTCACATAGAACTGGCATTACAAAAAGAGAATGTTCTTCCTGTAACATAGTTTTTAGAGACCACAGGTAGAACCTTGATAGAGATGGATAGGCCTTTAAGAGTAAAGACGAGAGCAAGAAGAGTAAGTATTCAGAGGGGAATTCCTTGCGTGTAGATGAATAAAAAAATGTTCACAAAACAAATCCAGCTACGCAGCCCTCCACCTCCTTGGTCCATCCACACTAGCTGATTACATGCAGTTAGCTTTAGTGCCTTTTTGGTCAGTGTCATCCCCTGAGAAACAACTGGAAAAGATTTATGGGTTTGATCAGAGAAATTTTTCAGATACTGCTTAATAAAAGAAGACACTGCATTAGTTGCAGTAGTAAGAACTGCCCAATTTAGGGCATGCCACCTGCAGTGTACAGAGGGATATTTTAACATCATATCCTCCAAATAATCTCCCTGGTATTTCAGAGCTATGTACTGTTAAGAGTCAATACAGTTACTTCAAGACAACTAAGGAAAATAAAGTAAAACAAGTGCAACAGAGACTCCACAGCCACATTCAAAACATCTTAATCAGCTAATTAAAGCACTGGATCACTTACAAGTAAGTATCTGGTCTGTCAAAACAACTCTAGTGACTAAGGCCCCTGAGTAGCCATCACAGTGAATTCCTGAATGACTTCAGGTTCCTAAGCTAGTACCCTCACAACTCTCAGCTGCTGCTGAAATAACCCTTGGGGGGCTCCAACAGATGTGCATGCCCACAGGTAGCCAGGGAACTTACACTCTGTGGGCTAGATGAGTTATGGGGGCAGAATCAAAATAAGCAGAAGGAGTATGACACTTGAGCTCAGCAAATAAGGACCAGAAACTGGGACAGGTTCTAAAAGATGCACCTTCCCAGTCCTGTCTGTGTGGGCAAACGTGTAAGCATGGCTGAAAAACCCAGCTTTTCTGCTGGCTGTGCAGTTTGACATAATTGTATTTTTTGGTTTTAAATCTTATTCCAAATCAGGCTGAATTAGAAGAGAAAAAAATTACAAAACACGGTGTCTCCCAAATAGAGTGCTAAAATCTGGCCCATAGAAGATAATTTCATCCAGGATGCTCTTCTTTTTGCCTGACCAGCAATTCGGCACATGGTGTTCTAAGCTATATTCTTCCACTGAGAAATGAGGTACAGAAGCTCTGTTGCCACCGAGATGATGGGAACTGTATAAGGAAATCAGAAACTAAACAAATAAATGAAAATCAAACAAACATTTCTTAAGTGGATAAGTAAGACATGCTGCTAGTGGGACAGAATACAGCAAGGAAATTAACTTGGCTTAGCTAACTTTGGCTGCAAAATGTGAAGTGTTCATAAGGGGGAGAAATAAGTAAACATTTTTAGATTGCTACTTGGGACTAACGGTTATAGATTTCTACCTCAGAACGCCAGTGAAGATAAAAACAGGGTATAGTTTGCTTAAGTAACATGGAGTTAGTCTTAGTGATCCTGATGATAATGAAGATGAAATGCAGATAGTGCACAAATGAATGGTGATAGTGTCTGAAGTGCTCCTGATTTGCTGAGGCATTCAGCTTTTAATCCTATTCTGTTAATGCCAGAAGATGAAAAAAGGCTAATGTTACAGTACCTACATTCCAGTAATGTGGGTCTGGATTGAGTAGGTAAATATTATGAAGCATTTTCCCTCATTTAGTAGCAATTACTTCTAATTTGGCAGCTATTCTGGCCTTTTTTTTTTTTTTTTTTGAACAATGGGACAGAATAAACATATACTGTTAAAAAAAAAAAAAAAAAGATGTACATCATTCTGGGAAAAAGACAAGGCTTGTGAATTGTATTAACTTACTGTTTTCTTTACTTTGGGTGCTTTGATCCGTGATAGACAAATAATTGAGGAAAAAATCTAGGTGAAACCTCTAACACAGGAATGTTGTAAGTTGAAAACATCTATGGCTTTTAATTCCAACATGCGTATTTAAACAAATGGAATCTCAATAAAATCCCTGTTCAAAGCATGATTTACTTATAGACATAGGATTCTAAATCATCATAAACAAAAGAGCAAGCAGTGTAATGTTATACTGTTTATGCTTGTTTTAAGCTTTCCTAAGCTAAAACTTGACATTTTATCTTTTTTGTGGGTGTATTACTGACGAAACATTACTTTGCAGTGAGAACAATTGAATTTGATTTATAGAACTATTTATTCTTAAATACTTACACAGTGGAAAGCATTTTATTTAAAATTATACCGGAATCAAAACTGCTTAGAGCCAAATGAACAGTTAAGAGAGCTAGAATGCAACAGCTTTCTGAAGTCTTTTGGTAGTAGCAATTCATGTACTGTAGCAACAGGGATTGCTACACAGTACAAGCTGTTTCTCTCTCTAGATCCTAAGCAAAGTTCAGGAAATGTCACATAGCATTTAACATCTTCATGGAAGTTCTCTACAGCAGGACTTCACTGTCTCACGCTTTAATGTCTGTCAAGTTCCTAGATTCTCACTTCCCCAACATATTTTCAGGAGGGACTCTTGCTTTGCAAAGGTCTTGATGACTATCAAAGAGGTTCAGTACAAGCACATTTTCAGAGTGGGGGTCTAGGCAGCTTTTAGAAACATCATGGAAATTATTTCAGTTCGTCTGAATTTTGGATAACTAATTAGAAGCCAAGGCACTGGGATTCACTTTTACCTTTCCTATATGGTACAATATATGATCACATGTTCAAGACAGATGTCATGATGGGAAAATGAGCATGCATTGATACTATTCCACATCCACTAAAACTTAAAATGGCTGATGTAGGATAAAACAAGAGACCAAAAAAGAAAGACTTTGTGTAATTATTGTAAGAATACTGTAACAAAACCCTTGTTCCTGAAAGTTTAAATTGTTTCATCAATGTGTAGCAAACATATTTTGTTATACAAAGCGAAAGCACAACTAAGTTATCAAATTTACACAAAGTCAGATATCTGAAAGGGGATCTTTTAAAAAAAACCTTTATTTGAGAAAGGAAGAGACTTATATCAGAAGGCAAAAAAAAGGGAACATACAAACAGAATATATTTACAACACAAAACAAGAGATCACCTCTAAGGGTGTAAATTATAATAAATACAGTAGATTTAAAATGTAAGAGACAATAATCAATTAGAAATGTGGTTGTTTAAACCCAGTTTTCCTTTTCACTGGTTCCAGGTAGTTTCTCTTATTTTAATTTTATCCAAATTTGAAAGATTCTGATATTAAAGTCCACTAATATCTTGGGGTTTCTCATCTGAATGACATTATAAAAATATCTTTTATCTTTCATGAATACATGTCTTTGAACTGATATTGTACAAAATTCTTCTCAATTGCAAATTTCTCCCCAAATGTATTTTAAAAGATGCACTATCCCTTTTAGATAAGGCTGAAGTTAGATTTCAAAGAAAATTAAAAATATACAGAATGGGAAACATATATAATATCATTCTATGTCCTTCACTTTTTGAATGTGAATGTGATTTTTTTCATCCAAGGTGGAGAAAGATTTCTATTCAAATATGAAGCACATAAAAATCACCTGCATTTTCTCAATTAATAAATCTTTTCTATTTATTGAGGCCTTTCATGTTAACAGCAACTATTTAATCATTTGTTTGGAGACCTTCTAGGAAAAAGGATAATGTATCTTTTTAAAAGCTGCAACATTTTAGAAGAGATTTAATCATATTAGAGCATAATGTAAACAACACATGCTAATAACATATTTTAGAACAATTTCTACATTTGGCAAAACAGCTATCTCTTTTGAAACAGGATACTGCACCTTAAAATACCTCAGCTTTAGAAATATAAATATTTTTAATAGAAAAAAAACCTGACAAGGAGTCCAGGTCGGTTTGGGATTATCCATATTAAAGGGGATCTTAATACAATGAATCTTTAACTAGCTTAACAAAAGTAAACCTATAAAACAAGGTAAACATATCAAAAGGGAATATGAAGGAAATGTTTCACTGGAAAGCTTCCTTAACAATTTCCCTACTCGCTTTGTTATTTTCTTTGACAATAAATCAATTCATAGAGTGCCTTTAAAAACAGAAGGAGCGCTGCCCCGTCCCCCCCACCCCGCATTCCTCAGCACATGAATCACTTGGGCTTCCTGTTTCCATAAGGCATTTCCTGCCCCCCCTCCCAAAATCACTTTTCTGCAGGAGAACAGCAGGGACCTGACAAAGCACTGACTTAAATAAACAGGGCCTTGCACTGCACCCAGCCTTGCTCTGCCTGATCGTACAGGGATGGAAAGGGACGCCAGCTTGTGGGCTGCACACACTCACTGCGCCTCTCAGCTCTGAGGAAAAGCTCCCAGAGAAGCTGAACATGCCCTTTGTCAAGGTGGCATTTTATGCCTAGTTGTTATTTTAGGATTTGTCCATCAGACCCTGGCAGGAAAGGTTTTACGATTAGTCTTCATTTAAAAAAAAATAAACAAGTGATTGGATATCGGATGATAACGATAACATATCTGTGCTTTTCGTGCAATGTCCTAATAACTGACTGGAGCCTAATGCTGCATTTTGCTTCTCACCAGTACTTGCATCTACTGCATTTAAGGATGTCTCCCAGGACATTATCATCAAATAAGACAGAATGAAAAATTAACCAAGCAGTGCAAAAAAAGAAAACAACGCAATTTTAAAACAGTGCCTTGCTTTGCCTCTTTATATCCACCTTGTCCTTTTGTCTAAATTAACTTTATACATCAACCTAGGACCACTGATATAGCAGTCAGTACCTGTCTACTGGGGAAAAAATACCCTAACGTTAACAGTGTTCAAGACTACGGTATGATACAATATATACAGACAGCTGAAAGCAAAATCAGAGGATTCAAAATCAGAGCAGAAGAATGTTTCATCAATCAGGTTTGGAAACTAGTTCCAGCAATTGCTGATCTCAACAGGCTAAGTGATACAAGATCTCTTTCACTAAAAGTAAGCAATGTATGGTAATTCTGGGTTAATACAAAGTCTATCAGCTATTACGCAGATATATGCAGAATAATTGACTGCAACAGGTAGTTTCTCAATTAGTGGCCATAAGAATGAACTTCACTATGTTTTCAAGTGTACAACACTTCTGCACTTGTTAAACTGTTTGAACAGCAAATCAGGATTTGCTAGGTCTGTGAATCAAAACACAATTGCTTATGAAAGCTTCGAAAATGCATGTGATGTTCAGATAATAACCTTAATTACAAATCCTGGAGCTAAATCTTTGCCTATTACCTGTTGCATAAAAGCAGCTTGCTCCCCAGATTCCATTTGCTGGGTTTGAACATCCTCATCACTGTCCAGTGGCTCCTCCTTGACTTTCACAGCCCCCACCTGCTGTCCTATTCTGTCATCCACACCAGCACTGCTGCTCTCAGCCCTAACGCTGGCACTGCTGGCGGGAGCTCGCTCTTCCTGCATGGAGTGATCACTGTGAAGCTCTTCTTCAGCTTCCTCCAGCTGACTGCCAGGCTGCTTGAGCTGCTCAATGGACTTAGAGAGCATCTGGAAAGAGAAGAGGGGAACAGTTACTGACTCCTTTCACTGACGCCAAACACCAAAAAGTACTAGATTTGCAGGGACAAAACTAAAGCTTCTGCAGCAAACCCATGTAGCTATGCACTGCCAAAATACTGATGTACAGGGAAAAAAGAACAAAAGTCCCTAAGCAAAAGGTCACTTCTTATTCTGCAGTAGAAAATACCATGTATATGGAGTGCTATATAATAATAATAAACTAAAAATTGGGCAGGCTAATGAAAACATCTGTTAGACTGTTACAGCTGGTAATCAACAGAAATTTCTCTCCCTTCATACTCTTCAAACATGAATTCAGAAATACAATCTTACAGTTAATTTTCCTCAACACAAAATAATAAAGGAACACTAAGATATAAGTAAATTAGTAATCTGGTAATGTTTTGTTATAAGCAAGTTAGGAAATGTTCACACAAACTTCTCCATCAATTAAAGCTTGAAGGCACCAAAAGCCAACACAGGAGCAGTCACAAAGAGCTGGCATCAGTCCTCTATTGTGTGGCACAAAGATACTACAAGCACATCTGTCCATGACTGGAAAGACTACAGCTTTTGTGCTGCATTGTACAGGTATCCCAGTTTCAGCAATAATGATATAACACAGCTACCCAAAATACTGGTTTTACACCATTAACTGCTATTGTAAAGCTCTGCTGAAGTGCCAGAGGCCTGAGCGTTGTAATCACATACAGTTTACATTTTGCTATTTAAGATAAAGCCAATGAATTGCACACTAATCCAAAATTCCCACTTTACTGAAAGAGGCACAAATCAGGTGAGTAAGAATTGCCAAGGGGTCAAGTGAGTAATTATCATTTATTCAACTGCCCCCCCTAATTTCAAGCAAATACTGCTCATCATCATCAAAGTCAAATATTCTGAGGGGAAAAATACGCCTTTTACCATTACTCTTACCTACTTTGCTCTTCCCATCTGACTCCTTCCCAAAATATCAATTCTTTAAAACTGAGTTTTAGCTAGTGTTATATACTCAATTACTGCATGGCTTCACTATACCTATTTTTGTCACAAACCATGGACCATCCAGTTTCATTCAGCTTGCTAATGCACACAGAAAAATGCCACCCTAGTGCAGGGCAGGGTTGTCATGCAAACTATGATCAAGAAGCTACAGCTGGATTTAGGAACTCCCACAAAATCCACAGGTAGAGCTGAAAGATCAGTTTATGCAGTTCCAGTTGATGCTCTGATGCATACACCTCATCAGTGGAGGAACAAATTCCATTGTGGAAGACTGTCTGACTTTTGTCACAGAGAACCTTCATTTTTGGGGTGTAATGGGAGTTTAATGGTTTACTAAAAAGAAACGAATAAAAAATCCTTTTTCATTACTGTAGTAACTGGCAAATCACAATATGTGTATCCTGCATGCTGCAGGTGGCGTGCTCTAAACTGGGCAATCCTCACTACTGAAACTAATACAGTGTCTCCTTTTATTAAGCAGCATCCAAAAAATTTCTCATATGAAAGCCATAAATCTTTTCCAGTTTCTTCTCAGGGGATGACGCTGACCAAAAAGGCACTAAAGCTAACTACATGCAATCAGCTCAGGTACACTCCTCTCTGTCATTTAGTTATTATTAAATTATTATTATTTATTAGTTAAACATCCTCAAACAAGAAGAGATAGGCAAGTAAGGCCGTGTGGCTGGCTACTAGTGAGCAAATAGAAGCTGAAACATCTGTGTGACATATAATCATATAAAGCTACGAGAGTTACTGAGGCTGATCCATCTGTAAACCATTCCATGTGCCAGTTACTTGACACCAGGTGGGTTATTCTGGAGGGGAAGCCAAGAGAAAATGACTGCATGTCCACAGCAAAGTTAAGACACATATTTAGCTCATTACTGCTCTCCTTTCTTTTACGCTTTTCCACTTTTATGTCAGGCTTTTTTTTATTCACACTGCTGTATGGGCACAGATCTGCTGCTGAGCTTTCTGAGGCAACACGTGACGGACTGCAGTACAGAATGAATACACAGATCACCTTCAAACACTTTCTGCATGCAGTCAGTGGAGTGAACAAGCACACATAAGGGGGCTGCAGAGACTCAGAGTGGTATTTGTGTGCATTTCAGTTTGCACTGTTCCTGTTTTGGGGCCTCTTCCCATGCCGTGGAAGTCAGCAGGTGATTTGCTCCAGACTTCGGTGACAGGAGGAGATAAGCAAATTAGATTTTCTAAAAATCTGTGAAATGTGTTTTTTAAAGACAGCTTGGCCCCATCCTATTTCAGTACTATATTAGCAGCATTATCAGGAGACTGTTCAGTTCTCCTAAGCCAGAAACATCTTATTTTACATCTCCTTGTAGTACCAGGAAAACTACGTATTTGGAAACAAGTGAAGATAGCAGTTTAGAGTCAGTAGTTCTATCTTCTCTCTCTATCTGAAGATGGATTACACAGCAGAAAATGAGTTCTGAGTGAAACACTGCTTAGGTCCTTTCACTGCACAGCTGGATACTTCTGCTTATACTTAATGTTTAAATTTTTCACTTTAAATCCTCAGTTTTCTTTTTTTTTTCCTGAATTTATCTGTAGGTTACATGCAGGACTTCCTCCTCATTTTAATGCATATTTTTTATTTTGAAAAAGTGATTGTTTAATCTAAGTTTTAGTAAAACTGGATTTAAAAATAATAACAAAACTACAATTTATTTCCTAAGAAATTAAGAACTGTACATACTGGTTATCTTTAACCAGTGTACTTTACTGTTATCACTATTGCAACTAAAGCAGTCACTAGAAAAATGGCTTCATGCTAATGTAACCTTTTTTTTTTTTTTCACTTTTATTTTCAGGAAATTAAACTGTAAGGGATATGCATGAGCCAAAGTAAATAGTGGCAGCAGAAGAGGAAGCATTTACAGACATCAACTCCACTGTATAACTGCAAGAGTCCAACCAAAAAAAGTCATCAAACATAATCCAACCTGCTTGTTTGCATAGAAAAATGGAAGACTAAATGTAAATAATCTGGACACTGCAACAGACCATTTTATAGGTCCCTCAGTTGCAGCCCCCGACTTTGTTTCTCCTTTGAAATGATAAGCTCTTGTAAAATGAACAATTTTAAATGTCTTTACCGAGAGACAAAAACATGAAATCCTGCAACAGCCACCCCATAATTTCCATCCTTAATTAATTGTTCATCTGAAATACATGGCAGTTGTTTCTAAGAACTCATGTATATACTTACTGAACAAACTTTTTCCCCTTCTTCCCTATGACAATCAGATTACTTTGACCAGCTATGTCTGTTGGTAGCTGTACTGAAAACAACTTGGCATCTGCTTACTGTTGTCTCTGTTACTCATGTAGTACAACATTTCTAAGGGATATATTTGTCTTTCAAAATCATTCTCCTGCATTATGGCTTAAACATTAAGAAATGAGAAAATGCTCTGAGTATTTTCCAGTTCCAAACACAGCCAACTGTTGCTTTAGTTTTGTCCAAATAAACCCCTGCTGGAAGCAATATTTGGAAGAATACCTCTCACCTTCAGAGGATGCTAGTCAGATGTGTAAGCTGCAAAGCCAAAACCTTAGTGTAATATGTTTAATGAAACGAGATTAATTTACTACCACTGGACCTGATCCAGTCTTCCACATTTCATTAAATATCATTCAGAGAAATAAATGATTAATCTGGGCTTAACTGTATCTTTTCAGTATTTCTACAAATAACCTTCCTATTTTTCCATCAGTGTTTCCATCAACATGTATTATTTTTTATTTTATTAAGAGAGATTGGTCAACTATGAACATTATCCAAAGCACTAATGAATTTTCACTTCCTATATATTTTTTTTATCTCACAGTCTTGTCCAGCCAATGCTTTCATATCCAAAGATGTTTTGAACCAACTGACATCCTGGAATGAAAACTGAAATTCAGGGATTTCTTACCGAAGCTTTAGCATTATCCATACAGCTCCCATACTTTAGTGCACACTATCACTGCCCCATTATTTTAACATTTACTTTACCATACTGAGAATTTCACCACTAAAAAAAAAATTGTCGAAATACTATGAATACAGCATTTAAGAACAAAAATAGGGTTCCCACACTGATCAAATAAAATTTTGGTTCCAGTGAAGACTGTGCTAGTTTAGCTTCAGCAGAGGCAGGCCTTGTTCATCATACATGACAAAAATAACTTTTAAAGACAGAGGACTTATGTTCATGTACTCTTCACATTATGATTTCTGAGATTTTCTTGGACACAGACTTCTGCTAGGGGCTTTGCACTTATATTAGTGATATCAAAATCCTTTTTTTTTTTTTTCTGCTAGTGGCAGGGTCAAAGCTTTCTAGATACAGATATACACAAATAATACCAAGATTTTAAGGTTTTTTTATGGTAGTAGTGGTCTTCTGATACCCAATTGCACTACTTTTATTTGGGAGTTTTGGACTTTGAACTCCCTTTATTGAGCAGAATGAAGATTTGCAATGGTGATCAAAGGGTGTTATGAGGAAATAAGCTGTCATTTGGACAGAAGTATATTAAAGCTGACAATGGCAAAGCCGATCTTCCCTAAGACAAGCTGAGTTCAGGTTACTTCACATTCATTACTAATTCTGGGACAAGGGTTTTTACCTACTTTTGGATGGGATGTCAACATTTGCAGAATGTTTTCAGAAGGTCAGCATACTAGATCCCACAGGTATACATGCCAGACTTCAGTGGAGATTTATACCATTTCTCACATCAAAAGCCTGACATCTGACAGCTGACTAGAAATAATCCATAGGGGAGCTTCTCTTTGTTATGAAGGACAGAGGCACACCTTTTGGCAATGATTTGTTTCTTTTCAGAATGGAAATGATCCAAGGGAATCCTTTACCTCTGACCTATGTTAGATTTTGCATGTTATCACCCTCACATCAGCACTGGCTTGCTGCTGAAGCATATTTTTTCCTCGAAGAAAATAAATGGGTTTTTTTTTTAATACAAGATAAATACAAGAACAATGGAGTGGGGAAAAACTGGATCTCTTTCTCTTTTTGTTGTTACAGCAAGATTCACCTATAGGTCAGCCAAAAAGATCTGACCAAAACCAGTTTTCAGGGAGCGCTGATAGATGCCACATGATCTTAGCTCAGGGCAAACATTCAAATGAAAAAAAAATTGAAAGAGAAATAGAAAAGAAAAAGGAGATATTAATTTGTTCTAAGCTCTTGATCAACTGGCATTTCAGAGTCTTGTCAGCTTAAAATGGTTCTGATCTTTACCCCCCAAACTTTCAAGAGAATATTTTAGTATTCCTTATTAAATAAAACCCCTACAATTTCCATAACTGAAAAGGAAATTATACACCTATGAACAGGAGAGTAAGGGACAGAACAACAGAAAATAACAAGTTCATGTGTTCATTTGGTACGTGCCCAGTCTTGTCCTAAGAAATGAGAAGATATCGTGTTGTTTTCCTACCTGACCTAGAACATCTACTGTTTAAAGTTTCAAATAACTATAACTCTGTTTTGCAGAGTTTGATTGTAGAGCCATACAAACTATGTAATGAACAAATAACTTCACCTGTGAATAGAGTCAAGTTTTAAGACTGAAGAAAGTATGTTCCACCATGCTAGCAGAGTTCAGAAACCTTATGTAGGCACAGGTGTTCAATCTGAACTTTTAGCTAAAGGGTTAAAGAATATAGCTTTAAATTCAGTACCTAAAAGCTACTTAACGATTTGATCTTTTTTTTCACTCTCTTATCTATGGGCTACCCTCGAATTTCAGTTTTTAAAAATCGGGTTCCTTAAGTACGTAAGAAAGGCCCCTGGCTTTCTGCATCCTTGCAGAGGACATACGTGGTTAGATCACTGACATTTTTCAGTACTATTCAACAAAATGATTCTTCAGAGAATGGAGAAGAACCCAGATGCTGCAAACTGTAAAGTCTGATAAACCACACGCATCCTCGGATAACTCACTGCTTCTGTGGCTGCCATGTGACCTCATTCCTCTTCAGGTATTTGCTGCTCTGAGGAGTTACTGAGCTCCTGAAAAAGGCTGACTGCTCTGGGAGTAGGGGTAAAGGAGACTGAAAAGCTACCAGGGCAAAAGTAGGTTACAGAGGTTCAAGGTAGAGAAAGGCCCTAAGATAAACTAAGTTTCTACTACCTGCATATATGTATAGCCAATACTGTACAGAACAAAAGCTAGGTTCACCAGGTTTTCAAAGAAGGAATTTCATTTTGTCTCTTAATCAAAAAGAACCATGTGAGAATGAAAGCGTATTTCAAATATGAGAGAAAGTTATTCTCATTAATGTGTATTTTCATTGTAGTTTAACTCAGCAAAAAAAGTGTTACTGAAAGAAGCATTTATCCCAACAAACTTCAGTTTATTTAGTCTAGTTCTTGTGAGGTTTAATGCATTCCTAGTCCTATGTGACTAGAAATATATGTTCATATGCCTCAAGTTTAATTTTCACATTGGGGACAAATGTACATATATGTCACAGCACATAGCCCAAATGCTATGGTGGAATTTATAACAATAAGCGTATTATCTAATAAAAACACATCAGTGGAGTTCTTTGCTTTGAGAGGAGTGCATGAACTGATGGGTCTGTAGAACAAAGACTCAGTACTTTACCCGTTAAAAATTCTTTTCTTTTCAAACAATTGAGGGAAGGTGAAATATTTTCAAAACCTGAGGCTACAAGATATACATATGCCATCTTGATTAAACATATGGAATGCATACTCAAAGAAAAGCCAACTGGAGTCCTAGTTGAGTAATCAAAACACCCAAGCTGAGAGGGGTTAACATGGAAGGATCAGCTCTGAACTTTGAAGTTTTCTGGTCTTCATTTTTCCTAATTAAGACAAGATTTAATAACCAAACCACTGTACAAACTATGTACTTAAACTCTAGGTTTGTTTCTAATTTTGTTGGGAATTCTTAGTAGATTCCAAAGAATCAGTAACCCCTGGGAAATTCACCCAGTAAGGTGGATTGATTTTTTTTTCCCGCTTAAGTACAAGAGCCGAACGTCCATTTTTCATCTTCTTTGCCACTGTCTCTTAAATAGAGTTATTGAGTAATACTCAAACAAAAGAAGAGAACTAAAGATGCATGATTAGTATCTAAATAATATGAAATAATATGTTTGCTAAGCTTCAGCAAACAACTTTTGGAAAACTATGCAGTAAATGCAGAAAAATGTTCTCCAAATAAAAACATTTAATTACTTGTATATCTTAATTTTAGAGCAGGGAATGATATTACATTTGTTGTAGAAGCATTCGTTCCTTGTAAATCTATTTAGATTCTCCTGCTCTTTGTTTATTAATGGATGGTTCCTTCTCCTCTTCCCCCTGCCCCTGCTCAGAATAGGGTGTTACTGTACAGGTAATCACAGGCTGCATGACTGAACTCGGTATCAAATGTTGCAACAGCACATTCTTCTCTTTCTCCTTATATAGTAAGATAAAAAGTCAGTTTGGTAAATGCTGATTAAAAATGTCTCCAGATATTTAGTAAGTTTCTCACATAGAAACAATAAATTTAATCAGCTGATTGAGTTCAAATGAGTTTTCCATTTATGCCACATACTAGTCCACAATGAGGAAGGTTTTGACACAGTTCAAAAGCAGCTGAATGAAATGACTACTGAAGCTCAGAAGTACACGAGATAGTTGGAGATATCTAGTAATATTTAAGGCATTATTTACCATTCAACAGGAAACCACCTGTAATGTAAAATTGTAAGCTGTTTTGAACCCTATTTTGTTGAATTGTAGCCTATTTCAGAACCTGAAAATTTAGTTCTATACCTATATATATCAACTATGCAAAACCAAACAAGATACTCGTGCAAGAACCTCTCTGCTGTCCATGACCACATGGCACCAATAACTAAACTTCCTTATTAGTTTTCAACCTTTAAGTTAGTTGGAAATTCTTTACTTTGGCAACTCACCTTATTCATGTGGATCTGCTGCTGGTATTGTTTCTGCTTCTCCAAAAACTGCTGATGTTGCTGCTGGATGACCAGCTGGGCCAAAGTACTCTGAGGAAGAGGAGCTGACTGGGTTCGATTCAGTGGCCTGTGACGAGGCAGTTTGTGGGCAGCTCTTATGCCAGGTGAGACTCTCTCCTTTGCTGCTAAAGGAGACTGTGGATGCAGAGGAACCGCTCCTGCAAAACAGGGACATTTCACTCCCCTGTGAAAAACAACAAACTAATAGTTCTAATACGAGAGAAAGCTTTCAGTGAGAAGAGGGGTGTATATTGAGGAACTCTACATCAGCACTGATTCAGTGGGATGTGTACCACGTGTCTGGCCATGCTGGGAAGTTCAGCTGCTGGAAAAGAATGTGATGAAGTAATCATTTTCTCTGTTCTGTAATCACTGAATTCTTTCAGGCTAAGAGACTGGAATAGAATCACTAAAAGAGAAAACAGATACTGTCCTTTACTCTTCTACCCTTCCACTTTTCCCAACGGTTAGGATGCATGGTATCTGTATTACTACATTTAGTTTAAACTGAATACAAGAGTCATTAAAAACATCTAAATGTAGTATTGTTGAAGCTTTGGTCATTACCAGTCACAAGAAGTTTTTGCTGTCTCATTTGTTCTTTCAGTAACAGATGCTGCAGGAGAGCTTGGTGGCTGCTATTTGGCTTTCCCTCCAAAGCAATGTGAGGATGAGCTGACGATGGAGGAATGTTTCCTCCATATTGTCCAGCCAAGGCCACTCCCTGTCTGAGTGATGGGGTCTCCCCCTTCTGCTTTTCTTTGAATGATGACGAAGCCTGTCGAAGAAGAACAGCATTGGTAACTGCTTTTCAGAGACCTGGCTGTTTATACCTTGATTAGCTGGTCATATGTCACTCTTTATGAATACATACAGAAGAAAAGGTTAACATCCTTATCTTACACTTTAACCGTGAGATAAAAAGGGGGGAAGAACATGCCAGTTAAATTTAACACTGTGAGAAACTGTGTAATGAAACCACTTGGAAAAAATCAGTAATAAAAGCCAAAGCATAAGGAACTACTAGTTAAAACATTATTAATGAAAGGACAGGACCTATCCTTAAAATTCCTAAAGAGCTTCCCACAGCCTTCTGCACAGGAAACATAGGATCAGAGGAAATAGTTTGCACTGAGTTAGGAATAGGCAAGGCTTGTTTTTTCACATAACTTTCCATCACACAGCAAGCCAATCAGCAAAACAAAATAATTACCTGTAGTAGTGGGAAGCTATTACTTTTCCCGGAGCACTCCCTGACTCCCTGAAGGACAGCACAAATGTAAGTTTTACCCTTTGCAAAGTACATTTGTACAGTTAAACCCTCATCTACAGAATTGTCAAGAGCTGTTGTACATGTGTGGCATTTTAAAGTACCCTTATAAATTGCACAGTTATTGAATTAAAGCTTTTGGAAGTTTTCATCTTTGAGCATTGTGAATGTACTTTATAGTTCTTTGCTCTTTGACTATTAAAAAAAAAATCTTAAACCATCAGTTATAGCAGAATAACAATTTTTACAGCAAGAATAATAACTGAACAGAAACATACATGTTGCGGCTTTCAGATAACCACTTATGGTATGTCATGGTAAAAACAGTTTATCTGACAATCTGAATTTCGTAAATTCTAAACCAAGGTTTTCACCAATATTTTTTTGGTGTATGCTTACTTCACACTCTGCTATCACCATTCCCTGAAAAACAAACACCAGAGTAAACTTCACATTCAATTTGCAACTGCTTATTCACATCACTTGTGTAAATCAACCAAAAGTACTATTTGGTGCTAGCTGGCCACATCAAAAGCTTGTAAGATTTGAGTGAGCAAATGAAGCATATTTTCATTTGTATTTTAATGTTATAAAATTACTCTGAAGCTAGTTATATATTTTGCGAAATAGCTAAGAAATTTTTCATGATATCCTCTGAAAAAGTAAGCGCTACTTTTTATGATCAGTTCAGTTTTTTCATCCCTTAAAAACAATAATTTGCTTATAAGTATCTCATAAAAGACTTGTAGAGAACTGATTTAAGGCTTACACAATTTTCTTTTCAAAGTTCTGTATCTGATGTTAAAACGTTGGATTTCAGCAATATATTACTGCTAAGAACAGGAAATGTGTTGGATAAGCCATAAAGTGAAATGGAACTTTGACTTGAATCTACATTTAGCACTGGAATTCAATAGCATTTATTACAAACCATAGAGGATTGTATAGATATAATTTTCTTCCCTCCATGGAAAGCTGTGCTTACAATCCCTAGTTTTTTCATAGAAGTTACCAATTCCTATTCTAAGAAATTTAAATTGTTAAAATTTCTTTGCAATACATGGTTGTATAGAACCACCATCTATTAGTTGTTGGGTTTTGTTGTTTTGTTTTTTTTTTTTTTGCTGGAAAGCAGATAAGCTTTTTGGCCAGTAGCAAAATTTTCAGTACTGAACCTCAGATTTCATCCCCAGGTTGCTGTAACTTGGTTTAGATCTAAAGATCCTTATCCATCTGCATGATATGCATATCATATCTGTGTTTTCACACATTTTGCATATTAATTTAAGATTTATCTCTAAAGAAAGGTCATTGCTGCAGACTGAAAAAAGGGATGTGAATATAACTCGTCATTAAAACATTAAGCGTTGTTCACTTCTCTCCAATTTTATTTGTCTGATTGATAGCATACCACTCAAATACAAACCTAGCTGCAGGAATACTAGATTCTTCCCCTACTATGCTCCAACCCAATTTAGGTCCCTACTAGAATCTCATAAAAAGTTACAGGTGCTGTAATTTATCAGGTAGAGATAATCATGCAATTTGAACCTCTTCACTAAATAAACTCTTCATATACTTCATGCCACATCTGAAATCTGTTATCTTACATAAATGCAATGCATATGACCTATATGTAGGTAAGCTCCACACTGCCACTTGTTTATTTGGGATTAAGAATGATTATTGCTTTCAAGTTGTGCCCTTAAATATCCGGATGTTGCCCAACGCATAGAGATGTTTGGTTCCTACCCTGAATTGCTTATGTTCCAAAATGCTAAAAATAAAGAGAATTATCAGAAAGTAGGTTTTCTGGAAGCAAAATTATATAGGAAGGCTTGAGGCTGGTCACTTACACTGATTTGAGGTTGTATTGCTGGAAGTCCCAAGGTAATGTTGGGCAAAGAAGGGGATGTGTACAGACTCAACAAGTTCACTGATTCATCCTGTATCAAAAGGCGTTGCTGGGAAACCAGATGCTGGAATAAATGGGAAAAATGACAGAAGTAAATCTCCAAGCTTTTTATCTTTATTACTTTATCCTCATATCCTGATACACTGAAAGCCAGTTCTGTATCATTCACTGGTTTGCATCCCAATGGAGTTCCAGATAAGAAAAATTACTGTCCCTGTAAAAAAGCTGTTGATAGTTCTGTTCTTAAGAAAACAACTGATATATGTCTGGGATTATTCCTTGGTTAGTAAATCAATTTTCCATGCAAAACTGAAATCTTGACAATTTCTAGACCATCTCATCAACTTCTCATCAGTTCAACATCAGTCTTCTCATCAACTGGACTTTCACTACTAGAAACTCAGTGGGAATTTCGGCAATGAATTAAGGAGTATATTTAGCTGAATCAAAGGTGTCACGAGTGTGGACGTATTAGACCTTTACCATGGTTATTATATTTTTTGTTGCAATATTATTTGTAACAAGCCCCTTTTTTTTTTTTTTTCATCCAGATATTGATACGGGGATGTTTCAGGCTCATTTTTTACCTCCATTAATATGGAAATTTTGGGTAGAAAGTAAGGCAGATTGACATATCTGCCATTTAAAACAATGTTGTGTCTCTCTCTCTCTCTGCATGTATAAAAAACCAGTACCCTATTATTCCCTGATAATGGGATAGTCGTCATAGCTTTCCTAATTCTATTCAAGTTAAAATCTTTAAAACTTCTTTTGAAGCCTTGTGATATAATTTTCAAGGACATGGAACTGCTGATACATTTTTAATTACTGTTGAGTTAAACCAGACATTCTACAAGGATCACCCTTTGTCTTTCCATAGATTAACTGGGAAAAAACGTAAAAAGCTAGATTACCACAACTGAATTTTTTTGAAGCTTTTGCCTTTCTGCTTGAAGAGTGATGTTTTTCAACATGTGGTCTAGTATAGTTGCTTGAATTATATTTTCTGTTTAACTCTTGCTTCCCTCCCAGAACTTTTACACAATAAGAGCTACAAAGGTCTTATTAGACTTAGGAACTCTGGCATGATATGGTCCCCAAGGGAACAACATCCTTGAAAAAGAATACCCTGTGTAACAGTATGACACAGTGACTGCTTTCTTCCCAAACAAAAAGCATATGGGACTCCAATAATAGACCACCTCCAAGAGGGATACTGCACACTCGGGCTTTGACTAAAGTAAATATAATAACTTGTCAAGCATGTTGTGGGGAGCTGTAGATTTTCCCCTGGACAAACCTGGAATATCAATTAACTCTGTAAAATACTTTGTGCTAATACAATGCAACTTCAGACCATCAATGAAAAGTGGTTAAGCACAAAAACACAGGATGTTATTCCAAAACATAACCTTCCTCATACAGTTTGTTTGGAGATACGACCTATCACTGAGACAATAACAGTAGAAATCTATCTCTGTAATTTTCTTTTGGTACCTAGGGAATATCAACAGATAGCATAGGAAACAAAGAAGCTCCACTTGTATATTACATTAATTCCTGGCTAACAGTGACTTGCCTTGATAACACCCACCTTTGACCATGAGTAAATCCAAATATGTCAAGACTATGGAGATATAATGGAGGCAGTCTACAAAGATTTGATGGAAAGAGGACACTGCAGGAGCTCTAACGTGCCTCCTAGAATATAATCAAATTTATAGCAATTGCAGCATCTATACAAAGCCATGTCAAAGGTATATATTTCATTTTTGGGTTTTGGTATGCCACTATTGTCTTTTAAGATTAGAATTAGAAAATGCAACAGTGGCAGGGTGCATAGCAGTAAAACACACTCCCACACTAAGGTCAGGCATGATTGTTTCATCAGGCAGAATCAATCACGTTATGGGAGTTTAATGTTGAAAAATGGAGTTTATTAGTAAAAGCATTTCCATCTAATTTCTAATACTACTAATTATACGTCATTTATATTTTAGTAAGTGATTGATTTTTTAAAAATATTTTCAGGCAATATTAACTTAAGCATCAGTTAAACCTCATCTTCCAAAATAAATGGAGTAGTCTACCTGCATAAATTGGGATCCTCTGTATCACAGAATTCCACAGTGGGTAAGGTTGGAAGGGACCGCTGGATGTCATCTAATCCAACCACCCTGCTCAAGCAGGGTCCCCCAGAGGCAGAAACACATGACTCCAGGTACAGCTTCTCTTTATACACAGTCTAAGTGGTGCCAAAGCTGGAGTTGCCAGCAGTGTCATTTGGCAGAACAATGGCTAAGCCATGTCCTTGTCCTACATGCAGATAAGGCGGTTTGGACTGGCACCTAAATTACCCCAAAGAGCGACTTGCCCTACCTTCTCCTCTATATACTTACTCATTGGTCCATTGATCCTGTTTCCTGATGCTTAAAATAGCCCATCAACACTTATCCTCTTTCTTAAAACAGAGTACAAGAACTCAATGTAACAGTGCACAATGATCAGCAAGTAATGATGAGCAACTGTACTTTGGTTGTGCTGCTGGGACCTGCTGAGAAGCAGGAACACCTACGTGTGCATGTTAATATGCACATGTATGGATTATGAGGAAAAGACAGAATGGTTTGGCTTTAACACTTCTCAGCTGTGGAGCTACAGTAAGGTTGTCATAGCTTTCAATATTCACAGTTATTTACCCTTTTATCTCTTGAGACTTTTGGGATGATTTTAAAAAAAATTAATTAGACTCTCTTCACACACACTTGATGCAAACCTCATCAGCTAGTTGGAAACCTACACATTTTTCTGCTAGCCCCTTATAAAGATCACCTCAACGAGCCAAGTATTAAATGCTTAGGGCCATCGGGTTGTACAAAACAAGTATGTGTTTATCTGCAACACATGTAATTCACGTCTCCTGTTTAATCAGGGGATATTCTAGGAAATACTGCTCTCCAGAGCACAAATGAAAGAAATTGATCTGAAGCCCGCTTACACCAATTGGAAACTTTCCATTGCCTTCAACGGCTTTTGACCAGGCCGCAAATGCCTAAAATTAATCATTTTACATGACTAAAGCAGGTTGTCCCTCTGAACTCAAGGGACATGCTGTGCAGGGGCTCAATCCTGCTTGCATTTCTCAGGCAAGTAAGATTTAGCCCCAGCACAGCAGGTGACCTGAAAGTGTACGGCATGCTACAGGAGACAAATAGCTACTGCGGTGAACCTTGATGATACTGGAGACATCTGGGCCTAATAAAAACAGGATTTTATTTATAAGGTGCAATTAAAATCCTGAGTTTAACTTTTAAGTTTCATATAGTGAGACCAGTGTTTTAACAAATGGCACTGAAAGTACCATTAAGGGAACCGTGATAGTAAAAGATTATCTGCAAAACTGCAGCATTTGCAGTGCACCTTTGTTCATTCAAAAAGCTGTAAATGTCTACCCACCAGACTGTCTGTTCCAAAGGGTAAATGACTTAAAAGTCTCGCTATTTCAATGGATGTGGTAAAAATACTTGTAAAATTTCTTTCATTACTGATAATGCTCTAATTCTGTCCATGCATTAGAGTGTAATCATTTACGGTATTGACTCATGTTTTACTGGTAAATGGCTCTGCCATAGTAACCTGTTATCCCCCAGCAAAAAGTGTTTTATTTGCTGCCATGAAAACCACAGCTATCCGCCCACTCATATATGAGCACAACACTTACTGCAAATGTCACAACAACGATTATGAAACAACAGCATTGTGAGTCATGCAGGATTACAGAAAAACAAGTGATATTTTCGGTGATTTAGAACACATCCTATTATTAGAAACTTCTGTACTTTGAGTATCTGATGAAAAATTGACTAGATGTATAGCCTTTGAGAGCTGGCAGCTAATGCTAAACTAGGAAAGAGATATGTAGGAGTTTGGCTGATGTTAAAATACCAAAGAAAATCCCACTAAAATAAAAATGCACTGAAGCTAAGATTTATGGAAAAATGTTTGAGCCCACAGGACCACAGTACTAAGAGTCAAGTAACCCGAGAGGTAAAGAAATGCCTGACTGGTTGCAGAAATGGAAGTCTGTAGTTTCAGCTTCTTAGCACACATCCAGCGAGTGAAGTGACTGATGCCAGCATGCAGAGCTCAGCTTTGAAAGGAACTTTTTAGGCTAATTTGAGCAATTTTGATTGTATGTTGGGGCTATAAACTCTGATGTCTGGCACAGTAAGGGCAAATCATATGCCATGCAGTGTTCTATCAATGATAAGAGTATTAATGTTCTTGCTACAAGCTTTCCAAATCTCCCCAGAGACTGCCAGTCTGACCTGACTGTATGTATTTCTGATGGTGGTTCAACACTGTGGACAAGTGTCCAGAAATTGTAACATGCAAAGTAACAAGCCCCATATATCAGCCTGAGACATTATTCCCTTTGCATTTTGTAGTATCCCCAAGACAATAAAAAATCCAATTGGTCAAGATTTCCTGTTTAATACAGCACTAACACCCACATATTACCAACTTCTACCTAAAACATTCCCAATAGTGAAATACACAACTTAATTCCACTGAACTAGGATCTGATCTAATCCAAATGATGGATCCTACTCTGCACCTTTTAAATTTCTTTGCAATCATATACAGGGGGCTATGAGGCAAGACCACATGTTAGCCATCAATGCAATTTTTTTTTTCCTTTTTGGTTACGGGCCAGAGAGAGGCTACTAATCAGTGTGCAGAGGTCACCCACCTGCCCTCTGGATCATAGTTCACACACACAATTAATTCATTATGGGGAAAAGTCACTGCTGGAGGTTGAATTGCCCATTCCAGGTTTTTTTTTTTGAGGTGAATGTCCTACCACTGACCTGGAGAAACAGTTCCATTAACTAAAACTCTGTTAAAATACAATTTCTTATGCAATTTTTCTAACATAAACAGCATAAACCAACAATTAATAGAAAACCCTGACACCAAAGCAGGAACTGCTGAAAATATAAGCACTGGATACAGAATATTGCAGAATTTGATTCTCTCTTAGTCACATTAGTTTACTGTCCCTTTACAACACTGTCATGGAAAGCACGACTTAGGCATGTGGTCTATGCTAAATGAGGTTTATCACAACTGATTTACCATCTGCATTCCTGTTCTTACAGTCACGTACGTATGAAACAGAATAAGGAGTAGTTAAGATTCCTTCAGTTTACAATCTCGCTTTACCAAACAAGTATCCAGGACTTCTGGCAAGTCATTTATGGTGGTAAGTACTGCCCTGATAAGGAAACTGAGGTACAGCAAAATAAAAGGCAAATGTAACAAAGGACTTAGTCATCTAACTCCAATACTGTAATTAAATGAATTTACTTCGGCGCTCATCTGAATCTGGGACTACCTTAACTCATGTGTTAGGATCACCAATGCCTAAATTGCTCCTTTCCACCTGAGACTTCTTCATCAGTATTCAGCACTGAGCTGAGCACCTCTTCAGGTTACCCCAGAAGGCAATGTTCTGTTACATAAATGCTTCCAAGCTTTTTTCCCAGCTCACCCCCATTCTTCCAGTAGCATTACTGCTGCTTTTTCTTGGACTTTTGTTACCAAAGCATCTCCTGAACACGTATCTCATATATGAAGACATACGTCATATATCACACACTTTGATGTTAGTCTGCAAGTGATCTCGTATCCTCGATAATTACACCTTCTGCCATTACTCTGCTTGTATGATCAAATCCAAGTTTCCATCCTCTCCAGTCTAGAAATCTTAGCAATTATCTACACCTCAGTAATGAGTCTTACCTCAGCTTGAATGTTAGATGGCAAAACTGAGGTTTCGTTTTCTGTTGTACTGCTGGTCGGACCATTGCTTGGGGAACTGGGACCTGATCCAGGGGAGCTGCTACTGACTGAGGATTCTGAAAAACAGAATAAACATACATGAATTTCACATTGGAAAGGTACACCTGATCTTGATTAATTATATACTCTTTATGGCATAGGGCTTTCTTTGCTGTTGAAAAGTATGTATCTGTTATGCTATTTACTTACATTGAAGAATTGTAATTCATCCTCATTTTCTTGCTAACGAGGAAAGATACTCCTGGTCTTTCCCCTTCTGATCTGTCTACTTCCTATAAGAAGCATTTACTATTCATTTTTCCCACAAAGATGGTATAACACTTACTATCAGGCTGAGACACAGACACAGAGCTTGTAATGAGTAAAGAAAAGAAACTCTCTCCTTTTTAGTTGCAAAGAGTCCTATCTCTGTAAGAGATCAAAATGACAGAGATAGCAGGCCTGCAAAGGTCACAATAACATGTCGTCCATTCATGTGGTCTACTGCCATCCCCTTCTGTTTAGGACAAGGATGAGCCCAGTGTGGACTAATCATTACCTAGGCAATACTAGTAGCAAAATATACACTTTCACTACATCTTGGGCACAAATGCGAAGGAATATTTACAGTATGCAAAAATATATTAAAATAACATTTGAAAGGCTGCATACTAGTTTGATTTAAAATGTCCTGAGTTTTGTTCTAGAGAAGAGGATGATCTTGTTGTGTGTTGTTCTAATTATACCTTGATATAAATTACATTTATGTAATGGAAACAGTTAAGAAGGTTAAAGCTGGAGGAGTGTAGCTTTAGTGGAGTTGAGCCTATTTCATGGGATAGCTTTGAAATTAAAGCACTCAAGAAGTTAAAATAATTAATATCTAAATGTGGCAGTAAATATTCTATAGCCACTTCTTTGCTTCTTCACTATTTCTGCCTTTCTTCACATACAAAAATATGCTCTTGGTGTGACTGACATTCCAGGAGACTTCCTAGCTCTTACTTGGATCTCTTACTCTTGGATTTACTGAAGTGAATCCACACCCAGCTGTACTCTCTGGTCACATAAAAGTCCTTGCACTGTATTTTCAATAGGTTTTATAGAAGTGGAGAAACAAATTTAATCTTTTTTTCCCAATTTTTAAAAAAAAATTAAAATAGCATTTTTTATATAAATAGGTATTTAAATAAAGGCCTATTTTCAGTGAAAAGAATAAAAAGTAAGGGGAAAAAGACTTCAGACAACAATGTTTGATCAGGGTGAAAGGTCCAAAATGTCATATAGTGAGTATTAATAATTATAATGGCAGTCTGAAAGGCTCCAAGTTATTGTCAGAGCTAGGAAGTGAAGATACCTACTTTCATGTTTTTGCTCTTTCAATGGTGTCAGACAAAAAACTCCTATGGTAAATATCTTGTAAGTGTGTAAAATAAAAAGACATCAGCTAAAACTAATGAGAAAAGAGAGAGAACTAAACTAATGAGAAAGTGGAGATCAGGAATCTCATAGAGGCTTCAAAAATGGAATTAATAAATAAGCTGTAAAAAATTATAATCTGGAAATAATTTATAAGGAAATTATAATTATTTTTGTATGTATATTCACATCCATGTCCCAATTTCACACATGACTTACTGTGAAAAACTGTCACAAGAATTGTATGTACGAGGACACTGATGTGAATTTGTTCGTGTTGTGTTTTAGTTCCATCTTGGTGTGACATAATTCTGATATACCAAGTGAATTCAGATACATGTCTGACAGACTAGTAACACCTGATTGCATAAAGATATCACCTGATCGCATAAAGATATCACCTGATCAAGCCATGAAGCTAGAAAATATCAATGCAATGTCAAAGACAGAATCACCAGGATGAGGTCAAATACTGTAAATGCTCTTTTTGTTTAGCAAACAGTTTCAATTTCGAAGTACGACCACTATCCTGTGAACTATGGCAACTGATACAGAATTTCTCCATTCTTAATTACCTGTCACCTCGAAAAGACGCTTCTTGAATGAACTGACATTTCCATCCTTCCTCCTGAGTAAAGGACTGCTTCTCCTTTCTGTCACCTTTTGTTTTAACCTTGAACGTACCTTCAAATTGGGCTCTGAGGCTGGAAATGAAAAGAAAATACGTGATTACAAATCAAATTACTGCTTTGTGTCAGACACCACTGACCCTGTAGGACTTCATCTCATCCAAGGAGGACTTGGAGGTAGAGGTTTTACTCCCCAGACATCCTGCTGCTCCTTAAAGCTTAATTTTAAATTAAAGGCTAGGAAAGAGAGGAAGAGAGCTAAAGAGCTTCAAATCCCAGTATTTTTCTCATCCTATTTCAACTTTGAAGTTACCCATTAATTATTGCTAATACCACAAGTATTAATTATATTCAAATATATATACAAATGCAATTTTATTTTACATCATTTTTATCTCTCTTGTAGGTGAAAACTTGGATGAAGACACAGCTTGGACCTTGGAACCTTATAACTGGATTAAGGTCTGATTACAGAAATAGAGAGAAACCTCCATTGGTGTCTTTTCATTTCTCTTAGAAATATAAATTACAACAAGCCTTGCTGGCAGAACATTTCTTGGTCAGCAATTTTAGGCCCAGAAATTCAGTGTTTTCTGAGTTACAGACCAAACAAGCAGATTTACAACAGTGTCCTAAGAACATTTGCAGAGAAAAATATATGCTCTGAAAATGAAGAAGTAGGATTGATTCCCAGAAAGCCCAGGATTATATTTAATGCACCTTGGGCAAGTTCCACCTTTGTTTCCTAAACGCACACAGTCTTTTTATATGAGAGCCAGCTCTGCTGTGCTTTTTATTTTGTAATATTTTTAGCATGATAAAATGTTTCATATACTCATTTATCTGTTCTTTTAAGTAAACCCTCTATCAAACAGACTGCTGAGAGGTAGTGAAAGATAATAGTAGAATAGAATTTGTTTGTATTTCCCTTTCTGAAACTGAGGCTTGGCTAAGCAATATCTCAAAATAAAGAGAGCTGGAAACCGGGATCAGTTCTCTCTCCTATCCACATACTTGAGCCCAGCCCCAAAGAAGGAGCAAGAGTTAGCAGAAAACCAAAACAAATGATATCTTCACTCAATTCAGAATTACCCCATTGTCAGTTTGGGGCAGGAACTCAATTCTACACTTCCAATTCCAGTCCTTGCCCAGCACGTCATATTGTACATCTTTTTTCCTGATATCCTACTTTTTCCCTAAGGGATGGGGAAGCTAGAAGTGCTCACTAAAGAGCAAAGGAGCTGCACCTCACCAGAGTGCTGCTGTGGCCTGCATTATCTGCAGTCACATGTTGGCCTTTGTCATGTTCTACACTGCACTGGTCAAGTGTTTCCCTCTGAAGACCCTGTGCCTTGAGTACCTTTCAGACAAAGATTTACAGCCTACCAAAACACTGCAGATCACTAATAATAAAAAACACTAAAAAATACATATTTTTTATCACTTACTACCACTGTTAAGACCAGTGGTTCTAACAATGAAGTACAGAAGACTTGCTTGCTATCTAAGGTACCATTTGCAACGAAACCGAAAATATAAAATATAATAATGGGCTACGACTACACTACATACTTTCAACCACATATCTCACCAGGTGTGATGACATTTAAAAGGAAAGGCACTCAATCCTTTTGCACTCACGGATAATTCCATTTATACTATTCTGTACTCTTAAAAATTAGGAGAATATGTCTGTACCCGTGACAGACTAATGTGATACAAATCCTCTGCAACACTCACTGGAGAAATTCTCCACTTCATGGTCAGTCACAGCAATTGCCTTTCTATTTTTACCACATTCCCATCACATTCTGCATCTGAATCAATCATATAAGCACAGAAAAAAGACTTTGAAGTCAAAGTCTGAGTTTATGAGCCATCTGAGAAGATGCATGAAAGATGGCAATAATTTTTAAATGGAAATAATCAATTTTAAAATTAAAAGGCATGGAAAAGAGTGGTTGTAAAATTATAAAATAAACCTCACAATAAAAACCAATGCCAATGTTTGAAGAGTGTTAGCTTCAAATACTGGTGTTCCTGAATGTTCTCCATGAGACACTGCCAGCCCCTAACATGGTGTTTACTCAATGGCTAGCAAAAAGGATTCTGGTTTAAGTGCACTAAATATATAAATCTAATCAATTTGAGGATATCTGCTCCAATGAACAAAAATACAGAACTGGGCACTGGTTTCTTGATTCCCAGCTGTGGCTGAGGCATTCACTTGGTGTGTGACTGCAGAGATCACTGTAACATCCTACTCCACCAAAGCTGAGGCAGAATTATTGCTGACTGCAAGAGGTATGGATCACAACAGCAATCCTATGTGCCTCGGTGCACTCCTTCATGAGGGCAGTAATAACACATCTACTATTGTCAACTCTCTTCTGATAGTTAAAAAGACAAAATTAATAATTTTGACCTTCAAGTATGGAGCTGTGGATTGCAATTATAAATGTATATACATACATATATATATACACTGACTGTCCCAAGGCAGTCATGTAAGATTATTTAGAAACTATTTCAATCGTTTAAACTCTGAATAAGTGAGCAAAAGTGAAAATAAATATTTCAAACTTTTTATTTTAATTAAATTGTTCCCCTAGTATTTGCAAGACATTTGGAAAGTCGTAGTGGCAACTGGTCTGCCTTATGTTTCAAATGATTATTTGGCTCAATATTTTAACTAATGATTCTTAGGAGTGGTCTGTAGAGGGATAACGTTCAAAGTAACTGTTTTGCATTAGCCACCCCATAAGTATTTCTACTGCACACTATGGGCTCCTTTGCTTAATTTATCTACTGCCAAGGATGACTATGTTCATCACCCAAAGGTATTCTCCGTGTGAAGAAGAAGTGTCACATAGGGAGTCAGTGCCAAATAACTTTTTGAGGCTAAAGATTTACTCCCCAGCTTGGTGCAGAGGAGCGTCCTCATGCAAATACAAACCCCTAAGAATTAACCTTTTTTTTCTGCATTGATACCACAGAATTATTGAAAAGACCTTCAGGTAGTCTATTACTTTATATGGTGATTGGACCATAAACCAAGACACTGACACAGCAAGATGATTAATGCATGTGTCTAACGTGCTGGACGTTAAGCATCCCGTTGGGGTCCAGAACTCAAAAGTAGATTAATTCTACACCATATAACAGACATCCTGTATCTCATCTTCCTGAGGAAATGGGACCTTCTCTATAGTGATGGAGGTGCTGAATGTGGTGGGGTTTGCTGGGTTAGGTGACTCCAGCTATAGTGGACTGAATCATCCCACCATGGAGCCCGAATGCCACAGACAAAGGAATAAAACAAGAGCACGTGGCCAGGAGTGTGGCAGATAAGGAAAACGGAATGACAAATTTTTGTGGCCGCAGTCTAGTAGGCTGGGCTAATAATTTAAAACCCTTCCAAGAACCAGTATACGTCTGATATTGGTTTAATTGGTCAGTATATAGGCTAACCTCTTTGTTCCACAGAGCTTTGCACCTCTACTGTATTTACCACTTTGGAACAAGTAATAATCAGTTGCCACTTGAAGAAAGGGATAATTTATTATTTAAGAGTGTTTTGTTGCAAAGAAAACAAAAAGACACAGCTATTTTTTCTGAAAGCCACAAAAGCCCATGTCAGTGATCTCAATGCGAATCAGCTGATACCCACTTGAGTGATTCACTTGAGACGATTTCAGGAAAGACTAGTCTGAAAATGACTTTGTTTATGTAGCTATAGCATAATTTGGAATAATGATATGTTGCAATATATGGCTTGTTCAGTTTCATTGGTATTACTTGGATTATTCTCTTTCTAGTGCTAGTAATAATGGGCTGCTAATACTCCTTAAATGATTGTGACAGATATGAAAGATACAAAAAAGATTAGTTTAAACAAAAACAGAAGATATCAGAGGCAATCCAGGGATTGGTTACCAATTCCTTGGCATGACCTGTAATGATTTCTACAGAACTGCAAACATTGGTTGTAGATGAAGAAGAAAGACAGTGTCCCAATGATTTTTCTCATACTTTATGGTGGCTTCATAGAGGAATAAAGAATTAAGTAACTGTACTCTTAAAAATGGAAAATATGCAGGCTTCTATGTAGATACACATTAAAGTCTTGCAACAAACACATTATGTAGGTACACATTAAAGTCATCTAGCGGAAAGCTAGTCTCCGCTAAGAAACATGGTACTCAGATACAAGCAAAAGAGATAGGAAAATGATTTGGTGAAGTCATCATGTCTTGTTCTCCACTTTGCTTAATATTAGCAGATACTAGCATTAAAGAATATAGCCTGGGGCCAGATTGCTCCCAAATGAGCTGAGGTATTTTCGACAAGGCTTTGCTTCACTGTTTCATTTCATGAAACACACAGAGATATTTAAGAAGAAGGGATAAAAATCCTTTTTATGCATGGGGGAGAAGATATATATGAAGGGAATGTAAAAGACAATAATGCACTACTTTCTGATGGTTCCTGGAACACAGTACTACTTTTGTATCAGAAGAGCGTGTGCCAACTTCAAATCAGCATTTAATGAACTCAGGCAGGAAATGGGGGATGGGAGAGGGTGCATAGCGAGTAGGTCCTCATCTTGAGGCTAAAACCATATATAGGAAACCTGAAGAACAGAAAGTGAGCTTTTGTCCAGACTTCGAAGGGCTCTAAAGTGAAAGCATTTCCTTTTCCTCACTGGCAGGCTGGCTTAGAAAAGCTGTGGGGCAGGCGAGGTAAATTATGCTAAATTTGGCTAAAAAGATTCCAACACCAGCATGAGCAGCAGAGGCAAAACTGACATCTTACTTGAGAAAGATAAATTGTTTGCTGTTGCCCAGGCACCAACTGATATCACCAACATCGTTTTTAAAACAATAACTTGAACTCCTTTAACATAATTAGGTCAACTGAAAAAATTAGGAAACAAAGACTTAATGATCTTGAAGTAAATCTTCACTGGTATTCTCTATTTCTTTAGCTATCATTTTATTAAGGTGTGAAGGGTCATATATGATACCTATTTGAATATAATCTATGATGTACTCCTTACAGGAACTGTTTTTTTTTTTCTGGCTTATATCTAACAAGTATCAGTAAATCAACACATAGTCAAGAAATCTTTCTTTATTCACAGTATATAGTTTGCTATTTTTTTATAGTATTGTGCTAAAGACCCATGCACAGATAAGCATTATGTGCTTTACAACACAGAACCATGACAGTCTAAGGAGAAGCTTCCCAGTTTCCCCCTCAATTGATGTAGGCATAATGAAATACACAAGATAGCCCTAAGTCCCACCACCAAGGATAAATGAGAGGATAATCTGGGCTTCCTCATGATAACTAGGAATGCAGCCCAAAGCCTGGCAGAAAGCTAGAAAGGCAGAGAGGCATAGATCAGAGACCAAAGCTGCTTCCAGCCTCCTCAGCTGCTTTGTGGAGAGTTGTGAATGTCTGTCCTTCTGAGAGACCTGGTGGTCTCACAGCCTTTCCTCTACCCCACGTGGTTCTTGCAGACATGCAAATATGCTCTGAATGGAGTTTCTGACTGCTGCTCTGGCTTCCTGTAGGCAGCCACAGACTGTTTCTGCCACCTCCACATAGCTGAATATATAAGGCATAGGCAAGATGAGCAGTGCCTTTTTGTTTTCATACATAACTGACTGACATCTGTTGTAGAAGGCCATGTCCTTGTATTGACAGAAAATATTGGACAGTGAACATAGGGACATCCTCCAGATTGGATGACAGACCGGAAGACACTAGCATGTAGTAAAATTCTGTGGGTTCAATGACTTCTCAATTCTGACTATTTAAAATGCCATTTCTGAAAGAGTTTTAAATTAGATTCATGAGACTGAAAGCTATTTACATGTGCCCTCTAAAGCTCTTCCAAGAATTACACGGCCCTGACCACTGGGTGGTCCCAACAAGGCGGGAGAACCAGATACGGCAGTACAGGATGGAGACACTTTGTTTTTCTGGCTCGCATCACCTAATGTGTTTTCAGGATATACCAAAACTGTTTCCTGTACAACCATTCACTTTATGGGGAGTGCAGGTCATATGTGAAACCCTTTAGTTCTTTGCTTTATGTTACTTTTGTAAAAGGTAGAATGCTTTATTTACTCAGACTAAGGTAAATATCCACTCCCTGAATAAAAAAACAGGTTTAGTGGAACACATGGTAAAAGAGCTAATTAGATTAGAAGGCATCTTGCAGCCCTTTTGCTCTCTTTAGGCTAAGGAAGCCAATTTACAAGATTAGCACATTTTCATTAATCTTCTAAAGCAGGTTCAAAAATGAAATATTCCCTGAAGCTATTTTAAATATCTAATTTTCTTTGTTATTCACTGCAGTCTGTATGAAACGTAAAATGTCTGTTTCCTTACCCATGCAAACAAGTGTTGTCTTCCTAGGCATGATTTATTGAGTTAGATGTAGGAATTACTTATTGTACTGCTTGGATTTAGTCAGAGTTGGAGATCTTTATATTTTTCATGAAAATCCGAACAGTGTCATATATTTCCTATTCTTGATAGAATTTTTAATAAATTCTGTTTCTTAGTGCAGAAACAGCATCTTGCATTTGCACCACTGGGCTACACAGCAGTTTTAATGAGGCCACGGTTCCACTGGATCTTATGAGTCCTCATTATATGTCAAGTCTGCTGAAACTGTGACATATTACTGCTATGTCAGGTCCACCTTCTTACAGGTAGACTAATATTCTTTTCCATTAATAAGTAGGAGATTAAAAAGCAATTAATACTATACTGTCTTGGACCATAGAATAAAATATCAATGATATTTTAAAATTAATTCCCATTTTCCCTGCATATCACCAATTTCTTTAACTTTGTCACACCTTTATAGCACTTATGGGAGCCAACTAGCATTTGAGTTCTCAGGAAGTGCAGAGGAGAAAGAAGGTGGAGAAACAGGTCCTTAATTAGAGGGCATTCCTCATTTGAATGATAATAACCAAATAAAGATATGCATGACTGTGGTTTTTCTGGTTAGTTCTCCACTGATTATTCTCGCCCCTACTTCTCATTATCTACACCAATTGGTTCTAGCAGGTAGAAGCAATGGGAATACAATATCATACTTCCTGCAGATATAGCAAATCTCGCTCTTCAGCCTAAATCCTCCTCCCACATTCACTAAATCCCAAGAAAAAATACTCTCTTCAGGGAAGAACAGCCAGAGATAATCCCTTAGCCCTCGAAGTTGAGGCTTTTGCCAGGGTCACCATTTGACCCCTAGATACATGATTTATTTTTTATAGAGTAACCATGTTCCTGATTTTGTTGTTCCCCAAGCCCCACACAAGAAGGAATTTGTTAATAGGCTGATTAAATCCCACAGATTTTAATCTAGGAAAATATCTAGCAGTGATAACTCATTCATGGCGGACAAAAAGCACAATCTAATATTTCATCACCCTTCAGAAATTCATGATGAAACACCATCAACTTCTCCCCCCATCAGTGTCCTCAGTAAAAGAGAGCTGGGCAGGTCTAGATTGCTGAAGCATACTCTAGAGCTGTTCAAAGGCAACAGAGAGTACAGGATGCCAAGAAAACAAAAGCAACAAAACCACTGTATATCTTGCTTTACTAGCAGATGAGAATCATAGGCCAAATTCATCTTAAAAGTAGGAAAGCACTTCAGCTTCACTGAACATAAATGAAGATAACATTGGCTCCAAAGTTTTTGGACATTCAAAACATGTTTGTCTAACTTCT
Source organism: Myiotriccus ornatus (assembly GCA_036023395.1). Classification (NCBI taxonomy): domain Eukaryota; kingdom Metazoa; phylum Chordata; class Aves; order Passeriformes; family Tyrannidae; genus Myiotriccus; species Myiotriccus ornatus. The sequence continues at coordinate 29,678,939 of JAYRBT010000082.1, read as the reverse complement.
GTAGGCAAGGCTGATTTTGTGAAAGTATCTCTCCACGTTAAGGGATGTGAGGAGCAAAACCCTACGTGTTTAAAGTCTTATTGGACATCCATACTGCACCTTCACAATGATACTGAATTAAAACAGGTTTACTTTTAGATAGGTTCTTTATGCTCTGGAATAGCATTCCAGTCCCCTACAACTTAATTAGCTAAATATACAATGCAACCTTCCATCTGGTAGAGTAATTTAACAGAAATAATTGTGCACCACCATAACTCAATGAGACACTGAGGAAAACCATTGAAATGCTATTTCCTTTCCTTTGGAAGAGAATTATGTACAATTTCAGCATGCTTTGCATTTCTAACAGTTAAAGCCAACAGGGAGGTATCACTCTCATTTATATTACTTTCCCATGAGAAAATCAAAAGCAAAGTACAAAGCTTATGCCGTTGCTCATGAATGGCCCTGTAATACTTACTTGGCTTTAGCCAGAACATGTTATTTGGCAGCTAAACCCCTTAATTAGAGTTGTGGGTTTGAATAGATTTTTCAGTGAAACTATGTTTTGCAGGATTTTGGAGAAGTGAAATCTTTACTAACCAACATCTTCTATTTTGGATTATCTGATACCATGTGATTTCCACTTTCCCCTTCTCTGTCTGTTTCTCTCTTTTTGCCATTTTTTAGATGTTCTTGTTTACTTTTCTAAAAATTTTCAACTGTCCCTGCTCTAAATACAGTGGAAGAAAAGTCCTGGTCCTACTGAAATCAAACGGGACGGTTTCTACTGACTTCAAAGAGTAGCAGATTTTATATGCAATATTTTTTAACTTATTTATCCAGAGGGAACAGGCTTTGAAATGCCCATTAAAACCACTGCAATTCATTGTCAATGGATATTATGCTCTTAAAATGCTTTACATTTCAGGATTGTTCCCTGTTCCTTATTGAAGCTGTTTCTTTAGGTTCCAAAGTCAAAAAGATGTCTAGTATCTGATTACCTGCTTATCAAAAACTTATTCAAGGTACTTCTTAAAGCTAATTTATAAAACATTTCTGAAAAAATATACAGTTTGGGTAAGAAAACCTTTATGTAATCACATGAAGTAGAACTTTGTAATTCCAGTTTGGTTAAGCATTGGGCAGTAAAAGAATTAAGACAGTATTTTGACCAAGATTGTATAATTAGTCTAGCCATGAAAAAGGTTCAGTATCTAGCACAATAGAGTAATTGCTAGCAAGACAGAATAGGATGTATATACAAGTAGTGGGATTTTTGCTAAAATAGAAATACAGTGAATCTTGAAAAGAGTAAGAATCATCCATGCATAAAAACCTTGCTTTCCTGCAATTGAAAATAAGTGTTAATAGAGGAACAACCTTGCACTGATGGGAAGACTATGATGGTCTTCACGGGACTGAAGTAATTCTGGTGATGATTCCTGTTAAACCCTTGTGCAAGCCCTGGAAGCTTTCATGATACCAAAGTATACCTACACAAGTTCTTTTCTCTCTGACAGTGTCATTTAAGCCTACCCTAGCATTCATTTTTATTTAGTTTTAAGTTATCTATCTCAAAAAATTTCTCCTCTAGCTTGAGCTAAATCAGAATGACAGGACATCCCTCCTCAGCCCCAGCTTAGGAGGCTGCAGAGCTCTGACAGACCCAGATGACTGCAGCCCAGCACAGTAGCTACAACCACACTACATTTCCTTGGAGCTGCTCGCTCCCGTGGACAGAACGCTGTTCTGGCCTGGTCATTACATGAATCTGAAAGCTGTTAACAACAGTTTGCTTCAGATTCACTCCTCAATATCAAGTGAAAGTTTCTTCGTCTAAAACCTCTTACTACTAATCATGTCCTCTCAAGTTATTGACAGTGGATTTGGGAAGGCTAAAAATGTCTGGTGGTTAATGGGAAAAGGAGTGAATTTGAAGATACCTTTTTTTCCCCTTCTCATTTTGATAAGCACTGATGATTTCTTTTGGGCACATTACCTAGTCCAAATTTGTTGAGACAGTAACTAACCCAGGAAAACAAGGACTCTGAGAGGCAGAAATGCTTAGCAACCCTGAAAAATAAGAGGATAGTAACATGTTTGTCTGGTTTCCCTGCTTCAATAAACAAAGTGCCTCTCCCATTTATTGTGCTCACTCATAAATTCAGAGAAAAATAACACTTCTCTCCACTGAGCTTGACTTCTTCATTCTGGCAGACATGGTAATTGAGGGTTTGGGATACTCTAAGACATTTTTTTAAACTGAAGACCAAAAGAAATCCTGCTTGTCCATATACTGTTACTTCACAGAATAGTGTTTTCCTAGAAAATGCAAACAGAAATAAAATGTCGTGGCACAAAAGGGGAAGGGAAAAAAACTTCCACACACAAAATGTTTTTCTTATCCGTTTCAACTCCTTCAGTAAATTACTGAGTCAATAAGTGCAGAAAGAATTGTAAGGAAACATTCTAATTAATTTCCTTTCTTAAAAAATTACATCTGCTGAGTTCTCATTCAGGAATCTTTCACTCTCATTACACAAGAGCTACACTGTTATTCTACTGCCTAATCAGGTTAACTTAATATGGTTTTTACAGAGTGATCTTCATGGCTCTGCAGCACAGCCCTCTTCCTCTCTTTCATCGCAGTATTAAACAATCCTTCATCTCCTCTCTTTTTCCTGTATGAAATTACACAATTTCTCCTGTCCAAGCAAGAACCTTGTAGTGTTTGCTATTTAAATAACCCCATGCTATGTTTCCATTGAGCGTGCTTCCAATTTTTGGAAAGTGAGCTACAAACATCTTCTCAAATTGTACCATTGTGAGAGATCTTCAGATCCCTAAGCAAAATGCAAGTCATAAGCTTAGAACTCCATCTGCAAGGAAAGATTCAACTGGCACAAAACCAAAATAAATAGAAATACTGATTGACATTCCAGTTCTGCCATGATTGTGCTAAACTCAGGAAAGAAAAAGCAGTTCATACTTGATATGATGATGTCCCCAGGAATTTCTTCCAACAAAGGCCAAAACATGAAAAAAAATACAAAAGCAGAAATTCCACCTACAGCATTTTTAAAAAGTATGCAGCTTTGGCTAGAGAGCTAAACTTTATTGGAACTTACTGGCTTTTGCTGGTTTGTATCAACTCTTGCACACAAAAAGTGAAATTTTAAACACTGAAGAAAATGTAAATTTTAGGGTCATTTCCCAGAACTTCTGCATTTACGCCTACAAAGTAAAAAGAAAAAAAAAAAACCCAAAAAATTTCTTTCAGAAGATCCTCTACCTTGCCAAACCCACGTTGCTTGCTGTATTTTTGGTAGTTTTGCAGTAACCTCATAAAGCAGGTAGTATTTTCCTGGACAGATAGACATAGAATAAAGGACCTCAGCAATCAAAAGTTCTCCGTATTAAATGATCAAGTCTTCAAAAGTGCACAGCTCCCATCAGAGCTCTTAAAACAGTCAGTATGAATTTCAAAAGTGTTCAGTAACAGGGAGGAATTTTCAAACCTCTGGGTAATTTAGATGCATTAGTCTCATGGAAAGTTAATGAGCCATGTGCTGCTAAGGCTTTTGGGTGCTTTGCAGAAAACACATCTATGACCAGTATCCTTGGTGGAATTTTTATTTTTTGGATTTTAAAATTTTGATCTTATGCTGTTTAGACTAAATTCTGCTCTTAGCTACAGATGTGTAGCTTCTCCTTATGGTATATTTATGTCTCCAGTGAAGCAATAGCTCCCCTTGCTCTGCTTTTTTCAAAGTCTGTCATCTGAGCATCTGAATGCAGCTGTGCAAAGAGTTGCATATCCTGGCCTGTAGCCCTTAGGACAGTCCCAATCCTCCATGCAGCTAAACTGTGTGAAGCTCACTGCTGACAACTTCTGCTGCATCTTGTACAGAAAGGAACAATCCACAAGGCTGAGAGTTGTTGAGTAACCATAGTCACTGCACTAGGATATTAACTCTGGTACCTATCTGTAAACACAGAAAGAGCAAGACTTAAGTCTTTCCCTATTTACCTATATAGCATCCCATTATTCTAGATGCCAGAAGAGCAAAAGCTGCAGAAGAGTATTTTCCTCTTTACTATACTCTCAGAATTAATTTTTAAAAGATTAATAAGGAGATGCCACTTCAGGACTAATTAAGCAAAGATTAAATGGATTACTGAACAAGAAAGCGAGCAAGCAAGACTCGTGATTTACAATGCCTGTGTGACACTTGGAGTTCCCTTAGCACTGAAAAACACATTAGGATGTCAGGAGAGAATCATTCAGCTTTGCTGCCCATTAAATCTGATCTCAGAGTAGCTAATTCAATCAGAATTATTTTCCAGAGCATATTAAAGTTGGAGAAGAGGAAGATACTTTTGTATTTTATACTTTAAATATTGCAAAAAAAAATATAAAAAGGAAAACAAAGCTGTGATTAAAACCCACAACAGGTATTCCTTTCTTGAGACTGAAAGGAATGTGAAGTCTGCTTTCATATGAATTGCTGACTTCACGCAGGTTCAGCACCACAGAGGGTTTACCAGGAGCCAGTGGCAATAAGCGTTCATAGCCTAAAGGGAAGGAAAAGAGGTTCACCCCTCATGGCAAAGGTCAGATTTCTGAGGCTTACAGCCTGTCCATATACACGAGTGTTCATGGGACATCTTTGTCTAGTAAGGTCCCATGAGGATGACACAGGCTCCACAATGTCCCCTCTGCCTGGAGGATGGCCCTATAACCACCCAGATCAGTTTAGGGTCATTTGACTTGTGTCGATCTGGTTCCTGTTGCTTTTTCTCTCAACCTGATGAACAGTCATTGAAACCTTTGTGGGGATGTTGCTGAAGGCTGGAATTAAACAACTCTAATACACAGAGAGACTGGATGTGTAAACAGGATATTTAACAGTTGCTATTTTCACGGATGTGGAGAGCTATCAAATATCCTCCACTGGTAACGTACAACATGCTGTATACTTTGTTTATATTTGCTTACCAGAATTGCTATGTAAATGTCATAGAAATGGTTATACTAATGATTATATTAGTATTTGTCTATTTATTCTGTAGATATCTTTGCAGAGAGTCATCATGTCCTTTGTTCAATTTTGGAACCGATGCACTGCATGCCCAAATATTTGGAATAACATATAGAAAACATCTGGATTTAATTATATTATAGTCCTCTTATGCAGACAATGGGAATTGAATTAAGGAATATTTTGAAACCCCCACAGAGATATAAAAGTATTAGCAGCTGCACGAGAACTTTACTGTTACAATGTTTGAAAATGTTTTGTTTTACAGATCAACAGTCTGACACATCATAAATATCAATCATAACATTTAAGATATATACACATGGAAGGAAAAGCTTGCACTTGAAAACATGTAGATGAATTCACAGCATTTAGAAGACGTAGATATCCTTTTGTTTAAAAACATGAAAATATATAGTCTACTGGCACAGAAAATATAAGTTGTACAGTGGTATTAAGCAGAGAACCACATAAGGGCTTATTGTGATGAACAGCCTGAACAAGACTTTATAGAATCTTGTTATATTGCCACCATATTGTACAAAGGGTAATTCAGCTAGAATAAATTAGCATTTTGCTTTTCATGCTTTCATTCCTTTGAAAATATTTGGGGAAATAATATGAGCTTAGAGAGTCTGCCCCAAAATATTAGATACAGATTGGATTTTCTTTCTGAATGTATGCTGGTTCCAAATGCCACTTCTTTTCAAGTCAGTACCAGTTTTGCAGTTAGTTTTCAATCTCCCAGTGGCTAAATCACATTCAAAGGCTGTTAGCACAGTAGGGGGTCAGACTTTCTCTCTGAATGTAACTATATCACTCAACAGCAGACTCATGCAATAAGCGATCTAATGTTTTCTTTTCCTTTTTCCCCCCCTCCTCTGAATGTCTCTCTGCATTCCTGGATACCAAGGATCTGAGGCAACAGCCTCATGGACTCCACTGCCATCCCTCTAGCTTTCTTTATGGTGCAAAAAAGTCAAGTCTACAGTTCACCTGCTGTCAATACAAAACATTCAACTGCTAAATCTTCTAAAATATTTAGGAACCTTCAAAAGAACATGGTAAAATATTGCACACTCCTATGCATAAGAAGCCATGCAAATGTGTGTATATGCACATATGTATACAAACTTTGGCAACCAACAACACAAAATATAATATTAATCCAATTCCTTCTCTTTCCATGAACTCCCCTGAAAATTCCCTGAAAAAACACTGTCTAAAGGCAGAAAACTGTCTGAAGATAGATACTGTATCTACTATGCAAGACAGAGAAAGTTACTAAAACCAGAAGTAATACTGAGACAAAGAAAATAAAGGTCCCTAAAATTGTGGTATGTTTAGAAACTGAATTTATCAGGACTTAAGCTTGCACCAGCTGTTAGCACTGGGAAACACTGACTCTTGATACCATGTGGCCAGTATGACCTTGTAAAGATGCAGTCAGGATCTTTGAACTTACCCACAGTATCATCCTGAATAGGATTTGTGGAATATGGTGTATGCCTTGCTGATGGACAGCCCGGTTGAAGTAAAGGGTGGGGGAACTGCTGGGCAAGGGGTTCGAATAAACTATGCTAACTCACCCGTTTTACGAAGTGGAAAATCATCCTTGGCATCCTGTGCTCCTGGTAAAGTGTATTTGTATGGTGGTGAGGCCCCGCTCAGGGGTGGAGAGCTTTGATCCAGCGAGGTATGGTGGGCAGCCCTGCAGCAGACACAGAGAGGTCACAAATTAGCAGTCACTGAGGTGACCAGCAGTAACTATCTACACATGTTGTACATATGTCTCAGCTGTGTTTATGTTCTTGTTCGTGGAAGTGTGCACAAACCACAGGCTCATGTAACCAATTTCACTCTTGCAGTACGTTATGGAACTCCTTGGGATTCCCAAGAACGCACTTTTTGCACTCATTATAAAAGTCACCTAGGATAAGAGTCATGTTGACCTACGGACAGGATCTGTCACCAGTCTGGAGAATTGACCATTTCAGATGGTTGCATTTTAATATGAATCAGCTGACACAAAGCAGAAGCCATTTAAGTCTTGTTTATCATGTACAAATAGATGTGTTGATCAAGCCTCCCCTATCAAAATGTGGAGGATTTTCAGGACAGGGGGGGCTTGTATAAAATTAACCAGACATACTGAATTATTATTATCTGTTGAAAAAAAACAAACGAACTATTTAGTGTACAAGGTAGATAAAATCTTGCATTTAAGTTCAACCTGTAAGTTTTGTGAGCACACCACTTTGGAGCACATAGCACTCATGTCAGCAGAGAAACTCCAAGCTGAAGAGTGTTTTCTGACAACTGCTGAATGAAAGAATAGTGTGGGCAGATCTTTCTGAACACAGAAACTGCAAACTGCATAGAAATTGCATAGTTTGCTCAGAGACAGGGGTTGGTAGGGATTTTTGGTTGGTTGGTTTTGTTAGATTTTTTTGGTTTTTTTTGGTTGATTTTTTTATTTAGAATTGGGGAGAGAGGGACAGGAGAGAAACTTTCAAACTTTGTGTTTATCAAAACATAATTTTACTTGGCCTTTTACAGACTCTCCCTGTCTAACACCGTGTAGTTAATACCATGTCTCTGTCAAAAGGGGCACTACCATGAGAGAAAGGACTACCTTCTGTAGTGTAACTGAAGGCATGCTCTGCAAAGCTCCTCCTTCCCACTCATCTGAAGACTCAGAACTAAGCTCAGATTATTAGTCCAGAAAACTTACATATTCAAGAGAATTTTACACATTATGTGGAAGAAAAAAAATAAGTACTGTATCTGCACCAAAAACAATGTAACTATACATTAAATCATGTTACCCTAGTGCTCTGGGTAGCTCAGAGTGCAAACTCCACGGGCAGGCCTTCAGTAATCCTTTTCAAAAAGAACAAACACAATATGGAAATCTAGTATACCACATGCATTTCTGTTTGTCCTACTGAAGGTCAATTTGGGCATAAAATTGAGGTCTTTCAGAAATGTGGCCAGAGTTCATTTTGTAGGATTGACTTATGTGTCTGTTGCAGTAAGACAGTCAAAAAGGAACTAATCAGTTTAAAAAGGGGGGGAAGAAGAATAAAAACTGCAAAACTATAAACTCTTAGCGTGTTAATAGGCCCACTGCAGGACTCAACAAAATCACCTGCTTCAAGGTCTAAGCTGATTCTTATCAAGGCAAAGTCATCATAAGAATATGCAGTTTCAGATATTAAAATCCATCAGAATAAGAACAATTAAATGGCCATTATCTTTCTCAAAATCCTGTGGAGTTACTTATGCCATTCAAGAAACTTCACTGGAATCAAAGCAGCATCTCTTCAAGAAGGAATAAGTTTTGTGATTGATTCCAAATCCAAGTAAGTCAAACACAAAGTGGTTCTAACAGCAAAATTTGAAGATACTTAGAAAAATTACAGGTATTTGTGACAGCATCAGAAGATGAAGCAGCTGAAATAAAAAAATTTGACAGAATCTTGTTCTGTGTAGTTGTCTTCTCATCACTGAACACCGAGTGCTCAGTTTAACCAGAAATATAACATTTATGGCTTTTTGCTGATTTTTCGAACTCCTGTCTTGCTGTGGAGGCAGTCTCAATAACCCTGCTGAAAAAGCATTCTGGCAAGTTTTAACTGATATCTCAACAAGACAAGGAAGCAGTTTTATATTGAACATACGTGTACCAGAGCTTGGGGTGGCGGTTCATGGAATGATTCTTCCCATTTGCTGGAGAGTCTTTTGTTGCCGATTTACTCAACAGGAACTCTTGAAGTTTCTGCTTCACTTCTGTACTGGCAACTGCCCCTGAGACATACAGAATTAAATGTAATATCTTGAAAAAAATTACATTTTTAAAGAAAACAAAACCCTAAACAGAGTCTGTGTGTTGTTGCTGGAAGTGTTGTAAACTATAAAAAATATTGGTGGAAATCAGTCAAAATGAGATAACATTTGGATTATATGTTTTTATGTATAAGCCTTAAATTGGCCATAAACCCAAACTCCAGTGAAGTTGTAAGGAATATTTCAACAGTAGAGGAGGGCATTTATCCACAGCCAAACGTATCTAAAGAATTTATATTATTTCCTAGTAATTCCCAAATACGAAAGCAAGGATAGAACTAAAAAGACAGTGACAAAAGGTCACTTTGAGTTTGCAGTAAAGAATGCCTTTTTTTTTTTGGTAAAGTAATAGTAACAACACAGCAAACTGCCCTCTAAACACTGTCTTGATTATGAACAGAACACTGAAGAAAGAGTCAGCAGTGAGACTTTTCACTGAAGCCCCTTAAGAGCCTGTACCTGTAAGGTCTGGAAGACAGAAGACAGTACATTTTGACCTCTCTTGGTGGTTAGCTCAATACAGAACAAGAAGTAGAGCATGTCAATGTACGGTTAAACTTCCAACTCCTACTTGCAGCATGGGACATGCTTCTTTACTCACAGACATAATACTCTTCATTTAAAAAAAATAAGTAGGAAAAAGAAAAATCTTCCGGTTTTCCACAACCAGTGACCAAAAAAAAAAAAAAAAGAGGGAAGAAAACCCATTTCTTTGACAGTAGCAGCAGTAAGGCATACTCGATACTCCATGTATTTGGTAACCCAACCCTGATACCCCACAGCTAGCTGGTGCGCACATCCCCCTGTGACCCAGTTCCCATAAAATACCTCTACTACCCCTAGGCTTCATCTTGAATGCCTCCACACTGTACTTCAACCTGATTTTTAAACAGGCCTCACTAAGGAGAACTATTTGTATCTATCTCCCTCTAGTGAGCACCAAATCCCACCAACTCTTTATAGCTGGCTTTTTTTCCCCAAAACTATATATGAGCTATAAATAGCTCTTGGTTGAGCCTCATGGCATCAAGAACAAAGACAAGCAGTTTGAAAAAGTATAAGTACTAGCAAAAGTACTCAGAAGTCTCATCTAAAGGTATTATTAAATATTTAATTATATTTTCAATCTTGAAACAATGCTCAAATAAGTTAATCAGCAAGCAATTTGATTTTTTGCTGTTTTGTAGTGCTTTCTGTATTGAGAAATAAGCTCTTCAGAAAGAGGTCCTCATGTGAAGCTTTAGGCTTTCAAATTCCCTCATTTTTACAAAAAGAGCTAGATTTTTGAGAAACATTTACAAAGGTCTGTCAAACTGTGCTTTCTGCTGGTCCTCCAAGTCTGCACACAAAACAGATATGTGTTTCTGTGGGTGCAGTGGGTGGCCCTGCCCTTCTCCAAGCACAGCCTCGACTTGTCAAGCTGCGTATTTCACACGGTAAAAGGCTTCCCTCAGGTTCCTGTTCATAGTCCTTTTTGGCTGGGAGAATGCAAAGGGGAATAGATTAATTTCTTATTAGGATTCATGGTACATTGGTTCTTACTTTCTCGTCCTCTTTCTTTGCCTCGGAGGGGAGGAAGCTGTTGCTCCCTGCGATGCCTCTCCAGTTCCTGCTCTTGTCTTTGCTGCTCCAGTTTCTGCTCTTTTTCAAGGAGTTCTTGCTGTTGTTTAATGGCTAGGAGTTCCTGTTGTAACTTGCACAGAACAAAAAGACATGAGAAAGTGCAGTTTGCACTGTTTTCTAGGTCAGTCCTGGTTAAAACAACCCCCTTGAGTAACTGCGGACTGGTGTTTGCTTTTGTGCTTACACTTCTTTTCATCTCTTAACTGATTTTCCCCAGTCTTTTAAGCAGCGTAGTGCATTATGCTGGACATGAATGGATATGCTGCATTATGCAGGACAGTGACATGGCTGTCACTAAAATGAACTCTAATGTCAGGGAGCAGCCTGCTGCTCTGGTTTCACTTCTTCCTCTTTCGGCAAAGATGCCTGGAAACTGCACAGTGTTCTTTGCCTGTGCATCACCCAGCTCTGGCTGCCCACAGAGTGGAAGCTCAGCACAGCAGCATAATGGCAAGTAGATACGAAGGAAAAATGAAAAGAAAGGCAAGATCATAAATTCCTGGTCAAAATCCATTATAGCAATCCTACCAAAGTACATGTAATCCCATAAATCATTTCCTTTTATATTATATGAGGCAGCTCAGAGAAGAGTGAAAACACAATACTTTCAGGACCTGCCTCCAGTCTCCAAATGCAAACACTATGCACTTGCCTATATTTGATTTTTTTGTCACAAACTTACACAGTAGCCCCCAAAAAGTCTTTAACATACTAAAAACAGCACATACCAAAAAGACAGCCATATTGAAGTCTGGCTGAAAATCCAGGTTGTAAAACAGGTAGTTTGATTTTTTGTGGATGTGGTAGCTTCATGAGCTTGATGACCCTCATAGTACTGCCTTGGTCTGCTGTGAGCAAGTCACTGATAGGTGCTAGGAGTTTGGCTTGAAAAGGCTTTTATCAGCCCAGTGCAGAGAAAGAAGCACTCAAACACCACCTCTCAGTCACAGCACACCTTTCAGGCATGTTCCCTTTCCATGTCTCCCTAAGGATATTCAGTTTGCAGATAAAGTGAGGGATAAATGGAAAATGTTGCTACCTTTATGTGCTCCTGGAGCTGGGCCTGATGCTGGCGGGTCAGGTTTTCATGCTGCTTCTGAAACTCTGCAATCAGCAGTTGTTTCTGAATTTGCTGCTGCTGCTGGATCAGGAGTAGTTCCTGCTGTAGCTGCTTTTCGCGCATAATTGGGTCCACCATGGGAACCATCATCCTGAGATCAGTTCGCAAGTCTAATGGTGAGATAGGCTCTAACCCCACGGGAACCTCCGACTTCACATCCACTGAGGGAAGAGAAAAACAAAACATATATATATATATATAAAATATAACTGGAGAAGGAGAACAGAGATCATTCCTACCAGGAAAAAGACCAATTTCACTCAAAGACAGCTTCAATATACAGGCTTTTCAAAACATTAATGCAACCTATGCTGTATGCAAACTTTAGACACTCCTACCAGCAACTGGAGATTATACAAATTATTTCACACTTTCTTTCCATTCCCTGTAAAAATACTCACAGATTAATATTCTGCTAAACAGACTAAAAAACAACCCTGTTCTAAAACCATGTCACAGCCTAGTGGAGTCATACTTAGTGAGAATCTCCAAGGCACTATTAATACTGCACAATAAACACTCAGGGCACTTCCTCAGCATAAGATGAAGGCATTACATTTCTCCCTGTATTGCAAGACATTTTTCAAAGTTAGTGTGTAGATTTTTTAAGGCTGGTGTAACACATACCTACTGTATAAAAATATACCTGGCAAGCACAGAGGAATAACACACATAACATTACAGGAAAATAATTTCACACACACACAAAGTTTTAATACAGCTTTTGGAAAAGTGATCACCATGTTTGAAGTGGATTAGAAATAATACACTATATGTGGCTTGTAAGAAATTGAAAACATCTCAAAATATCCTATTTTTTGTAGCTATGTTATGTATTGTTAATCCAGCATTAAAGTACTTAATGAAAAATTCTTATTTTTCTATCTCCTAATTTAAATAGAAGGAATGAAAAAGCAGCAGAAGAGAGAGATTTGATCATTTCCACTAAAATACTTGTAAAGCTCTGGTTTTCACATTAAGTGCAGTGGCTGAGTTTAATTTTACCTGTTGCAGAAGAACAAAAAAACTATCAAGTAACATTTCTACAAGAGGAAAATAAATAGCAGCTGAAGGTCTCTGCTAAAGCTCAGCAGTTCTGATTCCATCCACGAGAGGGCAGTGGAACACAAACACATTTCCTCCAGTTTCTCTTCCTCCACTATCTTCATTGGAAAATAAGATTATTAATTGAAAACAAACATGCTGTCGGAAATGACTCTGAAACCAGATTTAAAGCATATTTTCTCCTTTTTCTCTGCTTCAGCTGTACTTGTTTTCAAGGAGAAAACCAAATGAAACAAATATTTTAGCAAGCAGAAGCAGCAAAATTGAAGCTGCGAAAGTTGAAACTGCAGCAAACGGAAAGAAGAGAATTCTAACCGTATGATCAAATCTATTAGTAAAAAAATTTTTAAAAAGAAAAGGTATCAAATCTCTTCTACTGATCATACTTTTTTCTTCTCAAAATTCTGAAAACATAAAATTTTCTGGCCCCCTTTTTTTAAAAAAAATACCAATAACTGTGACTGTAAACCTCAGAGCATAACTTGCCTTCTTAGCCCTCTGTCCCAACAGAATGATTGCATCTAAATGCTTACTTTTGTTCTGAGACAAATTATAAAAAATCACCTTTAACTTACAAAAACTACTCTTGATTATAAATAATTGCTACCGACCAAGAGAGACATACAGGCAAACCCCCAGCCTTTCATCCCATTTATTCAGCAGCAATCCACATTCCATTTGTCTAGACTAAATATAGCTGCGTTTATACAAGAAATCAATAGTGCTTGCAGAGAGCAGAGCAAAGACATGAATATTTCATCAAACCCGGAGAGAAATGGCAATCAGCAAACTGACAGCAAACGGTGTAGGCTGACTGGCCCTCCAGATAAGTCTCCTGTACTTGGACAATGGTTCATTGCCTGCAAGTCACAATCTTATCATCAGTACTCTTCTATTTTTAACATTAATTGCACTGTAGGTGACAAAGGTTTATCACTTTTAAAGGGGAGAGATGGATTTTCTTACATCTTCTGTGACAGGATAATAAGCCATACTAGGAGCAGTAATAGTAACTGGAGCTCAGCAAGCCCCGCAGGGTCTGGTTCACAATAGTGTTTGCAAACTGAACCCCGCAGAGCTTGGTTCACAATAGTGTTTGCAAACTGAGCCCTGCAGCTTATTTTGCAGATACTGGCTGTAAATCAACCCCTACATATCCTCACCGCGATTCAGGCTGATTATACTTCCTATCATTGACCAGCATCCCACTTCTTTATTTTCAGAGAACTTAGCACGAGAGGAGGCCTCCCGATTTTTCTAACAATGGAAATTTCCTTTCACTATTAGTAAAATCTACAACTGAAACCAGGCTCAGTTTGATAAGCTACACATTTTCCAGAATTTTCACACATTCAAATTATAAATCTAGCACTGGAGTATCTACTTCATCAAGTTGGCCTTAACCTTGTTCCCTCATATGGGGGGGGGGGGGAAACACTAGTGACATAAGTTAGTTATAAAGACTTGAATCCAGAGAAATCAATACACAATATTTCATGTAATTTCAATGCCATTATTTACTGGCAAACAAAGACAGGCATTTATTTCCTGGCATAAATATTGCTAACATTAAGGTTACCTCCAATACTAACTGCTAACATAGGAAATACTATCTTTTGGGAGTAATTGCTATCTTAAAACTGTACTTAGTAATAACTAGTTGGGTAAAAGTCAACCTCATCAGTTAAATTATTCTAAACAAGTAAGATTACAAATCAAACTGAATGGTTTGCTGTTGTCTGTTCCTCTGTCCTAATGCCACAGACCATTTACATTCTCCTTTAGTAGCTAACAAGAACGAGATAAAGCAGCCCTGTGGAAGTACATCAGTGTGAAAAATGTGAAATGGAGCAGAGAAACAGAATCAGTGTCTTTAAAAGCTTTGACTTTTAGCTGAAGCATCTTCTCCCCTACCCCTACCAATGCAATTGTCTCTAGAGAGCAAAGGTAATACAGAATGTTTACTCTCATTGGAGTTTTCTATGTTTTTTCACACCTTCTATGCAGACACATGTATTTTACGGGTAAAAAAACTGTCGTAATCAGTGCCCTCAACTTCAAACATCACAAGAAGCAGTGGGATGCACGACTTAAGCAACAGGATTCATCAGTATATCAGACAGAGAAGGAAAGGGATGGATAATGAAAGGAAACATTAATCAGTCTGACAAAGGCTAACTTCACTTCACTTGTTTTGCAGGATTTTCAGTATCACTGATGGAGTAAAACTGTAGCAGGCATGATTCAGAGCGGGACCCTTTCAGTACTCTTTCCACTACGGTCCAGAGACGATCCCTTCCCAACAGCTCTGCCGACTACAGAGCAAGCCTGGGATTCCTCTCTAAGGTTAAATACAGACAAACTCTCTGAGCTCATTCAGCTACAGCGAATACAACAGTAGGCTGCAGAATATTAACTAAAAATGTTACTGAAAGCTCAGTGATTCCAGGAAATATGCCAAAATTTGAGTAGAAAAATATTTAATTTTCAGCTACAACACATTGCAAAAGGCATATGTATTTATTTTTCCTATAAATACTAGATTGCTTTTATCTTGAAACATAACAACAAAAATAATCTCAGAAGAGCATCCATAGCAATTATATTCCATAAATGGCACTTCCCACAGGGCTTTTGAAATTCTGTGGAAAGAAAATAAGACACTTGCAGAATGGCATGTTTGCTGAGTGACTTAGATGCTTGGATCATATGTAAGAAGAGGTAAAAGAGCTTGTTTTAACCCTCAGCCTTTTCTTTTTGAAACCATTCCTTAAAATGGGAACACTGGACAACTGTTAAGTCTTCCACTAAGAGATGGCATTTCAAGCTTTGTTTCTGGTGGCTGGTTTCAACTCGTGGTGTATTAGAAACACAAATCTTCCAAATCAGAAGTGCTAACGGAAAATATCAGAAAATAAAGCAGCCCGCTTTCTTACATCTCCCAAGAGGGACAATCTCCTTTCTCTGTTGGCAGTTACCTTTCGTGGCAGACATTTATGCCATCTTTAAAACCAGGAACTTAAACAAGCAATGCCATCAGCTGAACAATCACCATTCCTGATCTGAGATGCAATGAAGAAGAATTCTTCTGATAAGCAAGTAGACTTGTTTATCAGACCATATTGTCTAGTACATTTATGATTGTTACAGAAGAGAAACTGTGTGAAATCGCTGGGACTGTAGGAATCCAAGTTAACCTCTTCCCAGAGGAATGTCTCAATTATGCTGTTGTGCTGGGACAGTAATGAAGGCTGGACAAAGGAACAGGGCATGAAGCCGGTGAGCTCCTTCTCCTGCCTTGGTCATCCAAGGCAGACTTTTACTGGAGAAGCAGTTAAGGTTTATGAAAGTGAACAAGGAGTACTACAAAAGCTGGAACAGTAAAACTACATGTCACAAGAGACAGATGACAAGCTCCTCCAACGGGCAATTTCAGTATTAGGTAATAAAAACATACTCCTGAAAACACACAAAACCCAAGTAAAATCTAGAAGAACCATTCTGCCTAGAAATGGCCACACCTCACCCCAGACATCATCTTGGTGAAGTATTACAAAAAAAAAGAGAGAATGAGAGAACTGTTTATACCAGTGCCACTCTTTTGAACTTTGCTGTACAAAACAAAGCCCACCTAAAGTTATTATTAACGTGTACAGTACTTCTCACAGATTTCATATGCTTTTCATAAAATGAAAACAAACCAGAAATATTTTGCAAATTCTAGTGCAAAAGAAACTGCCTCCACTTGGCCTCTTCTTTTAAAGAAAGTGAAAACTCTTCCCTTTTGCAGGATTAGCCATCAGTCAGTCATGACATAATCAGAGCTCTAAAGAATTTATAGAAAAGAGCTCTAAATTGTGGGAAAAGTGGAAGATTCCCCCCCCGTCCCCGCCCCTGATAAAGGTAATCCTTTAAATTTACTCATCAATTTAAACCTAGAATTTTTAAAACTGTATTTATGTGCCAACTCATTCACTGTAACAGTGTCTTCAAAACTGACTGAAAAAAGTCTTTGGAAAGACTGAAAAAATGAAAAACTGTAGCAGGCTGGACACTGCAGGATTAAGAAACCGAGGGTAAGAGGGAAACTTTGGCAGTCAGGTGAGACACAAGCTAACTGGCAGGAGATGGGACAGAGAAGGGACTGGCCATGCATTAAGGCATGAGCACAGAATGAAGATCAGGATGAAAAGGATGAAAATTTCTGAGCTTTCTGCACTGATAAGCAGTCTCACAGGAGCACTGTTCACTCTGAAATATAAGAGCAGCCCTGGCACACTGATAGGGTGGCAATGAGGCCACAGTGTAAATAAAGAGCTAACAGAGGAGCAATGTGTCCGTTGTGAGGATGCTGGGAAATTAAGCGAGTAAAGTGTTTTGGAATAGCCATGACTAAAGAGGACGAAGACTGGATGAAAAACTGCTACAGCAATTGTTCAGTGCTCAAAACTGTAGAAAATGTCCTAATATAGAGCCTGTTCCCCAGAGGAGATGTTTTGGAAGCTTTCTGGAGGAAGCTGTGCCACAGCAAGACCTGCGTGGCAGATGGCAGGAGAGAGAAGATGAAATCTTAAGAATAACTAGTGACATCAGAAGTACAAGTCAGATGATCAATAAACTGTGAAAGGTTAGGTTACCTCCCATGGGAGGCTTTTATCATTTCAGCTCTGGTAGCTAGAATCTTGTACCTCAATTCTCAGCTGGCATAATCTGTCATCCCTCTGTTAACTTCAATATATGCAAAGCTTCCTTATGCCACCTGAGAAGCTTGATGCAGAGCCTCTCTCAAGAGAACAGGGATGAAAGAAGTCAGCCTTGAGAGCATCTCATTTTAGCATGGGGGAAAAGCATCCAGATTTAGGATGGCGCTCACGAAACTTTTTTTGCAATATTTAGAGTCAGCAAAGGTTTTTCCTCCACACTCACAATTACGCTATAGAGTGCATCAAGCTGAAAAAAAGTGTCACTTAGATTTCACTGAATGTTATTAAATATTTTTGATTCATTATATATCCTCAATCACACACTGGATTTTTGTTGTTACAGGGAAGGAAAGCAGAAAGAAAACAGTAAATGCAAATGGAAAATTTATTTCAAAGGCAACATGGTGACTTCTTATGGTAGTTAAGTACTCAACTGCAGTTTGTACTTTTAAAACTTCCTCACTTGGAAAGGACAAGAAATTAAGACACATTTCAGATAAAAAAAAAATGCTTTCCAGTTATTTTCTTGGATTATCCCTCAAGAGGCAGTAATTATGTTAAAAAATACTATCACTGAATTAGAAGTATAAGGGAACTGTCAAACTTCATGAGCCACTCAAGTTTATAGTATTAAGAAGAAGTGTAATAAATTAAACTAGAAATGTATTCCCCTTTGTTCTATAAAAGGGATCTTATCATGATTATACCTTTTCTCTATTTCTTTTAAGTGTTTGCATACATGGCATAATAAGAAGTAAAATAAATGCAAACAGTGATCTGGGCTTTGATTTACCATACCCTTATTTCCCCAGGGCCTGGAAAGGAAGCTCAGACAACCACAAACTTCTAAAATATCAGTGAGAGGCCTTGAAATACCAGCACTGAAGTTACAGTTAGCTGGCTTTTTGTAAAAAATCAAAGGCTTTATTATATTGATTTACTAAAATCAGATTCCTTCTCTCAAAATAGACATTTTAGTCAAACAGTCATAACAAACACAAACATAAATGCCATGGAATTTGTTATTGCTAAAAATTTTTAAAATATTACAGTGTTTGCTGTTTCTTCTATAGGGAGCACATGAGCAAAAGTTCCACTTACAAGCCTGCCAGAGCTCATCCAAATATCAGGCCAACTACTTTTGTCATAGGAATAAAGGCAAATACAGCCAATAAATCAAATCAGAACGTGAAAACACTTTTAACCTGAAACCTGGGATGATCGGTTATCAAGAAATCCAAGCTGAGCTATATTTGGCTTTTTGAGTTACTTTATTTACATTTCACCTAGTAAACCCTTACACACACGTTCTCTACACCCATCAGCACACAGGCATATTTTCACTTTCCAGAAAATGCCTTTTTGATATAAGGAAAAATTTTAAATATCCTAAATTCTAGGTACTACTTCTGCAGGCAAGATAAAACCAGGAAAAAGATAAACACACATATGGTTAAAAATTTATAATTTCTATGTAACTTTGTTTTCAGTTCTAAAAACTATGACATACTAATGATACTATTAAATAATGATAATAAATCAGTGTTAATTATGGCATCAAGTTAGTCAATTAATCAATAACATGCTCTCCATATTGAATCGATGCACAAAAAAATGTCGGGGAATAATTTAAAATAGCCTTCTTTTGACTGTGGATCTTCTGTGCACAATTAGTACCACTGTCAGTGAGAACACATTGAAGGTGTCAAGTCAGGTTTGATTTGGAGGCAGCAGCACTCAACGGCTGCAGAACTAAGCAGGTACAATCTCTCCAAGTCAGCAGGTAGCATCTTATCACTATCTTCCAGTCAGTTCAATACAGCCTTAAAATTAATTAATTAAATCAAAAGCAGGTGTGATATAAGTGTGTGTGTGCACTTCCATACATACATAGTTCTTGCATCATAACCTGAAATGTTAAGAAAAATAGTGGAGCAGACATGATACAACAGATTCCTCTCTCCTCATAAGAGGAAGGAGGAATTTCTCATCTCTCACATGAGAAAGGCAACATGCTTTCAACTGTGTCGGTATCATTCTACATTAAAAGATGTTGAATAAAGTCCCCCAGGTTGCTAAGGATGACTGGAAGGGCACCATGAGGGGTTCTAGAGACCTGCAGTCTTTGCCTCATCACTGCTAGAGAATACATCCAGAACGTAGGATTTTAACTTCCTTTTCTTTCATCTCTTCTGCAGACACGTTGGTGACAATGTTAGGTTTAGGACTACTGAATAATTCCAAGTAGTGGGGCTATGACTATTCTAGTCTCAAGATGATGACACAAAGAGATAGAGGAGAGGGGAAAAAGCTCTTCCTTGAAGTGAGGGTATCAAAACAGCTACCATTTGGGCATGCCAGTAGGTACATCCTGAAGTATCATAGGGCATCATGCCTCAGGCAAATTAGACAGTGGGTGGAGGTTTGCTGAACAAGTGCCCCCAAACAGTTTCGCTATTTCAGGGGTGTGACAGACAGTGCTACAAGTGAAACCCTTGGAAGGCAATATATAGGGCAAATCTTTCAAGGAACTGTTGGCAACCTTGTTTTTAAGCAAAAATGCATTGAAAATAATATTTTTCAGTTTGTTAGTTTTTTGGGGTTTTTTGTAGCAGTATGTGCTCCCCAAGATGCTACAACAATAAGGAGTTTTGTTTTTTCCTGCTTTTTACTGCATAGCAAAAACTAGCATGTACATGTAACTTCTTCAGCTTACAACCTATTATACCCAGAAAATCAACCAGGAAATAAAAAAAGATTTTAATAATTATTTATGGAATGTCCTGGCCTTTGACAAACATGGGGCTAAAAATGATGTCAATCCGAAGCACAGAACAAGGGAGGACTGAACTGAAATCTCCCCTGGTTGAGGGGAAAAATCCAACAAAAGGATAATAATACCTCTTAAAGAATCTTTCTAATGAGAGGGTAAATAAGATGCCAGTCAGACAGTGGCAACACAATACTACTAACTGTTTTAGCTCAGAAATAAAGCTCCTATGTATCCTATGCAAAATTAACAACTGCAGATGTTTATTAGCAAAGATGCATTTGTTTGTATTATATATTTTTCCTATTCTGCTCATCTTTGTACCATGTTGCCTTGTACTGCAGCATACTCAGGAGTCTAGCTTCCTCTGCTCACATAAAACATCTAGACTATTTGCATAGTGACTGAAATAAAACGAAAAGATAATACTAAATCACTGGCTTGACATTTTTCAGAAGTCCATCTGCTGGATCACTGATACCTAGTAGCAGAACTGTTGACAACATGCATAGAGAAAACACTGTGGGTAAGGCAGGGAAAACGAACAGGAGATATATGGTCCTAATGGTCAATCTCAATTCATAGGAGAATCACAGGATGAATCACAGAATACTCGGCGTTGAAAGGGACCTACAAAGACCATCAAGTCCAACTCTGAAGTAAAAGGCCCACACAGGGATTAAACCCACGACCTTGGTATTATTAGCACCATGTTCTAACCAACTGGGCTAATCTGATTATGTACAGTAAAGGAAAGGTAGGGTTTATTAGACTGCAGAATTGAACCAGGCATGGCAGAATATGAAAAGGGACAAACAAAGGTAATACACCTGATGGGAATACTATGCAGCGGGCAAGCCCCAGAGTTAAATGGATAATGAACATCAATAGGCAGAGAAGATGGGCTGCTCTACAAAAAGTAAGGAGGAGTTACTGAGGAAGATCTGTCTTGGCTTGATAAAAGGATTGTGAAGGTTTTAAACATCTTCATCTAATTTATTTTCTGCTACAGACAAAGTATGTCTTTCAGGGAACAACCTTGACTACCATGCAGATGGCCTCGTTTCCACTACTAAAACATTACATAAGGCAGGCACTCCAGTGAAAGGGATTACTTAAAATATACAAAAAGCATTCAGAACTCACAAGCAAGGAAATGCCAATCTTCCAGCACGACTGCTTACATTTTTGTCTCATTAAAGTGAAGACAGTTGTGGGTTTGTAGCATATAGATCCAAATCATAATAATTTGCAGTAATTAATCACAAAAAGTCTCTCTATCATACTCTGCTATTTGGGATTTGGGGGAACTACTCGACAAAAGGAGACAGACATCTTAGGTTCACAGCTGTAATCCAAATATTGCAGAAGCCTTCATTTTTATAACAAAAGGGTGTATTGGCAAAGGCAAACTCTTAAATGTTTGCTACTAAAATCAGATAATGTTCTTGAGCTGAAAAAAAATCCCAAACTAGGTATATAACATCTTGTTCATGTACTTTTGTGACATACTTAACTTCATCACTATTACACTACTTATCTAAATTCCACCTTTACATTTTTTCACTTTTCACCACAGTAAATTATATCAATTCTATTGTGTCCATATTTGTGTTTACTTTATTTTGATGATCTTTTATTTCTTGAAAAAGTGCTGTAAATCTCTGCTTTAAATTCAAAATATTTCAGATAGCAATACCAACTTACTACTGACACAACATTCACTATGATAGCAAGAAAAACTATTTCTGTGGGTTTTATAATGATGTAACACTAAACTTAGAAAACACTATTCATGATTTCTGAAAGGTTCTCTTTGGAATGCAGAGACTTGGGTTTCAACCAGCAGAGGGAGTAAATCTGTTTTTTCAGGACAACTACAAAATCAGAATGAACAGAAAAAGCACTTGAGAAGGGAAGAAATGACTAGTAAATAACACAGTTTAATCCAGAGATATGTAGATACCAAACATGACGAAAATAAATTTTAATTGGGATTCTGTTAATTGAGATAAGAAAATCACCATTTTTGCTTCAAATGCTAACAAAATTCCTACTAGTATACTTTTCTTGTATGCCTTCAGATCAATAAGATTTTAACAAATAAAAATGTAATATTTGACATAATAAGAACAATATTCATATTTTTACCCAACCTGCTACACTTTCCTTATTTGAGTTCAAGACACTACTGTATTCATAAGTCTTTTTACCTGCTTTAAATACAGTAGGCTTTCTTCAGTTAATTTATGCTTCAGTCATCTTAGTCAACAAGGGATAATGATGAGTACAGGAAAGAAACAGACATTTCTCCTTGCTCTGCCAAACATCTGCCGTTGTAAATTTTAAGAACAGGAAAAGCAAACTACAGAAATTGTTAAGATGATGGAAACTTTCTCAGTACATTGGTTTGAGATATTTTCTATTATTATTATTCTAAATAAATACTGAAAAAATGGCTCTGCATTCTTTAATATTCCAGAAACTAATGAAACACTTCTAAGAAATTCACGTTAAAAGAAACAACAGACATTGAAAAATTCTACACAATTCTGATGCCACTTAGCAAGTGCAGTTCAGAAAACTGGAAATCCAGAAGTTATTACCCATTTTTTGTTTTCCACATTTCAGTAGGTCCATTCCTTACTAGGGGGTTGGTTGTTTCTGTCTTCATCTTATCTGATATGCAGAAAGTCAGTCAAGCCAGAGGGCATTTCTTCAGTTTCAAATGAGTCTTTCTCAAGCAAGCTTTGTCAGAAACAAAATATACTATTAAGAAGTCTACAAAAATCAGTGGGAACTCTTCTCAAATTTCATACTCAAGTTTTAGAAATCCACAGATCAGGCCTGGAACATGGACACTAGACTAATGGAGTCAAGCACTCAAAACTACTCTTTGAGAAACTCTCTGGGTCCTTTGAGAATCTCAGCCTAATCATTTAAATAAATCCTAGTCATATTGAAACCCCTGCCCCCCACTTAACACATTAATCATTCAGAGTAGAAGTTCCCTCTCACCAGACCTGAGATGAACAACTCTCAGCCCACTGCAATAAGAAGCATATTTAGTCCTGTTGACTGAGCTTTTGAACCTGGCTGGAAACATCATTACAAGCTAAAATTCTGCAATACAAGAGGTAACATGAAAGTAAATGCTCAGGTTTTGCACTCTAAGCAGAACATTTTGTGATCAATGAGACAGCCGCAAGAATATGTTATGGAATTATTGCATCAGGCATTGCATATTAAGGACTGGGAGAAAAAGGCACCACAACTAATTTAAGGTTTCTCATGGAAAAGCTGTACTACTAATTTTAAGGTAAAGCACTGAGAGAGCTTGTTACCATAAAGAAGTCAATAACATGTTTACTTTAACATGAGACAAACTGGAATCTAGCCTAAAACCTCCTCATCAAGGCACCACAGAAGGCTGGATCCCAAGATTTTCAACAAAGCATCTTAGTTGCAGCAGCACCAGCATCCCTTACGAGGTTCTTCTGTTCAGTATAACTTGGGTTTTTTTCTCAGAAACGTAAAAATTCTTTCTGACTCCTTCACTTTCCACAGCTTTTTCTATTTGTGCCATGCACACTTATATTTCTTAGAGTTATGCTGCTAAGAAAGAGGAATTTATTTTGGTGAATGAAGTTATTTACACTAATTTTTAGATGTGCTTCTGTTTGTTTTTTCCCCCTAATCTGATAGTACATACCTAAACTGAAATTTCTGCCCTGTTATGGATTTCCCTGTGCCAACCTTGGCCCAGCACCCTCTCTGTTGACTGTAAGGTTTAGTTAATTAAATTAATGCTGAGACCATGGTAGTATCCATAAAAAATATTTCACACAATGTCCTAGGAACCAAAGGTGATGAATATACTCCATGAAGCTGACTTCCCCCTACTCACCAACATAAAACACCATTTCTTAGAACTAACTCAAAATCAACACAACAACTAGCTACTCATCATTGTGGACAGAATGGACAGGAATAGTAGGGTCTGGGCACAGAATAAATAAGGAGAGAATGACCAAGAGTCAGCCCACGTGCAGGAAAGAATGTCTGGAAATACAGCCAATGGAGATGTCATTGATTTCACTCCAAGAATGTCAGTACTATTCTGTCAATTGAGGACTATGCACCTGATGAAACACCACAAAGAAAAGTTGATACCCAATACTACTCTCTTTCACCCTCTCCACAAATCAGAGTACCAAAATGACCAATTGACTAGCTCTGGGTTCAGAAAGAGCTTACTTACGCACCCACAAAATTCCACTTCATTTCTAATCCCACTTACATCTGCCAGACAAAAAAAGAAAACTGAAGTTGATGGTCATCACACATCTAAAAGTGCTTCATGTTAAAATGTCTTTGGAATACAGGTAAAATGAATGGCTCAACTTCCACACCAGAGATGACAAAAAAGTAGCATATGATCTTTCTTTAAAAAGTGGGACAACTACCAAATGTCACTCTCCATTATATTCTTTATTCATACATTTCCAGAATTTACACTATCTTTTGTAGAGCTTGCTCCACCCCATCTTAGAGGACATTCTGATAAAGAAGAGAGCAGTTGCAGACTGGAATGAAGTTGCTGAGGTCTCTCCATGAATTACAAGGAGGCTGACTTCAGACAATGCCCTGCTCTATTTAGCACCTACTCCTAAAAAGGTATGGAAAGCAAATTCCATAAAGTTTCATGATTTGGGGTTACAAGGCTGTAGGTACTGCGCTCCTTGGAACAAGGAGACCAAGGATTCGTTGTTAGTAAACAATGACATACGTCCATATGGCCTTATGCCATATATGATACAATTTTGTGCAAATACTCTTACACTGACAGCATTTTATTGTGGTCCAATGTGTGGCCAGATGCTGTTGGGTGGAATCACAATTTCTGTTGACAGAGGCAAAATGCTAAAGCAAACATTTCACAAGAAAATTATTAGGGATCATTTGAAAACCCTTTTTTGAACCATCTGAAATAGTTTTTGCTGCTATGCACTTGAAATATAGCTTATTGAAAAGTGTAATTTTTGAGTGGAAATTACATCTGACAAACAGGATATTTAGCTTTTGATTCCTTTTGATTTTGGCTGACGTCAGCCAAAGGACACAGCATACGTATACAGAGAGAGAGTTTTATACTACCATAAATGAAATAACAAAAAACCCCCCAACCAAACCAACCAAACCAAAAAAATCAATAAACTTTGTCCCTCATGCCAATCAAACCCTCAATAAAATCCACAGAAACATCATCTTACAAGTTTAATCCGGTGATGGCCTTTCACAACTATCTGAAGACATACCCAAAATCTTGACAATCAATCAGAAATCTGGCTACAGTCCCCAAACTTCCAGAACTCCGTGAAATCCTGCAACTCAGTAATATGCAGACAGTTGCCTGCTGCAGTCCAAATGTCCCGAGAAACCCCCTGTGTGCAAACTACACAAATTCAGTTAAGAATTCCATCAGTTCTTGAAAAATGGTTGCTGATATGGAACTACTCCAGAGCACAGCATGTGAAAAAACTTCTGCTCTCTTCTATTATTTCTGAGATCTCAAAGCAATATTAACCCTCTTTAGAGCTACATTTGCCTTTTCAGTGTGCACTGCTGACCCTTTTCCCTCAAAAGAGGGAGATTAGATGGAAAATTACCCACTAAACTTTCCAGCCCTTTAAATAAAGCCTCTGTTAAGACCTTACAGTGCATGTTGTCCCCATGTGTGTGTTCAGCTCCATGTGATTCCACACTCAAAACACTGCTAGCACAATGAGATTATCTTGATAATGCCAGGCAGGTTCACATGACAGAGACTTCAATGCAGTGCCCACTCAGACTTAAAACTATCCTGGATTTTCCAATTTTGATACTAAGCTGGTGGATACACTCAAATATCTACCTTCTGAAACTTCCCAGCTGCAACAACTGCCATCACAAATTTCTTCATTGCCATTACCAGAAAGAGAGAGAAAAAGCAAAGAGAGAGAAAGTTTATAAAGCAAAGAGAGAGAAAAAGTAACTTATAAAGCAAAAGCCACTCTGACCTGAGAAAAATGTCTTTTTCTGAAATAAACGTTACTCGGTTCTAAGAATTTGCACGATTCACTTCCTTTGCTCTTTCTTGGCAGTGCCTATTTAGAAGAGATCTATTTATTCCACACCACATTTCACAGTTCCTGTTTCTAAATGAGAATCATATTAACAAAGGGTAGAAAGACACAAACATGACTCAGGAAAGCAAGACTGATTTCTATAATGTATTTACAGTGTTGTTTCCAGAGGGAAAAAAAATTCCCAAACCTTCAAAGACAGGCCTCAACGCAGCTCACTTTTCACGACTTACTGATTCTACCCCGAACTTGATGAAAAAGAGCAAATTAAAAAGATGTTTAAGATAAAATGCTTAATTTGAGATAATTGCAATATACTATACTATAAACAGTTTCCAATTTACTGTTCATAAATGTCAAAACTGACCTTCTTCCAAGAAGCAGATCTGCAACTATTTCATGATAAATGATTGTCCATTCACTTATTATTGTCACTTGGATTACAAGTACTTGTTCCTTCATGTAATACAGTGGACTTCACGTTAAAAGTAATTTCAAGATGACATATTGTACTTTCCAAAAAAACCCAACAGAATGAAAGGAATCCATTTTCCACAAATTCACTCTGTGTTTAGTTATTACTGTCATATTATTTTCTGCTCAAACCAAACCACCTGTGTTCTATTTCATACTGCAAAACTTTCAGCAAAAAAAAATTCAAATACATAGAAGCCTTCTGAAGAAATAAGATCACAACAGAGACAGCAAAAAGAGCACAGGAACTGTGGAAAGAAACCTCATCCAAACACAACCATATTTAAGGAGATTGTGTAGTGAAATTCAGATTTTTGTGTGTGTTTTGACACTGTGTATTTGCTCCTTCCCATGTAATTTATAAGCTCTTCACCATCACCCCCAGGTACTACTTCTGACTACAGAACATTCTCTAGTGCCCTCTCTCACTGTGAAACTCCCCTGGTAGAGTCCCTGAATCAGTGGTATATTTTGGCATGGATGTGCAGAGCTGTTTTCATCCCTTCCCTGTGGTTTCCTTTTCCACAGTAGGCTACCCAGTATTCCAAGGCACAGTCTGAACCAGTATAAACTTCATGCTAAATGACTGAGGTTCCTCTGTTCGGGGTTCTCAGCCCAACCTCGGGCACCAGGGACTGACCACAGTCTCCTGAGTACAGAAGTATCAACATGTCACTGGAGCTGCTGAGTAAAATGATAAATGCATTGAAATACCTGTATTTGCTATCACAGTATGTTCTTAACCATTTTCTTAGGCTTTTTGGAATCTGTAGCTTGCAGCACCATAAAAGATTAGAATAAAACACAAACCCATAAAGGTTTCTTCTCAAAACACTTTTTTGGCCACAGCATGAACTCTGCTGCATCTCTGTGTGCCATTCCAGTGAGTAATCTACTTGAAAGTAATATTATTTGAAAAGTACCTTTAAAAGCAAATTCTTGACATTTTCTTATATTTTTATATATCTACATATAATTTTATCTTAATTTTTATACTTTTAATTTTTTTTACTTACAGTAATTGTTACACTTTTAATTTTATTTTACTACTAAAATATGCTACAAACACACAATTCTCTCGAAAGTTGCAGAAGCACTGGGGTTTGCTATCATAAAACAATCAAAGAGCAACTAAGGAAAAAGTAACCAGCTTTGTTTGAAGTTTACATTTGAATTTTATATATATATATAGAGAGAGAGAGAGCTGGATTGAGGAACACATACTGTAAGGCTCTGCCAAGAGCTGCAAAACGAAGAACCATTTGGATCATACTAGAATAGAGTATTTCCTCTTACGTAATATTCCAGTTAACGGTTAGTATGGAAAGCTAGAGAAAAATGGCTCAAGTATAACCGTTATTACTAAATCCAAGAGGATCTTAAAGCTACACCTCAGGGAGCTAAGCTGCTTCACGCTGTGCATAAGCTGCACATCTCCTCTCCCAGCAGTTCTCGCCAGCCCTCCCAAGCAGGGTGCAGACTGTTACAGATCCGCTGCCGTAATCCTCTCCCTGAAGAAAAGAAGGAGCTCCCTGGTCTTTTTATTACGAAAGGAGGTGAGACACGGGCTGAAGTCACTCCCAGCATGTGCTGTTTGAGTCTTAAAATGACAGCCACATGAGATACAGTCAATGATAGATAGCCCTGATTGCCTTAAACTGATATGTATAATCAGAATCCGTAAGAAGCAAGCGTGAGAGCTGTGAAATAAGCAGGAGTTGTGTAAGCAGGGAGTGCAAAGAATTATTTCTTCATGGATGAATATGAATCCTACATCTCACACTCAGCTAGTGAAACATAATCCCGTATTTAATACAATTAAGCCAATTAACACCATATGAACACTATTTAAAAACTTGCCAAGTTGGACAGCCTAGCGCCTTGGGAACAGCCTTCATTCAGCAATGATAAAACCACTCTCACATTAAGCAGAACTCCCGCAGCACAGGAGCACCACTTCAGATGAAAAAATAGCCCATAATAACTGATATTGACAACTTCAGTAGCAACCTCCCAGCCATTTCAGCGACCACTCTTGCAGCCTGTCAAAGACAGAGCCACCAACACAAAGCCAGTAGTCTTCAGCTAGTTTCAAACTAAGTAAAGAAAACCATCTGGCAAGAAATCTCAGCCAGACAGCCACGGGGCTCCTAAACTGCTTTGCTGAGGCTGGCTGACATGGGAGTTGTGTACTAGAGGCAATGGGGGGTGAGGATGGGGTCTGTTAGACAAAGCTCTGCTCCCTCACTGACATACCGATTTCCCTGCTGAACCCTCTTTTCTGCTACTGCCCACTGGATAAGTCAGTGCAGTACGAAGCAGGAACAGTCAGGTAAGGACAGAGCATTGGAACTCAAGCTCTTGGTCTTTCTAGGACTCTGGTTGTGGTCCTCTCCCTGTATCCTGCTTAGAGCTGGCTTCATGGCATGCACCCAGCACATGTGGTAAGACAGAAGAATGAAAGAAATAATTCCTTCCTTCGTGATCCATAAATGGCATATAATAGAAACAGCTGCCTTAAGTAAGGTGGAGAAGAAGGGACAGAGCATGAAAACTTAACAGATTTTAATGAAACAGGGAAATGAAAGAGGACTACAAACTGCTGGTGTACAGCTAGCTGATGGCTCTAATGAACCACTGCGCTATGGCAGACCTTGAAGTCTGAGTAAACTGGACTGCAATAATCCATGTCTGCCAAATGCTAACACATACTGATGTGCCAGTTGTCAATATCTTCCTGCTGTGAGTTACACACCCTAAAGAACAATGAGTTTTACGGTTTTCCTCATCCTAAATATGCAACAAAGGTTCACAAGTTGCTTTCATTTGAAATTCCTACAGATTTTACTCACATCTTTTGGCCAATTTCAGCTGGCTGCTAAACCTTACCAGAGTACTCACCAGTACAACACTCCTCTTAGCCCAATAGCCATTTCACACTATTTTGCTGATCTATGATAGAGTAGATAACTTCAGAGAGAAAAACTTAAATGGGTGAAAAGGCACCGAGGAAGTCATGCGTTTAACCCCACTGCATTAAAAAACAGATGTAGAGAGATCTGAAAGTTTTTAGAGTATTTACACAGATAAAAAGCATTTAAAAGAAAATCTATGCCTTTCAAGTTAATTCCTAACCTTTCTCCCACCTCCTTTGACCCATGCTCTCAGCAGGGTCTTGCTTAGAGTTA
>JAYRBT010000082.1:29603839-29626570 GCA_036023395.1 Myiotriccus ornatus | reverse complement strand
GAATATGAGTCAGCAGTGCCCTGGCAGCCAGGAGGGCCAACTGTGTCCTGGGGGGCATCAGGCAAAGCATCGTCAGCCAGCTGAGGGAGGGGATTGTTCCACTCTGCTCTGCACTGGGGCAGCCTCACCTTGAATATTGTGTGCAGTTTTGGGCACTGCAATATAAGAAAGATATAAAGCTATGGGAGAACATCCAAAGGAGTGAAGAGCCTTGAGGGGAACCCCTATAAGGAGGGGCAGGCACTGATCTCTTCTCTGTGGTGACTAGTGACAGGACCCGAGGGAATGGCCTGAAGGGGGTTTAGGATGGATATTAGAAAAAGGTTCTTAGGGTGGCTGGGTTAGTGGTCACAGCACCAAGCCTCACAGAGTTCAAAAAGCATTTGGATGATACTCTCAGGCAAATGGTGTGACTCTTGGGGATGGTTCTGTGCAGGGCTAGAAGCTGGACTCAATGATCCTTTTGGGTCCCTTCCAACTCGGAATATTCTACGATTCTATGATCTTCTACTTCGGCTGTTAGGGTGGAGAGCACCATGGTTTCGAGTGGTTCTGATCCAAAAAATGTCTGCACTTTGTGTCACCAGGCTCAGCACAGCCAAGTGCCAGACTAGGCCTTCAACTTGAAACGGCACTCAGTAAGAAATTTACAGCAACAACTGCGACGAGTATATGGTCCTTTTGATGTGTTTGCTAACATGTCAGAATCAGTTAGTTATATTATGGTTTTGGTTTACACTGGGAAGTATTCGATACCAGTGCCTAAGCAGCAACCAGGAAACAGGCATCACAGGAAGGAAAATTTTTCTCCTGTAACTTGAATTCTATTGATTTCCAGGTTGTCTACGAAGTCTAAGAATATACTAAAGCACCCTTACGCTACGAAAAATAAAGGAGGATAGGAGGCACTCAATGAAAGAATCTCTAGCAAAACATTTTCTCCAGATATAAAGAATTGAGCAGAAATTGATTGTAACAGCCATGAAGGCTTTCCTGGAACAGACTTTTCATGTGGCACCACACCAGGACTGATAAGAGTTTTGAGGTGCGGACAGCTATTGGTGCAGATTTCTGAGGCCAACAGAGATATAATATTCTGCTTAATACAAAACAATGTACACTTTTAAGGTATCTTCCTTTCATATTAACAGGTGAATGCGCTATGGATGATGAAGGGTAAACTACTGGCAACTTTACAGGGACTGAATTAGCATAAATTCTACTTAATGGTAAAGTGCTATGTAGTTCACTGGAGTTTCGCAAAGTGTTAATTGAGTGTGAAATTTTAGGCTCTGTCCCTTAAATGTTGAGAGGAGCAAAGCCTGTATTCTCCAGACAAGTTCCCAGGCAGCAGTTTTACATATATTTGGGGCCACCTTATACCTGAGCTGAAGCTGAGAGGAACAGTTGTCCCTCCTTTCCCCACTCATGGCCCCTCTGACCCTGAGGATAATGCCCTCCTTCCCCACACTGCAGCACACACAGCAGCGGCACAGGATACGGGGCAGGTCACATTTTAACCAGGGGCAGCTGTTCACTCCATCAGTCCCAGCGGACACATGAATACCTGTGTTGGTACAAGTGATGTAACTGTTAAGCAGAAGACTGAGAGCCCAGAATGAGGGAGATGATGGGACATCTGGTCTTCCTTCCCAGCAATGCCAGCTGCCACCTCGGTGGGCCTCCCTCACTCCTATATACCGAGGTCTTACATCTGTACAATCACAGACATAGTATTCACAGATAACAAAAAAAAAGATCTTAAAAAGGAGAAAGAGGAAAATTAGGAAAGAAATAGTCCAGATCTCTACACTCACTCATGTTTTTCTGAGTCTGCAGGACAACACTAAAGCCTATTTGGCTACTAATTTTTAAAACCTGTCCTGCACCTAGAGCTCCTAGTCAACACCTGGAACAGGCCTAGCAATAGTATTCCCTAGAGGAAATAACAAAACCAGGTTCTTAAGAATGAGTTCCTGAGGTCTTTGGGAACAAACAAGCTGCTGCAGATCTCTGGGCATCTGCAGATGAGTAACAGCAGACGGACAATGAGGCATCTGCCTCCGGTGGGCTCCCAGGCCTGCAGAAGGAGAAAATCACCTTAGGCCCTCATTCAAGCTCACCTGAAGTAACTTGTGAAACCCAAAGTTCCCAAAATTTCTGGCAGGTTTTAATATAGACATATCAGAGTGTCCTCAGTGAAAAGAGGCAGAGTAAGGATTGGTGATAAGTACATGTATATGCATCTTTGTAATCATATACACGTATCAGTGACAAGTAGATATGCATGACTAGTAACCAGAGAGAGGCATTCATTCTTAGACAAAGTTTTGAGACTTTTAGCCCAAGGGTTATTTTTTTCTATGTATTCCCATTTCTAACCATTTATTTTCTAAACCAAATAGCTGTGTCAGTATTAGCATTCTTAATCATCCATAGCATCATCATTACTTAATTCAGCTTCATTAGCATTCTTTCTCCATTTCTTTGCCTATAACCCTTTAATGTTGTCATCTGTAATTTCCCTTCTTGTCTCAGTAAGTTTCCCAGTTGCACCATTATCACCTTGTATATATTGGCATGAGAAGAAGAAAAAAATCAAACCAAAACCAGAAAATAAACACAGAGCTCAGAAAACTGCCTACTAGGTCAAGGAGAAAAGGCAAGACAGGGATGGTGCAGCTGGCATAGGGATGGAAATTTATGGCAAAGCTCTGCTGAGATTGCTCTGCAGGTTGTCCAGGAAAGCTGAGCTACATTTGGAGGGAAGGGGTTCAGGATGGTGAGATGCAGAAGAATTTGTAGTTTGTGCATAAACAGACTCCGTGTCCTACATCTCTCTCTCTCACAAACCTCATTCCCAGACCAAGAAAACAGAAAAATAATCTCTACAATGCAAGAGAAATTCCTAACTTACGTGTCCTTGCAACAGTAACACAGTCCTGCGTTGTTTTTAACATCTTTTGTTGGTTCTAAAATATTACTATTTTTCCATGTATTCCTCATGATGGCAGTGAAGATTTTATTGACAGAAACTTCTCTCATCTTTGTTGATCACTTTCCTGTTTTCATCTATATTTTTCCTGTGTTTATGGACAGTTAGAACTGTACTTCAAAATCCATTGGTTTCCACCTCCCACATAGTTCCCTTGCATCTTCAGTGCTTTTCCCACCCTCCCTCACAACAGCATTTTAACAGAGGAAGTGCTTGTATAGCTCATCTCTGCCCTACTACTCCATTTAAAAAATTGTCCCATAACTTCTTCAAACCTCTTTTCCTCCTGCCAGTCTTTCCCTCATAGTCCTTGAGAAAACCTAACTAAAACTTACTACATTCTATGGAATTACTTTTAAATTAATTATTGACAATTCTTAAAAGCAACAATACACTAAAACCTTCTTTTTCTGAAATAGACACACCCCACCCTCCTCCCACCGGAAAAACAGTGACAGCAAATAAAGGGATGCCAATTTTCTGATATGTATGTGGGAATGACTGGATCTGTCTTTTGGTGCCTAGAATAGTTTTGAGCATATGCATGACACAGGCTACTGTGACCAAGGTAAAGTGCTCTCCTGAATTTAGGTTCTACTAGATTTCAGCAGCTGCTGTACAAGGGTTTTTATGATGAGGCTTTTGAGGCATTCTAGTAATTTCTACATCATCCTTTAACATTATGTATCTACATGTAATAATAGCTATGTTAATATAAAGGCAATATAAATAAAAAATACTGATGATTTTCCATGTGCTACTTTTTACACACTTCTGTGCCCCATACTAATTCCATCATTATGCATGTCAGCATGAAATCTTGAAAAATCTAGGTATTTCACTTTATGTTTCTTTGTAATATAGCAATACATATATTCTTTTAAGCATTTTAAATCTTCAATATCAGATTCGAATTAGAGTATCAAAAACTTGAACAGTCCTAGAGTTTTACTTCTTTTTTTGTCCACAAGAAAGAGACTTTACAAGGCTTAGGAGAAATATACATTTTTCAACAGAGATGTTTATCAAGCAAGTACAGGAAGAGACGTAAGAATCATGGTAACACAAAAAATGAAGTTGTGAACAGGTAAATAAAAAAGCCACCACTAACATTTTACTAAATGGAAACAGGGGTAGGAAACTCCAGAAAGAGTCTCTGTGTATGATTAAGCACTAACAGACTGTTTTCCTTACTCCCTCTCATATTGTTATTGCACAACACCAACAAGGTGGTGGCCTTGGGCATCAAGAAAGAAAAAGAAAACTTGGATTAAGAACAGAACAATTGGGGGAAATCATTAAATTAACATTAAGCTTTCTCATTATTCCATTCCAGACTTCATTGAAATTGAATGACTGTGGTTCCTCCCTCTGGCATGCATACCTTCAACCACAGGGATCATGAAAGAGAACAACAGTCTTTGATTGTAAAAACATGATTTATATATTTGGCGTTATCAAAGAATTTGTTCCGTCACTTCTTGTCTCCCTTTGATGATACTCACTTTCATTACTAGAAAGAACATGTTATCATTAGAATAAAGCATCCTGCATTTCTAGCATATTCATCCACAAAAGGCTTGAATTCTCAGAGCTCTTGTCATGTTTGTATACTCTGCAAGCTGGAAGGAGTTTACAACCATGAGAGACAAAACAAATAGAACAGATGTGTAGGCTATGCTCAGATTATACTAAACACCAAAGTACCTTTACAATTATGCACAGAACTGCCAGGCTGACAAAATGAAATGAGCTACTTATTATATAATGGGAGGTAAACCAGTACTGTATCATTCAACCTTGCAGAGGCTTCCACTGATTTTGCAAGCGTTTTTAGATTGGTAACATTTTAAAGTAGAAAAAATCAGGTGCTTCCTGATTACGCAGAGAAATTGCACAAAGACAGAAACATGCCATTTATTTAGAGCAGTAACCTAAAAAAAGAAAAGATGGAGTTTATTAGATAATTATAATCCATTAATATTTTACTATTTTATATATAGGCAGCTTCCTAAGCAACAACTACAGTCAGAGGCTGTCCTGACACCAAAACGAAGATCTGTTACTTTACTATTTATGCCACTAGTTACTAAATTGTCACTAAAAGCTAAAAGCTTCCTCCTAGTTACACACTTGCAAGCACAAAGATCCCAGTGAACTTCCTTAGGAGAGAATGAGCCTCACTGTGTTCTTGAATAACAACTCTGTTATAGGTTTAAAGTTTTTCTACTGAGCAGAAATGTTTGTGAAGCAGTCATAAAGAACCGTTTGCTAAAAATCTGACAATTTGCTAAAGCTTCCTGTTATATCTTGTGAAAAGCACCTAGAAGGCTAATTGTACAGCAGACATCACCTTTATGTAACAAAACTAGAGGGGTCCATTTTGGAGAAGCTGTGTGCATATGTGACATGTTCACACTGAACATGGAGCTTGACAGTGCTGGCCCCTAAAAATAGCACCTGGTTATCCTTTTTCTCATCAGCAACCCCAACCTCGTCTCCGCTCTGTCATTTGGTGCATCAATCTGGCCACCCAGCTCCCTACTCCAGAAGAGATGGGAGCAGTGGTACCCTGAGGTACCTTGTTTTAGTAGAGGTAAAGATGTTTGCATCTGCTGCAAGTACACATTTTAAACAATATCCCTGCTCCTCAGCAGGCAGTTATCATGTTGTTTTGGCAGCAGGAAGGAATCTGTGGTTTTTCTTGAATGTTGCTCTTCTTTATTTAAACTACCAGAAATAAAGCAAAAATGACAGAATGCTCTGTCTATAAATAATCATTCCGGTGTATAGTTATATTAGGAGGTAACTCAGATGGCATGATAACGCCTAACAGGCTAATCTTAGACCTGTAATGCCATAAGATGAAAATAACTAGGCTAAGAATAACTGACCCAGAGGAGTCAGCCTGTTAAAGAGATCCACAGAACAGGGCATTTTAGATTTTCATGGTTTCAACAATAATATCTGCCAATTAGTTTCTCTACGATATTTTGGATTGTATCCAACATATAAAAACCCTACTCCCAGCAGAAGTTGGGAAAGGTTAAAATGCAACAATGCCTGAAACCTTCCCCATCATCTACACCAAAACCTGAAATAAATGACTATACACACATATTTTGCAGGCTATCTATTCTGCTTTCTCACAGTTTTTGCTTTCTCTGCAAAAGACTGTGCAGAAGAAAGGGACTGGGCAGTTGGTACAGAAACACAGGTCTGATGAAAGTTTCGGCAGCAGGATGAGTTACAAGCATTCCTCATATGTAGTGCAAACCTTAACAAACTAAATGGATTCTGCATACAGTTTTACAGGATGGCAGACTCAGGCTGAAACTGTGTTCGAATGCAATACAAACCAAGGCGTATTATAAAGCTGAACAGCTAAAGTAATAAACAGCTGAAGTAAAAAGCTCTTTTCCAATAAAGAGATTTAGCTCAACACAGTGGAGGGAGGGGAGCTAGTGTCCTAGTGCCAGCAGTAGTGAGCCTCTGTACTAAATGCAGGGTTTAATGGTCTCCAGAAAGATGCTGAAAGAGGTTTTGAAGTAACGTTCTGCATACTTTTTTATTTACCTTCCAGCTTTTGTAACTTGCTATTCTTGTCAATCTTGTACTTTGAAATTCTTATTCCAGGCTTTTCCCACAACCTATAAATATACTTTGTAATACAAAGCAAGGCTGTCAGGTAATCACATGGCTTCAGAAGCTAGGACTTGTATAACGAAAAAGAAAGAAAAGGCAATATTATAGCATTGTTACAGCATTAGACACATGAAACTGGCATCATTAGTCTGTAATCAGTGTCTCCTCAGTAACACTAAAACAGAAAAAGCAGCTTAATTCCATTTTATTACATTTTTGTTCAACTGAATGCATAACCTATGTTTTGTCCAGCACACATTGCTGGGCAGAGCCTCTACCCCAAATCAGTGAGATTTTAACTACATAAGACCTGCCAGTCTCTGTTGCTTATTTCTTCTCATTGTACTAATTGTATAAGGCTAAGGCCTCACTCTTCCCTAATAATTAATTCAAATACTTTAGCTACTACTATGAAGCACTAGACTTTTTTGTACCTAGCCTTTACAAAGGGCAATGAAAAGCCACTCCGGTTGTTATTCAGAACTTCCCTGTACTGAATTTCCACAGTCAATTTTTTCATTACTCTGAAGAGAATCACAAAGTAAAAGCTCAGCATATCTATTCTTACTCTCTCTATTCTCTCTGATGTGTTATGGCCTGAGATACCAGATATGCAACATTTTGTATCTGTAAGAAGCTTATGTTACCTGATTCAGATATGCAAATAAGTCAAGTTTTTCATGAATATCAGAGCAAAACTATAAATTAATCTGCTTTCTTTAGGTTCTCCACAGGAACAGGTGAGCAGGTGAAGGTTTTGTTTGGTCAGGAAAAATAGGAGAGCAAATACCAAAGAATCTTCCCTGAAGGCAATATAAATCCATGTGTAAAACAAACCATCTATATACGAGGCCATGCAGACACATGACACATACAACATACAAGACAAAATCTGTACACTGGGGTTTACTAAGGGAAAATAGCTCATGAGGACCCGTCAACCCACATACAACAAGAGGCCTGTACCATTGATTCTGTCATTTATATTCCAGTGACACAGCATGAATTTCCTGACTGGTGCAGGGAATAAAATACTCTATGTTCGCTTACTACATTTGTGAAATTGCAGGTGTTTTACAAGCCTGTACGTAGATGAAGTCAATCAAATTAATCATTCTGAATCATTATATCCCCTTTAGACTAGATCTGCTCTATTGATTCCTGAGCCTGACAGGTATCATTTTCCGTATTTCACTGAAGGGTTAGCTGACGTAAGTAGGATTGTGTAACTTGCTCAGGTCACCTGTCAACTTGCTGACAAGCCAAGCTTTAAGCTCACGATCTCCTTGAACTCTTGATTTTTCAACACAATAGCTTTAGGCAGGAAGCAGAGGATGCCTTATCCAATAAAAGCCAAGGTGGAATTCAGGCAGGCCACTGCAAGGCTGTACGTCAAGATATGGCCACTGGAGCAAAATTAGCAACCTTACCCCTTGGAAAAACAGCACAGTATATTAAACCACCAGAAGTTAATAGACTTGGCACTGCTTCTTGAAGGCCCACATCTACAGATACCATGGCTGGGTATGTTCTTCCTTCTCCTTCACACAACTGCCATCTATTTGAGAAATGTAGCCCTGCACTGGTTACTTATTAACTATATTGTAATGAGTATTTATTTCATGGACTGTGATGCACCAAATGCTTTTTTTTGAGGACTTACAGTTTATTTCCTGTATTGTTGTAAGATCAGGGACCAGCTGAATGTTAGGGTCCACTGTGGCATTGCACACATAAGGAAATTGAGTTTTTTTGGGCAGAATAAAAGGAACAGCATAGATAAATAGTAATTCCAGCTAAATAAGAGGCTTTAGACTCCAGGTTTATTTTTTAAGTTTTGAAACTAAGATAATTACGGCATCAAATAAGAATACATCAGCATCATTTTCCTAAATAGAGAGGCACAGCACTTGCTGCTGCATTTTACAGCAACAGTACCATATGGGAGAATTTAGTTCAGTCTTCTCAAGATAGCTGAAACTGCTCTCTGCAGTAAGGTGTAGGTGTCTGCAAATTACACAGCTTCTTGAGTCAGTGCCGATCTAGATTGCTCCATTCATAATTAGACTTTTGATTGGTACCTATCCAGATCATCTCATTCATAGTATGACTTACAAGCAGGGATGGAGACAGACAGGCAAAGCAGTAATTGAGGGAATACCAGGAGAACTGTTTCACATGACAGAAGTATTTCCTATGTCTGCTATTGTCAGAGAGTTCTTAGACATTTTGCTTTGCAAATACATGTTCATTGGCCATTGAACCTGTCCTCTTTGGGGATCACTCCAGCCCACACTAAAATCACAGTTGCATAATGTATGAGCATTGCATCTGCATAACAGCAAACCAAAAAATCCATTGACTGTTTCAAATTATGCTTGAAGTCCTTGAAGCAAGCACATAAAGGGTGCAAATTGTAAATGCTCAGGGATCTGCTCTCTGCAATATGTGCAACTTTTTAACCTGACTAAAAGTCACATCCATGTAAGTGAAGATAACTTTGAAGTAAGGACACCGCGATAAGCAAAATTCAAATGACTGATTCTAGATACTCCAAATGCTAGTGTGTATCATCATACCCTGGCTACTTTCTTCCCGATATGCAGCATAAAGGGAGACAACACCTGAGAAGTTACCAGGCCTGATACTGCAAGACTGTGAACTGGAGGGAGCTGAAGGTAATCAGGAGCAGCACCAGGCCTTGTGGTTTCACATGACATGAACTGAGCTGCAGACTATGCACAATGTCAACTACTTGCAGTCTTAGTTCTGTATTTTAAAGGCCAACTGAAACACAGAGGAATAATTTGTGTTGTATAGAATATATATATCTAAACATCTTTCACCTAGGTAATGTTCTTGATTAAGGTTTTGGGGTTTTTATTATTAGTCTAAAAAAGCCCTCTCTTTATTCTACTTGGCACTACAGAGGAAATTGTGTATTTGTTATACGGACCTACCTAATGTACTATCAGATAAAAATCAACAGTTACGTGATATTCGCGTTTCCAGTGAAGAAAAGCAGAGCTATAAACTTACAGAAAATTACTTCCTTTTCTTGAGTTTCAAATGAAAAAACTGCTATTACTCACACAAAATTAGTTGGAAGCTACAAGGCAGCACAGTGAGATAAAACCCCAGATTTTCACTTCTGTACAGTTAACTTCAACTGGACATAGTACTAAAATGAAAAACAAACAAACAAACAAAAACAACAAACAAGAGGGAGGGGAAGCAGTCAGTCTTATCTCTGACCAATATAGAAGTGCTGGACACCTGTTGAGCTGTTCAGGAAAACTATGGAAAAGCAATAATTCTTGAACAAGTGGTTGACACTGTAGATTGCTTTCCAGAAGTGTAACACTCTCAGAGAAACTTTTGCTTTTACCCACTGTCTTTGCTAGAGCTTTGTTGTTCAGACTTATAAACACATCTTCACCTGATTTGTGTCCTTGACAAAGGAACTGTAACTGGATCACAAGTAAAACTTTAGCTCTTTCTCTATAAAGCAGGAAAATAAACAATTTTTAAACAAACAAACATGGGCTCAACAGGTGTACCAAAACAGGTAACATGTGAAGACAGGTATGGTCTACACACATATTTCTTTTTAAAAATTGAGGACAGTCGAGTTTTGTGAAAGAAAAGAAATGGGGGGGGGGGTGGGGGGGAGAGGGAAAAACAAGAAAAGAAAAAGAAAGAAAAAGAAAGAAAAAGAAAAAAGATTAATGAGAAAGAAAAATTAAAAGGAAAAAAGAGAAAAGGGGGCATAAACTAAGACTAAAGAACATGCAAACAATTCACCCTGTATTCTACATATAGTCGTCTATAAAGCTAACTTTATGAAGAACAAAGTCAGAAACCTAGGTTTTAAAAGATGTAGAACAGGTAACATTGTGCCAATTTCAGTCCAATAAAAAGAGAACTGAAATTCACAGCTTAGGAGAGAATAGGCAAGAGCAACCTGAAATTTCGACTTTTTAGCCTAAATTGATGTCTTAGCTGAATGGCAACAATTCTTCCAACTCAATTTATCCTCAGTCCATCATTTGCGGGTCTCAAACACAGCTAGCAAAGAAACTATAAAATACAAGGGTAGCTTCAAATACATGAGGAAACATGCAGTGTTCTTTGAGAGTAGCATTGAAATACCTTCATTAAATAACACAAACAATTTACATCTCAGTGAGTCATAACATATCACTACCATTGCCAGGTTCACATATATTTTTAAAGTAACAAAATAAGCCATGCAGTTTAAAGACATTTTAAAGTAACACTGTAATGAAAAGACAGAGGGATTGTTATTAAACTCCCTTCATATTCAAACTAGGGAAAAGGAAACTCACAAAAAGAGCAAATCCTGTTTACAATAGCCATATGATTAGAATTGCCTATGAGGGGCTCCAAGTGCAGCCTCCTGACGAGGTCTGTCTGAGGAAGTCTCCCCCTGTGAATAAGCCTGTATCATGAGCCCCATTTTGCAATCCCGCAACAAAACAAACAAGGAAACCCAAACTAGATTTCAGTTGTGAGCATTTTGCTGTGTCTGGAAAGCAGCAGAACAAAGGAAACAAACTCCCCGCAAAAGCAGCAGCTGCTATTTAAAATACTACCAGAACTATTTAACAACAACTTACATAAAGCCCACAAAAACTAAGTCACTTCTGTAAAGGAAGGGTGTCTTCTTGTCATGTTAGGCTGTATTTTCCCCATCAACCACTGAAGTCTCTTACCTGAGCTGATCATACTGTGCATTCTTTGCTGAGCCAAGAGCTGTTCGCGTCCAGAAACTCCATCTGAGGAAAAACACGATTCACTCTCGTAAATTGTCTGCAGCATATTCCAACCGGTCTGCACTTCAGCTACACAAGAGATTCATCACTGCACTTGCACATGGGCGTCGGGCACGACCCTCTGCGGTCCTACCTCCTCAGCGAGGGTTGTAAGATAATACGCTTCGGCAATTAGCAGTGTTTAAGCATTTGCACAAGTATCTGTCAGGAGAGGGGGAAAGCCCCAAAATCCACCGGCGGCAGCCCCCGCCCGCTGGAAGGGAGCCGTGAGCGTGCGGGGGGCTGCGCGCTGCCGACTTGGAGCAGTTGCGTTCGGGCGGCCAGCGGCAGGTGGAAGGAGAGATGAAGAAATATCTCTGCGCTTTGGGCTTCCTGGCAGGGCGGGGTGGAGGGGGTGAGGGGGGGAAAAATTGCCTCTAACAAACCATCAAACCGAATAAGCCACCTTTCCAGGGACCAGGAGCCCCGGAGGGTTTAATCTGAATGAGCCCAGGCTAGCCCCGCGTTGCTGTGCCCGCGCCCCTCTCCTCTGCCGGCCGCCTGTCCCTCGGCCAGGCGGCTGGGCGAAGTTGGCGGGAGCAGCAGCGATAACTCATTTGCATTTGAATTGACACCCTCGTGGCCCAGCGGCGGCAGAAATAGAACAATGGCCGGCCTGAGCCAAAAATAGGTCAAGCATGGCCGGGTGATTGGAGCCTGCATTAATGCGTTTAAAAATACCACAGCAAACACAGCTGTCCAGTCTCTGTCTTTCAAACTGCCGCCCGTCCTCTCTCCGCCGCTCGGCATCGAGTTCAATTAACCCCTTCCCCCTGCCCAGCCCGTTTCGGTGGGGAGACGCCAGGGAAGGAGGCCAGGGAGGGCAGGAGCGGGACAGGAACGCTCCTCGCCCGGGACTCGCGCCCCTCTCCCTCCTCACCCTCCCCCGGGGAGTGTTTTGTGAAAAGCGAGCAGAACGCCACGGCCTCTGTCTGTATCGGTCCTAAAATAACGCTGGGAGGTTTTGCTGGCGATGTGGTTTCTGCCTCGCCCACGCGCAGCCATCCTGCTGTTCTATTTTTGCTGCCCGTTTCTCTGGCTACGCCACAGTTGGCTTTGGCAGGGGAGCCAGGCGGCTGCCTGCTCCCTGCAGGACCTGCAGCCGCCGCCGGAGAGGCGATTTCTGCAGCTAATCGGGTTGGGGATAGCAGAAGGCAGGGGCAGATGTCAACCTGGGACCGGGTTTTGTGAGCGCAGTTATAAGCAGCCTTTCCGTATTTAGCATGCTTCATATAATTCTTATAGTAAGTCACCAGTTGTGGCACAGCATGTTAAACACACTCACCGTCTCTATGTTACTGTTTGGTTGAGTTGTTAAAATTTGGAGAGAGACAGCAGCTCACACTTATTTTTAGAAACATTAGGCAATTTGCACAGCGTCTTTTTCAGCTCTACAACACGATGTGGTTTCAGAAGAGCAGCGTTTGACAGTGTATCAGACAACAGCACCATGCTGCTCTGTGGTTTGGAAGGTTTCACACATCATACGTGAAGTCATTTTTCATAATGGTATTTCAGAAGTTGCATATCTCATTTGCTGATTAATATACCTACACATTTTACTGTTACAGTTAGTATTTTACTTCTCTGGGCCCTGCTCTGCCTTACAGCACTTTTTACACAGGCGACTAAAGCCTGTTGCTACCTACATATATTATGCATCAGCTTGACTACTCACCTACCAAAATTACAAGTCCCCTTCCATGTTCCTGCTCTAGGGGAGCAACAGTGGCCAGTGGGATGAGATTCCTCACTGTAATCAAAAAAGTAACACAGGCGTCGTCTTGGAACTTTCTAGAAATCCACCAAATTCTCAACTATTGACATTATTTTTTGCTCCTGAGGACACAAGAATCTGCCCATTATTTGAGGCTTGGTTCTGCCTTTTAACTTATATGACACATCGTAGCCAAGCGAAGTATATCTTTTTATATACTTCTCACAATTGTGTTACCAAAGAAAAGATTCAGGGTAACAAACTTCTGTGACACTCCTGTGATGTTTGAATACTTGATGGCATCTGGGAGGTCTGTGCCTCAAGTCTCCTCCATCATCCCAAACCTTTGCTTTCTCCATGTGCCAA
This sequence comes from Myiotriccus ornatus, assembly GCA_036023395.1. Taxonomy (NCBI): domain Eukaryota; kingdom Metazoa; phylum Chordata; class Aves; order Passeriformes; family Tyrannidae; genus Myiotriccus; species Myiotriccus ornatus. The sequence continues at coordinate 29,613,012 of JAYRBT010000082.1, read as the reverse complement.
ATGACCTGGTCCTGCTGAGGGTTAGGATCTGTCCCAGATGGACAGATGGCAGACCACAGCAGCTGGCAGCAGCACGGATTTCCCTGCAGGATCCTCAAGTTAGCACCTATTGCTGCTCACCACCCCTCTCTCCTTGCCTTCTCTCTTCCCTCCTCCCATTTTCCATGGCAGCACTGCTCCAGGGGAAGCAGTGAAGCTCTGCAGATGGCATCTACCCAGCTCTGCAAAGGGGCACAGGCACGGGTCTGAGCAGGGACAGTGGCAGCACAGGGACAGGTAAGGTGTTACAGTGCAAGACAACAAGTGAGCATAACACATACCATTGCATCATTGACTGCTGACAATTTGATATCATAAACATTTTTTCTGAAAAATAAAGATACCCAAATGTTTTGTGGGAAATACGTGCCACTTCCACAGTATAGGGCAGAAGAAGTTTAACACAGTGCAAGGGGGATCACCAGTAGAAACAGAAATCTTCTCTAATGCAGAAAAAGCTTTTTATAGAAAGAAGCAAATAAAAAAGTGGAATTGCTTATGCCCTTCAGCCAACCAGAACATGACGCTGTCTGGTGATTCAGTGCCTCAAAATAATCAAGTTTCGTATTACAGGGAAACTCTGGGGGAATAAGTTAAAAACAGGTCAGAACATGGAAAATGGTGGAGTGTGGGATCCTGGTATTAGGTACCCATATGTGTTTGTAACTTCTTACATATGCAGCTGCATTTTTAAAGATACCCTTCACAGTTCTAAATTACTTCAAATACTTCAGCAACTAAATAAAAGCAAACCATATTCAAGAGTAAAAAAGGTACATTTAGATATTTAGCTGCAAGTATTCTTAATTCTGGTGTACATATTTTAAGCTGACAGACACATAAACTGTCCTATCTTAGCTAATTCACAGACCATAATAACTACAGCATTATACTGTACATTTTAAATGATATATAAAAGCTGCATCAAAATACTTGACTTATGAAGTCAGTCACCACAAAGGTAGGGCTTTTACAGCCTGAATTCTTCCAATTTGCTTTGACGTATTATGGGCCTACTTTGGTACATGCTTAGCTTTAAAACACATGTGTAAATCCATTTCTTTTCAACATAATATTTAAGCACATGCTCAAATTCTATTGATCGCTTTGCTGAGTCAGCCCAGATTTTAACTGCATGATCACGTGAATTTAAAGAGTTCCTTAGGAGTCTCACAGGGGAAGAATAAAGGGTTCATGCCTGAAGAAAATCTGGTTTTTATTTTTAAAACTATGGATGTTATAAAGCTACATTTTCATACAGGAAGAAGGTGGTTTTTTCTGTTTTTTCAAATGCATTTTCTAAATTTGGGGAAATTTAATGACACTGTCAGTAAGAGTAAACTACTAAAATGATTTAGTGTTGCTGAGGTGACTCTAAATGCAACCAGCAACTTTATAGAAAATGTAAGGCATGTTAGTAGCACTAAGATCTCATTACAGCGTTTTCACAATGTGTTTCTTTTATTTTCCCTCTGAGTTGTTAAAAACAAATAAACAGAAGGATATTAAATCTGGAAACAACATTACTGCAACATTAAGACTAAGAAATTAAGCCCTCAAATTAGAAAGAGCTAAGATTTCCATTGTATTATTAACTCTGCAACACTATACTTAAGTAACACTTCCATCTTTTATTTTTTTTATTTTTTACTTCCCTTTCAAAGTACAAACAGTATATAACTAGTTCTTTTTTGCATATCCCATCTCTCTCATGTTCTTCTGGAGCATATCCTTCAGTAATATTAATAACTTTTCAACTTTTGCAGTTTTCTCACCTGTAAATGAATACTTGCAGAGATTTTTTTATCATATTGCTCAATTGTAGCACATAAATATAACACACAAATAAAGAGATGCCATCTAGCTTTTAGTCATATGCTTAAATGAGGACACCACAGTCTTACAGATGTCCCATTCAACCTTCCTTCAGCCCCTTCATCGTTTGGCTAGTGAAAAGGCAGCAAGACGTAACATGCATCAAAATCAAACAATTCATAAACAAGTAGGAGCTAAACCAAGGGAGCATAGGTAGTATTAAATTTGGCCTATTTCAGTACTGAAGGTTTGAGTTGTAATCTTTGCAGCCTAAAGAGCTCCTAACTATTTTTGTATATCTAATCACTGGGATTAAGAAAAAAAAAAAAAAATTAACTATTGTATAGAACAGATGTTTCTGTTAGCCACAGTTCATTAGATACCATTAGTACCACATGAAACCCAAACATCCAGCATAAATTACTACAGCTTATGCTAGAGGATTAACTATGTTAACGAACAGCAAAAGACTATTACCACAGAGAAGCAGATGGTTTGGGATCAGTAAGAAATCAGGGGAGATGCTGTAGTGGTCTGGTCCTGCTCCTCCTTGGAACTAAGGGGCTGTGTTCCAAGTCCCTGGGGAAGTTAAAATGGATCACTTAATCCACATGCTCGGTTGGAAATATGTAGTGCATGAATGTTTCTGACTAGTTTTCTGTGTAGCAAGCCTTGGCATTCCCTCTGCAGGAATACATGTTGGTTTTCTTTGCAGCGCTGCAAAACCACATGATGGACATTTTTCCAGTGAGGAGAAAACTGCAATTCTAATGTTTAAGCTCAAATCAAGCTTCAAAGGAATTTTCTGGGACAAAGGAAGGCGTATCTGTAGCTTTAGGGGATTTTATGACAAACAATGGGAGAATAAAACTTTACAAAGTTTTGAGGATAAGAAGTGCTATGCTAGATAAATAGATGGGTCTCTTATAATCTCTCATATAAGAATAGAGAGAACCTCACATCTTTCTCACGCAAATTAGCTCAGGGGTTTTGTAACTAGTTCATGACATCACTTTTTTCTCCTCTTAAAATATGACTTTTTGTTCACGTAAATAAGTCTACTAGAAATTAACTGTCAGATTCAGAAAAACCTCAACAACATAGACTTGATTATAAGCACAAGCTTAAGTTAAGCATAGGCTTAAGGGCTTCATAAATTCAAAGGTACTTTCCTGAATCAAAAAGCTCAAGTAGTAAAAAAACCCAAAGACCAATGTAGAGCTATGAAATAAATAAATATTTATATTAGGAAACACATACACAATTCATTTATCAGGTTGGAACTAAAATCTCCATGTTTTGTGGCAAGACTGAGGTAAATTGCATATAAGCACACACGCCACGCAGCCAAAAACAACACCAAATGTTGACAAATAAATGCCTCAGACCAGCAAAGCACTTTGTCACTTTGATGCCATTAATGAGGTAAGCAGAGATACGAGCAATGTGAGATTTACCAGCTCTTCCATGGCTATGCCCACCTTTCTTAGAGAGACACACCTGGATGGGCATGCATAAAGGAACCCTAGAGCACGTAACAGCTGGAAATATGTTCAGCATCCTCCAGGCATTTCAAGCTTGTTGCACATCTACTGAGCAGATAATCTGTACATCCATGCAGGGTTTTGCACAGCAACTCCCGATGCTGGGTAGTCTGGCAGGTCAGATCAACCTGGTCACTGTTCCTGGACAACAGACTGCTAAGTGTCTATGGCTAGAAAAGCAATAGGAACACCATCTCTAGCTTGCGATATATGCCTGGGTTTAAGTGATTTTTTTTTTTTTTAATTTAAGACAAGAAAGGCAGACCATGCTTGCTGTCTGGAGAACTGAACTGTGAAAAGCAATGGCCAAGCAAAGGATTTAGGATCATAGCAGAAGTCAGCCAACCAAATACAAGCTCCTAGGATTACACCAGGATCAAAAAGGCTAATAAAATCCTTGGACATACAACAAGTTTATATTGAGTAACAGCAGTGAGGTGATACCAAAGAGAGTATTTTTGGGATACTGTACCTTGTTCCAGTATAAATACTTGAAAAAGAATGCTGAAAAACAGGATGGCTAGACAATGTCTCTGTGCATAATTTTATGCACATAGGTGTTAAATAGGTTTGGAAAAGCATTGAAAACTGGAAACTCAGACCTGTGATACTACGTTTACAGAAGAAGTTCCGGGTGCCTTGGCATTGTCTGTAATACACATGGCAAGATGTCCAGTGGTCTGGTAAAATGGTCTTTGTTTTAAGAAACAATGCTTTAAGAAAAATCCAACTGTTCGAAAAATTCAAGTCAAAGGTGGACATACATTTTAAACACATTTTAACCACTGCCACAACTTACAAATGAGCTTTATATCAATACTGGCCACGTCTCTGGAAAGAAAGCTCTGGCACTTCTGTACGGTAAATTTAAAGCAGGTTTTGTGTAGGATGCCAAGGCAGGTCTCATCTCATGACCTCAGACAGGTCAGATCTGGTGATCATGGGGGGAGAATCATAGAATCATTTAGACTGGAAAAGACCTCTAAGATCATCGAGTCCATCAATAATCTAGCACTGCCAAGTCCACCAGCAAGTTCCCACTTTTGATACCTTCAAAGCTAGTAAGAACTAGTAAGTATTGCTTAACTGATGGAATAAAAAAAACTAAATGAATAATTATTTCTACATCTAATGTAGTTTTCTTCTTTTAAATCACCCTCTCCTGAAAAGCAGAGGTATGGTTCTTGTTTTGTTTTTTAATCCAAACTATGTTTATTTTCCTATTATACTACATAATTTTTACAAGAGTAGAACAATGGACTGCACTGTAAATAACTTGAGAAAAAAAGTCTTGGGAAAGAAAAAGAACCCACAAAATGTTTGCTTTGTCTTGCTATTCAAAGCTGCCCTTTTACATCAACTAATTAGATTTCAAAAATAGGGTCTTTCTAAATTCAGGCCTGAATTCACGAAATGATGAGGTAGCTTTACATAACATGTTGCAACCAGCCTATAAAGCTACTGTAGATTTACAGTAGATTTATAGTAGATAGATACCAATGTAGATTGCGACAATTACGCTGTTAAGTTATGAAGCAAGTAAGATGTTTTCTTTTATATAAAAAAATTAATAGATAGTCAGAGAACTGCCACTACAAGCCATTGGCAGCTTGGTCAGGAAAAAAAAAAAATTACATAAAGCACTAAAAAGGTCCTTGTGTGGGCCAAGGAATGGACCCGAGATGCCAGAGCATGCGCCGGGCTGTGGGCACATGCCAGTCTCTCCCACTGCGCTGCCTCTCCCAGCACCTCCACCCCTCACAGGGGAGCATTCAAGCACATGGAGAAACAGTGTTACAAGCACAAACATGCCTCTGAGAGCAGTAACAAATTGACCACTGCTGCTAGGAAAAGGTCATATCTCATGCTGGTCAATAATGCTGTTACGAAACCACACAAAACCCTCATGGTTAGATGGACCAGGATGGCAGCAATCCTCTCGGAATTTTTTTCAAAATGTTGCAGTGAACCCAGATCCAGTTTTCATCTAATTTTCTTCATCCACTTGAACTCTGATAAGGAACAGACCTGTAAACCAAAAAGGTAATCAACATACACCAGCTTGGGAGCTGGTTTTAATGCCCTGGTGAATTTGGGGCTAAAAAGAGGGTAAAAGGAAGAAACTGTGATTTCAGTGGATAAACTGTAAATATTTTGCCTGAATTCAGTAGAACCAGCATTTCTCTCAAGAGATCTTATGATCCTAATTTTCCTTGTGTAAGCAACAAATTTATAAACTGGAAAAGAGGAAAAAAAATCAGAATAAAATTGAAAGCAAGGTTTCATAACTCTGAAAGGAAAATTAAAACACATTTCAAGTAAATATAACCTTTGGCTAAGCAAACCACCTTGAAAATCTTAATAAAGCTACTTACTGCAACAGAAAATACCTTTCCAATATATTACGATACTGCAAAAAGGTGTCACAAACTTGACTTTTGTAAATACAGGCATACAACTGGTATTCCTAAAGCCAGACCAGCCCTAAGAAGGCTTTTATCCATCCTTCAAGCTGATTTAGCCAAATCATGCAGTGTCCAGTTTGCTGGGCAGTCTGTCCCATGGAAGGGATGGAACAAATGGAGAGGGAAGCTACAGTAAAAGCCCACTAGCAAAGTCACACCTCAGCAGGCAGATCTGGGAAGCTGCAGCTGCTGCTTCCACATGTTCCTCATCTGCCCCATCACTGGCTCAAAGCAACAAGAGGCAGGTGCTCTTAAGTTCTCTAGGACAAAGGGGCAAGGCTGGTACCAAGCCCTACAGTTTCCGAGGATGAAAAATGTTCACAGAAAAACCTGTCAGGTTATTTTGAGTCTCAACCCAGTCTTTGCAATGACCAAAAAAAATGCACGGGTCAGAACTGATAATTTGCATCAAAAGCATGGGCAAGCAGGAAGATAAGACATTGAATACATGTTCAGACAACACTCCCACTCTAATCAACTCCAATCAGATATATTTATATCTTGCAAAGAATCTGAGATGGGAAAGCTCTCAAATTAGCTTCAATCCTAATGGCTCCTGGAAAAGGGCAGTCAAAAAATGAATTATTAAATGAAAAGGAACTCGCTAATGCTGGAATCCCAGTGCCATGAGCAAAGAAGGCAGACTACTTTAGATGAGCTTCAGCTTCTGACTGTGCAAAATGTAGGATCAAACTTGGGCTCAGGGCCTGTTCTAAAAATAGCATAGCTCTATAGCAGTCATCTACACACTTCATACTCTGTTATTTGGTAGTCAAGAGAACAGGACGGTAGGATAGGTGATAATGGCAGGAAAACAGCACCTTTTAGTGAAGAAATCAGAGGATCTGTACTATCACAAGCCAGGTCTCACAGAAGCCATCAATCACTGGTGGTCTGGTCTGTGTATGCTACGATTGCACTTCATTTCAGGTCCTTTCCCCCCTTGTTAAAGCACTTTCCAATGAAATAAACTACTAAGAACATTTCCCTGAGATTTGGATTTTTTTTTTTTTTAAATCTGAATATAATCTAAATAAAATTTTATGAATAGTCTATAAAAAAAATGAGGGCATTTTCATCAGCCCACAAAATAATGGTGTACATGGGGTAAATGGCAGATTCGGCTAAAAGTAATAGTGACAAAAACTAGAGAGTTAAAGGTAGCAAGTATCACCCATGTGTCCACACGAATAAATAAATAAATCACAACCTAGATTATCTTAAACTTATACTGTATTCTCCATCTTCTCTCCTCACCTCTGCCAGAATTCCAGAAAAAAAGAAAAGCTAAAAAGGTGGAGACAGAAAACTTGGACAACTAAAAAGTGCACACACTTTGCAAATGGTTTATTTGCCATGACTGAGGAAGCTTTCTACATGTCAGAAGACAAAGGATGATAACTAAAGCTATGAGACTGGTTTTGTGTTATCTGATAAAGGGGTGCAGCAAAAATGGGCACTGCCTTAACTAAAAATAGATGTGCTGTAATAATAGGGCTGAAAAAACCACCATGTAAGTAAATTACCAGTGTGATGAAACAGGCTCAAGTTTGGTCAAGCTTTATTTTTTCTTTTAATTGCCAGTAAGAATGCTTCTAAAAATAACATCCTCATGTTTTATGATATTAATTTGCTTACTATTCTAAAGAAACACTTGTCTCCATTTTTGCACTATACACAAATGTGACAACCTTGCATTTAAGGAGTAATTTACTTAAAGTACACAGCAGAGCTGGTTTTATTTAGATAACTTCAAAGAAAATGCTACTGTAAGCCATTTAAACACACTGTTTACTTTCAATCACTATTTACAGGCATACAAAGCCTATTTTTCTTAAAGACCTTATATGTATAAATCTCATATGTGTATGTATAAAAATATAAACAGATAAATAAGGACTTTCAGCTACTGGTGTCACACACCACAGTTGAAATACTAAAGTGCACATACATTGACGTAAACAACAACAACAAAAAAAAAAGCTGAAAGGTACATAAACAAGTGTCTAGCTTAAAACATGTGATGATCGAGTATTTTATTGACTTGGGGCCTAAATCACTGTATGCACTTCTGTTCATTTAGTGTCCTCTCAGATGGAGCCGAAAGCCTCCAGCAATTCAGAGAGACAGTATGCTATTCTGGGACCCACAGAAAATGAGGGAGTTGAGAAGTTGAGCAACTGACTATATTTGCAAGGGGAAATCTCCACGGCATACGTACCAACAAAAATATCAGGCTAGAAATATCCTAGGATGGTTGTCAACAAAAATATTTCATTAGTCAATCTTTTAGAGTCCTATGGCTCCCATCTCACTTTTTTGCCAAGTTATTTAGCACTGCAGACACCAAAGTTTGGGATGTGCTTTCAATTCTCACACACTTTTTCTGGAATTCAGCTGTTTTGTGATACTTTGCTTTCTCATCCTTCTGACCACAGCCTTGTCACAGGATGCTGGGGAGGTTTGTGCATACTCCTGCAGTTTGAGGAGAAAGGAAGTACAGAGGTGGTGAGTAGACCATTAGTGTCCATGTAGCCCCTTCAGAGTGACCTGCAGCCGTGGAGGGCTGGACTGAATGAACACGGTAACTCCTTTCGTTCATTTCTTCTCAAGTGGCATCAGAAAACAACGTGTTTTTGGCAGTGCATGAATCTGAGGACAGCCATTTCTCCAGCATCCTAAATATGACCATGGTCTAAAGAAGACCATGTGCTAAACACATTTAAAGAACATAAAAATCAAACCAGCTACTGCAGCAGTCTTGGTACTGCTGCATTGCTGATCAGTGGAATGATGTTTTTTTGGATGGGGCAGAGAGGTTACACTGGCAATATCATGTTAAGGAGTCCCCCAAGTGCTCCTGCTACTCTCCATGCTTGCTCAGCATGGCAAGGTTTTACACATATTTATTCATTCTAAAGGACATCAGATCAGGTTTCCAAAACAGCTCAAAAAAGCACAAGGGAAAAAAGCAAGAACTTTTTATTATCATGAGGTTCTCCACCTTGTCAAGCCACAAGCACATTGAGAGAAGTTCCAAGGACTCTTGACAGTGCTTTACTAACCCAGAATTCTCTTTACCGGTGGCACAACAGTTATCCAAAAGGACTTGCACATTGAAGACATTGATGAATCACAGAAAACCTATATGGCCAACCCAACATATATAATTAACATAACTTACTACCAAACTAGCCATCATTTAAAGATATGCACAAAGGAGACAGCACTCAAATGTATTTTGAACACTGCGGGGGGGGGGGGAGGGGAATCTTAGAACTTTTTTTTTTTTTAAAAATGTGTTGTTTGG
>JAYRBT010000082.1:29555276-29603833 GCA_036023395.1 Myiotriccus ornatus | reverse complement strand
TTAGAACTTTTTTTTTTTTTTAAAATCTCATGTTTCGAACAATTTAAATCCATGTTGGTATAGATCTAAATTGCATTAATTAAATAAAAAATTAAGGTCTCCTTTGAAAAGAAGAACAGTATTCTTCAATTAGTTTCTGTACAGAACAAACGACATTTTCTGATGATGTAGAAAAAGGAATATTGAGTTAAGTAATTTCTACAAGACTTCATCTGATGCCTTTACTTTTCATCAAACTTCAGACTAGATCTAGGCTACCTTAGGACTTAGACTAGCGAATGGACTCAGTTTCCTCCGCACCCTTCAATGCTAATGTGCAAAACTCCCCACCAGTGTGCAATTTTCCTGTCCCAGAGGAGGCAGCAATTGGAACATGCTGTTTGTGCAGAGGAGGCAGCAATTGGAACACGCTGTTTGTGCACTGAGAGGACAAAGGGACATTCCCAATGCTGCTGGCGTCACAGGAGAGGCTGATAAACAATCCATATCATTTGGCCACTCCATTAAAAGCTTCACATTTATTTTTATTGCATTTCCAAGTACACAGTAAGGCCTGTTATATGTTATTCTGCTCAACACATATATTTGAAGAGAATTAATTTTGCCCATAACTAAAATTGATAATATAGTTTTCAAATTTTCAATTTAGAGGCAAGATATAGTACCATACCCAATCTGGAAGAGGATTCAACCCTTGTCATCTTGGAAAGTACAGCATCATTACCTGATATCACACACAACACAGCCTGAGCACACCTCATGCCATTCACTGTCATGCAGAGTCAATAATATATTTCTGACTCCTGTGGATGGTCAGTTCCATATTTGACAAGGTAGCATTTGTCCCTTTAACTGAAGCAATGTAATTCTTCACTAGCAGAAAGCAAGACCTGAAGCAGTCTTAGTCTGGCAGTACCAAGAAGGAAAGAAACTTTTCATTCACATATAGAAAGGAAGTATCTGCTAGATACATACAAAACCCTAGTGGACTTTTTTCCGACTTTTTTTTTTTTTCTTACAGGTTTCTACTTTTCCTCTGGTAACATTCAAAAAGGTAATGTGACCTTCTTTATATCTATGTATTCATTATACATTTCTTAAAGGTGTCCATGAAGGATGCTTAATGAATGTTTTTAAAAAAACAGAATATGTTTGTTTTTAAAAAAATAGAATATGTTTGTTAGGGCACTCATGATTGAGCAGTCTTGAGTTGAAATTGCTGACCACAGATTTCCAGTGATTGGAGACCCCATACACTCTATTTTTCAGATCCCCATCTGTCAAAAGGGAGTGAAAAGTACTATATTTCACATTACTATTTAGAATACAAGTGCTTCAAGGGTGCTCAGACACCATGCAAGTGGAGAACATACGCTTTCTTTAGGTTAAAATAATTCTGCTAAACTAATTCTGCAGTGCACGACCACTTAGGAACTGGTAATCTGCAGCCTTCCACAGACAATTCTGATGACTACCCATGACTCTCAGTGCTTTTTAGATCCTACACTACTTCAGAGTATTACCAAGTAAAATTGCATGTGATTTCCTCAAACCACAAGAGTAGATTTTTTTTCCTCAAAAGCTAGGGACAAACACAAAAAGTCCGTGCTTACTTTCATATTTCAAAAGGTGGTTTTTTTTTACCTGTGTTGCCTTAGCTTGCCCTTCTCTTAAGAACATTTTATACAGTTCTGTAAACAGAATACTGCCACTCTTGAAAAAGCACAATTAAAAAAAGTTTATGTCTCTCTAGGTTCCCAGGCTTACAACTCAGGGATATTTCCATTCACAGGAAGAAACAAGACAGCTAAGCAACAGCTGTGGCAAGCAATGAATCTCACTCATATAGACACTAAATGCCTGGTGTTGAAGAAAAAAATTGTCTATTTTAGCTTTAGACAGTGAATTAAAAAAAAAAGAACAAATACCTAAAAACCAAATGCACACCTTCGTGCAAACATTTCTGTCATTGAATCTGTTGTACATTGATGAATTAATGAGATCAAATGAAGGACTGTCTTCCCCATTCAGCTAAAGCTGTGGCCATACACACCTGCTCCTTCTATGTCATCTCCAGCACAGGCCTGGCATGGTCAGTTAGTTTTTGGTCTATTTTTGGCATGAAGATATTTGAACAATGATTGACCATGATAAATTGCTTCTGCCCTCGTCAACATCAAACTAACCAGTTCTTTTCATACCCTTCCCATGAGTCTGGAAATCTCATTTGAAAATAAGGGTAAATATTTCTGTAGGATGTTCCTTTCAAACTGAGCAGAACAGTCTTTGTATTGTGGGATCCATGTTTGTAAAGGCAATCCTTTCCTTCCTCGTTTACTCCCACCAAAAACGATGGTGTTTTCCAAGAGAAAAAACAGTAACTGAGGACCACTTTTCCTGCATCTTTCCTTTCTTGCCATTAATCTTTCTTCATTATTGCACATACACAACTGTCTGTCCTCCTTTTCTCCTTACTAAAACTCCACCTTTCGTTTGCTAATGAAATGCTGACTCCCTCCATGCCTCAGACAAAACCCACTTTTGAGATTTCTCCTAAGCTAGTCTCTGTTTCTCCTCAACCAGCTGGCTTAAAACTCTCCTCCTTAGGTCAATACAAGGAATTGAGCTCCTTTGCTCAGAAGATCACTGACCAGTAATATGGTTCTTTTCTTCCATGTCTGAGTAGATATGGATTTTATACACAGGGCCAAGATATTTCCTTCCAGGCTAAAAAAATTACTCAGAAGAGGCCTTATGAAGAGGCCTTGTTGTGGCGATGATGAACATAAAGTGCCCCCCTCCATCAGACAGAAGTAGAGGTTGTGGTTTTGTACTGTCACTGTACTACTGTTGATTGCCATTGTTACTTTCCTGTACTGATGGAGGCTTGGAGATCCTCCACAGATTCGCCAACAGCTGCTTCTGCAAGAAAAGTTCTTCCACTGGCCTGCTATCAGCTAAGAAAACACCCCATAATCCTTAGAATTCATATTTATTCCAAACCCATTAATTCAGAATTCACTTCACAGGGTTTTAACTGCCATAATCTCTGCTGATTGTTGAACTCAAAAAGAGATGTAAAGCATTCCTTAAAGAACAGCTCATGTCAAATATTTATCATGTCTCCCATTCTTTTCATGCATAAATGAACGCCTCTTTCTGTCTTGTATTTGCATCCTATAGTTTCTAAAAAGAGTGCTCCACAATCTCTCCTCCCAGAAGCTTCTGATCACTAATTTTTTGTTTTAATCTTCATTGGTCTATATTTATCACTATATTTCACACCTTTGCCTCTCCTTCTTTGATCCTTTAATAGCCATTGTTCCCTGCAATTTCTTTATTAACAGCCTCAACATTCTTCATCAAATATAATTAAGAATGTGTTCCTTACCATTTGTTTTCTTACTGTACTTGCAAACTTTCATCTTTTTCTATAGAGATACTGCAGAAATTGTTGTCTCAACTACTGAAATTCTCCCTCTGAGTCCTCAAATTCAAAGAAAACTTCAAACACAGACAATTTTGTCATGTCTTATTCCATTTTTTTGAAGAGGGCAGTGGTGGTTTTAGTATTCAGAAATCATCCTGCATTTTAAGTTTTGTTGCTGTTAACCTTGTGTCTCTTTGTCCCGGAAGTGTCTAGTTTATTAAAAAGCCAACAAAAGGGAAAGACCTCTCCTGTTTCACCTTTTCAAGTAACAGAGGCAATCTTGAATTCAGCATTTTCATGTGATAAATTAGTGAAATATCAATGGATAGGGAAGAGAAAGGGGAAGCACCCAAAAAGCATCATTTCCTTTTGATTACAAAGACTCACCATTTCAAAGCAGAGGTAAGGACACTGAGAACATACTGCGAGGCTTGTATACTAAATATTCATCAGTTGTAATCTCTCCAGAGGCAATCTTATCCCTTGTTACATGTAAAACAGAAGGAATAAAACCCTACTTTTGGAAAACATGAAACAAAGGTAGGCTTTTTATTCCGTGAGAGGAAACATTCTTCCCACAGTGCACAGAAGGGCAGCTGCACCTGAATAGAAAAGGAGGAGTGGGAGGTGGCTGCAGAAGAGGAATAGTTACTATGCAACTTGGAAGCCTGCTAGATAAACAAACACAGAAAAATGGCAGTTTGGGAAAAACCACATTATCAGTCTGAGACTGAACAAGATACAATGACTTAAAATCATATGTCCAATGTCACCAAAGGACAAGAATGCAAAGCATAAGCAAAGCTTTCTGAGTAAGTTCAGGGTCTATTTAAAAAAAAAAAAAAAAGAGAAAAGATATCCAAATTTCAACTATTTCTTCAGTTCTCTGTTTAGCCAATTCATCTTCTTCTGCCTATCACCAGGACAGTGTCTGCAAATTGCCAACCACCGTTACACTATTCCTCTCTTGCTCCTCGGTCTGCATCATGCTGTGCAGACCACAAACATTTCAGCCATGTGTCTTACATGCTGAATCTGATAGGGATCTACTAAATCCTTATATTTTCATTTCAAAAGTGTGTTTTCATGGAGGGGCAATTCATATTTTTTACTTTAAGAACAACGTGCATGGATGGCGCTACAGAGACAATCAGAGACTTTATTTTGAAGCAACTTATACCCTTGCACTTACACATGACAGAAATTTGTCATCTATGGATCTGCAAGACTGTCACCATTCTTCCTTTATTAGTTGAATATCGACAAATATCATCAAAAAAACAGTAGAAAGCTAAGCTACTCAAAGAGAAGATGTAGTTGCAGCATGCAAATTTTAGGAAAAAACCACATCAACTTATCTGAGTAACTCAATGTGTTTTCATGATAAAACAAACTTTCTAGAAGTAACAGTGACAAAAGGGAGTGAATCTCCTACCAAGACATTCAGCCCTGGTGTTTACAGGTGCTTTGAACCAACTAGGCAAAAAATAGCGAAGAAATTACTAGGTTATATTAAAAGAAAAGCTTAAAAAAAAAATTGTGAGCTAATGTTAGAGGTATGCAGTGAAGGTTAAGTCAGACCTACAACGTACTATTGCCTTCAGCTTTAAGATCTCCTTTATGAGGTCTACAAATACAGTAGTAGATCTGGTGAGAAGAGCATCATCAGTAAACCTGGCATCAAGCCATCCATCTCCTTGTTTTCCATATTTCATAAAAATTAATAAATATTAAGTCAATTTTCCACTCCATCCTTATTTTAAGAAAATACTGAGAGTTTACTTGCAGAAGTTCCTGGATTGCTTTATGATTTTCTTATTTATATGAGAATAAAAAGACAGTAGCCCAACAAAATCACACTTTGAGATTTCCTCATCTTTGTTGCTTTTATATTAAATGCAAAGCCAAAGATGTGACTGCTGCTGTCCTAACTCCTTCCTCACAAATATGGTCACATCATGTCACAAAAGATGGTGTCACATCTAAAATTAGAAACAAATCTCAACTGTGATGATTTGAACACTGACCCTAACCTTGAGAAATGCTGAGCGCCTTCCAAGAGGTACAGGAAAACGTGTTTGAGGGATCTCAGCAATAGACAGATTTTTAATGCAGAATAGCAAATCAAAAGACAACAGTAAAATGGGAAGAAAAAAAAAAGGAAAAAAAAAGACATAGACAATGATTTAGAATAGATACTGTGGAAAAACAGAGTAGAAAGTGGCAGGATTAGTGCTATCCACTTAAATATAATACTTAGGGAATGTTTTTCTAAAGACTAAATTACTCTTAATTTTTAAAGTTTATTTCAAAATCAGCCAGTGGCTGACAGAACCAAACCTGCTTCAAATTATATTAAGCCCTTCAGAGTTGACCCACAGAAAAAATAATGACATTGCACATTAAAGATAAGCCTTAAATGACCTTATTTACTTTGCTATACCACCTGACAGGATTGATGAGATCACTAGCTATTTCTAAATTATCCCAGAGCATAAAAGGGGTGGAGGGTAGAGACACTGGAAAATTAGTAACATAACAAAGACAAAACTGTGAAACTAACGAGACACTTCCTAATTCCTGCTACTTTGCAATTTTTTGAACTACACATTCTTTTCTGCTGTCTTTCCACTTCAAGTGGAAACTTTCCACACAGATCAGTAACTAACCCCATTTGTAAATTACTCAGTATGGTCAATACACCAGAATAAAAATACAATAATTCATAACAATATCATTAATCAAGGAAGACTGATACATCACTAAATTTAAATCTTTAATAATATCCATTTTTAAGCAAGCTAACTTGTCTACAGCTACGTGAAAAACAATTTTATTTACTTCTGTTCAAGTTGGGAAATGTGACAGTGATGTGTGGTTGCATGAAGTATGACATTGCTTTTGAAAACATATCATATCAATGGACATTTATGACAGAGAACATTTCTGCTATATAAGATGTGCAACACATGATTTACCATCACTCTTTTTATAAAGCTTGTTTTCTTCAGATTACATTGCATCGAAACCTTTAAAATGTAATTATTATAGACTTTCGGGCAAGAAGCTGAACATTAGGTGTCCAAAGCTCAGAATGTCTGACTTCTAGGAGGGACTGTGAAAGCTGCAACTGTATCTCATACTTCTCAATAAAGTAAAGTATATGGGCTGGGTTGTTTTTCCTGTTGGACCAATGGACTTTACTGCCACTGGCTCAAGCAGCTCAGGAGTCCACCCCTGCATCCCATCCAAAAGACAACATAGAAAATACAGCCAAGTGAAATATATGTCTACCTAACAGGTACAGTGACAAGATCAGTAGACCCTTTCTGTATTTTATTTTACTTCAGTGAACCATTAAGGATAACTGTTATCACAGGGAATAGAGAGAAGGACCAAAAGTTGCTGCAATGACCATACGGACAAAGTAGGAAAACTTGAAAAATCAACAAGCTTACTGGCTTATCAGAATAAATATTTCATATAGATATGTTACATGAAATACATTTTCAAAGGATCTGCTCACAGCTGTGGTAAGATCTGAGCTTTTATTCAAACCATTAGGCTTCTGCCACTACTGTCAGGAATTTATCTGAGCTCATCGTGTTCATTGCCATGGAAGAACCTGCAGGAGAGAAGCTTTGGTGGACATGTTTCTGCTCCAGCTTAGCAGTGGCACAGACAATTTGACTTGAAGGCTACTTTACCTCACATCCGTCCAATGCATAGGAAATTGCCTGCTGCCACCCAAAACTGATAGCTCCAAAAATAGAGTAAAATTGATTTCAAAAGGAAAAATTGATTGATTGGGGGGGGGAGGGAATAATTGAACAGAGAAGTTATTTACTTCATTTGAAAGATTACAAATTAAAATTACCATAACACTTAGCAGTGAAATATGTCTTCAATACAAATGTCTTTTTTCGTTTTCCTACCTGGAGATAAGAGTTGACAGCGCAATTGTTAGTTGAATTACTGCTTCAATAAAAATCTACCACCGTAAACAGTTCAGTTATAAATAAAAAGTGTCTCTTACTGTTTCAAAAGCTTATCAAAACCACCAAAATCCCATTTCATTGTACTGAATTAAGCCTTGTGACTTGGCAACTTATCAAAACTAACTAGAAAGCATATGTGAGCCTGGTTTTACCAGTTACGACATGTCAAAATCACAGAATCATAGAATGGTTTGGGTTCAAACAGACCTCAAAGTTCCAACAGCTTTCAGTAGTCCAGGTTGCTTGGAGCCCCATCCAATCTGACCTTGAACACCTCAGGGATGTACTCATCTGGGCAACCTGTTCCAGTGCCTCCCACCCTCACAGAGAAAACTTCCTCCTAATATTTAATCTAAGCCCTGTCTCTTTCAGTTTGAAGCCATTGCCCCTTGTCCTGTCATTACACACTCTTGTAAAAAGTCCTTCTCCATCTTTCCTGTAGGCTCCCTTCCGGTACTGGAAGGCCCCAATTAGGTCACGCCAAAGCCATTTCTTTTCCAGTCTGAACAAATCCAATTCTCTCAGCCTTTCCTCAAAGAGGTGCTCCATCCCTCTCATCAACTTGGTGGCCCTCCTCTAGACTCCGCTCCAACAGGTCAATGTCCTTCCTGTGCTGAGGATTCCAGAGCTGGATGCAGCACTGCAGGTGGGATCTCACTAGAGCAGAGTAGAGGGGCAGAATCACCTCCCTCAACCTATTGGCCACACTGCTTTTGATGCAGCCCAGGATACAACTGGCTTTCTGGGCTGCAAGTGCACATGGTAGCCCATGTCCAGCCTCCCATCCACCAGCACCCCCAAGTCCTTCTCAGCAGGGGTGCCTTGGAGTCCCACGAAGGACTACATAGGGAAAATGTGCACTTGGGTAGAAACAGCTGTTTGTGTCAGGTACAACCACCGTCTTACTACAAGAAAGTATAACACAGACATGAGGCACAATGCTCCTCTGTTATAAGAAAAAATACATCCCCAATTATATATTATTTTCTTCAAATTATATTCATTATTTTCTGCAGGACTGCCTCAAGCCATATGCACCTAGTGCCATGGGCTCGAGCTGTCATACCCACTCAGATAAAAGCCCTGAAGCCTTGCATTCAAGGCTGATTTTGTGGTTGGCTGGATTTGGAGGCACAAGTGTGGTGAAAGCCAAGGAAGTCACCTACAGCCAATGATGAAAACTCAGTGGATCTGTGAAGCTGTGAAAACTTGATAAAGACCTTCAACACCAGCCAAACTGAAGAGCTAGCTCTTCATATTTTTACAGTGCAGCCCTGTATTCCCCAACCAGGTATAAGAAAAGGACCCTAAAGCCTGTACACTGGATGTACAGATTGCTCACCATTTGACTGATTGGTTTAATTTCATGCCTTCCCCCATCTCTAATGATAACATGAATCAAATATTTCTATTATTTCTTCTACACACTGTTTATTTTCTCACTCCTGCATATCAACCAGCATAGCTGCAAATGCCATGGTAGAAGCTGGCACTGCATCATTTTAACTGGTATTATTAAAAACCCCGTCTTTCATTAAAGTAATCTAAGATATCCCCTCTCATAAAAATGTCCCACTGCAGATTATATTTATGAACGGTTTCATTGCAGGGAAATCCCTTGTTGAAGAACACCATGTAAGAATATTATGAACTCCTAAACATAAAAACCTGTGGCAAACACAGAAGCATAAAGTGATACACCATAACTTCACAAAAGTGGATGTAACTACAAACAGTAATTGTCTGACCTGAGCAGCAGGGTCCCGGCTGGACCTGATCCAGCTACACTATTGCCAAAGGCAACAAGATAGATTTCCTTTTTTTCCCCCATTCTTTCCTTTTTTTTTTTTTTTCGGTTGTTGTTGTTGGGGTTGTTTTTTGTTGGGTTTTTGTTTCCTTTTTTTTTCAAAGTTTTATGTTAAAGTTATGTTTTTTATGTTAAAGTTTATGTTAAAGGATGCGAACACCTGAAACAGAAACAAGATACTAGAAAGTGCTAAATCCTCAGAGGCTGTAGAGAGATTACATGGAAGAACATCCAACTGAAAACACAGTACTAATAATACTAGTAAGGAGAGCCTGAGAACTAGAAAAAATCCTTCAAAAACTTGAAGTTGTCTCCTGATGAAAATCATAGAGAGAGGAAAATGAAATATAGGAACATAATAACTTCCCATCCCACCCTAAAAAGTAAAAAAATCAACTAGTAAATTTACTTAATAATTCTGCCTTCAAACAGGAGGTTAAAAAGACTGTCAGAGAGATTCCAGGCCAGTATATGTTCTGGATGTGAAACAAGAAAAAAAAAAGAAGGAAGATGCTTCTGTTTTTCTGAAATACAACTATATTTCACACTGTTTGTTCAACCTGTTTGTCAGTAGGTTGGAATCTTCTGGAGTTTCAAAACCTTACAAATGTAGTAAATTTAATGTAGCCTGAATGAAGCGTCTGTTGTCACCTTTCAGATAAACTGTGCCTTAAGACGCAGTAAGTTAATATTTAACAAGTTTTTCCAAGCAAGCCATTCCCATTCTCTTAATAGCATCCCCAACAACAAAAGGAAAAATATATCCCCGTAACATTATACTAATAATTAACTGTGATGCCATTAAAGGCCTATGCTTGGGGCTCCACAGGGACAATGAATCATGTATTTACATTTTAGCCAGGAAAGTAGTTGCCTGGTATCAAGGATGCCCGCACCTGCTGCAAAATAATTATAGGGAAAACATTAAAGACCAGAGAAAAAATATATGAAACCAAAAAACCACCCCATTTTAATCCTTTAAATGTAATTTAGGAACTTGGATTTCTACTGGGTGTTAGCAAAGAATTACCTTTTCACACTGCTTTTTTTTTTGTTGTAAAGTATTAAGCATGCTTTCTAATATTCTGAGGTGAGATAAGGAGATATGAGTGCAGATTGTGACAGGGAAACAATTTCTTTTTATTCTGCTCAGAGTTCTATTACTGAGTTTGAAGGGATGAATTACGCCTCATATACTCCTGTATATAATCAAATCTAAGAAACATGGTAGCAAACAAAAAACTATTCTCAAATATCAAAGTCCACAAAGTCGTATTTAGTGTATTACTGAATCTAAAGAGGAGAAAATTTCCACAAAATGTCCCATCACAAATAATCTCCAAGCAAAACAATTACATCTGGCTATTTCATCTTTTGGGTGATGGAATTGCATCCAACATGCAGCACTTATCACAGATCCCTTGCATACTGTCTCTGTCTCTACATATCTAAATTCAACAGTTAGAACTTTAGTTAAGAATTTACCTTTTCATATGCACATACATATGTATATATAAGTATATATAAATGAAAACTGAAATGCTTATAAAATTTGTTTATTATATAGGAAGTTATTTTTATCCTACAAGGTTCAAATGAATGCTTGAGAACATGGCATAAATCTTCAGCCTAAAAAAAGAACCAAACAAGGCAAACACAGGACTGTCCTAAAGATACTCAAACAGTATATAATTATTCAGTAAATAGCTTCTGAGCTTACTGAGTTTTGAGGACTGACTCATGACTTTTATTCTGGGTTGGCAATACAGCCTCACTGTCTCTCATGCATTTCCTTAACTGGACTATGAGGTCAGAGCTGAGCAATGAAAGATTCTCTCATACTTTTCCAGGAATGAAGGGTGAGGACTTGCAAAACAGGTACAATTTCCTGACGTATTTACCAACAGGTAAAGCTAGATGAAATAATAAACTTTTAAAACAAAACCAAAAAAAAAAACCTAAAAACCTTGACAGAAATAATAGCACAGAGACTTTTCTGCTCTTCAAAGAATGTGGATTGTTCTGACTGAATTAAATACTTTTAAATAGTGAGTCCTTTTAAATAGCAAGTCCTTGTCCTCTAAGCAGAGTTTAGGTAAAACCCTATTACCTAGTACCAGATTAAAAGGGACTGCCTGCTATCTGCAAGTACAGTTTGGGTCACATAGAGAAGCATCTGTGATGTGAGAGGAGGCTGAGAGATCTGGGAATGTTTAGTCTGGAGAAAAAGAAGGCTTAGGGAGATCTTGTGAATACGTATAAATATCTGATAGTAAAGAAGGAGACAGAGTCTTCTCAGTGGTGCTCAGTGAAAGGACAAGCAACAATGAGCATAAATTGAACCACAGCCAGTTCTCTCTAGAAATAAGAAAAAAACAATCCCTCATTTGCTGTGAAGGTTATCAAACACTAGGACAGTTTGGCAAGACAGCTGGTGTAGTCTTCATCTGTGGAGAAACTCAAAACCTAACTGGACATAATCCTGGCAACCATGTGTAGCTCACAATTCTTTTTTTCAATAATGAGGAAAATTAAATTTCTATTAAGAAGTCAGAATTTACTGAGACATGCCATGCATGAATTGCCCTTTGTTCTCACAGTGAGATCTTCCATCTTTTGTGGTGTCCCACATTAGTAAGGAAACCACACCTTTCAGTTCAAGACTTATGCCTTAGATCTACACTTACAAGTTCATGGTTTTTACACTTTTATTTATTTTGAAAGTAATTTATGACGGTGGGTCAAGCATAGACAGGTTTATTTAAGCAGCCTATTCTGGTGAATTTAAACATAGCTAATAAATTCAAGCCATTAATAGACTAGCCGCTCCAAATGTAGCCCAGCTGCTTTGAAGTATTGGTGTTCCCACTGCAATCCAGCAGTTGGTGTCCATGGCCTGCAAACTCTGCTAGCAGAAGGTATTTTCACTTGAGGACACCAGTCAGATGACCTAGTAGGATGTCTCAGGTGCTTTTGCCTTCGGTGCAGAAATTGCACAAGCCCTTATTATGGCAAATTTTTAGAAATAGTTAAGTCCCAGATGGAAAGTAACAAGCCTGTAGCACAGATAATAAGGCCTTCAACCAATACAGCTACCCGAAGAGCAGACATAAGCATCATGGGCATCAGCTAAACTGAAAAATCTCATGGGAAGTGGAGCAGTTTCTCAGAGGTTTACTTTAAGGCTAAATTCAGGTTTAAAGGCAGTTTTACTTTAGAGACCTAGAATCAGAGCCTTAGCACTTCAGTGAAGAAATTCTCACATGGCTAATCACTTTCCCTAGGTTGAGTTGAAGCACGCTTTTATAAATTACGTGTGGGGATCAGAGCTTGCTATCACAGAATAGTACAACTTCATCTACAACTGCATAAAGACTGGAGAAGAAAAGCTTGGCATTTTTCTGAACTGATGCAGGGAATCTGCTCTCACAACTTATTAGAAATATCAACTGTAATTTATAGAAGTGCTGGCACCAATAGTTTTCAAATGCAAAGTAGAAATGGCTTTTGGGGGGGAAAAAAAAAAAAGAAAACCACACCTTCCCCCCCCCCCCAACAAATTGCCATTAAATACTTGGGGAAGAAAATAATAATTAGAAAAAAGTTTTGGAACTTCTACACAAAATCCCATTTAGGGGAGGGAAAATTTTTTTTTTTTTTAGTTTATATTTCTTTTGTGATTTTGCATAGCAAATATTTACTACAGTCAACCTAAGAGCCGGAAAATTGTTTTGATTTATTTACTTTATAGCACTGCAACATCTAGGGATAAATTATGCACTTGCTGCCATGACTACAAATCCATAAAAGTTATTTCAAATGGACACAGATGAGAAGAAAAGTGAGAGAAAACTGAAAACCTCAGTACTGCAGCCATGCCGCTTGGCCCCACCACCCCTCAGTGTCTGAACTGTACTCCTGTGTCAGGAGCAGAGTTATGCAAGGCCCTGGCTCTGCTGTCACACACCAGGGATCTTGATTGTGCTCCAGAGTCACTACAGCTAAAAGGCCTGGAGCTGCTCTCCATCCCCAACATAGACCTGGCAGCAGACCTGTCTATTTGTATTCCACTCCCTAGGAAATGCAGGCTTTGGATGCCAGTTGGAGTCCAGCACACACTGCAGCACCCAAGGTAGCAAAGCTGCCTCCATCACTGCAGCTGACCACCAGATAACGGCAGGCACCGCACAGCCCAAGCCTTCCCATGCAGAAGTCTCCTCACTGCACCTATGGGGGTTTTTCCAGGGCCACCTGTCCTGGAGACTGCATGTGCATGTGGTGGAGACCAGCAGCTCCATCAGCCAGACTCATTTTTGGGGCCTCAGATGCTCCCAGTTAAGAGAGTTAAAGGAGCAGTGGATTCAAGTTCAAATGTATGACCTCATCACAAGAATGAACTCATAAGACAGCACGAGTATTTTTAGGAGGGAATTTTTGGAAGCCTTCAGCATTGGCCTAATTCTATTCCCACTGATTTCAGTTCCACCATTCTAAGGACTCTATGGTCATACTATTATTTAAAACAACAGGAATCTGGTAGAAGCCAACATACTCTCTTAAGCTGTGGCACGTTAATATTTTAAAAATTAAAAACATTGTTAAAATAAAATTAGGTTATATTTGAATAAAAGCTACTTTAATAATGAATTATTTTCCTTCCCTTCTCTCTGAATCCTCTTTTCCAAAAATGTAGATATGAGTTTTACTGAATTTGGAAGGTCATGAAGCCATAACAGTTTACACAAATTTGAAACCTACTTCAAAATACATCATATGATTAATCAAGATACCAGACTTCACTCTAATGAGTCATGAACTTTTCAGCTGCAAAATCAGTATCTGAATTAGTATCTGATCACTCCACAACAACATAAAAATATACTGAAGAAAAATCACATCATCAACTCGGGTATAAATAGCCTCTGGTTCACCAAAACCTTTGTGGACAACAATAAAGTATTAAGTGGAAAGTAAGGTAACTTAAGGTAATTAGCTTTAGGCTGCTACTTAAGAAAGTTGTGATTCAATACTAATAACTAATTTTACCTTCCACGATTAGTGAAAGCCAATTAGAATTAAGTATGTTATCTGCTGGCTCTGACACGATTATTGTCTTACAAAAAATCCCTAATTAGTTTTGCTACAGCTACAAATTTCTCCTTAACAGGTATGCTCAGCAACACTTCACGTCTTCCAATACTCATCCATTATTATGCTCTCCTACAATGTGCAAAACTTTCATGTAGAATTCAGGAACCTTTGTCATTGTTCAGCATGGACTGAATTCTGTAAGGGACTGAGAAACTGTGGGTTTAAGATCTCAGGCATAAGAGAGATGTAACTATAAAGTGAACTCACAGTTTTCATAGTCCAAGTCAATAATAACACAAAAATAAATGGAAGTAAAAACTTTCACAGGCTTCTATTGATACTAATACACTGCAAAAGACATAGGTAAATGTGGTAATGGTGAAATTACCTAGCCACAGTTCCATTTAATTTCATCTACTCACATAACAAATTATTTGATTGCTCAGACTGAAACATGAATAAATATTGGACATTGCAGACAGATACATAAGACAGCTGTATTTTAGAACAGTTCAGGAAACGCTGAGATCTACTGCCCAAAGGGTCTTGAGAAACACCTGGCAGCCTGCAGAATAAGAACTATTAAGTATCTGGCAAAAGAACTACTACATGACCTGTAACATATACTTGATTGTCAAGTAGTTCCATTCTGGAATAGATGCTAGTGATGGGTACTATTATTTCAAGAGCAGAGAGGCAAATTTTTCCTCTCTGAGAAATAAGAAAACTCATCATTAAAAAAAAAATCTCCTTTTTGTATCCTGTTATCACAAGATCAAAAAAATATTTATTTTCACATGCACTTTAGAAATTTAGCAAAAATCTAGTAACTTACCATCTGTCCTTGCTTGTTTGGCCAGAGTTAACAGAGGAAAGAAAGATTTGAAATACTTTTAAAACAGAGATATTATGTTCTTGAAGAAGGTGGCAGCTATTGTTTCTTTGACTACATTTCTCACTTTTTTTACTATATGGTGACCAGTGGCACATCATTTTCTTCAGATAAACATCACCAGGAATTCTCTACCATCAACATAAGGCTAGTAGTAAACAAGGCAAGTTCTGCCTTGTTTGTGCATCATGCACTAGAAAAATTTAGTCACCTGTTTGTTCATTTAAAGTTAACTAATTTCAGAGATTCTAGCAGTAGTAAAATAATAAAATTAATTTCAGGTCTTGACATAAGTAGGGGCAATTCTGTCCTCTTGAACAGTACCTCCTGTTTAACTATGGGTGTTCATGGTCCCTAAAAGAATTCAACAGAGTCGCTCTGGTATCTCTTCTTAAGGTACCACACCAACTTTGCTGTCAACCTGATGAATAAAATGACTTCCCTGGGCAGAGAGTGCCCGCCAGAAAAACACTGCAGCCACAGATGTTGCTTTGCAAAAGAGATCACAGGCGATCCAGAACCATTTATATTTGGTTTGGAGGCATGTCAGTGAGAAAGGGGAGAACATACTGAGGCTGTAAATTCTTGTATCAGCCTAATGGCCTAATGAGTTCTCTTACCTCACCAACAAATGTTCCTTTTGGAAAAATATGATGATTTCTGCAATATTTTTTCTTTTCTCCTCGTGTTTTCCTCTATTTCATGTCTCCTCATGCTGAGTTTCAGTAAATTAGACCACAGTTCACAAGTTGTATGTTTACAATTCTGTCTATGCTGTTCTTTGTACAACTACAAGGTTTGTAGTTCTCATTCAGGTGAGCACTGAGGATATTGCAAAACCATTTTGTAAGACAAAAAATACAGCTTTGCTATGCCTGTGTATTGGTTATTAATTTACATGGCAATTTCTTAATAAAGCGCTGTAGAAGTCTCTAGGTAAGTGAGTGTTCTATGGGATTAGACAGGGAATCTTGACCAAATCGAGTCTCTTAATAATGCATATGGACTATGTCAGTTTTATTATTTGGGGTTTACTGTGATTTAAATGAGAACAGAGACAGGCCTTGGCTCCTACCTACAAACATCAGAGCCCTTTATGTTTATGCGTCTTTTATGAAGTGTTTTTAAGTCAGAGAGCAGGACTGTCCCCCTAGGCTATTCTCCCCTCAGGTGCTGAATCTAAAATCAATGACTGAATTTACAGGAGAAAAAGACCTTTGTAATCTCTCCAGATCCAAAATGGGCAACCTCTATTACAGCATGTTTTATTTTCACACACTAAGGTCCAACAGCCATGAAGGGCATGTGAGCCCCCATAAACCAAACACACTAGTTCCAATTCAGTGAAACCAAGCAAAGAGAAACTGGCAGGTTTGCTGAAGCTCAAATAAAACTTATTTTCTTGTGCTAATTTAACAAGGTACCTGAGAACTTCACCTATTCAAAACCTGTCTCCTCTGCCATCTGCTGGAGCCCTACAATATAAACCCCACCATACCATACTGTAACATTTGAAATCCACCACAAGGAAACATTTTCATCATATAAAATAAATTGGATGTAAAGAATACTGTGCTCTTATCAGTTTGATCTAGCATAGCAAGCAAGCTTTGATCTCAGATGTAGCAGTTCGGTCAGCATCCCATATCACACAAATAAAATTCTTCCAGGCCTTTCAATAAATGAGCATTAAATTATTAGTCTGAATCCTGCCTTTCTCACAATATATAGCCAGTTACTCCACTGTAGTTCATAAAGTTACCTGAGATGTATCCACTTGTAATGGAAACAAGACTGTTATATTATTTTCCTCTGCGTTTTTAAAACAAATGTCAAAAACAAGTTTCAGAGTATGAAAGCTGCATACTGCCCGTATGCCTTGTAGCCCCCGTAAAAAAGTCTGTACATGCTGGTGTCACGTGAAAATGCCTTTTGAGCAATACATTTCAGGATTATTTTTACAGGCATGATGCAGATTGCGGTAAATCAAAACAGATTTCTTTTTCCTGAACCATTTCAGAAATGATCCCATATCAACAAAGAGAGGCTTCAGCCACTTCAGTTCCCAATGACTTTACCAGAGACTGACTACGACTCCAATTAAACCACGATTCTGCATGTTTCAGAAGAGTGACAGAGCAAGTGAAGAACCTACCACTCAGGTTATCCAATGGTTTCATTATATGACCCTGTACTTGGCTCCTCATAGTTGCAAAATAACTTAATCTGTTACTTAACTCAGCTGTATGCCTCCCATAATTTTGAAGGTGTGGGCGCACAAAGTGCAGGTAAAGCATCTGGGCCAGCTAGGACAGATCTTTTGGAGAGGAAATCTGGAAGAAGGGAAAAATTGTTTTTCTCAGATAAAATTCCTATCACTAACATCTCCAGTATCTTAGAATCCACATTCACAGTGTCTCAGAAATAGGTAGAAATAGGTATCAACATTTGCCAGAGAATATATCACTTAAACAGAGTAGTGTCTTTTACAGTTCCCACCAAATAAATCTTTAGTTACAGATCTGAGGAACACCATTAAACATTGTGCAAGGTAAAAAAAGCTTTCTGGGGACTGATAAGAAAACTACTTGTTGATCAAATACAAAGTAGACCTGCTTTAAGAAGGGTATTGGCACAGAAGACCCCTAGAAGTCCCTTCCAACCTACATTTTTCACTGTTTCTGTTACCTGAAAAAGGCCAATCTAGCCCTCATCTGACTAAGACTCTCCTTGAGCTTGCTATTCACCCGAAATTTCTGCCAGAAATGTGAACTAGACCATGACAATGTCTACGGGCCACCGGCTGTCAACTGGTGGAGTTGACATTACACATGCTCAGATTGAAGACTGTTACCTGCAAGAATAATGCTGTGTGTTTTTATTGTTAGGAAACTTCATGTGAATGAACAAAGAGAAACTGCAAGTAGAGAAAAGTCTTCCTCTTGATTCCGGAAGTTGAATGCTTCCTGAGATCTGAGTTCTCTCCTTGCCCTGATACACAGCTCGTGCTAAAGTGATTGACCAGTGATTCCTTAAGTCCCTGGAAGGATGAGAGCTATGGGTCAGCATTCCACAGCTTCCATGTGAGCCTTTTTTTCCTTTGTGTGAAAGACTAAAGGCAGGTTGACACACTTTATTGGGCCAAGCCTATGCCCAGGGCTGACTGAGCCTCTCCCATGCTGTTTACAAAAGCCATTTGCTGAGTGGAGCAGGCTGTAAGAACTTCCCTCTTTAGAGGGCAAAGAAAAATTACACCACCATGACACGGAGTAGAGTAAAATCTGATGTGATGTGCAGTAGTCTCCAGCTAAGAGGTGATAATCAACAGCCCAGCTCTCCTGCCTGTTGCCAGCTGTCTCTCAGGTGGTGGCACCACCAGAACCTCACCTCCACCCCAACACGGAGAAGAAGCTCAACCTTAGAATAAATTGAAGGTGGTTTAAGCTAGCTGTTTGCAGAACCATTAACACACAGGAAGAAGGGAGTAACTAGCACCTCTGCATTTGAGCTGTTAATTGTTGGAGTTTGCACTGGGTTTATTATCTAGGTTACTCGCAGGTAAGCTGCCATGCTGTTACGTGAAACATCACCCTTTTCCCATGGCTCTCCTTTGAAATAAAAAGTTTATTCTCAGTTAGGTAAAGGACAGAGTCTGGCAATCTACCTGAGTGTCATGATTGCCCAGGGGATGGAGGCAGGCTCTTGAATTCTGAATGAGGTGCTAATGCAGCAGAGAGGAACAGGATATTGCACACATTTCTAATCTCAGTATTTCTTATTGGGGAACTGGGACCAGCCCATTACAGACCTCCCTGCTCCTCAGGAAACTGCAAGTGGGACTCCTGCCTCTCCCCAGGACAGCAGAGTCTGTGTGCCCGGGATGCTGCTGCAGGAGCCCAAGAATTAGACAGCACAGTCTAAGTTTAGTTGCACGGGACCTCTCTGGGACACAGAGTTTAAGCTAAATTTATCCCAAGCAGCACGTGGTTTTTTTGCTGTTTTCTAACTGAATGATCTGATATGATTGGTCTGGGGGTTTAGTGTTGCCTTTCTCCTGAAAAAGATATTTGCAATTGAAGTGGAACAGATCTGATCTGACACACAATGATAATATTACTAAGTTCTTTGAAAAACAGAATTTTTAAAGTTGGGTAGCTATATTGCTATTTTAGATAACCTCTGAGGATATGTCTGAACAGCAGAATGCTCTGCAAGTCAGAGATATCCTGTCTTAATATAGCACAACCATAGTGCTTCACTCAGGCTAATTTGGGAAGCACGATGCAGAACATCTTATTATACAGCTTCTGGTAGACTACCTAGCTCTACCATAACTAGCTAAAGTAACTCACCGACAGTGCCCTGAGTTTGAATTGTCTGGCCATAAAATAAAAATAACACCATCTCTTCTTCTAAGGCCATTCTGAGAAATAATTATCTGTGAAGCAGATAAAATAGTCAATAACCACTATCAAAAATGCTATAGGACACATGAAATTCTGTATTCAGTGCAGGGTTGAAGGGTAAGTGGGAAATAAAGTTAGAGCTTTACCCTCCTCCCCACCCAGGAAAAAAAAAAAAAAAAAGGAGAAGACATTTTGAAGAACAACCTCTACAGTAGACCATCTATCAAGTATTACCAAACAAAGAACATTCTGTAGGGGACAAAAGTCACAATAATGAAAGTGAAATGGCTATGTACAAGAGGAAAGGAGGAAAATTAAGGGTATATTGACAATCTAATTGCAGTTTAACTTTTCTGGTTTAGCATGTCACTATTTTGCCTCTCTTTTTCTCTCCATCTTTTTTCCAATTCCATCTGGATATCTCTCACACACACTTTAAATACAGAAATATATGTAATATGTTTTTTAATTAAGAATTTCCCATTCTACTTGACCCAAAATTAGAAGGCAGCTGTCTTTCCTCAGATTTTATACTGCGCTCTATTTTTTAAAATCTATGTGTATATACCAGGTTTCTAAAATCAAGCTAAAAAACCCCAAACCCTACTTCCTTTGTTGGGATATTACAGTCCTATTTATATGTAGGAGTAGTGCTTTATTCTTCTACAACATGACACCTGGTTCTGCAATGGTTACACAGAGATGGTTATTTATAGACCAGGGAAGCACAAACCTCCCTCCCACCTCCACCACTATAAGGGTCACAGAGCCCTCACCTGGTACGAGATTTAACATGACAGGTGATAACATGGAACTAAAAATAACTTGTCAGAATTCCCTTCAAAGTCAGACAATTACTAGTTTAAACACAGGGATGATCTATTCTTAATTACAGAAGACTTCAATACAACAGAATACAAACACATGCACAAATACACTCCAACAGATACACATGTATGCACACATTTACACACAAACACACACACATTACTTACACTGGTTTATTTTGGTCAGAAACCCACACGAAGCTGAGGCTACCATCAGTTTTAATTAAAATCAGCTCAGTAAACCTGATACTGGATTTCCAGTGCTAAATGGAGGTTTACAGGGCTTTAATTAGGATATAAAGGCTCTGTTCCCAGTGGAACAGATCCTCGGTAAACCCCGCTGCTGGTCCATTATCCCCAGCCCAGCATGCGTCATTAGGTGCCTCTGTCTATTTTAGCCTCATTAATGTGTTTAGGCACATCCATCAGTGAATTAGCACAAACCGGTCTAAGGTTTCGGGATGAGGAAGATGGTAATTTTCATCACATCAGCTTTACCTCTCACTTTCCAGAAAAATAAATACTCCACTACTTTTCCAAGTAAACTCTAGTTGTACAGCAGGTTTCACAGTAACGTACTGCATTTCAGTAAGTTTATACAGCAAACAGGAAGGATTTTTTAGACAACATCCGGAGACCAAACTCAATCATTTAGGTTTTGAATAACAAGAGAGACCTGCTCTCAGGACTGGGGATATCCCACCCTTACAAGTACCTTTTCAAGTATCATGTACTCTTGCTCCTATAATTCTCTAGGCAAACTACAAAGATAAAACCAGACAGAGTAACTCTTTAAAGAATGAATGCTTTTAAATAATTTTTTCACCCTCAGTATTCTTCTAAACAGGCATTAATTTTAGTTTTGTTACTTCTTTATTACCTCTGCTGTTACCCAGAGAACCTTGTTTTGACAAAATCTTAAATTAGAAGATGTTTCATCACCAAAAACTGCTATTTCTATGTTTCTATGACAGGTGACTATCAAACCTCATAAAATATTTCAAAACGGCTTGTAATTTGTAACAGCCTTGCCAGATTAGTCATCGGGACCATAGCTTACTTGGGCTGCACTCCAAGTGTTTATCTTAAAATGGGTAAAATACAGGAACGAAATAAATGTAAGGCAAATATTGATCATTGAATCTGAACACATTATTTTTTATAAGGTCTGCCACAGTACTGTCAAGGAATTTTACACAACTCAGTCATTCTACTCAGTCATACTATTTGACTGAGAAATTGCTTAAATCTGTTTGTAGAATATCAAGACTTTAAAATCAAAGCCCCCTAAAATCAAAGCCAACAGGAAGAGGAAACTGTGAATAATGTGAGCCCATCACCTGTGCGCTGCAGTTCTGCAGCTGACCAAGGCACCACTGATTTAGGGCATCCATGACTGGTGGGCTCTGCCCTAACCGCTGCCTAATACAGCACTAAAGTCACTGACTTGGGCACTGATCAGAAACCAGTTTTAAACCCAACTACGTTTAAATGAACTCAGTTAATCAGCCTGAGTCCACATCTTCTTGTGCCTTTGAAACCTCTATTATATGCAATAGCAAGGAGTGACCCTCCTCACTTGCCAAAATAAAGGTCTGTTAGAATAGGTAAAGAAAATGTTCTTTTTTCATCTTCTTTTATATTTCCGTTGTCATAAAGAAGCAATCACTTACTGTATAACCAAAACACAAAGAAACCCGACAGTATGCAATTGGTTTCTTTAATCTGGGAGAAAGAAATTTATGTTGATGCTAATTGAATCTGTTACTGTCAACCGATCAAACAAATCTTCACTGAATAGAATATGGAATATTACTCAGTCTTGGTTTAGCTTTTTAATAGAAAATGTATCTCTCTAATATAGACATATATATTATTTTTATTTTTCCTCCAAAGCCATTATAATCATGCTGGGATGATTTGGAGAAGCAAAACCTATCAGACTACCAGTTAACCCTGAAAACGAAAACCATCTGCAGAGAAGGTTATTCCATTGAGTCCTGGTGAACTTGGAAACAAGAACGAGTTGTAGGTTTGGGATAGTATGAAAATCTACTGTCACACTGGTAGTTCTTTGCCTTTCTACTTATGGCACAGGTTATAACTAGCGGCATATATTCTAGCACCTTATTCTTTATGACATTACATAATGTTGCATTCACTTGGCAGATAAAACCCTTCAGGTTCATGGGCAATTATTCATATTCTAGCTCATGCCCATATTTTCACACTGTCCCGCTGAGAGGTGGTAATAGAATTGAAAATCATTAAAACTTTTTAACATATTCAGGGATGTAAAGCTTCATTTTGAAAAAAATACCACATGTTGACTGTGACAGCTGAGATTCCTTTCACACCTAAAAGGTCAGATTCTAAATCTACAAAGAAAAGATAGAAGGGTAAATAAAAAGACTTAGAGCACTTATGGATATAATCACTTTTTCAAGGCCACTTAGCAAAATAGGAGAAAATGCAAATGAAATCAGGTCATTCTCATTTCCAGTCTTCTGTTTTAATCACTGGATAATAGCATCTTTCCACACCCCTTTCAGAAAGCTACCCATTGAATATATCCTATACATAAATAGAATCTTTAAGGATCATTAAGGAATAAGCGAATAACAACAGTGAATATCAAAAAAGAAAATTAACAATTATAGTTTACATATGCCTCATCATATTTGCAACTTTAAAATTTCTTTAGTACTTGATAAGAAGTCCATTCTTATGGAAAGAACCCAAAGTGAGTGTAAATTTAAATATTCATCAGGAAGCTGGGGAGCTTTCTGCCAGTCGAGCTTTGCCTTTTTATGAATTCGAAAATTAACACGCAACAAAGTGTTCACACAGGAAAAAGGAACAATAACTAAAGTGTTGCTCTACCCCCAGTTAACACTCAGAAGCACTGTTGAAGTGTTTGATATATCAGATCAATATAAATACTCGATTTACTGCTGTGAAGCAGTCAAGAAAAAATGCTGTGAACATTTAATTATTACCAAGAATCCAGAGAATCTAAGACATTAATTTTAAATATTCAATTACCTATTGAACAAAAATCTATTAGGATGCTGTCATGAGCGTAGCGGCTGCTTGTTAACTCTCCAGCATGGCAGTAAAACTTGGGCAATGAATGTAATTGTACTAGGGATCAAAGAGCTGAGCTCCTACTGAGAAGCAAGTGTATACACTGCCAATATTTCATCATTCAGAGTCACTTTCCCTCTTCTACCTAATATGAAAGCTATAAAAACAAAACAAAAAATCCCCTCAAACTGTTATTGTTAAAGCCAAAAACTAATTAGTCGTTGCTTCCCAAAGTGTTATGTGAAAAGTCTCTAGAAATAATGGGCTGCATTCTCAATTTTTATAGGTTTACTGAGTCTAGTGTTCTCTGGTATTTCCTGTTTCCCCTGCTAGGGAAGATTGAGTTGAGTTTACAAGTCATCTTGAATAACGCGCAAGCTTTTCAATAAAGGCAATAATCTGTAGATTCATAAAGTATACACTTAAAATAAAGACATGGGTGGTAAACAAAGGGAACTTTTCTATTGTTTTTAGAACTAAAATTCCCAACATCTTAAACTTTTAAGCAGCATATGATTTGTCATTTCAGTAGGGTTTGGTGACGCACGTTTGGTTTTCCACTTAAAACATCTGAGCTGGAAAGCAGTAATACATCAGATACAAGCAGGGGGAGGGGAAAAAACAACCCTCACATCCATTTAAGTCTAAAATACTCTTTCTGTATGTTAATATATACATATAACAGCTATAGGCCACTAACCATATTGGGAACAATGAACAGCTTTCTGTCTCTTTCCTTGTGAGACATTTCAGCAGATCTCAAAATATGACATATAAAAAGAATTCAATAGGTCTTGAAATGCCTACATATGTTATTTTTCCAGGCTATGAACATTTGAACAGTGCTCCAAACAATTAACTACAAGGAATCACCTTTTTTCTTGGTACTTTTACCTATAATGAAAATGGGGTAAAATGTCATGACTCTTGATTACAATTCCAAGATGATGATTCAGGCCCCTGGCCCCATCATAGATAATAGAAATTCTGCTATTGACTTTATTATGTCAGGATTTCAACTCCTGAGATCATTTATTTGTCCCAAACATATATCATCATGTTGTTTCTGTTTTACAGCAGAACTAAAAGCTTGTCCAGAATTGCAGCCATAATGTTGTGATTGAACACTGCTTTAGTGAGGACTCAAAAGAGTAAAATACCATCTTTCAGAAAAACAGTTCCTAAATGAGCCCCTGAATTTGAGCACAATCCCAAGCCATATTCACTTATGACATCTAACACTGTCACAGCCCAAGTGTGTATTGCTGTATTTTAGTTTACTTTTAGTACATGCAGTCCTTATGAATATGAACTGCTCGACACAAGATAAGTTAAAGCTTTCTCTATATCCATATGCAGGTGTATCTGCCACATTTCCAGTACTGCTCTGTTCTTCATTACATCATCAAAAAGACACAGAATCTCCAAGGACCGTGTTCAAGGAGAAAATGCCTTTGATTTACTTAATAAAAAAAACAGGTCCATCTGTATGCTTAACTACCACCTATACTGTTGATAAAAATAATAACAATATGCACACTCTTTTTCTCTGAATCTTATTGTGTATTCAATTCACATAAGGCACTGAAGTCTAGAAGATTCTACTGACTCTTATGGCACTTGTGATAGAAGCAGCAGGATTCGTCCTGAACAAAAAGTTATATTAAAAGAAGAGACAGAAAGCTGAGCAGCTGACCTGATCCAAGCCCCAAAAGATATCTGTTAGCAAGTCAGAAGTTTAGGCTGCATGCCTTTTTATTTGCTGACTATTAAACTGCATAAAAAGTACGTGGAGATGTAGCAAACTTGCATTACTCCGGTTAAAAACAGGTTTTCTGCAGTAAACCTCTGCATTGCAAAGATGCCTTTATCCTTAAACTTAAGCTCCAGTGATGTTTTTAATGCACTAACCTTGGCCTTAAGACACCGTAAGAACATGCTTAGTCTCATATTATATATAATATGTTTTACATACATTATATACTTGAGTAAGTTCATAAAAGCCAGAGCTCTAAATTTGTCTCTGGCTGCTGTTAATTTCTTAAGAATGTGCACACCTGGATGCAAATGAGGGACATCAGCTGAGGTCCTCACATCTTGTACATGGTCCTGCAAAGACCAGTTCCCACAGATGAAGAAGCACTTGCTCCCTAATCAGAGCTGCTTCTATTCAAAGATCCGGTACAATATGTGCAGTCTTACAATAGGTGACAAAGGGGAGAAAGCACAAAGTGCCTATGTTTTACTTTAATCACACAGAGCCTCTAAGTTTTAAATGTTCATAAGAAAAATAAAAAATCAAAACGTTTTTAGAAATGAAATCCAAGATACCTGTTTTGAATAAACTGCTGTGTTCTGAGGTAACTGGATTGCAAAACCAAATAGGAATATTAACAAAAATGTTCCAGCAGCTTAAAGCTGTTGTAATTTAGTAAATTACTGTACACCCACCCAGTAGTTCTGCACTACAAATTTACTTTCAACTTTATACCAATGTATTTCTAGCAGCAAATCTCCACTGCAGACCATTTATTTGACCTCTTTCTAGCACACATCATGTTATAATACTGAAATTCTTTATGCTTCTAAAAATAGCAATGCAGAGATTCTGAAATGATTAATGACAGTTAGGACTGTTGAGCTCGATGCAGAAAAACAAAGCAGGGTATACAGCCATCCATCTACTGAAACCTGTAAGATTACTTTTCGTCTTCTGGGGTAAGGATATTAAATTTCCAAAGAGCTCTCATCTTCCAAGATTGTCAGAATGTCATTGGCTTTATCCAACATTTGTTCTAACATTTAATATTATACGTAAGTGCCTAGAGGCACCAAAATACAGGCAAGAATTGAAGGGTGATTTTCTAAAGATATAAACAGGAATGCCAGACAAGAGCTTATTTTGAAGATTTTGAGACTCTTAAGACTCAGGACTGAGATCTCCATCACAGCCACGTCCCTGCAAAGCATTCTTCTGTTCAAAATACTCCCTAACAAACAAACTCATGATGCAGAGATTCTTTACCTTTTCACAGCAGACCACAGCCCAGTCTTCTTGAAAAACCTCTTTAAGGACCTAGCACTGCCACAGTGAGTGTGTGGAATTGCTTTACTACCTTCATAGAACTGCCAGTGTTTATTAATGAATTGCATAGAATTAAAACACTGATCTCTAAGAGCCAGTATCTGAGTATCTCTTGTGCTGGTAACAAAGAAACTCACACTGCCAGAAAATTAAAGGGATGAAAGAACACCAATATGACAATTACAGTGCTATTACCAGAGAATTACACATAGGCTTTATATTTTAAAGGATGACCACAAAGCTCACTGCATGCCTTCACAAGACAGAAGAAAGACAGCTCAGGTGGGCACCCTCGGAGAGTGATTCAGACTACCAACTTCAGCTGGGTAATGAAGGAAGTAGATGCCTGATTTTTAGATGGTTAAAGTGATGTGAGATGAATTGTGCTCTGTGCATCTTAATGCCACTTTTTTTTTTTTACTCATTCTTCTGACTCAGAAGACAAAATTCTGCTTTCTAACCCTGTTAAAAACAAAACTGACCAGTGTGAAAGACGTTATGCACAATGAATGTGTTTTCAGTTCACTTTGAGCCTAACCCAGTGATGAGCTGCGTGTCAGCTGTGTCTTACGTACCTACCTATTCTGGCATTCTCAAAGACGAAGAGAATCACTACCCTCCATTTCCAACACATAAGCAAAGGGTGGAACAGTGAGCAGTATGGACAGAGAAAGTTTTCCCTATATTTTGGATGGATAAGCAGATGTACAAAGTGAGATGCACAACCTGCTGTGCACACACGTCTCATGCAGTGCAAGACAAAACAGAGGAGACAGAAAACCCTGATGACTGTCGGTATTTTCCCCCTGGTCCCCCAGTATTGCAGTCCATCATGTAGAAATATCACCATTCATTATGAACAGGATGAAATAACTTAGCAAAGGCGCCAAGAACTTAATTCAGAGCCCATTTAAATTCACAACACTAAGATGTGAAACAAGAAGAGTCATTTCTGTATGAGTATGAAGAAATAAAAGCATTAAGGGTTTGGTGCTGACAATCTAAACACCAAAACAAACCAGGGAAACAAGCCAGGATTGTTGATGTGTGGTAGCACATGAAGTTCTCTTTCATTACAAGTTTGCTTGGTGTTCATTGCTGGTAATGTGCAGATGTCACTGCACTTGCCTAAGAGCTTTCTTGTAATGAAGGACTGATTTTACATACTATTAAAATTATAATGGTGCTGCTGCAGGGAACTTTAGGGACAACAATCTGAAAACTATTACTGAAAGAACAAGATACAAATGTGTTAATTCTTCATATTCTATGCAGCCATTTATCATTCAAGAAGCAAATTTTACTGCTCAAGTAATAGCATTTGTAAGGATCCTAGATCTATAATTCCCATTTCAACACCAGCCATATTTGAAATTCTCAACATTTCTTTTACAGGCCTTTTAATTTCAACATATATCAAAGGAAAGCAAGTGTACATGAAATACATGTTTCTTTTAGTAGACTCTGATTTTACAAGGAATAACTAATTATAAAGGAGAAAAAACCCCACAATACTTGTAACTTAAATCTGGTGAAACTCAGTCAAATAACATAACACATTTTCACTTCTTACTTGTTTGATAATCACTTGAACTGTTTAAAGAAAATATAAATGTAATGCTCATTTTAAAGTTCTTTTATAACAACTAAAATTGCATTGATAATTAATTAAGCTGAGCAACCTTTAGGTGCATTTACATGGCTTTTATAACACCAACTCAAAATGGAATAAATGAAACTCTTGCAACTTTTCAAATACAGAGATAGCAAATACAATTCTTCTTGAAAACATTCTTGCTCATCAGCACCTTTATGCATATTAGCAGTGCCTTTGAGTTCTATTCATGGAAGTGTTTTCTGGAATGAGGCCCTATGGAATAAATGTAAAAGTGGTACTCTATTTTCTAGTATTAAATATAGCTGAGGAGTGTCTAGTTTTTGAATAGCCATTTTATTCTTTTTGTGTATGAAAGCCAGTGCTTCACTGGTGGCATGCTTTGAAATTTCTGGAACCCATTCATGTAATATTGAGAGTTGTTCTTATTTTCATGCCGTGAAGAGTATAACATTTCTTACTGAAGGAAAGCATCGCGCTCCAGTTTCTATTTGCATGAAGAAACACAGAGCTTTGGGGTCATCCTTGTAACTAATCCTTTTGTTTCAAGAAGATAAGTCTTCATATTTTTGTATCTTGATAATTGTTCACAAGCATATTATTCTGTATCAAGATGCTTGTTAAAAAAATATAAAGATTTAAGGAAACAGTTTTTCTTGCAGTGGCTTTTCTGAAGATCACAGGGCAAGAAATAATATGTAGATACTTTTTGTATACATTCTGTGCTAATGCATGAGAAATCTTCTTTCAGTACAGTGACAGCTCACAGATACGTTTCAAGCAATTTTTTACTTTTTTGTTTGAAGCCACTGAATTTTTTAATTACTAAGTGACACTAAATGATGAAAGCAATATATTAATCTTGCATTTGAATTGTATGAGAAGGAAAGCTATGCTTTAAAGATAAGGCTATTTGTTAAATATAAATGATCTCTTATTTTTTATATTCAAATGTATTTAGAGACATACAGTTTTAGCCTTTGCCTCATTTGTAATAGTAAAATTTTGAAAAGAAGAGAAAAATCAAAATCTTTCCAATAACCAAAACACCTTGATATTTGTACCAAAATATTTTGATTTTGTTCTGGAATTGCCATGCTTCACATTCCACGTTCCTGCCTAGTTGTTTCCAGTATTTATCATCAGAATTTCAGTGAAGACAAAAAGAAATGGACTGAATTTCATGCCCAGTGACATGAAGAGTTTTCCTCGTAAGAAACTCTGTGACACTGTCCCTAGAATGATCAGAAAAACTGAGATACTTAATAGAAATTAGGCATAGAAAGGCAGAGTGAAGTGTACAAACAACAATCAGGATTTCAAGTTTTTATGTTAGGATTTTGGGTGTTTATTTCAGTGTCTTTAGGGAGAGAAGAAAGAAATACATGTACAAATCTCACAATTCTTTTTTTAAAAGGCTGTCCTGATAGATATATATGCTTACCTGTACACACGTATGAAACACTTTTTCTGACTTGAAGACATCTTTCCTATTGGTGGAGACAAAGCCAAGCACTTATACTGCTCTCAGCTGAATTAATTTCAGCCGTCTCAGACAATTTGGAGTACTTCTACACCCAAAAAGCCCTGAAGGGATGCCAAAAAGGCCAAAGTATATCAGTGAAAAAGTTCAGGGAGGTCCTGCCCTGAGTTTCAGAAACTGATGAAGTTAGATCAGCAGGGCTCAGCGCATCCCTGACCAGACAAGTTTCAAAGCTTGGTGCTGTGTCTTGCTTCCTGATGCACCTCTTCACATGGAAACATCCTGTGCTCTGCAAAAGGGGCTGTGCAGTCCCAGGACTAACACAACAGAACAAGAACATTCTAAAAATCCAAGCATAAACCTCTTCAGCCTTTGTCAGCAACCACCTACCTTTCCTCTGAAGTCTGGCTAATATTAGCAAGACCATTCTGACCTTTGTGAACCATTCCAAACAAGCCTCCATGTGTCCTTCTATTGGTTTTGACACCAAGGATAAAATCATTATAAATAAGTAACAAAACCAAGACTCTCAAAAAAAAAAAAAAGTAATGTGTGGGATATTTCTCACTTTTACGTATCAGAGGAAATATCTCTAAGGATATTTATCTTAGATGAGAATGAAATCTACCACCCATACACTAGATAAGATGAAATCATAAGTGAAAAAAGTCCTTAAATTTTTTAGTACTTGAATGCCTATTTTTTTCTATCTTAATTAAAATAACTGTATCTGATTAAATGTCCCTATTTTGTTACTAATAAAGTTCATATTACATGAATTAACCACTGTGCACATTAGACATAAAACTATCTCAATGGGAAACCATTGCTATTAAACAGTGTTAAGAAACAAGATTTTATTTAGAAGAGGTCCAGTAAGATCATTTTGCAAATGCTATTCACTATTTTTGTCCCTCATTTAACACTGCAAGTGTTGTAAAATCTGAATGACAAAAGCTGAACGAGGCATTAAAGCTCTGTTCATTTCATGCAGAACAAAATAGGTTCTAAAATCATCAGCTGAAGAAGCAGATAATGTCTCCTTTGGACAACTGAAGAAGCCTCAAATTCACATGTCCTGATTCTCGAGTGGGAGGACTCCAACCACCTGTTACCTGCTGGAAGGACAGCAGAGCAGGGCACAAGAAATCCAGGTTTCTGGAGGACACTGGTGTTCACTCCCTAAGACAGGCAATTGCGGAATGGACGAAGGCCAGTGCTCTGCTGGAACATACACTCTCTCATATTGATGAATAAGGAATTGGTAAGACGAAGGTCACGGACAGCCTTGGCTGCAGTGACCACAACATTGTGCAGTTCAGGAGAGGAGGGCCACTGAGACCAGTGGGAAAGTCTGGAGCAAAGACTGACCATTCCTGAGGATCAGGTATGGGGAAGGCTAAGCATGTCCCTAAGACTTGACAGGATGCACCCAGGAGTTCTGAGGGAGCTGGACTATGTTGAAGAAGATGATCTTTTCACTCTGCTCCACACTAGTGAGCCACATCTGGAATTTTTGTCCAGTTCTGGGGATAAAGTCCTCACTACAGGAGAGACAGGGGCATACTGGAGGATGTCCAGCAAAGGTCTAGAAAGGGACTGGAGCCTCTCATATGAGAGTCTGAGAGAGCTGGGACTGATCAGCCTAGAGGTGAAGTGGATCAGGGGAAACTTATGGATGTCTACAAATGTTTGACTAGGGATGGTGTTGTAAAGAACATGGAGACAGACTTCTTGGCAGTATCCATGAAAGGACAAGATGCAATGGGCATAAATTAAATACAGGAAGTTCCAATTAAAGATAAGAAAATACTTTTTTCCCTGTGAGGGTGGTGAAACACTGGAACACAGTGCCCACAGAGGCTGTTAAGTCTCCACCTCTGGACATATTCAAAACCTTCTTGGACACGGGTCAGGCCAACCTGTGGTAGCTGACACTTCTCTGAGCAGGGAGGTGAGAGTATGATCTCCAGAGGTTGTCTCCAAACCCAGCAGTTTCATGATTGTGTGGCTCTGTGAAACACACTGCAGTATGTTATTGTAGTTGGACCATGCAACAATCCTACCCTTTCACCTCCTATGCTGGATCATGCCAGAATTAAGGAAAATGGCCAAATCATTGACAGAATTTGTGTAAAAGGGCAAATATAAGCTCAGAATGAATAAGCGCATTTGATACCACATTGCTTTTGTTAAACCAAAGGAGGTACCACAGAGGTTAATTATTTTTGCTGTTCTTATCCATAAGCATTACATTTTTCAGTGTTCACAGAGAAAAACTTTACTTAATGAGATCCATAAAGATTCTTTAATCAGCTTATATTGTGAAAAAGTATTAAAGTCTCCACTTTCACAACAGGCACATGAAATATATAGTTTTATGATATATTACTGGCACAGGAACTCACCTCCCCCTTTCCCCTGAACCACCTGCAATTTTTAATAGTCATGTATCGCCAGGGTACCAGAAACCCATAAAAGCTTAACCTGCCAATTAACAACTAGGTGAAGTTCCAGCCTTGTACAATATTTTGATTACTTCC
Source organism: Myiotriccus ornatus (assembly GCA_036023395.1). Taxonomy (NCBI): domain Eukaryota; kingdom Metazoa; phylum Chordata; class Aves; order Passeriformes; family Tyrannidae; genus Myiotriccus; species Myiotriccus ornatus. The sequence goes on along the minus strand of JAYRBT010000082.1, from coordinate 29,571,569 downwards.
AAGAGCTTTTCACAAAATACAGAAAGTATTTCCACAAAATTACTAGCTAAAGTTTTAATCTGTTCTACTAAAAGTTGAGTAGTAGGAGAAAAATATAAATGTATTATGTATGAAAAAAAAAATCAATTTTTATATATGACAGTAGACCTGCCAAAGCCGCTTGGATTAAAAGCAGTTACTTGTTAGGAGAAGAAGGGGGAGGGAGGAGAAGTGGGGGGAATAAAGAAAAAAAATTAAAGACTTTCATTCTAATATTTCCTCTCAAAGGGGAGACAGACAGTAAGGGCAGAATTTACCTATTCAGTGCAGGTTAATCAAGGTGTGAACATAGTCAATAGTTTTCAATGTATTTAATGATACTCTGTCAAAGAAATAATGAGGTCAAACAACATTACCTTGGTTTTCTGCAATTCTTTAAAAGCTAGCTGAGAATGTAGCAGCTTTCAAAACATTTTCAGGAATACACAAATTGTAGTGCAAAATAGTTACAGTCATGTAGATCTGGACTAGGAGGTACATACTGAAGAATATATTTTTTGGTTTGCCATTGGTAATCACAGATCTTAAGCATGGACCAATACTCCCATTAAGTCTTGCAAACAAAGAACAATAAAAACATATCTACCTCTGAGAGCTTTAATTATAAAGTAAGAAAATCTAACATATACTGACAGGAAAGACAATATTGTTCACCAGCTGTAACAGGCAGCAAGTCATATGCACCAAAGTAACTGGTGCTAATTTTTTTTAGATTCCACAGAGTTTTGCAGGTGAATACAGGATCTCATAACTATGAAACACATAGAAAGGATAAAGATGTTCATCTGAAAGTGTAACATGTTGGTAAAGAAAGCTGCTGAACAAACAGAGAATATATCTTCACTAGTGGAGGGCAGATGTCATGAATAAGTGGGACAAAATAAAAGGAGAAAGTCAAAGTTAGTGGGACATGGCTGGAACTGCAAGCCTGGAACTTCATGGAATTAAAGCAAACTAATTATTTGGAGATATATCCAGTCTGAAAAGGATGAGGACAAATGAGAAAAAGGGAGCTAAGACAGAAAAGAAGCCATAAGTTGCTTAGGACATAAGTGAAAGGACTTGGGGAAAAAAGGAAGGCCTACAGGCAATGGGATGAAACTAAACAGTGAATGGAAAAGAGTTCAGGTTTACATGACATCTTTCTGCCACAGGGATGCAGGTACTGCAGAATGACCTCATCCTTGGCACTACAGATTTACAACTGAGCGCACGGCTGCGTTCACAGGAGATCTGCGAGGCACCACAGAGTTCCACTCGTGCAGTTACACCTTGCCTTTAGGTCAAAAATTAGTTGAATCCAGGTAGTCAAAAATGCCAATATTATGCAAAACTAGTGCATGCCATTTAGAGGGGCTAGTTAATAACCCTAGAGAAGTCCTGGAAACACCCTGAATAAAGGTTTGAGTCATTTTTAATGCTCCAGTCAACTTGATAAAGAGAATGTACACCAAATTTAAAGACAACAGTTCTCATTTTATATAAACAAATTCTTTATCATAAAAGAGGAGCAAATTTATATACCACAAAGTCCAGTATCAGGGCAAGGCTAAGCAGTTTTCTTAGAGTCTTAGCTTTGAACTGATTCTACTATATAAGAATCTCAATTTGAGTTTTTCTTTCCCTTTTCTATCCCTTTCTCCAATCCTTCTGGTTTTGCAGAAATAAAAAGCTTCAGATCTTGGTAAGTGTTTGGCAATGATGAACTATCAAGCAATTGAAACAAATCATTATTAGCAGTTCGCAAAATGCTGTGATTTCTGTCAGGTCAAGTTACAATCCAGGTCTGCAGGTTTTTGTGCACTGACTTCTGAAAGATCACTTTTCAGGACACCAACATCCATTACCACTGAAAAGAAATATTTACTGAAATACTGCCCAGCAATTCATTTGTGCTCCCTTACCTGATCACATACTAACTCACGAAATAGCTGTGGGCTTTATGGCACGCTCAAAGCATCTTCAAGCTTCTTAAACAAACAAAAAAAAAAAACCCAAACAAAAAAAACCAAAACGAAATTTACAAAATATAGCTCCTTCCTAGTCACTTAGCTTTTTTAGTCAATTCTTTGTGTCTCTGTTTATGAAAATTACAATAAAATCAATATTTTTAAGAGCAGATGGGGAAAGGAAGTGGATACCATACTGGAAAAAAAAAAACAAACAACCAAAACAACCAAAACAAACTATAAAAGTGCCTATTGAAGCCCCTAGGCCAAACATTTTCAGATACAGGCTATAAACCTTAATTGAAAACATTTTGACTTCATGTTATTCTTATCTACTGTAATTTTAATTCCATTATTATAGAGGAAAGGGGATCAAAATCATTTACAAGTGAAGATTAAAACAATATTTTACAACAAAAATGGAAGGATGTGACAGTCTGGTAATATCTAATTTATAATTTACTTGATTCCAGATTTACACCATAAAATCAAGCACATACTCCATTAGTAGTCATCAGTTCAATTCATATTCCAATAAAAACAATAAAAATCAGTTTGCATTCACATTTTGTAAGAATGGCATTTTAACAATTTCTTGGAGATTCTTGATTTTTCAGGAAAGAGGTCGCAGAAGAATGATTAAAACAGAACAAGCAATACCAATTTCTGGCTCTCTAGATGTTCAATATGAGTTTCAATTCAGAACTACCATGTTTATTCAAGTAATTTTAGATAACTTTTTTCAAGTATTAAGGGCTTGGCATACAGTATTAAGCTTCATCTGTAAGGACCATAAGTCTACATACAAAGCATTACTGTTGTTGTTGTTAATATTAATAATAATAACCACCACAACAAAAATTTTGCAATGCCAGTGTACAACACATACTTGATTCAAAAGTCCTCCCAAGTTTAATTGAAACAATCCTAATGTTTCCCAAACAACAACAACAGATATGTCAAATAACACCTTTATTTCCCCTACATTATTACAACTTAGATAATGCCAACATAGTAGTGAAATACAACAACGTACAATAAAATAGAAACCTAACTTCTGCTTCTCAATTTCTAATTTATAAACTACCCAGATGGGAAGATAAACAAAACTGAAAATTAAATAATCCCTATTTCATTAGGAAGATACCACAAATGTTAGATTAGTTATTGGGAAAGCAAACTGTCTACATGAATTTTGCTTTGATTTGTGGCAGTCCTTGATGCCACTTCAACTTAGGCACAGTATGGTTACAAAACACAACTCTCACTGTAAAACTGCAAACTAAGGAAGCAAGACCAATCCATCCCTGGTATGGGTCACTCCTGGTGACCAGTCTGCTCAAAAGGTAGCACAGTCTAAATTTATCTGTTTCTTCTGTTTTGTAGAGGATGGGGATTTTCCTGGTTTTGATATACATGTCTTAGATAATTTATTGCATTTCATGTTCACAAAGAAAAATGGATTATTCAGCTTAACCACAGTATTTTGCTCATGACCAGTTAAATAACTGTAGAAATTAGCGTGCCACACACCAGTCATAGGCCTCTCCATTTTTCAGTTTCATAAACAAGTCAAAGGGAATAGAAATATACTTTTTATTAATCAGCTTCTAAAGCTAAGTCATTTATGCTTCACTCTGCTGAAACTCTGAGGTTTCCTTTTCAGGAAAAGAAAAGCAACTGCAGTAAGTTTTCCAGTAGATTGCTTTACTAAAACATTAAGGTGAAATTTTTCAACACAAACTAATCATCATAAAATATGTTATCCATTTCTTATAAATTAAACTGTTATTACAGTGTTATTTCCAGGGGGTTATTATTCAGCCATAAAGATCTGCTTGGGGCTGGAATATGGCATGTAAAGACTAAAATCAGCAGCATTTTTTTCAATGAACATTCAAGGCAAAAAAAAACCAAAAAAAAGCACCAAACACTCACTTCAGATATTTTTAAAGTAGTAAAGTTTCAAACATTCAAGGAAATTTCAAACCTACAAAGATTTGAGTCCAGATCTGAAGTACTAACCCCAAAAGCCAAAAATAATCTAAATAGTGTTTCAAACATTCAAAGACATTTCAAACCTGCAAAGATTTGAGTCTGGATTTGAACTACTAACCCCAAAAGCCAAAAATAATCTAAATAATCTCTTCAGTGACTATCTGCCTGACCAAGCCCAGTATTCCCCTATGGCAAAAGAGAGCCAGCAATACCAGTCAGGCAGCCTAATCATTGCAGCACTATCTTCAAAGACTGCTTTTTCCAGTCCCTTTCAGGAATCTTAGAATGGTCTCTCAAATATTCCTGCTTTTACCTGTATATTTTTCAAAAGTATAGTTAAATTAAAACATCATTTTCTGGTTTGATTCCTGAAAAAGAAATGCAAGATGGCACACTTAACTTTGACAAGCATGAAAAATTATTCTATTGATGATTTTTTTTTTTTTTTTGTTAAGATATCAATAGTTCTGGCAGTAAAACTTAAGACTATTTCAGCGAATTTGCCATTATTTGATTTACACTATTAAGTTATAGTGACATAAGAATATATGTCCTGGGTCAGAGTACAGGTTTTGTTCACTTAGCTCTGTACTCAGCCTTACGCAGTGACTTGTGTGCAGGTACCTCGTAAAAAGTAAGAACAATTTTTGTCTGTGAATATTTTTTTTGTTGTTTTAGCACACAAAATGCTAATGATTAATAGTAATTTAGTACAGATACAGTGTACATGACTGTGTGTGCACCAGTATGTGATCACACCTACACATACGCACAGCAACTCAAACTAACTTTAAAAGGTTTGGTTAAAGATTAAAAAGACAGGAAATACCAGATTAATCTCGAGGGTGCAACTTTCATTTTAACACCCTTGTGCATCGCTGCTGTAACTGAATCTCTAACCACACCTCTGTGTGCTGGCTTTTTCTACAAAACTTCTGACACATTTGCTCACAGCAGTCATTACTCTATCACGTCTTTTTCTCTCTCCTCTTTGATCATTATGTAATGTTCACTCACACCTTTTCTTTGCATGGAATAGTAATGCAGATATAGAGACGTAATGCAGATATAGAGACATTTCTTTCCAGGCTCTTGACATTTCCTTACAGGTTTTCCTTCCATTTTCACTGCAGCCACATGCTCAGTTTTGAGTTTTGCAAAGTCTGGCAAGATGTGCAGCAAGTTACTGATCCACTGAGGCAGGAATGCAGCATTAGAAGACTGAAAGTAAAGAGAAGTCGCTTGGTTGCTGATGTGGAACGTGAGCCATGACATTACCTTTCTCCTGTAGCAGTGGTTAGCACTGCACAGCACTTGCAGCAATCCAAGCACAGTTGCTCTGCATTTCCCACTGATCTCTTCTCTATGGTGACCAGTGACAGAACCCAAGGGAACAGCCTAAAGTTGTGTCAGGGGAGGTTTAGGTTGGATATTAAAAAAGTTCTTCACCCCGAGGGTGGTTGGGCATTGGAACAGGCTCAAGAGCACCAAGCCTCACAGAGTTCAAGAAGCGCTTGGATGATACTCTCAGGCACACGGTGTGACTGTTGGGGATGGTCCTGTGCAGGGCTAAGGGCTGGACTCAATAATCCTTGTGGGTCCCTTCAAACTCGGAATATTCTATGATTCTGTGAAGGGTTACAGTGGATTTCTCTCCTGTCCCAGGCTCATCTATTCAGCCCCAAGCTGCAATCCTGCAGTTTCCAACCACAGTGCCAATGTCCCTGCCCAGGAGATCATTGTGACACCTCTGCCACGCAGGTCCCCTCCTTCAAACATCTTGCTATTTCCAACTCTTTGGGTTTCTCCTTGTGCACTGTGAGGTCTGTTAACCATCCCTGCTCTGGGCTCTTTTCCCAAGAAGTCCCACTGCGTTCAGAAACCCACACAGTACGGACTTTTTTATCTGTAAACCCCTAGTTTAGGTTCAGAATCCAAATAACCAAAGTGGTCACCACAGGCAGAAGGAGCACAATGACAGAAGAGCCCTGCCCATCCCCAGGGTTCAGGAAAAGGAGCAGTGCAAAGCCATAATGCACAGGGGTCACACACATCTTCTATACACCAATATAGCAGTGCCTTTACTAAAATAAAGGTTGTAATACAGACAAATTGCAGAGGGATTTATCCCACTTAAAACCTGTACTTAACTAGTCAGTGGGTTTAGTATTAACTAAAGTGTCAGCATAGGCAAAACCTTTTCCCCACCATTTTTAAATATACCTTTTGCACATAGTGCTGGTGCCACACAGTACATGCTGATGATCTACCTGCAGCTGTATTTCAGTGAGCAAATCCTTCCCACCCTGCAATACTCCAGCAAATACCCTTCATTCTGAGACAAAAGGCAATGGCAATGTAAACCCTCAAAGATTACATGGTCCCTTGTGAACAGTTAAGTGGAGATTATTTAAAAGACTTAATTACACAGAAACCTGACACACTCACTTTTAATGGGCAGGCAGACTGTTGTTTATTTAGTTTTTGAAATCTAGTCTAAATTAGGCCTTGAGAAAGAGAAAAGTACGGTAGGTTTCAATTAACAGATTGTCTTCCACTAGTCAAGGGATAATTTGAGCTTTACAGAAACACGTGTAAGAAGTAAAAATAAAGCATAAGTGTTTCCTCATACTGTATATTGCTTTGCATCAGCCTACTTATTCTGTGGTTCTTCACTGATATTAAAAATATACATGTTTAATCTTGAGTATATTAACATAAAGTAATACTGTCTCTTCCTATCTGTAAGTCATTCAATCTTTCAATAGTGCCCAGTTTATCACCAATGGTTTAGAAAAGACATCATACAATTAAGGGAGGGAAAGACAGAAGCTTTCAGAAGGCAAGTGTGCAGCAAAATAAGTGTGTCAGTTGATAGCAGAAAAATATTTTTATAAGAGAGAATGATACTACTTAGTAATATCAGTACCAAATTTGGAAATGTTTTGACTGCAACTATGCAAACCAGTGACTGCAACTATCTATTTAGATACATTGGAAGCTATTTAAGACACACACGTGTGAAATGTCTGTTGACTAAAACAAAAAAAAAAAAGCCTAATAAAAAAAGCAAATGCTTAAAATCTGAGAAAAAGACTTCATAACCTTTCTTCCATAGTTTTCATTCATAATGACATAAGAATTAATTCCTTGCAGACTGAAATACTGAACTACCTGAGGAAAAAAAACCCAAAACAATACTCGTCAAGGAAAAAACTGTGCTACTGATGAAAAGGAGGAGAACTTAAAATTGACTTAGGAACTAGGCATACAACAGTGATTTGCTGTTCAAATTCACTAGCTCCTAGGCCCAAAGAAATGTAGCATAATTGAAGCATAACATTTTCTTTTTAATGACTAGCATGAAAGAACACTTGCAAACTGCTCTTATAGCAAAAGGTAGCAGGAAGGAAACTCTATCTTTAAGCAAGATTAATTCAGGTTGCTAACTGGTATGAATTTCTGAGTTTGGAGTGTACTTCAGTGTCAACAAAGGGCAGGATGACTATCTACCAAAGATTAAAGAAAACAAACTGACAGCATTAATACATTTGTCATACATATTTCTTTTCACTTTTTAAATTCACATATTCCCAATACTGTGAACAAATAGGAACACAGGTTCCCACTTGTGACTATACATATATATATATATATATATATAAAGTATTTTTTCCCCAAGTTGGTTTCTATTCTAATTGTACCAAATGTTCATACTACTGTGGCTTGTGTGTACCTATGTACTTTAAAAAAGCCATGGGACAATTAATTTCTGTTTGAAAAAAAGAACATAAATTGAAATCTTACAGTAAAATTAACAATTAATAACTTTATAAATCCTGATGCTTTCAGTCAGCAATTAGTAAGCCAAGCTGTCACACAGTCACTGCTGTGCTGCAGACTTTCTGTCATGAATTCCAGACTTCTGCTCTTCTGCTAAATCAGGCTGAAATTTCCCAATGTGTTTTAAAGCTTGAGGAGAATAGGAAGAGGGTGTTACCATTTCTGCCTCATTGCCTCAGGAACTAAGGCCAAAAGTCCTGTATTTAAAACTGTAGTTTGGTTGCCCTAAAATCTTGACAGTAAATGATTACAGGTTTTTAAGTGTCATGATACATTTTTGCTATCATTTAGGAAAACAGTTTTTTTTAAAAGAAGTTTCATATATGATACATGCTCAACTTACTATTTTTCTTCAGTTTTACATTACAGTTCATTAAACACTTGTCTTCCACCCATTTGAAATCCCCATTGTTCTTGTGAAATGACATTTTTCTATCTGACTAGGAAAGCAAAGTTATGGACCATATGGTATCTTCACTAAATTAGCAGAAGTTTCACTGATGCCAGTGGAAACCAGAATTCATCTACCCCAGAGGTTGCACATCTCCATGTCATTGTTCGGGTTAAACCACTCGTGTAGTTTGACCATCTCCTTGGGGGAAAGCCCTGCCAGTGGGTAGGATTCTTAACTTGACACATCAGTCCATGCAGAGTTCAACCAAAAACCTAAATAGTTTTAACTTGCTAACTTGCTTCTCCTATTCAAAGCGTGCTGGAAATTCCCTGGCGTATTCTTGAGCACTAGGGCTGCCCCAGGCAGCTGCTGTCACTTCAGCACTGCCAGCACGCACCTTCAGTGCCCGTGGAGCCAGGCGTTGTGTCCAGCTCCGCAGGTGTCCGGCAGGGATAAACCTGCCGCCCTCGCCTCACTCCACTGGACAGGCTCAGGCCGCAGTCACTGCGCTCCATCAGATGCTGGTCCATTGCTGAAGGCTTTGTCAACAAGATCAACAAGCATCAAGCCTCCCAACAGTGTGTTTGAGGTACTCACGTACAGTCACAGAAAAGACTGACAAACTGAGAACAGAAACTGCATGGGCAGTAAGAAAACCCAATAAACCAAACCCAAAAACCTGAATAAAGTATGTTGAACATCTTTAATTTAATTCCTCCACTTTTAAGGAATATAAGACTACTGTTAACCATACACTGAAATACCACTGAACTGAATGAATTCACAGCACACAGGTCTTAGACTACATCAGGGTTATGGTTACTGCCATAAATTGTGATTAAATGTTTATGAGTAAGTTGAAATATTGCAGGTAGGATCTTTTTTCACTGTGGGGTGCACAGATACAGTGTAAAATCCTGTAGATGTATAGGGGATTGTGGGTGTAAAATATCATTAATTATTGTTATATCATTAATTATTGTTAGATCAATTTATTATGGCAATGATTAGGGGCCCCAGCTGAGATGGGAATACCACCAAGCAAGGTTCTTCAGTGGGAGGGCCAGGGAGAGAAAAGACCAACTCAGGGCTCTGTTGACTGGATGTGAAAATCAAAGAAGGGGAGAAGCAACATATTAGCTCTGTAATATAAATAAAGAACTAAAACACTGAGATAAGGTGATGTATCTAAAGTAGTCCTAAGTATCTACAGAGAGCAGAGGGGCATTGATGCCAAGGGCCAGCCCAAATTTTCAACTGATGCCAGGGAAAGAACCTGGAAGAAGAAGTGGACTAGACTATGTCCCTGTTTTAATTAGAATATCATACTCAAAACCCTTCAATTTTTATTCCTCTTTAACCAAACCTCCTATCACAGACAGGAAGATGATGCTTCAGAAAAAGCACCTTTTACAGCTGTGTAAAAACTTTCCTATGAGTAAAATTTTCTGGTTGGTCTGGGTACATGAAATCAAGCCCAAAATCCAAATACAAGCTTTTATGAAAACAAAAATATCAGTAAATTTATTAATATTTTTTCCAGCCTCTGTTGCACATGACTATGTGCTTGTTGAATAAAAACATCCTTTAAATATGGTTTTTATCTGATGAGCTCATGATTGATTCAACCAACTAGTTATCCTCCAAATTCCAGCTTGCTTAAAAGAAAGTTTCACAGGTATATACCTCTGTCCTATAATTCTCAATTATGCACATACCATACAGCAGTTAAATTAAATGCACATTTAGTAAGTTTGATATGCAATTATGTACTTGTGCAGGAACAGCTTGCATACTCTGGAAAGTTTACCTTGTTAATTATGAGTCCATTGCTACATATTTATGCAAGTGAAATTAGCAGGACATGTAAAGATGTGTAACAGCTATTTACACTCCCCTGTGCTCTGAATAGAGCAAAATTCCTTCAGAAATCTTAGTGCATATTTATACATTCAAAGATCAATCTAATATATAAACATATATAAGGTTCTGCCAGCTCCTGAAAACTTGCATAGCCTGAACTTGCATGCATGAGTTCACAATGCAAACAACACAACTTCAAAGCAGCAAAACGAAGTGTGGAAGAATGAGTTCAAAGAAATAAAAGGAAAAATAAACCCTGGATTATGTACCCCATCAAATACCACCCCAGCTGAAGGAAGAACCATTTGTCAGCCCTTCACTGCACTGCCAAGCAGCACCACTGGTGCTCAACTGAAACTCAGCCTACAACTGAAAACTGTTCCTTAACAGAGCCAAGAGGATGCACCCCAGCTGTAACTTGACAACTTTGAAGGGACACTCAGCAGGAAGTCTATTATGGCTTTCAGCTCACAAACCAGAGATCAGGAGAGTTCATTCCCTCTAAGAAGAGGTAGACCTATGTTATATTCAGGTATTGAGGGTAGTCAGAGAAGCAGCCTGTCCAGCTGTCTTTCCCTTTCCTCAAGCGTATCTGGTGCTCTAAGGTCCCAGATATTTCCAACACGGCCTTCCTATTGCTCTTTCTATTGCTAGAGCAGTTTGGGCTTCAGCTTCTGGAATGCTCACATGCAATTATCATTGAATCAATCACCCACAGTTTTCATTAGTATTACATCTGGCATAAAACAAGTGGTAATTTTTAATACTTTGAATTTTCAGTAATGTTAAGGAAAAACAAGAATCTTTGTGTCTTGCACAGCTTTAAAGCATGTTACAAACAGAAGTGGAAAAGCTTCTCAAAGCAAAATGTACTTGTGGAATTGTATACAATGGGAAGAGTATGGTAATCCAACAACAGAGGTTGCAACCAGTTCACTGCAGAATTACACATCTACATATACATCCCTAAACAGACACAGAGAAATGTGTTATCATTATTATATTTTTTTTATATCTACCTGTTTCAAAATTGAAAATAAACAGTACTTGAAAAATAAATTACACTAATTAGTTGAGTCTCAACAGCAGAATACCTGTCAAATCCTTTTAAGTCACTGAAATTAATTTAAAATATCTTGCTGCTTTTTTCTAAACAGCGGGGAAAGAAATAATTCAGCAAGTAGCACCTGGGTCCCATGAGCTCTTTGATAATACTGTGTCCGTATTAAAAATGTTTTTGGAAATCTTTGAGTACATTTCCAGTATATCAGGAATAAAGATGATTGTCAGATACTCTTTGTTAATCAGTTGAAAAAGCTAAAACAGTTGAGTGGGAGGCAGAAATGTTATATGTTGATGTGATTATGAGTCACTGCAGTTTTGGTTGAATCAAGGCCATTTATTTGAAAGTCTGCTGCCCAAAAATGACTCCTAATTTGCAAAACCCTTCTTTTTATTCTTTATTCTCTCCTTCTCTTTTTTTTTTTTTTAACTAGATATCTTATATAAAAATTGTTTCCATCACTTTATGCTGAGGAATTTTCTGTTGGCCCTTGTGTAGCATGATGCCTATAACATCCAAAACAGAGGGCTCCAGGATGTCTGCCATAAGAAAATATAGTGGCTTGCTTTATTTTTAAAGATTAATACAGTTGGCAACCAAGAGGACATGAATGACATGATTTACAAGTTTGTGGGCCAGACAAAGAAGGATCAAAAGATTATCTGCAAGCAAAATTTCAACATTTCAAACTGAGGAAATAGGAACAGAAAAGGCTCATCTGTTCACAGACCAAATCTTTCCAGCAGCCCAAGGTAGCAGGAAAGGGAGTATGAGAAGTCCTCTGTGCCAGCTCCCTCTGCAGGAGTCTGGCTGCAATCCTGGCCAGCAGATTTCACCCTTGGAGCTTATAATTGCATGTAATTTCTGTGTCTGAGTGGAAAAAAAATACACAAGTGAGCAGATCCTTTCTAATGGCAGGAAAAGAAATCTAAAATAAATATTTTATTTTTAGGGTTTTTTTTCTTTATCCTAGGTATAATACCTGAACAGAAGTGCTTGCATTTTGAGTGTCTAACTGGCTGCAGTTTGGACCCTTGCCACAAAGAAGGCACTGTATGTTAAGAAGTGTGTACACTCTAAAACAAAGGTCGGTGGCTTGACTGTTGGCATGAGCAGTTTGTGAATGAATAAGCTAAGTTACCTTCAGTGGCACCCCTGAAAATCAGTTGTTCCCCCTTTGCACTTCATGGCATGAGCCTGGTGAGCTTCATGGCCTGAGCTCTCATAAGCTCAGATGCCTTCCTTGGGTATGGCTCTCGGGCTTCTTCCAGACCTGCCTTTATATCATGACAGACGCTAGAAGTGGCACCAGAACAGGAGCTGAATGAAAGTTTTGTATTACCTGTTCTGAATATTGACATTACTTGGCCTTTTTCTCCTGGTTTCCAGGTTTTCATAAAAGACAACAGACTTCTTGGTTGTGAAGACCATATAAACTCCTAGAAATTGCCAGGAACAAGCAGATGGGGACAAAACCACATAACATGTCTACTGGTAAGCTACAGACCACAGTCTGGAGAATTCAAAATGCATCAATTACTCCTGACTTTGAAAGACTCTTTAAAGACATTTTTTACTCCTTCCCACACCAGCCCTAAGGGAAGAAACAACTCTTTCATTCTGCTCTTAGCCAGCATGGAAAGTGAAGGACTGCTTCAGCTGCACCATCCAACACAGAAAAAGGAAAAGAGAAAAAGCACAATCTAAACCAGGGTGGGATCCAGGAATGATACTACAGCCAAATCAAACACTTTACAAATGCTGGAACAGAGCACAATCCTAAATACAAACGAACCCTGCTGGTTTTATGATCTGCACAATGAAGTTTAGCAAGGTATCAGTTCAAGGTTACACCCTATTTAGAGATACAGCACTTAAGCCTTTAAAGGGCTGTGGCAATACTAGGTAAATACATGATTCTTCACAAGGATTAAGTTGCTACAGTTTGGAGCTGAACATCAGAGATTCTTGTTCATACTTCCTGGTTTCTCCTTTTCTATACCCAAATAAATGTTTTCCAGTAACTGGAAAAAAATTGTCTTTTCGCTCAAGCATTTAACCAGTCAGTCCTCTAGTGAATAATAATACCAAAAAAAAACAATAGTAACTGGATGGACTGAACTCCAACCAACAGCTCCCCCTACCAGCCAACTCAAGAGGATCAAGAGAAGTAAAAAATGAAGTTTAGGATTCAAAGGCACTGTGAACTAAAAGATAAGATTTCCAGTGATAACAGGATAATTTTAATACAAGTGCAGATGCTCATGTTCAGAGTTTTAATAAAACTCTGTAGTAAAACTCAGTAATAAAAGAATCTTACACCACAGACTATGCCTCAACAGAGTGCATCTTACCGGTCACTGAAAAAATACCATACTTAGCTGTAAGGCGCTGTTTAAACCTTCAAGATAAAGGGTTTCTATTCTGTTTTACAATGAGAGGTAAATTTTACTATAGTGTGTTGGAAGGTAAGTCATCAACTTTTGCAGAACAAAATGGCATACATTTGGAGGCAGAGTTTGACTAAGTTTACTGCAAGTATTGCAAATTCACAGAAGCACTTGGGTTCAAAGTGACCTTGGGACATCTCCAGCCTAATGTCCTGCTCTGCTGGATCAATACTGAATTTGGATCACATTGTTTAGAGCTTAATCTCATTGGGCACTGAAAACCTCTAGTGGCAGAGGATCCACAACCTCCCCAAGTAATCTGCTTAATTATCCTCATATATATTTTTTTCCTTTTATTTTCAATTTATGCCAACTCTTTCTTGTTACCTTGCTGGACACATCCATAAAAATCCTAGCTCCACCTTCACAGCAACATCCTCTTAGACGTGTAAGAAGGCTGCTATTCCCACTTGTATTCCTACCTTTGTGAAATCCATTTAACTAGAAATCCCAAGGGCAACTTAGAAGGGTTTTTTGGACACACAACACACACATTGTTTGTATATAGCTACACACTGAGGAAGAATTCATTTATCATGAGGCTGTGTGATCCATCACACAGACATCTCCACACGTCTGAATGGGCTTATGCATGTTACACGGTACATAGATAAATCTGCCTGTCTTATGCACACATATCTAGTCAGCATACCAACAGGGCATCTCATATTTTGAATGCTGGGGTTTGGGCAGAGATTTTCAATTCTGAAAGAGTTTTCAACATTCTGAGCAGCATCAAAGAGCCATTTGCATTCTGTCCTTAAAAAACAAAAAAAACCCAACCAAACAAACAAAAAAAGAAGCCAACAAAACCCCCACAAAGATCTAAGCAAACAAAAAAAACACCCAACAAAGCTCAACAAAACACTCAAATGTTTAATCAGAATGTTTTCCTCTGCTTTCCACCAACTGTTTCCCTTATCCACCCACATACGGTTTTATGCCCTGACTTTAAAGGGTATATTAATGATACAGTGTAACAGCAGCAGGCCCAAAGCATGAATTTCACATCTAAAGATGTGGGATTCACAAAATTCTCAGTGAAATGTGCAAATACACATTTTTGAATGCCTAAGAAGATCCACTATGTTGATTCTAAAAGTTGTTATATACTTATGAGTCAGAAATCTATTTCAGTTCCTTTAGGATTATGTTTATGACACTCTCTAAGCCTTACCTTTGAACTAAGGTACTTATACCTTATATAAGCACAAAAAATAATACCTCTAATGCCATTTAAAGCCTTCTAAAATGTTTATTGGTTTCCCTAATACTTGGTGAGTATATAAAATACTCAATAGCAAAATTGAGTGATTTAAAGATTTTAATGGCTCTCTAGAAGGAAAAAAAAATGTATAATTTGTTTGTTGCTTTTTCTCTTGCAAAAAGCATAACTATACCTGAAACTTGTGCTCCAAAACAAGACATATGTATACTGCATGTATACTCTGGATTCACATTTACTGTCCCATGCCATGTCTATACAGCACAGACTGACACATGATTATAATCCTAAAGAAACTAATTCTCGAGTTCCCACCTACATTCAAGGCACCGCTGCCTTCACAAGCACAGCACACAAAAAACCACAAGCAAAGCGTTCAGTGTTGTGATCAAAGAGAAAATGAACAGCTGAATTTGTTTTTTTACTTCTTTTTTTTTTTCTCCCCTGAATAGCAACATAGTGCAGCATACTCATGGACCTGCACATTAGAAACTTGCCCTAAGTGTAACTCATGTGAGTTGATTGACGCTATGTGGCTGAAACCACACCAATTTTAAGTGCAGCTAAGAAAAAACCTTTTCCTCCCTTATGTAAGTGAATCACTGATAGCCATTACAGTTCAGCTTTTCCAGGCACAAGAGAACTTGAAAACAACTTACTGCACTTGGACTTACGCTTCTTAATTGGTCAAATGCAGTGCCTCAAAAAAACCCCATTTATTACTCTGAGAACTTTTATCAGTTGATCAGTTGATAAAAATATTTTAAAAAAAATTATACATATGTACAAATCAGTATTTCATCATGTATCTGTAGATAGATGCTATTTAATTTATCTTTTAGCAAACTCCACTGTGGGGGGGGGAAACAGTCAACAAATTTTTCCTATTCTGATTAGACACTCTTATCTTCCGATCTTCTTTGTCTAAAAATCTTTCACCAAAAAGCCAAGTTCTCCACCTGTGTTTGCATTATGTTGTATTTGCCTTTCATAAAATCCATGTAGAATTAAACTTAAAGAAATAACACTGTTATATACACATATATTACTGTATGTGCACTATTATTTATACAAGAGAGTCCACACGCTTATTCAGGCATCTCAGGAATGCTGTACAAAACCCTGTGTGCAGTCTCAAGCACCAAATCTACAAGAGAGGAAATCTGTGTTTGCTTTCGTAGTAGTAAATCAACTTAACATGAGGGACAGAACAAAATTCTTTCTTACTAGTCACCTGCTAGTTACTTTCACATATTAAACATACAGAAGATAAACCATAGTTAGCCATACAGTTTTACTTGTAGTGCCTGACTTCCAAATACTACATATGAACCAGTCACAGCAGAAACATTCAAAGCACTGTGGAAAGCGGAAGCCAGACCAGCCCACATGTGTGGGGGAGCCCAGCTGGCCCTGGGCTCTCTGTAAGCTAGGATACTGAAGAGGGAACTTTACACCTGGCAGAGGGT
>JAYRBT010000082.1:29528735-29555176 GCA_036023395.1 Myiotriccus ornatus | reverse complement strand
ATGTGTGACACCCAGAAGTGTATAAGTAGGAGCACTGTTGTAATAAAGGGGGCTGGTATCCCTGATCACCGTGTCGTTCCTTCCCGCCGCCGACCGAACGACAACACACATGCTCAGTGTGTCCATCAGCTGCCCTTGGAGCCCAGCTCCGCCATTCCCGGCACCGCGAGCCCTGAGGTCGGCAGCCTCGTGTGCCAGTGGCTGGCGCTCAGGTCGACCAACAAGTTTGTTCGGGTTTATACAGACAGAATGTGAGCAGAGGGTGTACGTAGGGGATGACTAGAAATAGGAGATTAGAAGAATATAGACTGCATAAATCAGACGTTGTGTTCTGTGAGATGAGCGTAATGACCAATAATCTGCTTACAAGGGACAAGCTCCCTTTTCTCTCGGTCTTCTCATGCTTTCTCTTCCCTCACCCACTTTCATCAGCCTTTGAACCTTCCGCAAAATATCATATACCAAATCTTGTACATTCTCACAACCCCATTAAAATACCCTATAGTAAGTTTTATATCCCAAAAGACTCTGACTGTCGGAACTCTGGCTGCAGGAACTCACGTAAATTCCTCTGACCCTTCAGGCAACAACCTCATTAAGATCTTATGCTGGTTTTGACTGGGTAGAGGTAGGTTTCTTCATAATAGCTAATATGGGGCTATGCTTTGGTTTTGAGTTGATAAAACACAAAATCAGGGTTAATAATGCAGAGAAGTTTTTGCTAATGCTGAGCAGTTTTTACACAGTGCCAAGGCCTTTCTGCTTCTCACCGCACCCCACCAGCAAGCAGGTTCATGATGCATAAGAAGCTGGGAGGGGACAAAACAGGGACAGCTGACCCCAACCAGCCAGAGGGACATTCCAGACCATGTGACATCAAGTGCAGCATGTAAAGCTACATGAGTAAGAAGGAAGGGAAGAAAGGGTGGGGGGAGGAGCAATTGGAGTAATAGCATTTGTCGTCCCAAACAACAGTTATGCATGATGGAGTCCTGCTCCCTTGAGGATGGCAGAACACCTGAAAGGTGATATGAAGTGGTGAATGAATTCCTTGTTTTGCTTTGCTTGTACCTCCATGGTTTTTGCTTTATCTATTAAACTGTCTTTATTTTGAGCCACGAATTTTCTCACTTTTACCCCTCTGATGTTCTTCCTGTGTTTCCACAGCACAGAAAGGACACTGACGTGTTCCAGCAAGTCCAGAGGAGGGCCACCAAGATGAACAGAGGGATGAAGCACCTCTCCTCTGAGGAAAGGCTAAGAGAATTGGGATTGTTCGACCTACAAGACAGAAGCCTTCAGGGTGACCTAATTGTGGCCTTCCTGAAGGGAGCCTGTAAGAAAGGCAGAGAGGGACTTTTTACAAGAGCATGTAGTGATGGGACAAGGGAGAATGACTTCAAACTGACTGGGGTTAGATTAGCTACTAGGAAGAAATTTTCACTGTGGGGGTGGTAAGGCAATGGAAAAGGTTGCCCAGACAAGTTGTGGATGCCCCATCCCTGGATGTCCTCAAGGCCAGGTTAGATAGGGCTCTGAGCAATCTGGTCTAGCGGGAGATGTCCCGGCCCATGGCAGGGGGGTTGGAACTAGATGATTTTTAAGGTCCCTTCCAACCCCAGCCATTATGATTCTGTGATTCTCTCCCCCATCCCACCGGGGGTTGAGTGAGTAAGCTGCTGCATAGGTCTTGGTTGCTGTCTGGGGTTAAACCATGGCGGATCTCATGCCATGCTAGGAAGAGGTTTCTTTTGGTGATTTTCACACCTGGGACCTTCAAAACATTAGGGACAGGCATTGGCACCACTTGGGTTACCGCAGCTACTACTGTTCAACACTACTGATAGTCCTCTTGACTCCGCTGCAGCCCTGTGTGCCCTCTGCTCAATCCCTGCTCACCACATTCAAGAGGTACCTGAGTAATGATCCTTTTCAAAAGTGATTCCATTTTGTTAACAAAATCATTAAATCAACTGAAATTCATTTCAGATAGTATGATCTGTTGTCATGTGATAAAACATAAACAAAAATGTAAACAACAGTCACATTTTGGTGAACAAGTATTTTAGAAAATTTCCTAAGTTAGCATGATTAATCTAGGTCAACAGTGGGACAGTGTTTACACTGGCTGGATTATGCATAGTAGGGATAGGTGTCTATTCAATGTAAATACACTCCTAAAGACACATGAACTCCCCATCCAAGGGAATCAGTGAAGTCATCAGCACTGAGTGAAGGCATAGCAAAGGCAGGGCCAGAAAGCTGCTATAAACAGGGTGGATTTTATTAATAAGCTAGTTCTCAACAGAACTGTTTTCATGTACAGAAGCTATTTTAATAGGCAAGCATCATGGACTTAGCACTTTCATCATATGCTATTCATGGCAGAGACTTGGCACTTTTCACCAACATATTTACTATGATGATATCACAAATAAATGGACAAATAAAAAGAGAAAGCAAAAAACCAATAAAGTCCAAAATTTACTCAGAATATAGGCCGTTATTTTAATGGTCAGGATTTCAGCTTCAGTGCTTAATTAGGGGGAAAACCTAGTCTAATAAACAAGTCAGTGCTATGTTGAGGATCTCATTTGGTATGCAGCAGCAGTTGAGAGAAGGATTTCAGTGATAAGAGCTGCAACATGAAGACAGAATTGAGAAGAATTCTGCAGCATAAAGTCTGCCAAAGCCTTCCACCATTTTTTTAATTCTAAGGTTTTGGGTTCTACCAGATTTGTATCTATTTAGACTAATTTTCATACTAAGAATAAAAGCGAAGATGATAAGTGTCAATTTCCAGGAAGTTTTCCATATTTTTTAAATTGAAAAAAAATTCCATTCCAAAAGGTAGCCAAGTGAATCTCAGTGGAAAGCAGTAACAGTAGCAAAGAATGTGTTAACAATTTTCAAAGTTTATTTGAAAGTTTCAGGTCCTAAAATAGAAATAATGTATTTCCTAGTATTCTCACCAAGAGATAACTGGAATTTCAAGGAACAGCTGAGGAATGTTAATGATCAATAGAAGAGATTTACTTCAACAGTTCAAAGTTTGGGAGCAATACCGAATATATGCCTTTTAGAGACAACTTTGTGTCAGTGACCAGGATTATTGAGATGTCATTTTTGGCATCCTAGTTCTCTCTTAACTTTTCACTTACAAGAGGTTTAGCGCCATACAAAGTTGACATTTCAAATACTACAGCAGCAGTTTATTTCCTAAACCATTATACAGTTCATCGACTTCCCCAGAGAAATAACAAGCAGACAAAAATAATCATATGACACAAGACAGAGATCTACAAATTTTGGTGAGAAATTCAATCTTGTTATCAAATCTCTCGACAGTTATTGGCACCTGATCATCCTATAAATCATCTGTTCCTGCCCTTCTAATTTCCTTAAGCAAAAGTCACCTATAAGCATGTGTATAAACCTGAAAAGCCCAAACTAGTACACCATTATCCTTACCAAATATACCTAGGTATTAGCAATGCTGCTGTTAGGTATTAGATTAACTAATGGTTATTACAGAATACCATTCTGGTTCTGTCTTCCTTAATCCTGTTCTTTTGACAAAAAAGAGTGCAATTATTTGTGCTTTTCACTGCTGTTTATGCAGTTTAGTTATATATAAAGAGGAAGTTGATATAAAACACTTGGTTCTACTCCACGCTTTGAACAATATTACATTTCAAGATTGGGAAAGAATGTGGACATTTCAAAACCCACAGACGTCTTACTCAATTCTTTTGGTTTATATTTACTTTTAATGAAGATTTGTAAGACCTTGACATTACTTTTAAAGTCGGTGCAGTACCCACACATATTCTACTCAATTTACTACTGAATCCTAAAGAAAACCAGTTCTGAGTTCAAATAAAAAATGACAATTCCACTGAGCTTAACAGGATTGCAAGAATTTTATTTGAAAACAGAAATCATCAACTAGATTTTAACCAAATTTAAACTGGAAGCATTGTTTAAATTACAGAAATTAATTTCACCATGTCTAGATGCATTGTGGAGTACTACCTGCACTTCCAAATTCACCTTAGTATTGATATCAGCCATTCAGAAATCCTTAACCCACAGGAAAAACAACAGTGTGTTATTTCTGTAATAAAACCAAAAAAAGTGTGAGAAAAAAAAATAGATGATTGCTAATTGGATTATACCTTTTAGGTTTCTGTGAGAATGGTGCATAGACAGAGTTTCAGTTTTGAGCATAAGTAATGCTGTTGATTCATATAGAAGTATTCACGTTCTTAAGATTTAGTATATACCTCCATGAATTGCTGAAAATCAAACAGCAAAGATCTTAACCAGAGAAGCAGCATCCTCACTTCTAAAAAAGCAAAGCAGTCAGATGCATATAAAAAACCTGTTCTCTATTTCATTTGTTTCTACACATTAATATAGAGAAAACAAACCTTAGGAATCCAAAAAACCTTCTGAACATATTTCGGTTATTACTTAGCTGTTTTTTCATTCCCCCTAACAAATTTTCCTGGCATTTTTATTCAAAATATATATAAAAATACTCAGAAATATATGTATAGTACTGATTTTAAAAAAATTAAAATACATCAAGTTCAGAAAAGCACGTGGGCACAACTGGCTACAGAAAAAGAATTTAAATATTATGTAGAACTCGACAAAATTCATCAAAAACATCTCTTACTGAAGTGTAAGGAAAAGATCACATCTTAAATTGAAGACAGCTATTGGAAAAAGAGAAGCAGAGAGGCTAAAGTGAAATAATTTCATTCCACATCTGTGAGCTGCTTGTGAGTCAGAGACTCTCTGCTGTTCCTAGCATAATCCTTTGTGTGCCTCAAGCTCCAGCAGGTCCCTGAGCCTTCACACTGCACTCTCCATTTCCCCACATACGTATGTTCTGCAAGTGTTTGTACAGCAACACAATACCAGTATTAGCCCAATACAAAAACATCCAAGTAGAAAAGTGTTTAAATTTTGTATTAAATTAAATGTAATACAAGTAAATGTTTCAGTTAATAAAAAGTCTCTGTAATAACTGTTAATCATTGTGCATTAAGATAACATTTATCATAATAATATTCATTACAATGAATAAGCTGATTTGTTAATAATGCGAATGTCACGTGCACTTCAACGGGATTCCTTTAGTCACCAACACCACAGCCGTTATTTTTAAGTGCTTCCAAAAACATTAATGCACAATGTTAATCTGAAATCCATACCTCTGTTATTTTCACAAAGCAACCGGCAAGGTTTGTTTAGGAAATTTCACGCCAAGCTTCAGAAGTGTGCACTCTAACCTTCTTCAACACATAATTCAAGATAAACACTTTCTTCATGACAGACGTTTCAGGAGATGAAGGAGTGGAACAAAGGCAGAGAGTGACATGAAGCACAAGTTCTGCACCATTAAGATGAATGGACAGATTAGCTGGAAAATCCATAATGACACATTGTGCTGGCTGAAGCAGTTCTGTTTATGTAATTACAGCTTTGTTGCTTAAACGAAAGGAAGCTCCGAACAAGACCTTTACCTCAGTACCCCTGTATGAGCACCTCGCCAGTGCTTGGGTATCCCCATCCACCTGACATCTCATTAAAGGTTTTAAAGCATCACCTACCAGAGGACAAATGGTTCATTACATAAATCGTTATGGGCTAAATATCCTCTTTATGCAAAATGTGCCAAGCAACATCCAGGTATATTGCCAGCAAGGGCAAAATAAAAGCCTCCCAATATACCCAGGTCGATCACTAAAAACAGACTGCAAGTCGAAATCTTCTGCTTGCCTTTAAGAAGAGCTCTATCCAGCCTTTTAAGACAAAAAAACTAGGAGTGTAAGTCTTCGTGTGCTTCACTGCAAAAACAAAGAGCAAAACAACTTTTCATGCAAGTAAGCCTGCTGCAGTCAAGGCTGCCTTCTCAATTCACGTTTGCAACAACATCGAAGACCACAATGCACGGGTGTGCCATGAATTAAAATCTGACCAAGGTTTTTCTTTCAGTAGTGACTTATCGTGTCCTAACTGACACACACTGAGTTAACAGGTGATTGCAAGAGGAAAATTACCCATGAGTGTGGCAAAACTGGCTCTCCTGGAATACTAGAATCAAGGAAAAGAAAAATAGCTTGAATTTGTGCTTGAGTGCTCTGCATTTTTCACTAGGAAATTCACTGAAGGCTGCTCAGAAAAGCTGAAATATTTTTCTAAAGTTACAAATAGCTTAGTCTCATTTTGGCTGAGCACAGATTGCTGAAGGACTTCTGTGTGCAGACTAAAATGGAATCACTCACTGATTTTCCATATTCTTCTAAAAAGGTAAATAATATATTGACAGAGATCTTCTTAAAAAACTGAACACCTGTCCTCAACCTAATGGATATCTCTGTTTCTATTTCACAGCCACATAATTTCCTTACAGCAAAACTCGCACTAGCTCATAATGAAAGGTACTACGTGCACAATATGTGGGAAAAATTATGGGAGTGCTGGAGAAAATGCTTTAGATCAACACATATTGGCTTTCTTATTCCTGCAGTTCAATGTGAACTCCATGAACTCCTGAACTCCAAGAATCTGTAAGAAGTGAGGAATAGAACCAAAACAACCCAAATATTAGCACTATCGAGAAGTTGCAGTCATCATATGACACATTTTC
Source organism: Myiotriccus ornatus (assembly GCA_036023395.1). Taxonomy (NCBI): domain Eukaryota; kingdom Metazoa; phylum Chordata; class Aves; order Passeriformes; family Tyrannidae; genus Myiotriccus; species Myiotriccus ornatus. The sequence continues at coordinate 29,548,512 of JAYRBT010000082.1, read as the reverse complement.
AAGTCTGCTTCAAGAAGGCATTCCAGTGGCACAGCACAACTTCTGAACTCCATAGTCACAATTCCTGCAGATTATATCATTGCAAAGTTTATTAGGTCATGAAGAGACAACAGTTGCAGACACTCATGCCCAGGGTTGATGTACGAGCTATTTAAGAGATAAGTGAGTACATCAGGATGCAGTTCCATGAGTAATTCTTCTGTACAATGCAGGGAATCCAACATTCAGTCATATCACAGACCAGAATACAAATAACCAAAGTTTTTCAAACTCCAAATCTCCAAAGAAAATTTTCCTGAACTCTCACAGAGTCTAAGCAGCACCAAAGCTCTCCAAGTGCTTTTCTTCGGGTCTGAAGAGGCTGCAGGCGTTCAAAAGTCAGTCTTTGTGAAAAACACAACTTCTTTGGTCTAAGGTAGGCAGTGCTTCAGTTGATCCTGACCCCCTTCCATTCTGGAAACTAGGCAGAGCAGCACTCCAATCACCCTTATGGTAACTATGCTCTCTACTTAACTAAGCTATATCAACAAAACTAGGTTTCTTTCAAAATGCAGAAATAGCAGCTTTCTTTACAAAGCATAGCTGTCTCAGAAAAGTAGCACAGCTTCCAGATCCTGGCCAACTTTCCTCTGAAAGCCCAGTTTAGCAGGAAGTGGAAGACCTAGATCCAGTTTGCTTCTGAGCTGGAGGAAGTCCCAAATGTAACTTCTGCTTTCCGAGAAGCTACTTGAATTCAGACAGTTGGAAGTTTGGGTATCACAAGGTAAAAAGCAAGCAAAAAAAGGTACCTTGCCCTGGGTGCGTGGTGAGCGAAGATTTAGGTCCTAATGCCTACCCTCCAGATTATTTTATTTTTCTTGCTTCATAGGAAATTCAAAGCCAGAGTCACAGCCCTATTACAGGCTTTCAGTTTTCTTTTTCTTAAAAAATGTATTACAACACAGATTTAAACTCTTGTATCATACATCTTTTGAACATTTGTTAGGATTCTGGGCAGGGAAACTTCGGTTGCTATAAAATCTCTACAGTCAAAGAAGGTGATAAATATAGCTTGCAATGTGATTATACTGAAACAGTTTGTTCCAGTCATATGGGACTCTTAACTTGACATTCCAATTAAAAAAGAAGCGACAGAAAAAACATTTCAGATACATACTTTGGTATTAAAGTTAAGGAAGCACAAAATTTTCCTTTTCTAAGATGAAGCAATTGGAACAAGCGACATTTTAGCTACAGCAGTTACTTATATTTCCTATAATTTCATTTCTAGATAAAGTTATAAAAGAAAAAAAAACAAAAAACAACAACAACAAAAAAAAGAAAACCAAACAAACAAAAAAACCCCACAAAACCAAAAAACAAACCAACCAAACAAAACGAAGACACTAAAAAACAAAAGAAATCCCACCAAAACCAAACCTTTCCAAATTCATGAACACAATAGGAGTAATTCCTGAAGAGAGATTGACAAAGCTCAGGTTTACGCATACGGATAACAAATTACTTCTCACAGCAAAATTTTCCGTAAGTCTCTCAATTTTTTTTTCTGACAGGAAAATTTCTTCCACTTTGTTGGTCAGGGTCTTGAGAAACAGGTATTTGGCCTGGTGAACAGTGGCCTGTGCAGTCCAGTCTCTGACCTGATCATCTGGACAGCTTAAAGCAGGCTACTTTCTCACCATCAAAGTGCATCCCACTGAAAGAGTTATGGATCCTCTGGGACTTGCCCAGAGCAGCAGTTGCTCTCCCAGTGTCAGATCCTGCAAAGGAAGGAATGCATTCCCGCTAATGGGAGCCTGCCAGCGCTGAGTTAGCATTTGCACTTGGACCAAAGCAGCTGTGGAAGGGAATCGGTCCTTCAAGAGTAAAGTAAAGTTGGCTAAAAGTTCTCCCAGTAAAGAACCGGCACAGATGAAAAAATCCTCTCCCTATGCATAGCAAAGGAAATGACATATTAAAATGCCTATGGGAAATACGGATAAACTAAAAATCCTAGGAGCAGTACTGCTTTTAGCAGCCTGGCTAAATTATTTTGCTCTATTAACAATCAAAACTCAGTTAAAAAGCAAAAAGTAGGTATCAACTACTTAAAATCCATCTATTATTACAAATTTTGAGTTCTCTAACCTCATTTTGGTTGCTGCCAGGTAGGCCAGGCCAGAAACAACATGTGATTTCCTTTTCCCAGTTCAAAGGAATCTGAGTTAAGAGTCTGTAAAAGGTGCAGCAGGAAGAATCTCATGCTTGAGTGTCTCAAACTTTAAGCAGTTTTAACAGCAGTTTAAATCTGCTGCTGTTACAAAATAAGAAAAAAAAAAGGTAGCTGTAAGGCATAAATTCAGTATTCAGTGAATCTGGACAAGCACATAAGAGTGCCAGGGTTCTGTCGTGACAGCGCAACAGTTCCCAGGCTGCTTGTCCAGCAGACTGAGGAAAAGGCTGGCTTGTTAAACTTTCTTTTGGGTTATGAACAATCACTCAAATCACATGGGTACTCTAAACGATGCCATCAATTCATTTCTCTTTGTATTTATTTGCCTTTAATTAGGGGAGTCTCCGTATACCATTGCTATAAGAACTTAGAGGAAAAGAAGAAATTATAGAGCTAATTAGGGCTATGAAAGACAGCCATCCACTTTTTCTATCATTTTGTACTGATGTAAATGAATGCAAATGTTTCAGATTAAAGATAGCAGGCTTTTGAAGACACTGTAAATATTCACCTAAGGCATATGATGCTGAGCCTTTACTTTCACTCTGGCCCACCCTCCCAAACCTATTATTCCCATTAAAGAAGATCAAAGTTGATTAAAAGTTTTGAACAAGTTGTTTTCACCGTCTTTTGTCTCAACAAAGAACTGTAGCCACAGCAGCATCTGTGTTCAGTTCTGCTTCTGAGAGTCCATGCCCATTACTTGCCGAAATTTAGCTACAGAAGAACTTTTTATCTGTCTCAACTACCCGATACCACCAGACCGCATACAGTTGGGCTTTGTGTCCTACCTTTCACAGTCTCCCCCTTAAAGAACCAAACTGTGAGAATGCTACTAAGAACATGTGGTTTAACCATCTACTGTAGCTACCACTGACCTCTTTACCTTGGCTTTCCTTTATTACCAGAAGCACAGTACCACCAAATGGCTGGAAAAATCAATCAGAGGAATGCCAGCAGGTAGACAGGGCCATCAAACACCTGTTTATACCGTACCATAGAACACAGCTTAGCGTAAATCACACTTCGAGCATGTTTAAAATTTATGTTTTATTTTTAAGAAAGTATTCCCGATATGTCTGGATGAGGCCCTCCAAAATGCCTTAAAAATCTAATAAGGAGCCAGGAATTCTTGTGGTTTCATTTCAGTTCTGCTACTGACTTGTTGTGTGGTCTTGGAAAAAAGCACTTAGCCTTTCTCTGGATTTTGTTTCTCGCATGTGGTGATATTAATATGCAGTAGAAACTAAGGCCATATCATCTGTGAAGCTGAGAAAACAAGTTGACACACAGAGTAAAAAAAATAAAAACCCAAAACAAACCCTCAACTATATTCATGCCAGACTAAGTGCCATTTTAAGCTCTGAGATTATTGCTTCTTGGCAGATGAAACCATTATTGTGAAAAACACAGGACACAACTGCAAAACCTATAGCTACTGTATGTTATCCACCTATGCACACTTTCTTACCCAGTAGTGTCTTGACATGCACTTTCTCGCCTTTCCCATCCAGAAGTGTGTACACCACTACAATTTACTTGGAGTAGGTGATGCATTGCAGGAGGATGCCTCATTTGATCCATGCTACCTTTTTCATATGCCACTGTTAATCTTAATTCCCACTGCCTAGCCCCTCTCCCTAAGTGCTACATATAAAGAATAGCAGGTTGTGTTTCATTATCATTATGCTCAGCACACTGAAGCAGTTACCGCCAGGGCCAGCAAAAATTTTCTGGTCCTACGAAGCCAAGGTTGCAGCATTCACATGGAAAATGCACATGCAACAACTCTAATTCCCGAGCTCTGCATTTTACCGTAGATAGTACTAATTTAAATAACTAGTCCAAGCCATACACCAGATTTTGAATATTAATAAAACTCACTATGACATACTGACATTATGCCTAAGTTTCCCACTCTCAACTTTCAAAAACTGTGATGTGTTCTGGAGAGCCAGTACAGTAAACAACTTAAAGATTTAAGGACAAGAAACATCATCTACATGCAGTATATTAATAGTTTCTGAGGCTCCTTAAGAGCATGAGTGACATATTACGAGACCAAGGCTCAGTGGAATGGCTGCTGAATCTCACTGAAGCCTACCAGATGCTGCTGAGCAAAGGGCTCTGGAGTCCTCTCTGAAAGACAATTCCTGTCCAAATGAGAAGATCCTTGCAGACCTTCTCCTAGGAAAAAACACATTTTTGCCACACTGTCAAAAAATTACACTTCAAAAAATCTCCCACCTTGTTTCAGGGATGAAATAGAAGCATTTAAAGGGAACACAAGAAAGAGAAACAGCCTCAAACTGTTGAGCAGCTGCACAGCTGGACACTCCAGTGTCAGCCCCAGATTTAACCACAGCCAAATAGGCTCCTGAACAATCCAGGAAGTGTCAGTTCTCCTCTATACAACATAAAACTTTCCAATTGACAATTTATCTTGGGTTAGTTAAATAAGTTTTTTGCAACAAAAAGTTTATATCGGATCCACTGAGAACACCTTCTGAAGCTCCGGAGGAAAATCTCCTATTGGATCTTTCAAATAAGAGATCAGGCAGAGAGTCGTGAAAATCACACAGGGAGTCATCATAGGATTTAGACACATATTACATAATAAGTTATTTCCTAGGTACTCCACTAGAGCAAAACTGGCACACAGGGTTTTATTTAAAGCATGCCTGTTATACTGTGAGGAGTCTCATTAACCTCCAAAGGTCAGGGATGGTCCCACAGCTCACTAAAACATACAGCAATACAAGCCTTGGGGAAAAAGCTTTTTTTTTTTTCCCCATTGGAAATTTCTTCATGCATTGATAACTAGGTATTTTTATATAAATTATGAAAAAGAATCGTATATGATATGTCATAATTTACCTTAAGGTCCACGAAGCCTAGAACAGCAGTGTAACAAATTTTTAAGGTAGCAAGAATGATAAACAGTATTTCACACTGTCATTACTGAAGAGATCGATTTTATTCTGTCAAAAAAACCCTCCTGTGGTTCCCAGGAAAGCCATCTGGGCAAAGCTCATTTTATTATAATTTCCTAATGGAGAATAACATTCACACCTAATTTTGGAGAAAATATAAAATTACAGGGTTTCATTACTACTTAGTGGATTTTGCAGCCACAGAAATATCTGCATTAAAGCATAACTATGAAAGAAAATGCTTTCTGATGCTTTTAGGGAAATTTGTCACCAGAATAAGTAATATACCCAAGAGAGTTTATTGAATCTATAACAATTCGTTCTCAAGAGAAAATGTGCCCTGTTTCCACTGACATTCATACTCATTATCTCTACATAGTGAAAAAGCATTCCAAGATCAATTTTATCACTAGCTAATACTTTAATGATGAGAATACTGCAGTTTTAGTATAAATAAAGTATTTCCATACATTTAAATATTTAGATATAAATTTTTGCAGAGTTGGGGTATGTGCACTTGGTCTGTTTCTTGTGCAGCTAAAACATCTGTTTGGGAAAGACACAGCAACTTAACACCTGCTACTCAAAGCAATGCCCTGGAATTTCCTTCATTTTCTCAGTCCTTGTTGCAGCACAACAGAAAGTACATTTGATTTTGCCTGAGAGAAACAGACTGTCCTTTATATCTTACAGGTACTCATCAAATATGAGCATCTTCCCTAAATTCATCTGTGAGATAGGTAAATATAAATATCACTGTGCACCAGAGGCAGACACTGCGTCACTTGTTCCAAGGTCTTAGAGGATGAAAAACAGCAGGAAAATTGAGACTCCACCTTTGGCAGTCCTCTTGTAAAAAAGCAGGTGGTTGTGGTCAATGCAAAGAGTAAAACAGAATATGAGGAACGCTTTATTTAATGCCAAAATTAGTGACATGCATGTACGTCATGAATCACCTGTACTGCTTTGAGATTTCATGTTGATAGAAAGTAGGAAGAACAAAAAAGGTTCTTCTGTAAAGATGCATACCCCTGGGTGCTTCTACACTCAAAATGTTACTAGGCACTGGTATTTATTGTTATTGCATCATTCAGAGGAACAGAAGAACAATGCAATAGATTTAGAGGTGCTTTTGTTTGGGGATTTTTTTTTCTTTTTAAACAGAAAAATAAGCCTTTTATTTACAAAAGGATAAGAAAATAGAGATATCCGTTTAAATTATAAGGGATACCTGTGATCACTGTTTGAGTAACAGTTTAACCCCATTGTTTTTCACATTTGATTTCTATTCACAGAAGAAGAGCTGCGATATACAGAAAATGCAATACAGTCACCTTACTGCCTCATGAATGCACCACGACTGGAAGGTTAAAGTTCGATGACACCTTGTAGAGGCTGTAACACAGGACAAAAATTAATAAAGCAAGTCTCTGACAAGGCCACTTTATTTTGAGTGACTACTATAGATAACAAATGCTCATTTCACCCTCCTTGAAAGTTTATATTACAGTTGAGCTTCTTCAGCATTAAATCTCTGGCTGGAGACACTCCCTGGGATAACTTCTTTCTTTCAGAAACAGCACAAAGAGAGAGACAATAACTTCTGCAGAGCTAACCCAACACGACACATCTGCCACCCTCCTGAGCTCGCCCCCCACTTTGTTCTGACGTTTCCGCACATTAGCTACCGGCACTCCTTTTCCCCGGCTTCCCAAAAGGACAAAGTTAAGTTTCATAAACAGCAAAGTGTGCTAATTCAAACAAAACACAGGACAGCAGTTCTTTTCAGGCAGTAAAGTCCTGTCTGCATATTTTAGCTGTTGCATAATTGTTACCTTTAGCTCATAAACTTCAAGGTCAGTTCGAGGTCAAGAGTAGGTGTTTAGCACATGAAACTCAGAAATGTTGCTGGCAGAAGCATGCTTTATAAATCACAGTATTTTGTTCTCATTTGGGTCTTTTTTGTGTCTAGTTTTTTTCTTCCTATCTGGTAGGTTTTCATCTGCCTTTATACAGTTAATAATTATAAATACAATAATAAAGTACACTTACACAGTGATTTCAAGCTAAAAGTATAATTGATATACTTGAAATGCAGACAAGTATATTGCTATACTCCAAATTTGACTATTTTCCTTCTAACATCCGCATCAGATGTTAAAAGTTTGTTTGCTGAAGAGCAAAACCTGGCCACTGAAACAGAGCAGTTTTTGTCCAGAGCTGGTATCAAGCATCTGAAGGAATTTATGCAAGTTAGAGAACTTGTTATACATATTATTACAAATTATTCATATTGAAGGCCGTGATAAATTTTACACTCAATTCAGTTAAATACAACTGAATTCATATTGGTCTCACTTTTAGAAGTAACTGCTAGAATATCTTTTCTCCTTTTATGTCACGGATATTTTACTTTGCTTAGGACAGAAGTACACTGTATAATGTTAAGCATTATAGGAAAATAATTAGAATACTGTGACAGTGTAAAGGGATTCACTAAATAATTACTTAAATCTTTGCTGACCTGAACTTTCAAACAAGGGTAGTTCAGAGTGGTGACTGGTTCTGTGCACTTCCTTTTGCTTCCATGCTCTTGATACACACCATACAACAAATAATGTCATCGATTTCCTTCAACTGCATTGCAAAGGACTACTTTGCACCCACGGAATAAAAGGTTATGACAGTAGCTTTTGCATCACTCTAACAACAGAATCCAGCATTCACAATATGTCTAAGGAGCACACAGGAGGAGGGAAAAATCATGTACCCATAATGAGAGTATATAAAAATGTATGGCTAAGTAGCACTGATATTTTTTTCCCAGAAGAAAAGCCTTTCATAACCTACTCACTTCTGTGGAACTCAGGAGTTACGAGATCCAAATCCACTCATAAATGCGGTGTCCTGCTGAAAGTGGTTTGATAACCTTTCAATTAAAAATAGTTCAATGTCCTGCTGTGTTTTCATAACACAGATCAAAATGCTAAACCACCAGAATTTTTTAAAAGCAAGCTTTAATGATGGTGCATAAAATCAGTTACTTATTCGTTAAAATTGGATAATTTAATGTTAATTTTTTTCATCATTTGATTACACAAAGATTTGGGTTGCAACACAATAGCGTATGAAGGTCAGTATGGCTACAGTTGAAACCCTATATCCTGTGACAAATCCAATAACCACCAGGGTATTTGGTTCATAGAAATAAAGCATTTATTAAAATATTTTGCTGATTCGCTAAGGTATATGGAGACATTTTGCTGAGTGCATAGCATGACATTCCCAAAAGCAGATATATTTTATAGTGAAGTTGTCAACAAATTTGCTCATGGGATAAACTGTTGGCACTAAGAAAGCAAAGGGTATATTGAACAGGCTGTGAGGATTGGGGTGCAAAGACTAGGAAGGGTGGAGGGAAGTAGAGAGATGAAAGTGCTTGCTCCCTCTCTACTTCTGCTTATATAAAGAGAAAAAAGGAGAAAGATACAATTTTTTTCATCATTTGCTGGACTAAACAGAAAATATAAACATTCACAAAAAGTAATACCTTCAGTTTTTTAAAAGAAGTAAGGTGATCGAGGAAATGTGTTACTACCATATTCCAAAACTGAAAGAGATGTGATTTGTGGTAGGAAGGTGAACATGTCCAAAGCTGCACACACTCCTCAGAACATGCTGTGCCAGCGTAGCAGGACACAGCCACAGTCCCCTCCATCATCCACAGTGCTTCTGCCTGTTCCCCTCTTTGAAACACCACTGCCAATAGCTATGAACTTCAACATGTAAATTGTGAAATTTATTTTTGAGTAGTGCAAATAATGTTTAAAACTCAGACTGAAAAAGTAGGAATAAATACTGTATAAGAAGGGGGGAAAAAGGAGTAATTTACAACTTCACGTAAAAGTTTGCTGTTGCAGTTCTAAGGAAGACTTGTGGCACCCTCTAGGGGTTGCTACCTGCCCCTTTACAAAATATATTTTTTAGCATACCCTGTAAAATCTTTCTCTCTGTTATATCCTAGTAAGGGAGAAGAACTATATGATTCTGAAAAAACTAGACATGCCAATAATACATTTTACAGTTTGGGGTAGGAGATGCTTTTTTTGCCCTTGTGTGGAAAAAGTAACAGCTCTAAGAAGCCCTCCTTTTCTTCAACCCAAGTGCAAAAATTCAATGTGCATTTTTTTCTAAATTTTCACTATCTCCTAGCTGTTTGTAAGAAAATAGTTCAAACCAAAGCAATTATGTACAAATCTTTGTAATTAATAATCTCATAATAATCTCAAACTCTGATGCAAATCATAACTAATTATTTTTTCTTCAAGTAAAACATTAGTCATATTTATGCACATCATCACTTCCAGGTTTTTTTCTTACTATTATTTTAAGAGGTATTAAAATACCTTTATTTACTTAATTTTTTAAAGTAAAATTATGACCTATACTTGTGTTTGAAACCTATTTAACAATATCAAAAGAATGAATGACTTTGTTGTAAATTCTGCTCTAAAGACTGTCATGTAGTTACATCTCATCTGAAATTCACACACTGCTAGCACACAAAGAATAAGCTCCCCACTTCAAATTAAGCCCACCAGTAACATAAGAAAACACATCAAGGAAGAGCAGCAGTAAGATTGTTTTTTGTTACAAAACACTTCTGCTCTCTACACATAACGCTAAACAAGGTAACGGCCTAAAAGTCTGTGTGCCTCTTCCCTGCACTGAGCTGGTCACCTACACCTTGCATCAAACAGAATGCAGGTCAGACAGGGTAACAATGCAGCATTAAAAGAAACTCTGGAGATGCATTATTAGGACCTTTCAACAGTTACAGTCAGCTCTCAGAAACGTCAGCACTGGCTCACATCCCTGAAGAGTGAGTGTGTGTGGATCGAGGCTGGCCCATTTGTATGACTCCCTTGTACGGTCCATCAGTTGAGGGGCTCAGCAGGCTTTGCGTCAGCAGATGGCTGGGAGGCTAGGAGTACTTTCAGCAGAAGTTTAATACAAAACTAAGCAGAAGCAGCTCCAAACCCAAGCAAGGTAACTTACGCAAAAAAGACTAAAAGCAACTCCAAGGTATCGGTAATTCTGTCCAAATGCATTGCCCCAGTGTCTGTAACTTGCTCAATTCGAATCTAATCAAAAGTCTGGAAGCCTGTCCAGGGAAATACAGCCTGACCTCTCAAACCACTGAACAAAGAGAGTCACGAAGCAGCACGGCAACAACAAAGCCATTGCATGCATGCCCGCTGCACTTAGGGGGATTAGCGGGGGTCAGGCTCCCATGGCCGCACCTGCAAAGCTCAACACTATGACATTAGCTAATATCCTGCATAAATCATATTCCTTCTGTTTTAAAAGCAAATAAATAGCTGTGCATGTGTCCTTTGACCTTCATTGCTAGGAAACCTATGCAGTTTATCTTTATGGCAATAGATCATGCTCAGCTAACCAATGCTGGCAGGACATCTCTCCACTGTGTTAAGTAGAAATGAAATTCAAAGCAGCTATAAAGATTTTTTTTTTTTTTTGAAGCCTTAAAAAGTGGAAGGAACTTAAGAAGTGTCAAATAAGGAAATTTTTATAAATATAGTAGACCATATCTATGAACTATACAGCTAGAACTACAGTAAGAAATGCCTCATTGGACATTTACGGTATAATATCAAAAAACTCCAAACCATAAGTTTGATTCAGGAAGCATATGAGCTTTTGATCTTATTTCATAATGCAAGCACAGACAATGAATTTTTGGCTGCCACAGCTTCTATAGTCTACTTAACATTTCATTTAAATTTAGGCTCAGATCCCAGATTCAGTCTACATGAAACACTAAAATATCAGTTATTTATTCCTTAGCAGAAACTTTCAAATATCAAATATACAGACATGTTTCCATAATAAATAGTATTTTTAATAAATTATTAGCACTGTTACTAGAACTATTACTATTTACTGGATCCTAAAGATGGCAATAGTTTCTTAAATAGCTTCTCTCCTTAGAGGGTATCATTAAGATGTTGAGAAACACTTAGTGTTAACAGGAGAAGTATAGAACAAACACATCATATGGACATAATCTGTTTTTTTGAACTCTAATATTACAATAGATTCTGTAAATCAGTATCTTGTGAACCATGCATCTAGAAAAATAGCTTGTTGGGTGGGGTGGAGTGGGGGGAGAGGGCTGGTAGAGGGTGTTATTTTTCCTTATTTAGTGTATGCACACAAAATAACTACTCTGATATTTTTCTGTTAGCTATATTGTAGTGTACTGTAGAGACATGATGTAGTGCCCTCGCTAATTGTAGAATCCTTTTATGACATCTAAGAAATTTTAAACAACTTCAGATATCTAAGCCACAAAGGAACTGGAAAAAATCCACTAATTTTAATAATAAATTCTATGGATGTGTAATAAACACATAATATGTTCTGATGAAAGTGTGTTTCTTACATAGCCAAAATATTTATGGCAAAATAATATAAATAATAGAAAATACTTAATATATTAAGTAGCAGAATGAAATTATTTAATAATTAGAAATAAAACTAAAAGGCTGCTTTAAAATTTAATTCTAGCTTCTTTTCAAACTGAAAAAATCTCTATTAAGAAATAAATGTCATTTATCATTTCTACATAATGATGCTGTAAAAACTAGATAAAGCTGGGATATGCTATATAATTACCTAAACGAAAGTGCATAAAGTACATTGAATGTAACATTATTATAATTAATTGCAAAACCAATGCATTTGACTGCCCATACTAACCAATAAGAATTCAGCTTTCTTATGAAAATACAGCTGAGATGCAAGACTGAAATAAAGTATATTCAGGTTTCTTTTGTACATGGGATTTAATTTCACTTTGAAGTTTGGTAATCCACACTGTATGCCAGAATTGTCGATGCTCCCTTGCACAATATTTTAGTTTAGGGGAACAAGAGACAGTGCACAGCTTATAGGAAAGATCCAGATCCTCTCTGCAAGCAGAACAAAGGAGGAGAGCACAAACCTAAGCATGATACGGAATCCTGGGAGACTGAGTATCAAGAGGTAAAATGACTTGTCTGAGATCAAACTGGACTGCAGCATTCTTTGGAATGCAAATGCAACTTTTGGATTTAAACACAAGGCTATGCTTTTTCTATTTTATTAGATAAATAAATAGTATATGTAAAATGTGACCTTTCATTACATCACTAAAACCTACTTTGCTCAGTAAAAATCAACTTAATATCACAGGCTTTTTTCTTTCTACTTTTCCTTTTTTCCTCTAAATTAGATTGAAAGCAAAGACTTGATATAAAAGTCTGGTTTAGCACAATGAAAAGCACAAGAATAGCTGATAACCTGAAAATCTCAAGCTAGCTTCAGGCATGAGTGAGTTTTAATCAGAATTTGGCAAGTGAAATGTATTTGCAGCAGTCTATATGAATAAGCTCAGATGGTGGTTTTATTGATAAAAATGAAAAATTAAAAGAGCAATAGACATGCAAAAGGTTTTTTAAGGCAAAAGTAGTGGCACTGAGTACCAGATTTTTCCCAATATTCTTATTTGAAGATAAATCTGACACAATTCCCTCACCACAGTTTTACAGAAAGATTTGTGGAAAAATACCCCCACAGACGAAGAAAGTAAAACAAAAACCCAACAAACAAACAAAACCCAAAACATAAAACAAACAAACACCACCATTATTTCTGGCAGGAGTTTCTTGTTTATAAGTTAGTTCGCTAAGTCCATTCTCATATAAGCTAAATTCAGGTAACTAATAAACTAACCTAGAAGATGAACAGAAAATCTGAGATGACTTCTCATCTCATAAACACAAATCATTTTAATTCAGTATTGTTTAGGTATATAGCTTATATGAGCTCACTTGGTTCAAGACTATGTTTTTGATGGATATGGCCTTCTGTTTGTTCAGCTGTAGAAAAGATGAATGCAATCCAGGTTGACAGTGAAAAAGAGTAGAGAAAACTTCATAAACTAAAGATTTCATAATTATGAGACCAGATATAAACTTGAAAAAAGAAATTAAGAAGCATTACAGCTCATGAACTGAGATGTAAAGCCAATAAATGTTCATCAATATAACAAGAGAACAGAAGGAAGTAAAAAAAAAAAAAAAAAAAAAATCTACCAGAAAAAAAATCTACAGATTGTGTACTGCATTTTTTTTATCTTCAAAATTTAATTAGCTCAAAAAGAATATTTTCATCCCTCTCTGCCACACACACATCTGTGCATTGACATAAATATGTATTTGGCAAACAAGATGATAAGTTTAAACTTTAATAAAAAATAACTCCAATGTATTTCACAATTTTTTCTAAATAGTGAGAAAAGTGTATCTTCTTCCTGGCCTAACACACAGAAGTACTTTAATAACGTCTCCTGTACTTCAGTTACACACCTCCATCATGTAACCACTCTCACTGGTCAGGACCTGCTGTTTCCTCCCCAGTTCCCAAAGGTTCTGCAACACTCCCACGGACCTGAACCTGAAGAAGCTGGGATTTGTTCTGACCATGTTCTTGGTGCTTTATTTGAGAATACTCGATCGAACAACTAAGGCCAGCAGAGGGACCCATAAGGCAGAAACAGCCATGCAGTTCTGCAATGGCAAGACATTTCTTTTCAGAGCAGTTTTGGGGTGGTTGTAGAGAGTTTTGTACTGTGTGCCCCCTTCCCAAGGGCTTCCCACAGACTGCAGATCCTTAAGCGTGCTGCCCAGCACAGAGAGCTCCTTGTGTCATTTTTCTGAAGAGGGCTGTTTTGACTCCATTCTTCTACCTCACTGCTGCCATTCCCACTTAACCAGCCAGCCTGGGAAGCAGGGCAACCAAGAATAGCTGGAGAGTCAGCCTGCCCTGACAGTTTTGGCAGCAGGACAAAGGACCTGTGCCTCCACAGGCTGTTTGGTAAGAGATGAGAGGTCAGTCAGTTGGTCACTTCCTCTGAACTGTATCAATTCAAACAGCTTTTGAAAGAATAAAAAAATTTAACTAGTTTTCTCTCCATTGATCACCCTTGTGTTTCTTACCCAGAGGTCAATGCAGGAGAGCAGCTGGAAAAGATCAGTCTCACATAGAATCATAGGATATCCCGAGTTGGAAGGGACCCACAAGGATCACTGAAGTCCAACTCCTGGCCCTACACAGGGCCATCCCCAAGAATCACACCATGTGCCTGAGTGCATTGTCCAAATGCTTCTTGAACTCTGGCAGTCCTGGTGCTGTGATCACTTCCCTGGGAAGCCTGTTACAGTGTTTAACCACCCTTGGAGTGAAAAACCTTTTTTAATATCCAGGTCTAAACCTTCCCTGACACAGCTGCAGGCCATTCCTTGGGTCCTGTCACTGCTCACCAGACAGAAGAGATCAGTGCCTGCTCCTCCTCTTCTATTCATGAGCAAGTCGCAGACAGTGGCCTTCTCCTGATGCTTTCACAGTAACATCATAGGAAATGAGAAGGTAAAAACACAGCAGAAAGACTCAGTGAGCCCACCAAGCCAAAGCTGTGTCAATACCAACTGACAACAACACCCTGCACTGCAATTTACCTGGACACTGAAATTTAACCAAATAGCCATGCACAAAAAATGCGTCAAATAGAGGCTCCAAATGTTGGGGTACCTGGAAGTGAATTCAAAGTAATTTTGCATTTTCCAGCCATGCTAGACAAAACTCTTTAATTTAATGCAAAAGAGAGATAAATGACAAAGAGAGGGCAGCAATGACATACAGGCTACTTTGTGATTTTAACCTGTTGTTACTGACTTGTAATTTGCTCTCACTTTTTTACTGCCACAATCATGACTGGATCTATGGTACGGCCCTTAAATAATATATATTTTGATTTCTTTTTAAAGCAACACTGCCAGTTTGGAAACGAATTTGCAGGGTTTTTTTAATACCTGAGTGTCTGCACTAAATCACCATAGTGATCCCTAATATCCATCAGAATATTATATATGACTAATAACCATCACAAGCTTCCCATTTTAATGCCATTGTGAGTTCTAGCAACTAACCACTTCTGACCAGATCCTTGCTCAATGTAAATTGGATAGAGCAAATTTAGACGAGGTATGTGCCATGTGTCTTTGACATAAAACTAAAGAAAGTTCCAGACATCTGCCTCAACAGGATTTTGTTCAAAAAACACTCCTACATACATAGTTATAAATATACAGAAGGTTGTATATATTTATTCTAGAAACATATATTTGATCAAGATGACCTTCTCTGCAGATTGAATTGGAAAAGTTTGTTGGTGGGAACAAGAACCATGAAAATGAAGAAGGGTGCAGACAGCATTTTGTTTGATCACAGCTTATGTTCAAAGAAAAGACTACAGCAATGAAACAAATTGGAGGAATCTGGCTATTTGCTTTCTTTTTTTCATTTGGATATTTAATAAAATGCAGAAATGTGCCGTCAGTATGTAAAGCAATTTAACTGTCTGTGGCTGTACTTACACTGCTAACATCAACTGCCCACATACATATGGCATGGAAATACTGTACAGCCTTTAGTTCCTCGAACACATGGGGCTGAACTCTGAGCCTTCCCTCACTACAGAAGGGAAAGAAAACTGTCCATACGTGGGGTCGGTTCCAGCCAGGAGATGGCAGTAGCAGGCAGAATGACTGCAGTGGTTCCCTCATTTATTTTAACTATATGCTCTTACGGTCCTAAGGTCAACATTAACAAAAAAGTAAAAAGGACTGGGAGAGGAGAGAAGGGGAAAAGCATTTTTCAAGGTCACAATATTTACAGTTACACTGACCTAGTACGTTTGTGTTTTCTGTTACTCACTGTTAACGCAACACTATAAACAGCAATTAATATTAACACAAGAGATGATACCCTTAATGGTTCCTATAGCAATTCATGACTACTAGATAGCAAGTTTAGCTGTCGTTTTAGCAGTTGCCTTCATGCCATTTAATGCACAAGGATTTTTTAAATTATTTTTATTTTAAATAACAATACAGTCTCTCCCTTTTATCCCTCCTTCATTTCTTCTTCATTGATAGATCCCTCTGAAGTCTATCATAGAACTCTTCAGACTGCTTAAACAGTTCTGGGACTCCTCAAGGAGCTGTGCTATCTCTCCTCTGGAGTAAGTACTGTAAAACTATTCATCTGGCAGCGTCACCACCATGGCTGCTACCACTCTGCTTGACCATGGTGTCAGGGAGATGGCAAAGAGAACCAGTCTATAATGAAAACTCACTACCTGAAGTAAGCTTCTCGCCAGTAAAAGGTTTCTGTCCAATGCTACTTACACTATTTTCTCAGACTTGTGGCTGCATCTGACCCATTTTATTTTGGAGGAAAATCAGGCATAACTATTAAATGAAAATAAAATTCAAATATTCAGTGAATATTCAGTAACATTAAAAAAAAAGAAGAAGAAAAATAAAAAAATTATTGCATACAAACATATTACAATTAATTCCAAAATAGTAATGAGCATCAAAAAGCAGGCAGAAGAGTAAGCAAGTGCAAGGCTTCAGGCACTAATAAGAGATCTTCCTTAGAAGAAGTTATGACATGGATGGAGTCTGTATTAGAAAGTATTTTTGAGATACTAGGAGAAAAAGAGCCCACATTAAGGTATTTGTCATAGATCTATTGAAACAAATTGCTAGCAGAAGAAAATAAAAAACTGGATGGCCCTTTACCACTGGGAGAGCAGAGAAGTCTTTCAAGGGGGGCAATTTTTTGTTCTGTTTTATTTAATGCATGAAATCTTGAGTAATACTTATACATACATTGAAAAATGCCTAAACACGGGAAAAGAGAGAAACAAAGCTGAGAAAGATTCTCCAGCAAATATTTTCCAAAAAGGAAGACATCAGTCACTCTGACCATCATATCTTTGCTTTTTTCTCAAAACAGTGCCTAATGTTGTGGCAGTGCACTGAGACCCCTTGTCTTACCGCTCGCCCAAGCAGTCAGAGCACTGCAGGCAAAACCTACTTCTGGGTACCAGGGAAGGGGAACCTAATGTAATTACCAGAGGGCATAAGGCCTGAAAGTAACTCTCTCCCCTAAAAGTCAAAAGAGATTAAACTAATAAACAAACAAAAAATACCTTGCTACTGGCAGCAATAGTTTTTGGTGAGCTGATCTTAAAGCTGGGGACTAGTTTTCTTTTCAGTAACTTGTTAACAGAGACAAGATTTTTCAAATGTAAATATCCTGAAACATGCGGTCTCATAAAGAACAGACATTTTCTTAATTTATCACTACCATATTATGACTTTATTTTGCAAAGGGATTTAAAGGTTATGGAAAAGAGTTTTCACAAAATCTCATGACTTTTTCTTCCTATTATTTTTCATTCATAAAGCTCTTATAAACAAAGATGAGATATGCTAAGAATTTATCTCCACGGTAGTTATTTCAGAGGGAATCAAAATTTCTATAGCTACTTAGAGAAAAATGTCTAAGCTACTTAGAGAAAAGTGTTTGTGAATTTGCTCAGAGGGGAGAAAAAAAGACAGTTGTTTAGTTTACCATATAAGAAAAAGAAACTGTATCTTTGATTACAGTGCACTGTGGGCTTACAGCTAAGTAGGAGATATCCTAGTCAGTAAACATGATTTCACCCATTCTTAAGAAGCTTATGAAACGCCATCACCAAAATACTTAAGTTCGTCAATCAGAATAACTGAAGTAACACATACAACTCATGCTATATAAGAAGATCATCCAGTCCAGTGGTTAACCCAGCAACGCCAAGTCCACCACTAAACCATGTCCCTAAGTGACACATCTAGACATCTTTTAATTAGCTCCAGGGATGGTGACTCCACCACTTCCCCGGGCAAATTATTTAAATGCCTGACCACCCTTTCAGTGAAATTATTTTCCCTAATATCCAGTCTAAACTTCCCCTGCTGAACTTGAGGTCATTTCCTCTTGTTCTGTCACCTGCTACTCGGGAGAAGAGGCCAACCCCCACCTGTCTAAAAACTCCTTTCATGTAGTTGCAGAGAGTGATAAGGTCACTCTTGAGCCTCCTTTTCTTCAGACTAAACACCCCCAGCTCCCTCAGCCATTACCCATAAGACTTGTGCTCCAGATCTTTCACCAGCCCTTCTCTGGACTTGCTCCAGCACCTCAATGTCTTTCTCGCAGTGAGGGGCTCAGAACTGGACAGAGCACTCGAGGTGCAGCCTCACCAGTGCCAAGTACAGCGGTCACTGCCCTGGTCCTGTTGGCCACACTATTTCTGATACAAGCCAGGATGAGACTGGCCTTCTTGGCCACGTGGTCTCACTTTTGAATCATCTGTGTAGATGTTGCTATGAAAGAGGGGAGAAAAAAAAAAAAAAAAAGAAAAAAGAAAATCTCTTTCTATAATTTTGGAGATTTTAGGTGATAATGAGAAGCCTCAAAAATAATCTCAGTGATCCAGATTTTTTTTCAATATCATATCAATATTAATTTAAAGCACCATCTGTAGGTTTCTTTCCATTATTTGGTGATTTTGCTGAAGACTGAAGATGCATTAATTACCAATTAGTCATCTATATGACTATGTCCAACATAATGTAATACTTTAACACAGTCAGTGGTAAGATATTTGGGATAGAATTCTGATTTCTCTTACTAAACCAACATACTCTAAAAAGGAATCAAGAGGCAGAACTTCTCTGACATTCAAAATGAGAGCTTGACATACCGTTAAGAAAAAAAAATCCAAGAAAATAAGGATGTGAAAGAGAAAGGTGATCAGCATATGCAGGTGAGCACAGAAATGTGAAGAATTTCTCCTTACAAGCTACTACACCCAAAAGGATCCAAAAAGTCCAGTTGTGTGACCAGAGCATTTAGGCAGAATGAGAAAGGCTAGGCAACTTTTGTATAACTAAAACCCATAGAATGCCTGGAATAAGAACTAATGTAAATAACGCAACTTCAATTTCTCTCAAATAATGCATGTATTGCCACATGGAAATGTAGCTGGCACCCAAGTACAGCTTGCACAGTTTGCAAACCTATATCAGTATGTTCTCACTGCTGAGCAGTCGTTTCCAAGTGGACTGTGATACAGAGAGATCCACTCCTCTAACAATGCTTAGCACACACCTCTTCATCTCCAGGTCACTGCATGCATACGAAATGTAAGCAAGAATTTTAGGCTCATTGTAAGTGAAGCTTGTCTATGACCACACAGCAACCAGCAAAGGTTCATCAGTGTCTTTGTATGTGCAATGCACACACATTTAAGTGCTAATATAATCTAAAAGATTTTTTTATACGCCAAAACACCAGTGCCTACCCTGGCACCTATGAAAGCTTTAAAAAAAAATGCTAAAAAGTATCATCAGAGGCAAAAGTTTCTGAGTACTTAGGGGTCAAGTCAGGACACACTTCTGAATGATAGATTGTTTCCTCTAAAGCAGTTAATTCCTAAAGTGAATCTTTCAAAAGTTCTGCTTGGAGTGAGCGAAACACCCTTTTAAACTCATAGCTGAATTCTTCATGGTAAATAATAATTCATTTGCAAGTATAAGTGGTAGTCTGCACAAAATATGTGACCTCCATAACTACACTGTGCATATACAGTACATTTTACTGCTAATGTCAATTT
>JAYRBT010000082.1:29496709-29528635 GCA_036023395.1 Myiotriccus ornatus | reverse complement strand
TGGTAGTCTGCACAAAATATGTGACCTCCATAACTACACTGTGCATATACAGTACATTTTACTGCTAATGTCAATTTTTCAAACCTTAGTCCATAGCATTTCTTGAAGTGTAGCAGCATACCTCAGCATCACTTGTATTCTTGATGCACAAAATTTGTGCATTGCCCGTTGTAGTTAATCTGCACTCAGCAGGCTTCATTGTTAGAAAATAGCTCACAGAAAAGATGGAGCTCCGTTTATTTTGAGCTGTGGAATTTAAGCTATAACTGCCTAATTAGATTTCAAAGCCCACTGACAAACACGATCTAACTCTATTTGAATATCTTCTGATACAGGCAATGAAGTGACCCCTACAAGATGTGAAAGCCTCATTAATGATGAACAATTAGGAAATATAAAACTATAAAAGTCTTAATAAACATGGAGTGAGCATTACGGTCAACTACAACAGCTGTTGTGATTTTAGGAGTTATGACAGATTTATGCCTTGGTGTATGCTAGAGTACATTTCCTACACACTCAGAAGCAACTCCTAGCATATAAACCAGATTTTTTTAATTCAATTTAAGAAAGGGGACAAAAATATAACCCTTTGCATTCCTTTTTGAAACAAAATCTTCAAAATCAAAAGTCTTTGATTTCCCATATGTACTGTAGCATCCTCTCTCCAATTTCACTTTACATATACCCTTTAGAAAACATAAGTAAATTCAAGGACTAACTCAATAAAGGAAATTAGTGCTGTAACAGCTAAATTTTGTGTAGTAAACAGACTCAAATGCAAAATGCAATGTTACATACCTCTGCTCCCACTGCTGGGCTTTCCAGCTCCTGGAAAAATTAGTCATCTCAGAGAACAAACCACAAAACTGGTGCAGGGAGCAAGAAATATCCTAAAAGTTGCTAAGAGAAATTCAAGACAGACAAACAGTACCTGGGACACTCGACTCAGTTCTTCACAATTAAAAAGACTGATCTAACAGACACTTATTTCCAGATAGGTACACACCAAAACTGATGCCAGACCTTCAAAATGCCAAAAGCCAAAAATAAATCTAATTTCTAAATTTTTCCAGAATTTTCATCAGAATATTTAGAACAAGTGCCAGAGTTTTCACGGGATAGACCCAAAAACCTCGAAAGCAGCAGTACGATGCAAAGAAACTAGCAGAAGAAAGAGACAGAGGGAGAGGCAGGGCAAGAAACAGAGAGGTGGAGAGAAAAAAGTAACAAAGGAGTTGCAGTAGCCTTGTAGAAATTTTATTAGGTGAAATAAGCCTGGTGATCCTTGCAGATGAACTAGACTCTATGCTGTAAAGGAAAGAAAAAGAACCACATTAGTTCCTGCCAATATGACTCAGAGGAAAATTCCTTCCTATCCCAAAATCAAACCATTAGTCTATTCTGACTGTGCATGCATGGCACGCCATTAAGTCAAGCCTCTTCAGATCCTGGCCTTTCCCACCTCCCCCTCTTTGGCAAAGCACCTCAGTGTATCTGCTTCAATGGGTCTCAAACCACCACCACGTTTCTGGACCTCACAGGATTTACATCATCAGTTCCCATCTAGCCCAGCACAAAGCCTTGGCTTAACCAGATGTGAAGCTGTGCTGAGGTTTCTGACATACCCTGCAACGCCTCTGGCAGTGCACTGACCGAGGCCAGGGCAAGGAAGGGGACTTGGGACAAGGGATGTGAGGGGGCAATAACCCTGGGAGAAAAAGATGTGCAAAGAAGAGGGGGAGGGGGAAGGGGAGGCAGTGGCAGGTTGGGAGAGGCACAGAGAATGAAATGCCAGCAGCAAAACTTTTGCACTTCAAGAAGACATCCAGTTTCACCTACAACTTTTACACAGCAAAGGAATGGCAGCAGATGGGGAAGTAACTTTATATCACTCTTCGAACCACGGACACTTCCAGTTCACCTGTTGTCTCTCTTCCTCTCCTTTGTTTTTAACTGCAAGGAAGGCAGAAAAGCTGCCTGCACCCTAGCAGAGAGGAAAAAAAAGTAATCTTTCCAATCACACTGGCCTGAAGACAGTTATTTTTTCCTTACTTGAAAAACTTCCTTACTTTTTCCCTACTTGAAAAACTAAGACACAACTCAACTCACTACATTCATTCTGAAGATGAGAGGAATATTCTTGTCCCCTGCTGCTATGGAATTTAATACAACAGCTTATAACCAGGTGCAACTCCACATATCTCATGCAAAAACACATACTGACATTACTCCCCTACATGAAAGGACACCATGGCTGCCCTTTCAATAGCATATTCCCACGTCTTTCTTTCAATGAAATACCTTCTGAGAGAGGAGAAAAGCAATATTGTGAAAGCAACTGTCACTTAGTACTTGCATTTACCACTATTGCAGCGTTGGTTTACAGAAGCAAAAGGAAAAGTGTTATCTGTGCTCTACTATGTGATTTCCAGCAGGACTGTCCTGTTCTCCAGCATCTAAGAGATGCTGATGAAATTCAGAAGAGGAAAAGCTCAATACCCCATAAAATGGTAAACAATGCTGGAGACAAGAATAAGACAGTTTCAAATACAGAGAGAGGATATGAAATATAATACTAGATTGATATGCTTTTGCTTTTTAATCTCCTTCCTACTGAGAGCCTTTACACACTATTTATAGTCATGATACAGTGTGTTTGGTGTGTCAATGTGCTCTACAATAATTCTACTAACAATTCAATTACTAAAAACCCTTTTTGCCATTAAACTGTTAACATCTGAGATTGATAACAAAAGCACAGCGTAATTAGATGGAGATATTTAAACCAAATGGAATTCACGCATTTATTACACACTTGGTCACTCATCTAAAATTAGGTATCTAATCTGAATATGAATTATAAGAAATAAAAATGATGGGGGGAAAAACAATTAAAAAACAATGCGGAGATAAATGCAATGAGTTCTTCTCTTTTTAGCCATAAGTGCCATTTCTCTTCCTGATTATAAAGCCTAATGTGATTTCCTCTTTAGTTTATGACTGCAGGCTGGCAGCAAAGCACATTGTTAATTGATCAGCAGAAAATACTTCATTTCTTTTAGTTTATGTTTAGGCTTTGATCTTAATTTCTCTTGTGATTTCTGCCAGGATTGTTTGTCATACTTTAAAAAAAATCCATGAACCACAGAGGAAATGATAAGCTTATATCTAGGCATTTGCTTATGAATAATCTTCCTATAATCTAATTTACATAATTTTATTGTTTAGTGGATTCTTCCCATGCAGATATATTACTGCCAGTGCAACTGTACTTAAAGTGGTGTCAACTGAGTATGCTTCTGAGAGTTACAGTTCGCATATAAAAATCTGCTCTAAGATATTGCATATACCACAACACAATGCCTCACAGCAAATTCAGTTATATATATTACCTATAGGAATGCAAAACACAAATAGAAACTGGAGCTTTTTAGAGCATTTCTAAGAGCTTAAGAATCTCTTGATTTGTTTTGTTCATTTTGGGGGCAGTAATGCATATAGAATTCTGTCCTTGAGTTTGGGGTGCTTAAAGAATTAAAAACTAAAACTGATAACTAATTTTATGTTTATAAAAGTTAGTTTTCTGTGACAATGTACTGGAAATAGTCATAATCAGGATTTTTATTTTTTTTTAAAAGATTGAACTATTTTATAGGGGTTGGTCCATTTTAAAAAAAAAATTGCCAATTTTCAGGGCTGTTAGCATAATGATCATCTGTTAATGAGATTATATAATCTAAAATATTATCAGTGTCACAAAAGTACTTTCTGACCTCATTGCCCAACACTGCACCTGAGCAAGGACCAACAGACTGCTTATCTGTTATTATATGCCACCGCTTTCTGAATTACCTTCATGCCTCACAATCTTTAAAAGTTTCTTTAATACCAGGGAAACCGAGCTTCAATATACAGGGCAACTAACTCCTGCTGATTAAAATGCCAAACCCCTTTTATTGCCCTGGTTTAAGTGATTTGGGCCTTTTAATTCTTGATCAGATGCCAAAGGCCTTCTGCACTCTGAGAGCTGTTCTACCCCGATCCTAGGCTATGGCAGCCACTGAAAGAAGTGTGGGCATTAATGAAGTGAAATGATGCCCAGAAAGACTCCTTAAGAATCAACCATCCAACCTACCTCACCCTCCCCCACATCTAAGCAAGGTTTCTAGATTCACTATGACTTCACAAGACTGGACAAGAGCATTACCAGAACTGGCACTGAGCCCAGCCAGTCAGACCACAGGAGAGGGCAACATGCTCAGGGCCCTGATGTTTTCTGTCACCGAGAAAGACCAAATAAAATGCTTACTCCCCTCTCAACCTTGAGGGTGCAAAGTTATTTTTTTTCCTGTAGTTTTCATAGGCTTTGATCTAGCTCCGTATTTAGGGTGAAGCAGAAAGTCAGTACGCTTTAATTACTAGTTTTGTTGCACATAAAGGGAAAAAGTGGGAAAAACTGAAAGAAATGTAAATAATTCAGATACGATTGCAATTTGCACATTTAGAATGCATAATTAAAATTTTACAAGGATAAAACTGTTTCCATTACAATCCTAGGTTACATTCATGTGGCGTAACATTGGGCAAGCCTCCTTCTTGTCCTGCTCCTGAGCTATGTCAGTGTGATGCCAAGCCTGAGGGAACAACTCAGCTTCAAGATAGTACATTACTTAGATCTGGTAAGCAAGTTTGTCAACTCTGACATTTTAAATACAATTCCCATATCCCATGGCCTTCTCACTAGCAACACCTTTGTAAAGAAATGTACCCTATACTTGAAGTCATAAAAAATAGAGTAGAAAGTCATTTAACACTACGAGTTTAGTGTATCAAACATAAGAAAGGAAGTGCTGTAAAGAATGAGACTCATCACCACGCCATTCCAGTTAATGGAATGTACCTGATTCTTTGAGGGGCAGTTAACTTTATGCAATACAGCAGCACAAAATATTAAGCAAAGCTTTCAGTACTAAATGTATTTTCTGTCTATTCATGGTTGAAACCAAACTTTTAAATTAGTATTGTACAACTGTCTTCCTTTGTATTTCCCAGTGCACACATAGTTTTGTAAAGTTTGTTTCCAGGCTTTGGTGCATTCCATTTTTATTGACCCTTTTTTTTTTTTTTCCCTCACAAAGGATTCATTTTTCCTTTTCTTTGTAAAAGGGAAAGGAAACTCTTGGTAGGATTTCCATATTGATGGATGTTCTCGGCATTAAGGTCAGTAAGACAACAATTCATTTTCTTTGAAGAATTTTGATTCTTCACACCAAATAAAACCTTTGTTAGAAACCAAAAAAAAAAAAAGAAAAGAAAAAGGCAAAGAAAATATTTTATAACACCTACCTGGCTATCAAGAGGTATTTCTCTGTGTAATAAGAACAGACTGTATAGTAGCTTCATAAAAAACAACCACATCTCTTCTCTGTTCATCTAATACTAAAATAGATATCTAGACTAAATTTTTTGTGATCATTTTCTCACACTCACTTTAAATAAAGTCCCAAATGAAGACACAGTATTAAAAAAAAAAAAAAAAAAAAGAGAGAGAGAGAGAGAGAGAAAGTGAGAATATATGTATCAAGTATATAATACTTTTGACATTAGAGCAAAACATTCCTAGCTCACATGGACTGCAAAGTATCCTCAAAATAAATGTTTACATGCCAACCCACCCACTTACCTATTGGTATTTCTGTAGTTGTGCTTAGGCCAAGGACACTAGTGAAAAGTTCATACTGATTTTAATCATGTATTTTCTGGAAAGCTGAGAGAACAGGGGAAAGCCTGATGCCAGAAAGACTGAAGTCAAATACCCAGGGGAAAATTCTCAAGTATTTAATGCCACAAACACTAGTTTCCAGGTAGTCAGACATATGTGGATACCACAGTAGGGTAAGCCAGACTGCAGATTTCCAGATATCTAATATTCTGCTTAGCCACTGGTATTGTTATAATTAGGACAGAAAAGTTCTCCTGAGTGTTTTAAAAAAGGCAGGACTCATATGCTTGCATAGACCCATGAATGCCTTTTTCTACTCACGTAAATAAACAAGTTCCTGAAAACAGACTTAAACTGACCAAGTCGAAAGGTTTGCATAGTAAAACAGATATCCAAGAGCTGCGATACAGATGACTTTGAAAGACTGAACTCAGTTAAGTTTAAGCAACTGATCTGAAAACCATCTAAAGTTAAAAACTGAAATGCAAGCAAGGCATAACCTTCCTAAGCATGGTAGTACATCAGAGCACAATTTTAATAAACAAAGAAATTATCTCGTACGCATCTACTTCTTCTCCTGCTCCTCCTACGACAGTGGTTCATCTCAGCGAGTGAAGAATGGTTTTGCCACTCTCAGCAACCAAGGCTTAATATAGCTGCACAAAACCCAATTGTGTTCATTTTGCTTGATAGATCTTCCCCATCAGGCAGATAAAATTACAAAATCAAGCAATTGCAACACTTCGGTGATTGCTTTTATGTAGGGTATTAGAATTTGGTATGAGAAGCAAGAGTCCAAGCAAATGTAAGAAATTAGTTACATGCTAAGGCTACATTAATATTTAGGTCATGTTTCCCAGTATGGCCTCAGGAAGAGAGTCTTAAATCTGGGAGGATTTTTGGAAGCAATCTGGTATGTTCTTATTCTAACTTTAAAATGCATGAAGACTGAGCATATAATCTGAGTGTTACTAATACTATATAACATTATGTTATAATTTATTATCTCTTATTATTTCAAATACTCAGATTATATCATTCACTTTTATTTATATATTCTTTCTTTTTAGAATTATCTTTAAACAAAGTTTGCAAATGTCTCCTTTTACCAATGAATTTGCTTTTTTCTGTTTTAAAGCATGCCAGAATTTTTTTTTTTGTAGTGTTCCAAATTAAGCATTATATTTTTTTACTCTTTAAATAATGTTCATCATATTTTTGACTAGCTAATCTTCATTTCAAACAGAATTTCAAATTAAAAACTAAAGTTAAGTAAAATTATCCAGCTATTAACAAATTATCGAATTACAGAAACTGCCTTTTTGGTTTGTATTTCATGTGAGTGTATAGATTCTCTGTCATACAAACTTTAATAAAACGATAATGCTTTGATAGAATAGTAACGCGAAAGTGTTGTGTAGGTTTCTAATCTAAAGCTTTAACAGTCTGAAGATGAGTAATTTTGACAAGTTATTTTAAACTGAATGAAAATTACAGCAGTTAAAGGCCTGGTTTTCAGAAACAAAAAATTGAATAATCTCTTTGAGAAAGTTGAAAGTTAAAGTTGGTAGCTGTCAGCCTGTTTGGGAGTTGGTTTCTCTTTCAGTTTTCTGAGGTTAGTGAATGATTTTAAGCTATGGCAAATTGTTTCTGCATAGCTTCATCACACAAAATGAAGTATACATATACAATACAGTACATTTATGTTACATTGTACCCTTCGATAAGATACTGAAAATACTGAAGGATATCAAATATAATCCATTCCAAAAGTAAATACCTTACTAAACAACAGAAACACAATAGAAGAAAGCAGACCAAGATCATTTCCCAGTCCTTATTTGCTAAACTGAGTTTGGTTTTCTATTCTAATATGCTACCCTCTCGCTTGACAGATCTTACAATCATCTCTTTTCTTCCTCCCAAAACTCATAATCCACTTGTTTTTTACCTACTCCCATGCAGACTCCCTGACTACAACACATTTCTACAGCACCCATTAGAGGCAGAGACACATTCGGCAGTATTCATTCTTTCCTGAACATGCACATCTTCTGACAGCACTCATTGCTTATGAATTATGACTTCTAAATCCAGAAAATAAGTTTAAGAAAATTCTAGGCTGCTTTCTGCTAAAACAGCATTCAAACAGATCTGGAACAAAACTGTGATTTTTTTTTTTTTAAACAACACTTTTTTAATATAGTACAACACAAATGGAGTCTGTCAAGTTACAAGTCTCAAGGCACTTCACAATTTTCAGCAAAAGCTGACAAAACTGTGTCTAGCTAGATATGACACAGAAAACAGATTTTTCAACTATTATCTTGTGTCTTAACACAAGAAGTAAGTGAATCTTCACAAGTAGTAGGTGAATCTCAAAACAAAAAGCAGAACAAGTTCAAGAACACAGTAGGTTTAGATGTGAGACTGAAAGGACTCTTGAATTCAGGGTTGGAAGTTGGCAAAGTCTCCCTTCAGGGCAAATGGAATTTACTCATGGACAAATTCATGCTTCCGACCACACACTGATCTGTTTTGTTACACAAGCTGACTGCTTCCAGAATAGTGCTAAAATCCATGTGCTGTATAAAAATAAAGCTCTAAAAATAGAAGCAGTGCACCAAATGTGTGCAGAAACTAATACAATTTCTATAGCAATACCTGTGTGAAAAGCAGCAAAGACCTTTTTTTTGTATCTGGTTTATAGTCTATACACATGTCCACAACCACTTGCAATATTTTCTCTACTTGAAATACTACCTCTAAAATCTACAATCTAAATTTTTTCAGGGAGGAACATCTTTTTGTTTCAATATTCCTTGCAGAATCATAACACCACCACCAAAAAAAAAAAAGCTGAAATTCTTTAATAGCCTCTTTATTGTTATTATTTTGCAAATATTTGGGATGTGATGTTGATAGTAAAACAGTAAACAGAATCAGAGAAATCATAAGGAGTAACAGTCACTAGTCCTAAATATTGCAACATTGCTCTGTCTCTCCATCTGTAACAGAGACAGTCAGTATAAAGCTGGGATCTGGAAAGGTAAAAATTCCTATCATTCTTGAAACTCTCAAACATCTTACAAGCTGATATGCAGAAGAGTTTCTTCATATAGTAACACATGACAAACTAGTGCTGGATATACCAGTATAAAAATGAAAATGTTTATCTGAAGAGTCATTATAAGTAGCTGATTGTCTGACACATATATAATACTTCTAGAAAAAAAACGTTTTGAGTAACGCTGAAGTCAGACAAACATATTTGAGTACTGCACAGTACATCCACTATCGACATCTCAAATGATATATTTTTACTGTCTTTGCTGTGCAAATTCTTTTGTTACACCTTCGTTATACTATCATAATCACTCCAATTTCAAATGGAAGACCAGAAGAGTATAGATCTGTCTTTGAATGTAATCTGATATCTACTGAGTTACTTGCTTCAGGATACTCACATAGGCTAATGTACCTCACACATGAACATCTGTGCTACTATTCCTAAACCATGGAAAGACTTCCGTACTGTATCATTACACAGCAACAAATACAATACCCTTGCTCTGGCTTGAAGGTAGCAATAGGGATATAAAATAATTGGAATTTTGTTTGGTTTTGTGATTTCCAAGACCTGTCTAGAGCAAGTATGCCAGAGCAGGATTCTTCCTTCTCATGTTCTCTGTTGAAGAAAAATGCCAGCACTTCTGAGATCTGCTGTTCCTACCACAATTCCACTTTGCACCCTAAAAATTCTTCCCCCTCAATGGGACAGTGTGGAGTGGTAACTGAAAACTTTAGTTCCTTCTAGATACATTTTGCAACATAAGTGAGAAGTATATACATACATGACAGAAAGTATGAGTTGCTTCACTTCAGTATTTGACCAAATATCTAGCACGAATGGGAAAGCAGTAGACATGCCAACTAATTATATGGCATATAAATGCAATAAATGCATTGAATACTTTTATTGAAGACCAATAGTACATTTATGCCACTTTCAGATTCCTTTTCTACACTATAGTAAAAACATTGACAACACGGCAATTCCAGCCAACCCTCAAAAAACCTGTGCAGCCCAGAGGTGCTTAAAAAGCTCACTGTTTGGAAACTGTTCATTTCTAGGCTCTCCTAACACTATGAACAACAATATCCTGGCTTTTGACTAAAATCTTTGGGTGCAGCTGAAACACAGCCAACCACCACTACCTGCACACTTGTTTAATTACAGGAGGCTAGAATTAGACACAAAAGTGGATGGAGAATTATTATTGTGCCAACTCTTCAGATGCTTATTCTGTTGGTTTGTGTGGGTTTTTTTTCTAATCTTACTGCTGCCAGGAGAGCATCTCTTTGCTTAATAAGAGTTGATAGTTTTGGTAATTAAAACCTTGCAATTCTAAAGACACTATACAAAGCCAAAAGTTGAATGGTGTTTTCAAACAAAAACTTGAAGAGAAATTGTAGCCTCTGAGAAGGTGTTAGCATGCACACACGCTAATCTTACCAGCTGGTAAATGTTAAATTCCTCTTTAGAAACTAGGCTAATACCCCTTGGAAATGGAAGTGTTTATACATATCCTCCTTTTTGATGAATCTCACATAAAAGGAGATTCAAAACTCAAAAAATAAATGCAGCATTTTTTCACTGTACCAACAAACTTCCAATTAAAAAACTATGGTGGCTGTTGGGATTTTTTTTTTAAATCTTATGTCAAGGGTATTTGCAGGCAAATTCCTTTCTTGTGTTTATAGTTTTAAAATAATAGAAGCTTAACAAACTTAAAATTCTCAATTTCCACAAATGTATATATCTAAAAGTCTCAAATCACTTTGCCTTCCCCAATTACAGATACAATATGGGACCATTTCCAGTCAGGACTTGCTCTAGGAGCACTACAGTAGGTTGGTCCTACAAGCACACATTTGAATGCTTCAGATAACAGACTCAGCTGTGCAAATCTAACAGATGTAGGGAGAGGATGCTCACACTTCTCAACAAGGTTTATACATCTCCAAAGCAGAACAACTGCTGTCTGTGCCAGCATCTGCAATATGGCCCCTTTGCTGGACAGATGCAGCAGTATCTCTTGTTGACAGAGAGAGAACATTTCACTGCAAGACTGTACCTTCCCTTGGCTCCATTAAAGTCAGGGCAAGTTTCTAAATTTTCCTATCATGAAAATACATTGACAGCTTCACTTGGTAGAGGGAAGGGGGGAGCAAGTAATGTATAAAATGAATACAAATCCAGTTACTGAATTTTATAGTCTAATGCATCATTACAAGTAGCTGCACAAAAAACTATGGGGAACAAACCATTTCAAAAATAAGTATTTTTGTGCCAGTTTCCTCAGAATTTCCCTGTTATTCAATTATTATTATTGGTATTTGTTCAGAATGTTGCACAACTAAATGCTATTTTCAGCCTAATGTTTTTAGAAAACAGTACTGACATGCCCAAGATTTGGGATATACTGATCCCAATCTCCAGATACACTGGAGATTCTCCTTCTCCAAATCTGAGAAGGGTGTCAAGACAGCACACTTCAGAGCAGAATAGCCAGCTGAAGAGTGTTACTGTCAGATCAAATCAAGCTGAACCACGTCCTGGCACAGAAGTCTGATTTTCTCATTCTTTATATTATCCAGGGAAGTAAGATACAGTAGGTAATTTTCTTCTTGTTGTTTACCCCCGATCCCAACCCATACACAGAGGCCCACCTTCTTCCCCAGCTTTCAAATCTGCCCTTCAAATATTCCTCTTGTTCTGGACTGTCCCAATTAGGCCCTTTTTCCCAGGACTTAACAAACCATTCTCTTCACCCACTCCATGGATTTAACACATTTGTGAATACTGCACCAAGTATGGGTTGCTGATGCTATGTGGCGTGGTCACGCACCAGCGAGAGACCAAAGAGTGCCTGGAGAGCTGCCTGGAAGCAAAGAGCCACTCAGAAAAGGCAGAGCTTCAGAAGAAACCGCACTACAAAGGCATAAATACTGCCTTCATTTCCAAAATATTACAGGAACCAGAGTTTGCCCATTAAGAATTTGGACATAAAATGGCTAAGTACTGCCATCTAAACCAGAACAGTATTGAATGACTCTACCTCAGACACCCATGCATGGCTCCAAAACAACATGCTACAAAAAGCTTTGGAAGACGAGTAGCTGGAGAACAGTGTTACAGATTCAGGAAGTGGTGGCAGACCTATTTTAGGTTTGGCTGGTTCCTTGTATTTTTTACAGCAGGTCTCAACCACTTGTTAAATTGAGAAAATACTTAATCCTGTCAAAAGATACAGAAAGTGATCAAACAGAGAAGGAAATGGGAAAAAACAGTTATACTAACAGAAAAGGCACTCTGCTTAATGAGAGTGACTTTTTTTTTCTTGTTTTTTGTTGTAAAACAGTCTTTTAGGTCAGAATGAAAAATAAAGTGAATAAACCAGCTGTTACAAAGATATCTTCATTGCTGAAAATTACTGAGCTTCCTGATGTCTGAGGAAAAGTAAGATAAGAACCTGAATGCCTCAGGAGTCTTCTACAATACTATCTCAGTTACCTGTGCACTCTTAACCCAAGGAAAAAAGTGTCCTCTGAAAGGCTGGTTAAACCACTTCAGCTCCTACACTGTTCATCAAGGCAGTGAAAAGCCTCCTAGTAGCCATAATCCACACTGGAAAGACACCAATTTGGAATCTGAAACAAATTAAAAGTAAATCAAGGAATACTATTCTGGGGGGGTGGTGGGGGAGGAAAAGGAGGGGAAGTTGGGAGAGACTTCAGTTCATTACCTTCTGTAGCAATACTGCTTAGGAGAGATTTTTTTTCTTCTCAGCAGCTGCCAGCTGGAACCGGCCATTTTAAAAGACTTATTTTAGTGCCTTGCAAAGCAAGCTGTGAAGAGTTAAAGAGAAAGCAGCAACCTTCAGATAGAGGTATTCCTTCAGTCTTATATCATCTACCTTTCACAAGCAGGAAGCCCACTTTGTCAGCAACAGCAGTTCCACAAATAACCATCAGCTTCTTGCCTCTTTTAACCTAATTTTCACTATATTGTTTAGTACAGCTACCACCTGAGAAAAGATATCCAATGCTCAAAGCCATTAACAAAATGCCACAACCACAGTGAGCTTTGCTTTTAGCAATGCTAAAGCAAATAAAATGTTATGCATCCCACAGGACATTTTTCCCTATGCTTGTCACAGAGGTTATATTGTGCACGTTTCTAAGTATCAGTCAAAAAAAAAAAAAAAAAAAAACACAAAAACACCACACCACATAAAATCCAAAACTTTGTAAATCTGAGGAATCAAGATCAGCCTTTCAGATTCTTCTAAGTTGTTCACATAAATCTAAGTATTTAAAACTGTTTTCATTCTTTCTTTTTAATTTTTTTCTGAATAAAAGATATATGGCGACAACACAATGAGCATTTAGAGTCTTAGTTCCAGTTCATTCCAGTATAAGGGAAGTTTGAGTGCAGTATTTTCAAAAATGTTACCTCTCAGTCTTTTCAATTCTTTTATTACCTTAAAATATTTTTCTAAGATTGAAACATTTTCTCCCATCTGTCAAAATATTGCCAGCAGAAAAAAGCTGGTAGTAATTTGTCAAAATATTTAATTGCAAAAATGATCTTAAAATCAAGCCCAACTCCTTAAGTTCCTAAGAATATGCTGTCAAAGAGACAAAATGTTTTCAGAAGAGTTTGAAGGATTTAGCTATATTCATGATTAAAATGTTTAACCAAAAAACTAATGCAAGTAGCAAACTACAGAGAGTGAAAACTGAGTTTCCATTTTATGCCCAAATCTACAGTTTATCATATATAACTTAGATAATGAAAATTACATTGCTTCAGGGAAACTATATATACTACTAGGCAGGTTTCCTCTATTCATTTACATCTCCTTAGGGAAAAAAAATTAAACACACAAACAAAACATAAAACTAACAACAGAAAACACACACACCAAAAAAAAAGAAACAAAACACCACTATCAACAAAAGAAACAAAAAGTCTCAGAAACCGAAACAATCAAAAAACACTTATCCATTAAGATTTTCAACTGCTACCCATCAAAAAAAAAGGCAAAAATCAGAACTACACTCTTTCATGACTCTACTTTCATGCTTTTGATATACATATTTTACAAACATAAAACTCTTAAAGAATATTAAGGCTACAAAGTTAGGCATTTTGAAATTGCAAAACTCTGGATTATGGTTTTCTTTGACATTTTAATTTGGCTGCTGCTTTTATATGGATTATGGCAAAATTTTAATTAAGTGCTTATATACCCCTTCGGATCCTTATAGCAGGGATGAATGTTATTCATTTAACAAAAAGCTTTTATATATTTCCCCTTTATTCACTGATAAAGTTTCCAAATTCAGTTTATAGAACATTATCTAACACCTCCTATGAAAACAAAATTATTCACTTCTTTAGTGAGCTCCCTAAAATGTTCAAGAAAGTCACTCTGAAACACATTTTACTTTTTCAACATCCTTCCAATATGAGAGAATCCTTTACACTAAGAAGTGGAGTGACTACCTGCCTTAGCAGAGCAGTTTTGTCCCAGTCTGGCCTTTTGCAGATAAGGACCACTAGCCCCAGTTTCAACACACTGCTACGCTGTGCAAATATCCATGCCTAGCCAGTAACTCCACCACCTCCCAAACCTAACAACCCTAATAATCCATTTGGTGTTGCCTCAGTTCCCTATGGATGCTACGTTAGCATGGCTAGTTTAAAGACCATGTCTTTACCTGCCAGTCTTTCCAGTATAATTTTACTCAGCTTAGTATAACATCCAAATAGCATGTTATTCCTGAGATGGGAAATACTGTCAAAGTAAAGCAAGGACAGGGAAAAGGGAAAGGGACCCCAAAACTAGGATTTGCCTCATCACTATGATATTGCCTTACGAACTCTTGGCCCTCACCTCAGAGTCTGCCCAACTTGCCTAAAGCAGGGACTGTGTGGACCTGAGATCCCGCAGGAACTTTTTCACTTCTGCATGACACTGCAGTGTTGAGAGTTATTCCATGCCATTTAAATGAGTCTAAAAAGCCTTTCCAAGAAATAGAAACTTTCCCATTTTTTTTGTATATCTTAAAATCATATAAAAGTCCTGTATAAGATTTTGAAACACTTTTCCATCTGTATGCCTCATCTGAGTTCACCTCCGAACTAAACTGGAGCTTCAAAAAGTCCTTGAACAACTGCTTTTTTGCAAAGAAAACCACAGCCATTCCTTTAAGTTTGGACTTTACAAAAGCTTCTACCATGTGTCAAGATGGGCAGGGTAGATGTAAATGTCATTCCCTGAACCTCCATGGCTTCCAGCCATTTCATACAGCATGAGATTTCCCATATAATCTTTTTTTCTTCTTTTTAAAAGCCTTTTTTTAAAAAAACTTTTCTTGTATTTTTACTGCTATAGTTACATACTCAGAGTCTTTAACAAGCTTCTGTGAAAGTACCTGAAGGGTAAAGAAATATCTGCCAAGAAAAAAGGCTGGATTCTCAGGTTTGGCTTGAAGAAACACTAGTGAGAAGACATTATCTCTTTAATTGAGCTGTCGAAAGAAGCTTCTGGATGATACAACTTACACAGATATTCAGAAATACATCTAACGGTGCATGACTCCACATGCACTGTTCCATACAATCTCTGTGCCAGAGGTATGGCTTAGTGGGGTTTTTTTCACATTCAGGAGGTGTGGGGGAAGGATGTTAATTAAGACAGTCAAAACAAGGCTTAGGTTATTCATGTCAAAATAGGTACCCTGCGAATCGCAGAGTGAAAGTAGTACATGACCAACAGTGTTTTCATTTTCAAAAACTGCAGAGACAGAATCTGTTCCACACACTCTAAGATCCATGGAAGCAGGATTTGACCCTTGAGCTACGGAAGCCATATTTTAGATTAGCCTTTTCCCAGTATATCACTATAACAGTAAAAAAAATGACTAGGATTTTTGCTACCAAAGTGTAATTTGTCTAATACAGCAGATTTTGAAAGAGACAATAAAGCTAATGTGCTTTTGCAACTTCCAACAAATGCTATTTTTCTGTTAAAGTTGTTCATGCTTACACATTAATTTCTGAGAATCTTATTTGAGGGAGGAAGGGGAATGGGAAGTATAACTGACTGAATCAAAAACATCAATTTCCCTGAAAGCAGTCAGATTTTTAAGCCCCTGGAAAAGCTGCTTCTAGCTATGTATTTATTAAAAAAAAAAAAAAAAAAAAAAAAAAAAAAAAAAAAAAAAGGCATCTAAGAGGACTGAAACAATGTACAGACCATCTTTTTTTTTTTTTTCTCAGCTATATTTTAAAAAAATAAACTGCTTATGTGGATATTTAAATGTTTTCCAAAATACCTTATATTGAACTGCTCTCAAAAGGGAGACATGTATCTGAACAGCAAATTGCCTAATGCAGCCTAAGAGGCTGTTGGCTTCCTTGCTGCAATCGCACATTGCTGGCTCTTTTCCAGCTTGTCCACCAAGATCTCCAGGTCCTCTTCTGCAAAGCTGTTTTCCAGCCCATTGGCTCCCAGTCAGAATTGGTACACACAGGGATGAAGTTCAACAAAGAAAAATGCGATGTCCTGCATAAGATTCCTCTCTGTCCATTTCTCCAAGCCAAGGTCCTTAATGAAGCTGTTAAGCAGTTCTGGCATTAGTTACCCACCCCTGGGGAACTCTACTAGTTACTGGCCTCCAGCTGGACCATGGACTGCAGATTACAAAACATCTCAGGCTGGCAGCTCAGCCTGTTTGTACTCCACCTTCCTCTTCACTTATCTATGTTATAGGAGACTGTGCTGAAAAACTTACTGTAGTATAAATTAACAACATTCTCCACTCTCCCCTGCAGAAGGCTATCAGATTGGTGAAGCATGTTTCTCCTTTCTAAGTCCACAGTGACTACTCCCAATCACCTTCTTTTACCTCGTATGTTTGGAAATGATTCCCTCTATTATTGGGTCACTCACTCTCCCAAGTGATCAAGTTGAAGATGACCAGACTGTTCCCTGTACTTTCCTCCTTGCCCTTCATGAAGACAGGAATGACGGTTCCTTTGTCCCAAATACCACAGTCCTTCAAAGATAATCCAGAGTGGCCTTCACAGTGGCATCAGTCACCTCCCTGAATACTCATGGCTGCATCCCATCAGCTCCCATGGACATCTGCGTGTCTAGTTTGCGTGCCTCAATCTTCCTCTATTGAGGGTCAGTCTTTTGTGCTCCAGACAGGTCCCATGGGCCTGATTCCTGAAGGTCAGCAACAAAGACAGGGTGAAGAAGGCATGGAGTATCTCAGCATTCTCCATGGTCCCTGTCACCAGATCCTCTGTGCCATTCAGTAGTGGGCTGACATTTTCTGTAGTCTCCCTTTTGTGGCTGATACATTTGCAGAAGCACTTCTCATTGTTCTTGTTCTTAAACACCCCTTGCCAGATTCAACTACAAAGCTTTATCTCTCTAAACCCTGTATCTCCTTGTGCCTCCAGAATCACCTGTCCCTGCCATGACTTCCCCAATGCTACCTTTTGATGTCAGATTTGTGTTAGGAGCTCCTTGTTTATCCATACAGGCTCCTATAAGTTTTCCCTTACCGTCTACACATCAGGATGAATTGTTTCTGAGCTTGCATGGGGAGATCCTTGAGAAATCAACCAGCTCTTCCTGATCCCTCTTCTCTCCAGGTTTGTATCTATTTTGATTGTGGTGTAGCTTGGTAACAGGGCTGTGCCTGTGCGTGCACCCACTGCACGTAAGTCCCTAATTCCCTGGGTGGCTCAGGAACTCCCCAGGTAGTTCTCAACAGGGATGAAATAAAAGGATCTATTTGCAACTCTAGTTTCAAATATGTATTTTGACTAATTGCTAAAGGAGCTTGCCATGTGGGAATTTTGGATGGTTCTATTGATTCCCTCAGGCAGGTCCTGCTGTGCCTTGACAAACTCATCTGCTTCAATATGCTGATTATCATCGTGAATGGAGTCTCTGGCCATTTCAGAGAGATGCTCAGGCAGCTTCTGCAGCAAAATTAACCAAACTGTAAACAGATAAGACACTTGCAAGTAGTCAGTAAACTGCTCCTCTAGATGTAGAAAAGGTCACAGTTTTTGTAGTTACGATTACCTAGGAGATGATTTGTACATAACTGAAGATACTTTCTAGCAATGAATGTGCCACAGAGGGCACAAAGACCATGAGTCAGCTGGGTTGGAAGAATTCAGTGAAACTGTGGTCTGGGTAGCCTAATACAATCCAGATGAAGACACTGTTGCAACAACCCACCATTCAGACCAGCGATTACTTTATTCAGATCTGACTGTTGCAGAAATCAGTTATTTCACTTTTATTAAGTTATTAAAAAAGCCTCCATACAAAGTTCAGGTCTCCATTTCTGACAAATATCTGAGTAATAAATTAGCTTACAAAGCAATTGAGGAGCATGTTATTGCAGTAATCTATTTTGATAATGTTAGCATATTCATTAAAATAATTAATTTGGTATCAATCTAACATTTCTTTTACAAACC
Organism: Myiotriccus ornatus; assembly: GCA_036023395.1. NCBI lineage: Eukaryota > Metazoa > Chordata > Aves > Passeriformes > Tyrannidae > Myiotriccus > Myiotriccus ornatus. Next base: position 29,510,327 of record JAYRBT010000082.1, on the reverse strand, counting down.
TGAACTCAAAATAGCAGACAAAAAAAACCATGCAAAAGAAGTCAGACCAGCTATATTGTGAAACACTGTAGGGAATAAAAAAGACTGTTCATACACACTGAACCTAGAGATGCACAAATTTAATACAGTCAATACAAAGAAAATCTTCATGTAAATTCCAATTCCTGCACATATTTCCACCATAATAATTATCTTGTACTATACAACTCAGATCAAAAATAAGTGGTTAGGGCAACATTCAGAGGGTTCTTACAATATTTCAACTCTTCTTCAGTTGTGCAAATTGCTTTATGAAACTGCAACTCCGAATTTTGAAATTACATTATAATGAATAATGTTGGAGTTTCTGTGGGGTTTTTTGTGGGTTTTTTGTTTGTTTTTTTTTTTTTTTAATCACTGCAATTGCTGCATGGGTCCACATGTTAAAAAAATCTCTACCTAATGCATGAAAACAAAAATTTTCTCCAATAAAGCCTGACACTTAGACATCTATTACTGAAGACAATTTTCCAAGAGCAAAGATTTAATTAGCTAGTCCTTCAGATGTACTTCTAGGCCCGGACATCAATTCACATATTCCACTGCTGTTGGTGTGGACTTTGTTAATCTACTAAGGAAAATGCAATTTTACTAAATGACAAACTATTTTGACAGAGTAACCGTCTTGGAAAATCTAACAAATAGTGACATTGTTCAGAATACTTTTGTAATATAAATATGAAGCAAGTAATACTATTCGAAATGCTTTGGCATTATGCTCGTTTACTTCTCCAAATCAGATAAGACTTTTTGTTGCTCACTGCCAGGTTTCTGAACAAATGACAGTCATTTACAATATCAATTCCCATTAAAGGCAATTAGACTGAGGAAGAAAACATAAGTAGTTATGCCTGAAGTGGTATTTTTAACTATGATAAAATGATTAAGGCAAAGTGAAATGAGAGAAAGGCCATATTTAGGAAAGAGTGTTCCATTCTTTGTCATTACAAAGCACGGAATGGTTCTATGATGTGAATGACCAAAGTCATAATACTATTCTGGGATTTCAGAGCAGATAACACAGTGCAGACAAGTATGTGTCAAACACAGATGTCACATATCAGGATGTATGAATAATTATAATCCAGTACTGCATTCCTTATCTATGTGAATACATGAAGGAGACAGAGGGCAAATAAAAAATAAAAACCTTTCTCTGCAGGCTTCTAGTCCCTTGATGAGACTAAGACAGCTCTCCTAAAGACTGATAATATGAACCCCAAATATCTGCCATCTGACTCCGTTCACAGTAGTGCAAGCAGTAACTTTGAGGAAAAAAATGCAAAATATGTCTGATTGCTATCAACCAACTTTACAAAAACTGAAAGATGCCATCTTCAAAATATCATATAGGGAATGTGATCTAAATTATTTCTTTATCCCCTACAAACAGACAGCTAGACCAAAAAGTAGAAATATATCAACTTTGAATTTTTTGTCTCAATAATAAAAACATCTACTGCATGCAACACTGAAAATATTTTTTTAACTGTTACAAAATAGAATTAATGTCTCATTAAAAGGGTACTTCTTAGCATTAAAATATTTCTGGAAAAAAGTTTGTAGGCACCACACTAAATAAGTAAGAAAATATAATTAAGCTGATGCTGCAAAGAAAAGAAACAGACCTCAGCTGGCAGGACGCCAATCCAAGACCTGCAGGTGTCCAGGGTTACACATCAGTTTAACACAGAGAGCAAAACACGGGACTGCCCATAATGCTTTATTCATTCAGCATTCACAATCGTTACTTATGATTCAGGGAAAATTGGGAACTCATGCTCTGAACAGACCAAAGGCTGAAGTGGCAGCATTGTTCTATGAGGACAGCATTTCATTTTACTACATTAACTTTGCCTTACTCAGTTTTGCCAAGCCTTCGCTCTGGTTTAGATATTATGCATGTTCATCATCTACTACACCTACATCACATATTTATACGCATGTCTGGCACCTGAATTCAGAAAGGGGATGGGCAGAATCCCAAACCACTAAAAATTAGTTCGCACTTTTGTAGCTTCATAAGCATCTAAAGCCAAAAGGCCGTGAAGGTTTCTTGTAAGTACAAAAGGCACCATCAAGAATTTATTACTTAAAACTTTATGACTCTTTACATGATCTATCAACCAACTGGGATTTATCCAGTCTCATCTCAGGCAAATTCTGGTGGCAATAGACAGGTCTCACCCACCAATTCCAGTCTGTTGGTCCCAGCTGAAGCAGTGAAGCAGTGCAGAAGATACCTTTTTTAAATTACTTTTTTTAAAGACATTAGATATTCCTCTTGTCAGCCCTGAAATTCAAGGAAAGAAACGGAATAACTGCCAACTTCTGGTGCTGAAATTTATCTTTAGGGATGCAATGTCTTTCCTGTACTTATTGACTACTTGGAATCAGAAATATTTAGGAACTCCCTCAACAATTCCCAGATGAATGCATATTATCTCAGTAAAAAAATGCTCCATATTATGGCAAGGCAGGTAAAGGAAGAAATGGGAAGTGTAGAGTCCTTTCCAAACCATCCTGCTCCCACTTCAGTCTAGGTGGGAGGCTACTGCTAATTTGTGTTCTTCTTGCCCACAGGTTTTCCCTAACTAGAAGCATAACCTACAGTCATTGGTCACTTTTGTCTTTTGGGGACACAGTTGTTTAGGCTCTTCTAACTACAGACTGCTTTGCAGAACTCCGAAAATGAGGAATAATCAAAAGCTTAATTTTGCAACTAACAACTTGTTAGGCTCTGTTTGTGCCATCTGACTTCAAAGGGACGGTTTGCTTTTAATCAGCCAAGGAAGAAAAGAATTTGTATGCAAACAGAATTAAGCTATCAGTAAAGCACAACAGTTGAACGTGGACTCATTAGACAGGGATGCATCTGAGGACTAAATTAAGCATAGAAAATAGAAGGTGGGAAAAAAAATCTATATCTTAAAATGTGATAGGGTCCATTTACTAGATAAGATTACTTCTCTCTACAATACATTACCCAAAGGCACTTCCAAAACTGAGGAGTATATTACATGGTACTAATCAGAACTTTTTTCCTAAGTAGGTCAGATGTTGAAAGAAAATCTTGAAATTTTATGCACTGTTAAAAGAAAAATCTCCTGAAAGCAGTACAGCCAAGGTGCTAATCACTTTCTAAAATATAAAAACCTTCTGCATAAACATTAAATGTAGCACTTTAAAATGCACAGTCACACACCTGAGGCTGTTCTTTCACTGTCATTTTAATTTAGTCTGTAATAACAAAATGAATTTTAATTAGACGAATTTCTTTATTTGCATATAGAGTTATTTAACTTCACAAAGACTGACTTGTTTAAAAATTATTTATTATGTTATTCAGAAATCAAAACCTCCCCAGTTCCAAATGGTCAGGCGTAGTTACACTTTAGACTTTGCTCCTTGTTCAGAAGAACATTAATAAGACAAGATAAGGTTTGGGGTTTTTTTCTGGTTTTATTTACAACAGGCATATTACACCATTGAATAGCTTTGATGGAGGCTATCCATCGTGAGGAAGGACAGCGAAGGAACTAGCAAAACTGAGAGATAAATACCTTTACTGCCAAACTTCAGAAGAGACAATTCTGACTCAGGTTCCAGGCAAACACCACTTACACACTGTTCTATATGTACTGTCCTGTACTGCACATAACTTTGCAAATTCCCAAATTAAAAACCTCCTCAGTAAAATGCGTTTTCTAGCCATTTTTCTAAAGCCTAATTGAAGATTTTCCATTATTATCTTCATGCCTTCTTTCAAAATTCAGAATTAAAGTACATACAAGTCCATAGATAGGTACGGAAAAGAAGAGTTGCCGTGGATGTAAATGGTAACACCATTAACCTGCCTGAAGGCATATGCAATAAAGCCCTGCCTGCCTCCTGGGCTAACAGATAGCAGTTTAACTGCAACTAGGACAGCACAGAACCCTTGCTGCTAAGAAATATGCTCAATTAGTTTGGGCATAGTACCAACAGATCTTTCTGTAATCTCAGGATGCAGCGAGAATCATCTTCCAGCTGTTTGCAATATGGAAACAGTAAACTAACATCTGTGTAAAAAGGACATATTGACTTACTGATGTTACAGCTGTAAAATCAGAATTAGGATTATGAACTTTGCCAAAGTATAACTGAACAGGGAATGATGACTGGAAGCAGCTGAATCAAATTGGAAAACACATAAAATACGTTAAATAATTCCTTTTCGTTAAAATGGAAAATGGAAAGAAGTGGGTAACTTGCTGGGGAGTACAGGACTATACTTGGGAATTCAAAATAAAGCCAAAGTAAACGAGGTGAGATTTAGAAAGGCCCAAGAGGAATTTGCACCTTTACCACCCAAAAAAACAGCTTAGTAATGCACTATATCCACACTACTGCAAACTATGTTTCAGCAAGAGCTTAACATAAATTAAAGATATTTTTTTACTCTCTTCATGGGTTTAGAGGGTTTTTCTGGTCTGTAATTTGGAGGGATTGGTCTATTATTTTGGAAGGGTTTAGGGTTTTTTTTTTATTTTTACAGGGATAAAGAAAAAATCTGGACAAGAAAACAGCTTGTCAAATAAGCTACTGTGTCTTCTGGAAAGTGTAAAAAAAAAAAACATACTTGCATGAATATAGCTTGCATCCCCTTTAATGTAATTCCTTATGAATCAGAGAGTAGATAACCAAGATCCTCAAAGAATCACATAAAACCAGAGTCTAGAAGGCTGTCTTGCAGGAGGAACTGATTATTGCAGGGAAAAGTACTTGAAGGATGAGGGTTTTTCAAAAATAAGAGGATCCCACCTATATAGATAACATTACTGTCAAAATGAAGGTTTGGTTTTTTTATTTTCTTCACATATATAACCTGTAGGCTATCCACGACTATTGGCTATGTGTCTAAGAGTCACACAGTAATAACATAAAATGTTATTTTAAGCCCAAGTCAAAGTATGGAATGATTCCATATTTTCCCCCTCAAGTTAACTTACTTTGAGTTAATTCAAGGCAGCAAATGTGGTTTTGTAAAATAGTACGTAGTCTTCCACACATTTGTTCTGGTCTGCAAGTATGTGTTCAAGCATGAAAAATAACCTAAGTTAATTAGCAAATAACTAACTTAAGGAAGCACAGTCTTCAGCAGACATACTCCAAGTTTTGCCATGCCTTCATGGAATAAAGTAGCTCTCCTAATTCAATCTCCACACTAAGTATTCTTAGTAGACATGCGTGACATTAGAAAGAGAAGGTTTTGGTTCTAAACCATAAATATTCATTAAGGAACTATTGCGTGGCCTTTTCAGAAAAATACATGTCTGAGAAAAGATTATATTCTTTAGAACTTTTGCCAATTTATTATTAAACAGCATTCAACTGTCTGTAACATTTCTAAATGCAGCAATTCAGAGTGAGTGAGTACATGAAAGGATAAATCTGGTTCACACAGTCTAAAATCTTCTTCACAGTCTGGGAAAACACTACAACGGGGGAAAAAAAATAAGAAAAATCTTCATCTGTCAGTCAAGGACTCTCTTGGCATAACTTCAAAACTTTACTCCCACTTTGCTATACGTTTTGATATAAAAGTTCATCCTTTCAAATCATCATGTTAGACTCAGCTAACAATCTTGCTAGAATCTGCAAACAGAAATCTGTAAAAGAGTAAAAAATGGTTGCAATCTCCGAAACATTCTTATGACCTCACACCTTTAAAATTCAGAGTTTTGTTTATTCTTAAATACTGTGTTCATCTGCCTAAGATAGTTTACTTATGGACTTCTTTTCTTCACTCCTCTCCCTATGAAGACAGATAAGAAAGAAACTGGAATCATAACACTAAACATGAAATGTTCATGTTTTTTTCAACAAGTTGTAATATTTACTTTCAGATTTTATTCAATGAGTATCTTCTGCTATATGAGAACAATGTATTAATTCCTGCAATTTTGTGTCTTACTTTTAAAAAATGCATAGAATTTGCAAATAGATGCCAGGTGAAGGAAAGACAGTGAAACCTCCTGAGACATAAGACCATTTCTTAAATAAATGACAGCAATAACAATCTTTTGCAACCAAAGATTCGACAAATAAGAAGAAATTAATGAAAATCTACAATTACCTGGATTATAAATTACAGAATCAGCAGCAGGATTGTTTTCATTTACAAAGCCAAATGTAATTATCAATAATGAGATCAGAGAGCTCCAGTAACAGCCCTGGTTAAGAGTATCACATTAGTGAGCTGAGCATAATTTGAAAAATATAACAACACTAAAGAGCCATCAGAATGATGAAAATTGTCAGCATCTGCTGTTTCACTGTGACAGTACCTCAAATCCAGCTGTAAATATAGGAGGGTTTAAGCTTTCACACAGTTGTACACTCTCCTGCTTCCTCTGCTTCCAAACAAAGATGTGCAATGATCGTGCTTCACACAAGAATATTTGATGAAAAAATTAGGATTGAGAATACAATGACTTACCAATATTTATGACATAATAGGTGCTACTTTAAGCAGAAACTCAAACAGGACAAATGTTTTCCATATTAGAATATTAAAATATTCTCAAGTTTTTACTTGACAATTTCAGCTCTGTTCCTACAGAACTCCTGTATACTATTCAAACTAATTCTGTCCCATTTCATCTTCCACCAACACTGGATAGAAAATTAGATTAAAAAAAAAAATTAATCATACTATTCTGTGAGTTGTATTATTCAAAATTCTCCATTAATCCTTGCAACTTACATTGCCAAAATGATGCCATTATTTGAGATATAGAGAAAGCAACTCAGAAGATTCAGAGAAGCTTTAAAATGCTACGACTTCCTATGAGCTACAAACTCTCCAAATTTGACTAATTTGGGCTTCATAACCACAATCATCCTTTTGGATTAAAAAAAGTGGTGGGAAACATCAAACTCCACCTTTACTCTAAACACAACTGAAGTTACATTTCCTATAAGCGCTCAGACACTGAAGGTGGGAATGCACCTCAGAAATGAAATAAAATTCTAATTGTGGCCCACATGTCATTTGCTCTCCACAGTAACTACAGAAGACAACAAATGTAAGCTGGACCTCGAAAATACCTATGATGGGGAGGGAGACTACAGATGGATGAAGCAAAGGAATGTGCAACTGCCACAGAGACATTCCAATGGAACTGCTAAGTATCTTCTCCCATACACTGTGAAATCTGAGACAGCTTCATTTCTTCCACGTGCCTCCAGAGACAATGATGCAGACAGTGCAACCCTAAAGACTCCCTCACCATTCCTCCTTCTGACCTCCTTCTTCCTATAGAAGTATTATGTGATCAGATTTTAAAAATATTATTTAAAATAGGCAACATACCCTCCCACTCAGAGCAGTGGTCATACACAATATGCTGACTTGTACTACATTTATGTTTTAAAAAACTGCCAGTAACTGAAAACTACATTGAACACTACATATTGTCTAGTCAGAAGTTTGATTTTAAGGCCTGGCCTGCCTTTTTATAATATTATTGACATTGTCTATGCTATAGATATAGAAACAGCCCTGTTGTAACTAGAAAAATGTATTTAGGAAGGATTGCGGGGTGTGCAGCAACCTTTTCTGTAACATTAACACCACAGAGCACAGAAAAGACACAGGAAAAGTTATGCTGGAATGATTTTACATTTGCTGGCACGCTCTTTCACTTACAACTAACTGCAAGAGAAAAAAATTGAACTAGAGAAGGAAAACTGTCTAAGAGCAAGCTGTACTTGGAAGCATCTCAGAAAAGGAGGTTTCTCAACTTGAAAGAATTCCTCTTCCCCAATATTCAGAATCCAATGAAGGTCATTAATTTCAGCGATAGTTAGTTGAAGAGTTAACATATATACGTTGTTATGATGCTGAACACCACAGATTTTGGAATGGATAATGTAACGATTGCTTAGAGCTTAAATACTGGATTGGGAACATTGATTTGAAACACTGGACAGCTTTGGGGTCCCAAAGGTTAGGCTCTGGGAACACAGATAATTACATTTTAAGACTTCCAAGTCACAATGGCTACTTCTAAGACCAAAAATAGATGGCCTCAGGAATAGCACTAAGCATATTTGAGTGCCAGAGAGAACAGAAAAAAGAATTGACAACCCAATACCTTAAAAATTCAAAAACAGATCCTCCACACTGACTGGCTAAAATGTCATATTTTTTAATCACTTTTTGCCTTCCATTTTGCAACAAAATTGGTACTAACATTCAAAAAATTTTCCTCTGCACACAGAAGATCTAAAACGGTATTTTTAGCCTGGCTTCCTAAGGAAATGAAACTTATCCGTTAGGCTCGCATCACAATAACTTCTGATTTCATAGAGTGATTTCTGCCAGGTCTGACAAGGTGTAAAACATTTTAGATTCCCAAAAATGGCAGCTGAGAAAGGAAAGAGAATGCAACTAGTGCTCCCATTGTGGGGCTGCCTTTGTTAGGCAGGAGAGAGAACACCCGGGAGCTTCTCCCTTCCGTCTCGGAGTCAAGGCTGTTGCAGTTGTGTTGCTCAGGGGTTTAGGTGGAGCAGGGAAAGGATAAGGCTGTTTTTGTCTGATTGTCTTATTTGCTTTAACAACAGCTGGGATTATCATGTATTTGCATGATTCCTGTTCAGTTGGAAATGAAAGTAGCGTTGACCAAATCCTTCAGTAATATGTATCTTGTCACAGGTCCACAGGTCCAAGACTTTTAAGAACAGTGTAGATTTGCTGAGAATCCAGCATCAAGCACTGCAATGCAGTGAAGGCTGAGAGGATGAAATTTGTTACTGATATGAATGAGGGGGAAATTTGAAAAATTCCAAGGGGATCTCCTGTAGCCGAAAAACAAGGTAAAAGAATAATAACAAAATTGGTACAAAGGAGCAGACGACAATATTAAGGATTAAGATGTCTGCAAAACAAGCTAATTTTGTCACTTCATAAGAACATTGCTAATTATGCTCACAGTCTTCAGACAAGAGATGTGGATGGCCTCAAAAAGCAACATCTTTTGCAGCTATTATTACTCTAACTTATTCACTACTCTTAGAGTTTAATTTTTTTCTTCTTACACAGCTTACTGGATGTTTCCTTTGATGGCTCTTAAAAGACACTGGTATTAAAGGTACGTTATGTGGAAGCCTTCTCATTACAGCACATCCGTATTTTAGAGCAAGAGTGGCTGGCAGGCACAAGGTTGCTCCTGAGCTGAACCCTCCACTGTCCACCATGTCTTCTTCTGTGAGATTCACATGAAACTACTTGTACTGTTTTTCAGTATGAGATTATAAATAAAACAATAAAAATTTCAAATACTTATTTTTTATCGACCTCCTGAAGCTCCTCAAACATTTGGCTTAACGTTTTCATCTTTCAAAAGTAAATATCCAAATATGAAAAGAATACATAGAAGCCACTTTGTAAATACATCCTGTAGAAACTATAGAATATCATTTTTGTTAGACAGCTTGCAGTAAAATAAAATGTATTCATGAAGAACCCAAAACACATTAACAACTTCTTAATGATGCCTCCCTGAGGAAAAACACCCATTACTGGGGTTTTTTTTGATTGCTTGTTTGGGTTTGGGTTTTGGGCTTTTACTGCTAGAAAAATTATCATTAAAAAGCTCCTAATACATTTCATGTAAGGATATTAAGTAAAAAAATATACTGACGACAGAATTTAGCTCATCCCACTAAATGAACGCTATAAAATAGATTCTGAACTGATGTGTCCTTCCCCAGCCTTGGGATATATTTACCCACATCACAGCCACATGATCAATAGGACAAAGAGAAAGAGTTGTAATAATTAAACCCCTGATTACAATTTTTGGCTGCATACTAAGAATCCAATCTAAATCTCATTCAGACCAGTGCAGGCTAGAACCTTCCACTGTACTATTGCCAGGAAACCAGGCTTGAACTTAATACAGACTTTATGGCTAATTGACAGTTTTTTGAGCACACCAAGCACAAAACCAGCTTATTTTAGCCTTAACTATAAGTTTCCGCTGTCAGACTACCTCACCTCAGGTTATTTAGTGCCTTTAAAAGTGAAACTACTAAAAAGCTTGTTTACTTAGCCTATTATTTAGGATTTTTAACTACAATAATTATTACTACCAGGAGCTGCAACAGAAGTCATCAAAGAAGAATTTTCCAACCACAAAGTAGTAACAGCAACCAACATAGATGGCTTCAGCTTGTGAATGACAGCACAATTCTCTCACACTTGTGAGATAAATCAAAGCTCTTTTTTTGACTCATTCAAAAACATCAATTAAAACACCTTTCAGACTTTACAGGCTTGCATTGTTTAGCAACAGTTATTATTTGGTAGTTAGCTTGTAATTTGTAAAGTGAATATACTCTTCTGACCCTGCTAAGGTAGGTATGTGTCTAGATTTATTTACTATTAACAACACAGAGGATCGTAATTTTTTTGTGATTACAATATAATAACACAAAGCAATACATCTTTTTCAATTTTCAGTCACTGAGGATCACTTGCAATTCAACTTTCAATTTACATCTTAAATGAAAAGAACTTACCAGTTAGAGCAGACATGGTCTTGTTGATGTAACTTAAGGTGGTTTAGAAAGCTAGCAAGGCTGTGCTGATATTAAAAGCAACAATGAAGGGAAGTGGTTAGTCAGCTAGCTGGTTCTGTTATTCCCTCCCACTTCTTACAGCAGTACCTAATTGTGGGGTCATAATTCAGTTTACTAGCCCAGTTTTTAATTTTGTTTGTTTTTAAAAAAAAATAACATAAAAATCCCCCACACCACTTTACCACTTTTGGAGGTTTATTACAGCGTTTCAAACCAGATGTTCAGTACCCACAGTCATAATAAGATACTAGATACAACATCCAAGCAGTAGTAGTCTCTGTTTACATGGAGGGAAAATTAAAAAAAAAATTAAAGAGAAGCAAAAATCTAACTAAAAGTAGTTTTTCTCATTGCTGCTTTGAACTGAAGATAATAAAATGCAAACCATTCTGCATTAGTGGGAATGGAAAAATAAATTAGCTGTATATATCATCAGTTAAGTTACCTAACAGACCTGATCAAGCTGACTTTGAGTCAGGGGAGCTTTTATGCAGCTATTTGTGCTTCTGTACATGAATAAGGGATGCTATCTACAAAATATCAGTACTTTACAGTCAATTCAAGTAACCAAGAGTAATGAGACAGAAAAGAACTAAAAATGGCATCATTATTTTTTAATTAATGCTTAATTTTTTCTTAAAGCCATAATGTTTTTTAATACACAATGCTTAACACCACATGTAAAAGGAACACTGAAAGACTTAACACAATCTCAGTCTCCTCATTTAATAAGCTCCTTTAAACACCAAGAATTTCCACTTTCAGCAACAGTATTTGGGAAAAAAACCCAGGACATTGCCCTTTGTTTCTGTGCATTAAAATAATATAAAACAGATTAAGATGAGTTGGTTAAAGCTAAGCCACAGAAATAACCCAAGTTTATCTTTACATTTGTGGTCTTCTGGTTTACTCAATGCTCTCCTTTGGTATTTGTAAAGTACATCAAAGATTTAGTGCCTACAAAATCCAGGGCTTTGGGTGTTTTGAGTACTTCAGATAAATCACAAACTAGATCAAAGTTCAACTTCTCTCTCTACCAAAAATACCCCTCACAACCAAAAGCCAACACATGACTGAGGCCACAAGGAACTGCACTCTGTGTCCCTCTTCATAGCCCACATGCCCTGCCCCTGTCAGCAGACTACAGCAACTCTCTTGCTTTTTTGAAAGAATGACCTGGCCATCATACAGCAGGACACTGCCACACTTCACTTTCTCTCACATTCCTTTCTTTCTTTCTTCCAGCCATAGGGACTGCCCATCTAACACCATGGAGAAGCCATTTTGTAAGAACTTTCAATGTACCCACAAAAGTCTATCACATATGCATTGCTATCATCTTTCACAGAAGGTCATTTCCCACAGAATTCTTGTTGCATCTTCCCAGTTACACCAACCAGCTGCATATCGCCAAGGCCCGTTTGCTGTAGCTTGACAGTGCAAAAGACCTCACAATAGTACTATTAATTTCTACAATATTTAGTTACTAAACAGACTCTGTGTAATCATCTCCCTCTTCCTGTGAAGGAAAGATAAAAGGATCTGGAGAGACAGAGATCCTCCAAAACCTGGTGAAAATGTAACTTGTGGAGGTTACTAAGAGACTTCACTCAGTAGGAGTAGAAATGTGGAGTAGGTTATGCTACATGTTTTTGATGCAATTTCCTGGTATAGTAAGCAAATAGGTCACTTTAATAAACACATTGCACTATTATAACTGCTGTGTGTTCCCCCATCTCTCTTTTAAAATACTGTCCCATAGTTTCACTTGATGGTTAAAACATTTATGGGATTCCAACATATATGTTGGAATAGCTCATACAGACCACTCATAGCTCATCTGTAACCGTTGCTTGTTAATGCTAAAGTTGTCCTTTAGCTTAAGGACAGCTTTTCCCTCCCTTGTAATGACTACACTGGTGCAAGTAAATCTCAGGCAGTAAAGCAGCTTTGACGGCTTTCCACTACACATATTCAGGGAAATTGTGGGTGGGCAGGTGGGTGTGTTTTTATGCAGAGACACCTTCCATTAGATCAGGTTGCACAGAGCTTCATCCAGCCTCGCCCTGAACTCTTCCAGGGATGGGGTATTCACAACTTCTCTAGGCAACCTGTTCCAGTGCCTCACCATCCTCACAGTAAAGAATTTCTTTTCAATATCCAATCTAAATCTACTCTCCTTCAGTTTAGATCCATTCCCTCTTGTTCTGTCACTACATGCCCTTGTAAAGAGTCCTCCTCCAGCCTTCTTGTAGGCCTCCTTTAACTACTGGAAGGTGCTGTAAGGTCTGCCCAGAGCCTTCTACACCACGCTGAACAGCCCCAACTCTCTCAGCGTGTAACTATATACTAAATAAACAATTACTATAAACAACAACAAAACGTTATTCAAACCTCCATGAAAAGCCTTCAAAATTTTTCATGAAAATCATGGAAAAAATATGTCATCTTTGGAATTCATCAAATCCCTCCTTGTGAGTCTCCTCTGTATCTGCTTGTGCCTTTCTGCACAGGAGAATTAGGAGACAGCATGAAATAGAGCAGTAACATATAACAAAACAGAGCTAAATTACCAATGCAAGGGATTGCATCATATAAAGGGGATACTATCTTCTTCTCTAGAAGAAGCGATTAAAAAATCCTTTCACTATCTGCTGAAATCTCAGCATTCATTCATACAGTGTCTTATCAAGAAATAGTAAATTTTGAAAATTGAGAGCAGAGAAAAGTTACTGTACTGGAGATAGTGCATTAGACTTTCTTCATTGGTCACAATGTACCTAAGTAATATGTATGCCACACGGGAAACATACCAGACATCCGGTCACCCCACAAATTTTGGAATAGTCAACTATATACTCTACTAATTCTACTTCTACTAAGTTCAAACATTGCTGTGTTTGCTCAGACATTTCTACTGGCTTAACACCACCACAGCTGAAATAGCTAC
>JAYRBT010000082.1:29484912-29496609 GCA_036023395.1 Myiotriccus ornatus | reverse complement strand
TTCTACTAAGTTCAAACATTGCTGTGTTTGCTCAGACATTTCTACTGGCTTAACACCACCACAGCTGAAATAGCTACTGTTTCATTGTGGAAGACAAAAACATGATAAAGTAGGAAAACTTCTATATATTATTTATTTTTCTTACAGTGTAACTGTTAGCTATGTCATCCTTGCTATCTTGGGAAATCATTAAGAGTTCCTAAAAAAAAAAAAAAATCTAAACTGTTTTAATCCCCACTTAGACCAGCTGTTATACATTACCGAAATTCCTTGAGGAAGTGTAACTTTTACAAATTTGGACAGCTTGTTTCATTTCCCTAAGCTGTTTCTTTACAATATCTTTGCATAAAGGGCAGGAGGGGGAAAGAAACAGCTGAACTGAAAAAAAACGGTGTTCATATGGACAAAGCAGAAATGGCATCTTTTAAAAATTGACCTGTTATTACCAAACATTTTGGTCTGTTCAATGGACTGAAAACACTCATAATTAATTTCATAATGCCAGGACTGCACATCCTAATGTGTGCAGCATGTTCTACAGTGAAGCCCTCAGATACCCACAGGACTTTGGTTTTCTGGAAGTTTTTTTTGAATAGCAAAACCTTCCCAAGGCTGAGAGCTCCATGAGAGAAAAGCCTGAGATTTATTCACATTGCAGCAGAATCAACCCCAGTCCTCCTTTTTCAGACCACCTTGAGGCTTCTCCAACACAGAGACTCTGAGACTAAAAAAGCACTAACTCAATTGAGAATGCTCCTTATCCTGTTAAGGGTTACACAAGGAGCAAATTTACTTTACAAAGATGTTGTATTTTCAGAAGCTAGAAGACAAATGTAACTTATGTCTGCATCACTCTTGGCACAGGCCTCTCAAGCTGTTCCTGGATGGAGTCGCTCCAAGAAGGTTCAGCACTGGCTACTCCATGAGTGATAGTCAGAAAGCAGCATCTCTCTGTGTTCTGTTACTCATGTTCCATAGCTAGAAAAGAAACCTATTTTGTACATATTTGTCCTTATCTCATGGATCCTTGCTGTGTGAAAAGAGTCTGATCATGGTGGAACTTCCAAAACTATTTTAGGTCTTTCCTAGATAATGTTTTCTCTTACAATCCAATATCCCATTACTTTTGACTATGGGATCTGGGCCATTGTTCACAGTTTGACTTAGAGAAAGAGATGACCAAAGTAAGATCCATGAAGCTGTCACAAAGGCTTGACATCTGAAGTAAAACTCTTCACTGAAAGTTACTACTCATTCTAAAACATAGTTTTTTTTGGGAAATTTTTTAGACACATCTGTCAAAACCCAGAGAGATCAGAACCTTGGGCACAAGAACAAACGACCGATGACAAAAGCATAATGGTTTTCTATCTAACGTGGTGCGATATTTCATTTGCAAAGACAATCATGAGTTTCCCGTTTGTGCACAGGCATTTGCGCGTGAAATTGTACCACCTTTTGTTGTAACATCTCTTGTAACAGCTCTGGGTTCTCCATGCTTACATACACACTGCACTTCGTAATACAATCAAGATGCTTCCTTTGCTCTCAGTGGGAAAGAAGACAAATCAAGCATTAAAGTCCATTTACGATTCCACTGCTAAAAATGGCTGTCACAGGATGCTCAAAGTGAAAAAAATTTAAACAAAATTAGATCAGACAGGATGAGAACCTTTTCCCTCTTTCACATTTCAGGGTATGCAGTAGCTACGGAAATAAGACAAAATACTAGCATGTACAAGTCAAATTGGGTATAATTTCTCATTGAAGACTACACACTTCAAACAAGTTCAAAAATACTAAACTTGGCTCCCAAAATGCTTTCAAAAATTTCCTTTAACTTCTAGATGAATGAAAAATGGCATAAAATGTGTTACAGATCTGGCATTTTCAACAGTACTTCAAAAAACTCATCATGATTTTTTTTATTCACCTTTAGTTGCTCTTAAGGTTTCAATTTTTAGTTTACGTAGTCCAGATATACCAGTCCAGTGTTTTAAAGAACCTAAAAATAAATCCTCAAAATGTGAGTCAGAAAAATAAAAAAAAATAAAATATATATATATATATATATATATAAATTCCCCTGTCAAGTTGAAGAGTATTGACCTGGAATAGCCGGCAAGTTTACATTTGCAGGAGGAAAACTGGTACAGAGAATAATAGATTACAAGTCTGTTATTTCAGTGTGGGTGAAGAGGAAGATAAAGGACAAGTGTCACTGCATTGATTCTACAACTATTCTTTATCACATTTTTAACATATGGCATGGATGCACAAAGCTCCAAATGAGAGCACTTTGGATGGAGCTTTTTTTAAAATCACAAGAATAAACAAGTAAAATGAGTACTAGGAGGGAACACCATATAAAACACTTTGTTCCCCTTTATCAAAGAAAAATATCTTCCACTTTCTCTCCAAACTCAGTATCAAAACATATTCCAACTGTTGATTTTGGCCAGAAAACCTCAACAGGATTACTCCCCAACTGCCCAGATTTCACAGTTGTAGTGACTGGTGGTATTTTTGTATTCTCCTGCCTTCTTGTCTATCATTTACCTATCATTTAAGTTTCCAGGCTCCATCTGAAATTTGTATTAGGATGAGATCTGGACATGTATCAATTATTCCTCTCATACTTAGTTTCACAGAAAATAAAGCTGGGTATGTAGCCCAGCCAGGAACTGCAGCACATTAGGTAAATACCCATGGAACAGGTCCCAGACACACAGAAAGATCATTTAATTCACTAGGATTTTTTCTTTTTAACCCTTATCTTTTATTTCTAGAAGACAACACCAAACATCTAATACATGCTTGTAAATTAAAGTTTTAACAGCAAAAAGACTCTCTTACCTCATATACTTCTCTTTTCTGGCACTACTTTAGATACACCAATGACTGCTGGCTCAGAGGAAAGGGACCTTCCTTTTTCAGGGAATTGTAAATGCAAGATCTAAAGTTACTATATTTACTTTACCACAATACTCTCATCATTACAGAGAAAATACTAGGGGGGAAAAAAACAGGGGAGGAAAACCTCATAAGGATTTTTTGCTCAGCTTTTCTCATAATTTCTTAATAATAATTTTCTATGTCAATTTTGGAACCTGCCTTTTCTCCTTGTTTCTCCCCAGTAGTAAAAACACAGGTAGTTTATAATGCAGACACTAATGAGAAAGGCTGGTTATTCAATGATTAGGAGAGAGAGAGAGAGAAAGACAAATAGGTTAAAAATTAAGTGATCATATGCCTAATTCCAGCTGAGTTCTTTAACTTCTCCCTGAATTTCCTCTGTAAATTCTCTATGTCTCTCCTCTACCAACATCTTTTCCTCTTCTGAAACAGGAGTTCTGCATGATCACTTCTTTTCCTACAGACAGCAAATGGTAGCAAGTAGCAAGTAGATTCTTTAAGTGCAAGTGGCTCACAAAATAAGAAAAAGATTTACCCAAAACCAAATAAGAAATTCTTTTAGTTTTTATTTTCCATAATTACTCTTGAGGCTTTCAAAGCTCAGTCTACTCAGCCTATTCAGTCAGCTTTACACAATGCAGACCTTGATGAACAGAGTAGCTCTATATGGATTTTATTTGGTAATGCCTTAAGTTCTAGTTATTCAAAATCTAACTGCATCTGAATCTTCTAATCTCCTGTTCTGCTCATCAGTATTTTACACATGCCAATTGTTTAAGGGAAGCTTAAAGAAAATAAGTGAAAGGAGAAACATTTAAAGGTTAAGATTTTAAGGGACTTGGTGCACACTTCACATTTTTGTAAAGAAGCTAATCTTTTAGCTTCTTTACAAAATAGAGCAACTTCTGCATAGGAAGGTTTTAATCCTTAAAGCAATATTTTCTATCTTTTAAATAAACTTTCCTATTATCTGATGAACCACGAAAAATGTTGAATGATATTGCACAAGTGATTGTACTGCAATTGTTTTCCAGTGTCTAAGCACATTTACCTAAGTGCTTATCAAGTAACCTGAAAATCTCTTCCAATGTTGTCCTAAGTTTTAATTCTAACAGGAGATAGCTGCATTTGGCTGTCAGTGTGTTTAAACAGTAAGCAAATACTATGGCTCTGCAATGTACCTGTCTCGTAAGGAAAAAAAAGAACCTGCCATTATCACTGTGTGGTACCCTCTATATCAGTGTGCACTCGAAAATAAAAATGCCTATTATCTGTACTGTTACAGACTACAAAAAGTGCACCTTCAAGGCAGTACAGCAATTTACCAGCGATGGTGTGTCTTTAAATAACTACATTAGAAGAATGAGCATTAAACAACTTTTAACGGCTGCATCTACAGAAAAGTTTGTGGCACTAAGCCATAGATTTTTCTCATCTGAAACTTGTATTTAGATACATAATTTCTTTTATCTGTATACCAATTTCTCATTGTTACAGAACATATGCTCTTCCTCAAAATAACTTGCTATTTTTGTACTATTACTCAGCCACATACTTCCACAAAGCTGCAAGTGTTACTTCAGATAAACTTCGTGCCTTTTTGGCTAGTTTCCATGTTACTTTAATGATAGAAGAAAGACTACCTAATGAAGCATGCCTCTGTACCCCCTCAACCAAACTTGGGTTTGCTTTGGTTGAGGGCAGTTATCAGTCCCCAGTTGACTAGTGGGAATGGAGGGGAGGAAAAGGTATAACTTCTTGCACATTTCCCCTTTGGTAGAAGTCCTTCAGACAGGAATGGTATCATATCCTACCTCTTAGTAACCCTGATGACTTTTTCTGCTATTTTAAGTGTTTCTGAATGGAAAATATTAGTGGTCCAAATTGTACAATTATATCAAAGGGTGGATGAAAGAACGTCAAACATTCACAAGATTTAACAGAACTGTTCACAAATAAGATAAGCATCTCTCTAAGACTTTGATTTGATACATTTAGCTATAGCAACTTAAATTTCAAATGTTTTCAATAAATGGCTATTCAGACGTTATGCAAGCTCTGAATTTCACAGTCCTGCTACATACTACCTCTCCCAGAACATTTTTGCATCAGCTGTTATCATTAGCACACGGATGCCATTTCCCTCCCCAATCAGAAATATGGCTGTGCAAGACACACCCTTCAGCAACAAAAAGTCGTATTTTATCTTTAGAAGTAACTTATTGCAATCATAGAGATATGTGGGGTTTGATATGCATTTTTTAAAATAGAAACACCCCACACACTTCATATAGAAATAAGTATTTCAGTATTCTTCAAAATTAAGGAGCAGCTTGTTTCCTATGAGATTTGAAAATCAAATTGACAGTCTCTCCATTTTGATCATCATGATAGATTCAAATTTGCACAGATACAGAAAAAATAGGAATTGAGCAGGACAAAATACTACTGGCTAAAACATAGCTAAAACAATCACATCATTTGTACATACTTTTCTCAATACTGCTGAAGTCTACAGAACCAGAAATGTATCACACCGGCATGTAAATAGTTTCTAATCTAAAAAACCCCTATAAATAAAAGTAAGTTTTATCCTAGAAATTCACTGAATCCTCATTTCATAATGTTATAAGCCTAGAAAGGACTTGCTAAACTTGATAATTTTGGGCCACTGACCTTCCTCTCCAACTCCTCCCTGAGGAAGCTATAAAATCCTTGTCCTGATAGATCTTTAACATATTTTGAAGAACAAGGTTTCCATTTGTTGGGGGAGGTTCTGAGAGGAAACACACTTCTTTCAAGAACTGCTTAAAGCTACAGGAAAAAAAAAATGGTTTGGATACGGGAATTCTGAAAATTGAATGCAAATGAAGTTGCTTCATCATACAGTGAATGCATCATATGCTGCTTGCACAGCTCCATTGCAGCAGAACCATAATTCGCTGGGTTTTCTGGACATCCAACATGAATAAACAATCTACAAAATGTTGTGAACTTATTTTTCTCTTGCATGTATCTTACCACTTTTTAATATCAGTGGAGTTTAGCTTCTTTTCCCTACAGTCCTCAGAGATGACTATTATTATTCTATGAAAAAATCTCCTAAATTGTTTGTGATCATAAATAAAACTGACATGACACAAATGTGTTGTGAGGGAAGCAACCTGGGGAGGACTGAGAGATCTGAGAAAGGGAATACATATTCAACTGCTTCAGGAAAGAACCATAAGAGAAGGTCTGACCAGTTTGAGTGCTAGCTCCACATTTAACAGAAATAAAACTATACTTTTATAAAAGTATTTCCATTAGCATTGTCCTATCAATATTAGCCATCCTGTAAGCAAATTTTGCAGAGTTTTCCATATTTGTTATATGACTCCTGTTAAGGACTGCTCCACATTACACAACTCAGCAGGATGCAAGAAGCTCTAAGGAGGAAGTTGAGGCTGTTCACTGAGAGGCAGGGAGGGGACAACAGTAATGTACAGACCTTCTGTTTTCACTTTTTCATACTCTACTGCATTCCAAGTGCTACTGGTAAGTAAATTACTTGGCTTATTTAAAGCTAGCAGAACAAAAGCAAAAAGTGTAATTGTCGTGCTGGTATAGTCATTAGATATCCACTCTCTCTTACCAAGTTATTCCCCCAGTTTATCTGCCTGGGAGTCAGATAGCTGCCTCACATCACAGCACAGCAGGGCCACTATCACTTACTCATTATCATCAAACCACCTGCAGCCACACAGACATGGCTAAGCTGGAGTATTCTTTGCCCCTCTGTATCACTTTGTCTCCTGCTGGGAAACTAGCCTGTTCTATTTCCACAGAAGCATAAGGTTAACACAATATGGTTTTTCTGCCACAGTGCTGCTGGCTAGCAGAATAATTCTTTTCAATACTAGACATTAATGGGTAGTTAATAAAAATTTCTTTAACACTCTTGTCTTTGCTGGGCAAACTTTTATGAAGAAATGCTTTATCAACCAAAGGGAACTCCAACAAAAATACATATAGCAGCAAGACAATGAGCACAACGTTTGTCACGTGTATGTGAAGGATCTTGTAGCCTGAAATGGGTCCAACTGTAAATTCATAAGTAATAGAACAAAAAGTAATACGGAAAACAATTAAGAATGTATACATGCTTGAATCAAAACTCAGTTTGAATTTAGTGTCTTTGATCAAAAAATTAAAACATAATAAAAAAAAGTCTAGACTGAAATTTTTGACTGCATTTTGTTTAAAAGTGTCCTGGTCCACAGTTTGAAAGTGCTAACATTCATCTATTGAAACTATTAATTATTCAAAAGTAATGGAGCTGTGCATCTAAGAGAGCCTTCAAATATCTCGATACTAGTTTGTCAGTTTCTCTTCATTAAATGATGATGAGCTGAGATCAGATTATAGTTTTTTTTCTTTTTAAAAAGGAATAAACTACAAAAAAATCTTAATTTAAGAATTAGGAAGTCAACAAAGGTAACATGGGACAACTTCAACTGATTGTTAGATGAAACATAAGATAACATAAATATCTTCATCAATACTCCCAAGCAGCTGTCCAGTGAAAAGTAAGAAAAGAACATACATGATAATCCCCTGAATAGTCTTCAAATTCCAAACCCTTTCGACCCTTCCCAAGGAACTTTCTGAGACAGATATGATTGTAGCTAAGAAACCTTCATGCATTTATCCCTACGTAATTGTTCAGGCTCCCCATAGACTCAGATTAAAAAAAAATTGCACCTTACTTTGTTCTGAACCTGTCTCCTGCTAGTTTCAAAGAATCATAGAATCAGTCAGGTTAGAAAAGACCTCTGAGGTCATCAAGTCCAACCCCTGATCCACTACCACCGCGGTTACTAGACCATGGCACTAAGTGCCACACCAGTTTCATCTTAAAAACCTCCAGGGATGGAGAATCCACCACTTCTCCGGGCAGCCCACTCCAATGCCTGATTACCCTCTCTGGAAAGAATTTCCTCCTAATATCCAACCTAAACCTCCCCTGGCAGAGCTTAAGACTGAGCCCTCTTGTCTTACTGATGGTTGCCTGGGAGAAGAGACCAACCTCCACCTGGCTATGACCTCCTTTCAGGTAGTTGTAGAGAGCGATGATAGAGATATGATAGCCTTCAGTACCCATGGGAAGCCCAAGCCTGAGCAGCCTCCTGGCAGGACCTGTGGAGCCATGGGGAGAGGAACCCATCCTGGAGCATGTCTGCTGACAAGGCTTGTGACCCCACAGGGGACCCACGCTGGAGCAGCCTGTTCCTGAAGGACTGCACCCTGTGGAAAGGTACCCATGCTACAGCAGTACATGAAGATCTGCGGCCCATGGGAAGGACTCACACTGGAGAAGTTCATGGAGGACTTTCTCCCATGGGAGGGACCCACACTGGAGTAGTGGAAGAGGAGGAAGGAGTGGCAGAAACAATGTGAGATGAACTGACCACAACCCCCATTCCCTGTGCCTCTGCATCCCTCTGAGAGGAGAAAATAAAGAAAATCAGCAGTGAAATTGAGCCTAGAAAGCAGGGAGAGGTGAGGGGAAGGTGTTTTAAGGCTTGGGGTTTACTTTCACATTACGCTACTCTGATTTGACTACCAATAAATTTAATTTCTTCAAGTTGAGTCTGTTTTGACCATGACCATCACTGGTGAGGGATATATCCCTGCTGCCCTGATCTCCATGCACCAGCCTTTCATTATATTTTGTCTCCCTGACAAACTGAGGAGGGGAGGGATAGAGCAGCTTTGGTGGGCACCTGGCATCTAGCCAGGGTCTACCCACCACAACTGGCAAAGAACGTGGCTATGTTTATGCAGGCCAGTAATCAACCTGACACCTGATACCTGAGACATTCATTTGGCCAACACCATACTACTGCAAAATATCTCCAGAGTTGACTGACTCCATGAACTTGAATAATAATTAAAAAAAACCAACCAAAACAACGAAGAAAGCCCACTAGAGTATTTGAATCATTATTTAATTTACGTTTCTGGGACTGCACTCTCCTGGTTTCCTAGATTCCCAGTGTTTTTGTTGTCCAATTTTGCTGCATCTTCAGAATTCTGAAAATACAGCAAAACTTCCATTTTCTTATAAAATAGAATTTCAGGCTCGAGTCTACTTAAACTTTGACCCACCATGAAAATGAACCATTCTTTAGATAAGAGCCTTATCTGGTTACCTGTATAAATACATGCTGTTCAATTCCTATGTTATGCATTATTGTGACTGTATCTCTTATGTTGTTAAAAAAAAAAAAAAAAGGTAAAAAAAACCAAAACAAAACAAAAAAAGAAACAGAAACACAAATCTAACATACTTTACATTACTTGCAAATATTTTTTAAAAGCATGGGATTTAAAACAAATGCTTCAGGAAATTATTATTGCTTATTAAGGAAAGCATCTTTCTCACAGTCCTACATTCACATTTAAATAATCCAGGAATTTGTCAATCACAAACTATTCAGCAGATACCAGAAACATAGTTTGGCACGTAAATAAGTATTAGAAGTCTGAATGACACATCTATTGATAAAATAGGAATATATTCATTTTAAGTGTATATTTCTACATCCCAAACCAGATTTAGTTTTCCAGCTATAAGAAAACTAACTTTTTGTAAATTCATATTCACCCTATTGTTATATAACCTGGATCAATACTATTAACTCCTGAAAGTCTTACATTTTTTGATATAGAAATCTTCTATCAATAGGGGGGAAAAAAAAAAAGGTATGTTGGTGTACCAAAACTCAAACTTTTAAGCTTTGATTATGAATATTAGTAACTTCTTTAAATTTAATAGGTAGTTTATCTCTTCAAGCATCCAGGAGACATGCTGAATGCATGTTTAAGAAGTATTTGCATTTCTTTTACCTTTAAATTGTTGGCATTTCCAGCAGATTAGAATATAAGTCTGTAGGAATTGAGAGATATGAAAACTCAAGCCCTGTGAAGCCATTTTCAACAAAATTATTTTAATTCATTCAGGATAGAAATGCAAATAAATCTTTTGAACGCACACTGAGCACAGAAAATTGCTATGAGACTCCAGTATGATTATTATAACATGAGGTGGAATGAAGAGAAGTATTAGTGTGGCAGCTTGGAATTGAGAACTTCTAAGGATACAGACATCAGATAAGCACTAACAGGGGTCACAATGCCTTTCAAACCAAGTATCAGCAGTAATTTTCAAAACAGTACCACAAATCTAACAAAATACTACAATTTTTTCATCAACAAGTCCAATACACAATAACACAGGTTAGTTAAAAAACAAAAACAACAACATATTTTTAATCCAAGAAAGATGAGAACCACTAGTACGTTTTAGAGTTACTCAGGGCTGAGAAGACCTTGTGTGGGCTACAACTGTCAGATCTCATACACCCTTCTTTTGTCTCCTTCTCTTTCCTCTCAAAAACATTTTAAGTAAAAATAGGAAGAAGGTCTGTCAGATGCATCAGGCATTTTCCTTCTGTCTGGGAGGAAAAATGACAACAAATATTTATTCAAATATGTTAAGATTTACAGAGATATATGGACAGTGGAAGAGCACACACTTAGAAGCAGGCAGAGCACTAAAGGTTACTGCAGAGTATGCACAGAATGAAAATGCTCACACACACCATTACAGTTAATGAAATTAGATACATATCCACCAAAACTGCTGAAAATTTAATTATTTAGCATATATAAAAAAAGGCCAGAAAAGGGATATCCCTTTCCTCTTTCCTTTCTACTGTCATCATAATCTCTTGATTCACAGAGGTAACAAAGAAATAATCTGCACTTATTTCTTTTGGCATTCTGTTATTTAAAATATTGAACACTATTAAAGAAGTATGGATAATTTTTTTTTTTCTTAAAAATAGTTATTTGGGGAAAACCCTGATTACATTAAAAATTTATTCCAATATGGATTAGTTTGGGTAGTAATTAATAGCTATACATCTACCCTAATTAATACTAAAATAGTTTCATTTACTGAACCTCACAGATCTATTTCTTCTTTTAGTACATTTTTTCTGACAAATGATATGGAAATCCCTCAGCAAACTCTGCCATAAGATCAACATCCTTTCAAATACAAAAAGGAAAATGTATCACCTTAAAGGTTGTCAGAAAAGATAGAAAAAAGCAACCACATAATGGTATACTTCAAAAGATACACTGAACAGGAGGGAATATATCACCAAATAGACTAAAAAGCTCAGCTCTTTTCCAATAACTAGCCTGAACTAACTCATTTCATCTGCTTCCTGGTCATTAACTATGATTAGATATAATGGGTTCCCTCCCTTACAGATACCAACATACTTAAATCCAAAAAGTATGATTTTTCTTATGATAACAGAGGGAGTTTGAAACAACCATAAAAGCCCAAACAACCTAAACCACACAAAGAACATGTGTAATAGCAATTCTAGAAATTTCACCTTAAATGAAGAAGAAATTCAGAGGGAAATCAGAATATTTGCAAAGAATCCAGACTTACTTTTAAAAAAGAGTAGCTAAACTATTTCAACCATATTATGGATACTCATTCAAGATTAAATTAATTCCATACAGTTTAGGTCACTTCCAAAATTAATTAATATAAATTAAATTAAGGAAGCTAATTTTAAAAGCATTCTGAACAAAGATTTAATGAAATTTGATAAATCTACTTCAAATCTAGTTAGTGAAGATTAATTTTCTGAATGTCCTTGTGTAAACAAGCCCAAAGACCTTAGAAATGCTATCACACAGAAAAACCTGTAT
>JAYRBT010000082.1:29419816-29484812 GCA_036023395.1 Myiotriccus ornatus | reverse complement strand
AAGATTAATTTTCTGAATGTCCTTGTGTAAACAAGCCCAAAGACCTTAGAAATGCTATCACACAGAAAAACCTGTATAGTTTTAAGATCACACACTGTAATGCATGCAAAACCCTATATAATAAGTATAAGCTTTTATTACCGCTTTAGTTTTTTTCTGCTTAATTTTGTTTTAAAAGGGGATATTTGCATTTAAATTATTTAATTTGGATTTTTTTTTTTACTTTAATAAATCACTTTCTCTCTTCTGGTGGCAGCATTAAAATGAGGACAAGGATCTACTTTTAGACTAATGTTAAAAGTAATCACAGAGCGAGAATTCCAGCTAAGCCTAGAAACAGTCATAATCAACCAGCATCTCCACATTTGGGAATATTTACTTGTATAAAGGAAAGAAATTTAGCATTTTCCAGAAAAACACAGGCTTTTATTTTAAAATCTAAAAAGAAATAGAGCACTATGTGAAATTTCCTATTTTCAATGTTCAACCCTGATTTTATGTAGGCATAAAACAACCTTACACATGGCAAATTAATATGTTAATTCACTTTCATGTAAGAATTCAAGCAGAGAGTAAGATATTCTAAAATTATCCATCATTTACAGTAAACATCAAGATTACCTTGCTTACAAATAACTCTCAAGCCATTCACAGCAAGAAGGGGGAACAGAAGTTTCTGATCCAAACACAGCGGTCTACGAACACAACTAAGGCCCAGCTCTGTCAGCTTCAGCTGCCTTAACTTTAAGAAAGGTTTGGGCTCTGCTACAACAGAACAAGGGAGAATCCTGGACAGTTAACTAAATACTTGGGAAATACTGAGTACTTCTCAGTGAGCGAGGCCATAATTTCTTGTATGTGGTAAGGAGTTTTGTTTCACTCAGTTAAAAAGAAATCCTTCAAGATAAGGCAACCCGACCTTGTAGTAACCTATCTCACTTGTGCACCAGGATGGTCTTTCACACCTTCCATCTCCTAACTGGCTACACATTATGCTGCTCCTGCTATTCTATGCTACTTCTGAGGCTATTTCAGTCACACTGTACCAGATTAGCAAAACCCTAATATTTAAACAAGGGCATGTAGTAATAGAACAAGGGGTAATGGCTTTAAACTGAAAGAGGACAGTTTTACATTAGATGTTAGGAAGAAATTCTTTACAGAGAGAGTGGTGAGGCACTGAAAGAGGTTGCCCAGAGAGTTTATGGATGCCTGATCCCTGGAAGCGTTCAAGGGCAGGTTGGATGGGGCTTTGAGCAACATGGTCCAGTGGAAGGTATCCCATGCTAAAAACATCAAAATGAGGAATTCTTTGTTGTGATTCCATTTAAGTGAAATATTTCGATACTTTATGAGGCCTTTGTGGAGGAATTTACTTGAAATTTTAGAAGTTAGAGTACAATCACCAAATTCAGAAGTCAATTATTTGCTCTAAATCTGATCAAAACCACCCCTTCCTGCTCTTCCTTCCATTAAAAGTAACAAGTTCCCATTGCAGCAATAATGTACTGCAAACATCTTCAGTGGCAGAGCATACTTCTTTGCTTGTATCCATTCCGATCTGACGAACAGCACAATCGACATAAAGCTAATTCTGTGTCTAATCCTAATCTCCTCAACAGATAAGTGTGAAAGGGAAGAAAACAGCAGATATGCAATGCATTCACTCCTCTACCAGACTCTTAACAAAGGAAATGCTGCAGTCTCAGCCAAAGAGCTCAGGCGATCTTATTTCCCCTTCCTTTCTTGCTCTCCTGTTTAGGAGTGGGTCATAATTGTGCTAAGGTAAACATAGTAGTAACCATTTTTAGGTCACTGACAAAATATTTCAGTGAGAAAGCCTGGAAGCAATCAAATCATCACAGAGCTTTTCCTACAGCTGGGATGATCTAAATCCAGGCACTCATCAGTTTAAGACTGAATGTCATGTATACAGGTACTTAAAAATTCATCTGCACAGCTTTATCACTTCTGCTGTCAAAAACTAGTAAATTCTTATAATTTGATTTCAACCTAAAACATCTTAGAAACTGACTCTAAGTGTTACTATTTTAAGAACCACTTGTAAATTGAACCTGCAATCATGTTCAGGCAAGGACAGATTTGCAAGTTCTTAAATCACTGGCAGTTTCAGCCAATAATCAAAAAACCCAAACAAGACCAATTAAAAAAAAAAGTCAATAATTGCATTTTCAAAGCACTTTTGAAAGTTATTTTCATATCAAAATGCTTCCAAAAACCCCTGTAACCTAGAACTTTAGACTTCAATTAGTATAAAAAAATCACAGGCCACAGAAACACTGATCAATCTACTTCCTGTAGTTAAAAAAAAATCTCATGATTCATGAGTATGACAGGTGCAATAAAATTAAAGTCGATGAGAGAATGCCACACTACCAATTTCAGATGAATTTGCATTGTAAATACATTTAAATATAAGCATTGAGGAAAATAAAACAAATTCATCTTACCAACCCATCTCTAAGCTAGTCCAGGCAACTAGGCTACTGACAGAAACAAGTTGGAATTTTTGCATGGTTTCTCATAGGAGGCTTAAATTTATAAGATGTTGACAATTTGCATGGCAGACATTGAAGTTGAGGAATTCTGAGAGATTGGATGAAGCAGAGAAAGAAAAATCCTTATTGAACAGAAAGAAAATGTTACGCAGAAAAAGGCATTTCATACAGAAAATGCAATTATTCATTTAATTACAGCAAATAGTGCTAAGGCTAAAAAAAAATAGCTAGAATATCAAAAGAACATCAAGACCTTAACTAAATCCAATTACCACAGAAAATGCAAAACACTGATGCGAGAAGGATATGGAGACATTGAATCACTCAGTATGACTGCGTTATGCCAACTGGAAGTAATTTGTATCATCTGCTTGTAAGGCAGGCACCTTAATCGATCCCGTCTTTCAAAAGCCTTTGCTTAAACCCAGACTCATTTTCTGGATCTTCTACAAAACTGTCTTCATCTGACATCACTGCTAAAAACCTGGTGACTTGCTTTTCAGGTTTGTAGAGCTTGGCTTTAGCTACAACAATTCCTAAAAGAGGTTGCTTCCTCAAATACAGTCCACCTCCTTCCCCCACGTTTTCCTATAATCATAATGCAAGTCTAGGTACATAAGTACGAGGCTGAATAGCAATTTATTTGTGCACAGTTAGAATGGTCTGAGGCTGTGCAATTTCACACTCCTCTCCCTCAGATGCAGATCAGTAGACCTCGTAAAAAGAATTAGGATGATCCTGCAGTTTGAGGTATTCACTTTCAAGACTCCCAATCAAAGAGTAATCCCCCAACTCAGGCAGCTCCAAATCAAACAGACTTGAGCTTCAGTTTCTCACTTCCTGGATTAGTCACTGAGATTTCTAAATACAGTCTGAACACAGGTCTCCAGCAGCAGGCTGATGCACTGTGGAAACTGCCAAGCCTCAGAACAGGTTTGGGTTTTAATATCAACAGGTAAGCAAAAGTGTGCAAGGAACCCTTCCTGAAATAATATGGGCTGTTGTTTGATGGACACTTGCCAAGTATCATTTTAACACACTTCTTGTACTTTATATAATGCCTTACCCCTGTAAACTTACTCCACAGAAGTCCCACTGATCATTACACTATTAAGTTAATTTATATTGTTCTTCCCTTGTTTTCAGTGGGATTGTTCCCAGAGTAAGAGCCTTGCTGTACAAAGATGCATAGTCATAATTCAGCTCCTGCTGAATACAGCTGTGAGCAGTTATTGTGCACGCCTTTGAATTTAGTATTATGTAACCTTCCTTTGGCTCACCCATGTGGAGAAATATTAAAATAAATTAACATTTTACTGGCTCTAATTGAAAGTGTCTGTTTGAAACAAACATGTTTATCAAACAGTTTGACTGGGAAAATACATTACTGTAGCTGCAGTTACCCAAATTACATGCTGTCTAAAGCAAAAAGGGCAAAAGCCATCTGGCTCCATATAACTTACATTTTCTAGACAGCTTGCAGCTGGTTCTGATTAAGCAGCATCTCAGTACTCCCAGAGATCTATTTTTAACTCTGCAACTTTATTTTTAGTGCTCGCACATCCCAGGCACATGGTGTTTACATTAATAAATGAACAACCACCTACAGTTAAGAAAAGCTTTGTGCAATTCTTGTGGCACAGTCACTGCACAACATAGATGGATGGTTAAATAAAACATCATGTGTTCTAACTAAAGAGACCTGGCCCACCTCTTGGCTATTTACAGGACTGCAGAAACCATCTCTGGAGGGCTTGAACGGCAAGAAGACAGTGATAGACAAAAGGATGATTTTTGTTTTCTGAAGTAACATTGCGTGGCATGTCCTAGGAAGAGAGTACATATCTCTTGGCCCAACTCCTCCCCAGAAAAAAATATATATAGTATTTTTTAAAATATGGAATAATTATCAATATATAGTTCAGAATGAGTGAAATCTGCTGCTAAAGCCCTGAAATTGTCAGAACAGAGGATGCTGCAAGTACAGGAAACTTTAGCAGAATTTTTTTTTTTTTATATATATATAGACACAAATACATACACATACAGCGATTACAGATGATTTTTGATCGTAAAATACCAGATCATTCCTGTACCACTGACACACCCCTTTCATAAGGATATTAAACATGTTTCCTGATTATTTTTTTAAGGTCTCTATTTTTAGTCTCCATGGTATCAGTGAACTGCAACATCATAATTGGGGGGTAGAGGGAGGCTAAGACCAATAACCAGCTATAATGAATCTAAAGATAAACCATGCTCCAGTTTAAGAGATTAATTTCATTTTGCATGCACTTGCAACCTATCCTATTGCATATACTACTATGTACGTTTGACCTCCTCCACCTCTGATCCCTTACTCTCCCAAACCAAAGCAAGTGCAAGTTGTCAAAGGGCCCTGCTAGTGCTCTTCACGACTGTATGTTCCCAGAATTTGGTTCTGGATGGTTATAGAGAAAGAACTATTAGTCCTGAAAGTGAAAGATTTTTACTGCTTCCAGAAACACTTCCCAGAGGTAAGAAGACACAAAACATAAGAGAAGTAATCCAGATTTCCTTTTAACATGCAATTAAAAGAATTTGCTCTTCCAGTCCATATCCACTGAGCTACATCACTAATGTAACAGACTTTGAAACTAGTGCCAGCTAAACACCTTAGAATCCCATCAGCGGGAATGTTTTCAGCACTATAAAGTACTGACTAGCTGTAAAAGCTTAGTCAACTTCGAAACAAGCCTCCATTTCAGCAGCTAGGAATGCAGAGCACCAGAGAAGCTGGTCCCCGTTCCCTTGGGACACTGAGGACCAGAGCCAAACGGAAGGGAAGCCATTTCCCCAGGAAGTTCTTTCTAAAAAATTTCTTTTCCTCACTCACATTTTAGACACACATGGATTCTTAGGTTTTTGCATGTGTCTTCTCTATGTGCCTTTTTTCTTATGTCCTTGTTCCTTATTCTTTTAAGCCAAGCCTACTGTTTTCCCCCTCCACGGCTCTTAATGTCTCCACTCTATCTCATTTTCGTTTCTTTATGTTGCTTCAAGCCACTGTGTCACTGTCTTTCTTCTTAGTCCTCTTCTGCGTGCAAACACTGGGTTTGTTTCATTATTCAGTTGACTGGCTGGTGAGCTTTCTACTGAAAGGACTACACTACTAAATTCCAGTGTACACAGACCTACACCCCAAAGACAGCCACTGCAACTGTGTCTCCCTTCCAGAGAAATGAATGGTGTCTCCACAAGTCTACAGGCACTCCTAATCAGCTAATCAAAATCAAACCATCATTTGTCATCTATCACAGATTCCTTGGATGGTAATGTCTTAAGGAGTACTCCCAGGAACAAGCTTTCTTGCATGTCTTGTGAGGGAGGGCAAGTAGACCCCTCAAGTGTATCCAATAACATGGTGCAAAAGGAATGTCCTAATATACCAGTTTGAAAAGCTAAAATGGTGATGAAGTCACAGAAATAGCAGATGGGAAAGGTGATGCAGTATTTAATATAGCAACACTGTGTTTTGAGTTCCTCTTTCTTCTTCTACTCTTCACAAAATAGCTGAACAGAAAATACAAAGTACTCAGTGGCTATTTCAGGATTTTCCTGACTTACCCTACATGTACTCGTGAATTTGTCAACAAAAAAAATTGTCTAGAGCAACTGCTGAATGTTTCAACAGAGAAAAAAAGACATTCATCAGGATCTGAGGCAGCTTTTGAGCATTATAAAAGAGAGCTTTCTGCACCCACAGCAACTAGTGAAAGCTGAGTTGGGGATATCTAAATGAGCTATATTCACTTTAAGCCACTAAAGATATACTTCAAGGCTAGAGAAACAGCTGCAAGCACCTTAGGGGGAGCTGTGAAAGATATCTGATGTCTGCTTTCTTCATGCAGCTTAAAGTTTGTGTGTTGTGCACTGGCCTTTATTGCAGGGTACTGCCTCAAAATAGTACTGTTGTAAAATACAGCAGAGATGGTTTTTTAATACAAGTGATATGAGTCACACAACACAGAGCATACACAACACCTCCTTGTCTCCATACTCACAGAAAACCTTTTTATCCTCTACCATGCCCCAGATCTGTAATCCACTGAGAATTTCCCACTCAGGTCAGATCATTTTTCACTTCCCAATGCAGGAAATCAAGAATACAGACAACATGAAACTCGTATAAATTAACAACACAAACATTCAGTTTTGAAAAACCTGTAAACTCTTTTCTGCACAGCACAGATGCAGCCCTAAAGAGCAGTACGCAGAGGAAGCCACATGTGATGAGTTGTCATCTACATCATTCACGCCATGGCAATGTCCTGCAGTCAAGCACTGAGGGGTGCAAACCCTTAATCATCCGTAATCCAGACAATTGAGAGTGACTGCAAATTCAGGGATATTAAAAAATGAGAGATTAATAGACAATAAGTACTTGCATAATTTTACTTTGATGTAACAGAAATTTTCCTGTCCCTTCCAGGTGGTACATTAAGAATGTAAGAGAAAATTGAAAACAAGAAGAGATTTAAAGTTGTGATCTATGAAAAAAGGTTAAAGAAATGGATTTTTACAATCTAGTAAAGAGAAGACTGGAAAGAAGCACTAACAAATGCTATTCTAAGAGAAGAACACTGAACAAGTGAGGGTGGGAAATAGCATAGCAGAGGTCATTAGTTGTCATGTCATCAGATCAAACAACCATTAATTACTATTGGTAAAAAAGGGAACTTCGGGTAGGAATTCAGAAGTTTTAAAAGAGTTCACTGCTTTGTTTTGGCAGAAACTGCAAAATGCCAAACCAGAAATTTTAAACTCAAAATATCCCATGTAAAATGAATGGGAGTTTTGTCCAACCGTCTCAGGTCGCCTTCCTTTCTGCCAGAACTTCCAGAGCAGTACCTGAAGGAGACTCCACTCTGAGACAGACACTGAGGTTGACAACACCAACAACCTGCATCACAACCCCTAGAACTACAGTCCACACCAAAATTGGGCATCACCCCAGGACCCCCGACAGCTGCACAGCTTTGTCGTAACTACGAAAGCGTAAGAATGGAAGGGAGGAAGGGAGGGAGGAAGGAAGGAGGGAAAGAAGGAAGGAAAGGAAGGAAGGCAAGGAAGGCAGGAAGGAAAGCATCATCTAGCACTATCTAAGATGACAATCCTCTCCTGCAGAGTAACAGTCCAAAACAAGATATTTTGTGTTGATCTGTTTTAGACCTCATTAAAATTTCAAAAGAAATTCTGAGTTTACAAACCTTGCATATCTAAACTGCAATGCTAAACAGAAATAGACATAACTAGTAGAAATATAAACAGGAAGAGTAGAAACCTTGTGTTAAGTAAAATCACACATGGAAATAGTTCATCAAGGGAGACCATGGAACTCACTGTGGTGTTAGCATTTAAAACTGAAATTTGTCTAGTCTTCTTAGAGATAATTAAAAAAAAAAAAAAAAGTCCGAAGGCAGGTTCAAATCATGAGTTTGGTTCACCAGATATAACCAGAATTTGGATCTACCCACAACATACACATCACCTGAAGTAAAGTATGACCCACCCACCCCCAATTTAAATCATACCTTGAGCTTCTTTTAGACATTCATTTGCTAAATGCTACAAAGCAGTGCTTAATTTCTAGACTAAGATATTCCATACACTCAAACATTTTAGACTTTGTAATGAAGTTTTGAAATTGCCACCAGCTTCCAAATTAGGGTGCAATGAAATAGTCCTGCTTTTTTTGAGTTACTGAATCTGCAAATTACCTGTTACAAGTGTTATAATTATCACTGCAGAAACACTTATTCTCCAGAAACACATCTGGGCTGCCAGAGACAAAATTAGGAGGTGGTGTGTGGGTGGGAAAATGTTAAAAGTTGGCAAACATGCCTTTTTTAGGGTATTCGATGTGATCAACATCCATGCAGCAAACCTACTAAATGAAGAAACTAAAATAAAGGTTTTATTCATGGCGTTTTATCTAACTTTTTGTACAACGTAATATTTTAGAAACATAGCCTTACAAAAAATGTAGGTCTTATAAATTCATATAGGAAAATATTAATTCCATAATCTTTCAACAAACCATATTTCACATACTCCTAACTGCTTTGTGTTGCATCTATCTTAATGGATGTGAAAGAATGCCCGGCGGGCAGATGCTGATCTATCACTTTAAAAGTGGTATGCTGTACAACAGATGATGTGACCTTGTTGGTCATTTCTTTCAGCTATATAGCTGGAAAACAACAATGTTCACTGAGCCTCCAAATTCTGCACAGACAGAACTGTGAACTCTTAAAATCCATAAACGACCAGTAAAGTGAAGATGTGTGAAGAAGTCCTCAGTATTTCTCTCCAGCTTGACCTAGGTCTAGGCAGTCCCACTAGACAGTTTTGGAGGATGACCATGCTTCTCCTGCTCAAAGATCACTCATGATCCTTTCTTTTCAACGTAGAATAAGTTAAACACACTTTTTCTCTTCCCTCTTCCTTCCTTACCTTGCCAAGACCATTGATTGTGTGGCTATGTAGTAAACCACAATGAGAAACCAATCCAGGCTGAAAACAACTCTCTTTTTCTTGGGAATAGCTGAGCCTGGATCAGTTCCTGAATCCATTTCTTTCTGTGGCCACACAAATAAGTATACCTAGGACAACTGAGCATTCAATTAGAAGAGTGAGAACCATGGGCAGGCAGTCACTAGAGCTGCGTATTCTGGCACTGCCAGTGAAAAAGTCATTTCTCAAAACGTAACCTCCCCTTGTGGAGGAACTGTGCAGTTCCCTGGCTCGCAATCTCCCACCTGCTCTCCTGCCCTGGAGGTGACTCTGTCCTGTCTTCTCCAGCCACTAAGACGAACACTCAGCAGTGACTCTTGACACCACATCATTTGGTAAGTGATTCAAGGGACACAGCACTCTGATGAGTAAAATCACTCAGGAGGTAAAGTGTGTTTGCAACAATGCAGGGAACCATGAGCATCTTTTACACTACTTGCACTGTCACATATAAAGAACCCTGCTAATAAGGGCACTGTAAAAGGACTTTTGTTGTGGTTATCAGGACACTGCAACAGCAATTCTCTAAATTTAAATGTGAGGATTGACAGAGACAAGAATGAGGAAAGCAACTGATTTGCCGAGCAGAATATAGCAATGAAGCACCTGGAGAGAAAAAAAATTACATTATAGACTCTGAGCTACATTAATTTGGTCTTTTTAAAAACACAATACCCCAAATGTGGCCCACTTCTCCCTCAGGATCTGGACCATATGGAAATGGCACACAGGAGGACACATGTCAACTGCTGAAATCATAGAGGGAGGACATTTCTTTAATTGAGCTCCTTCAGATTCCAACTTTATTTGAAATTACAAAATATTTTTGTTCCCAGAGCAATTTCTTATGCTTAAGGAAGGCTTTACAGGTTATGCCTAGGAGTTTCCTTCAGGTAAAGCCAAGCTTCCATAAGGCAATGCAGGATGCTTCCACTGTGTAAGCTTCCAGCAAGTACAATGACTTCAGGATCACAGACAGTAAAATAATAAAAGCAGAGTTGGTTAAATATTTCCTGTGAGACTGGAATACAAACTTCTAAGTTTGGAGGCTTTCCAAACTCACTTAGAGTGATGGCAGACTTCTATTCATGTGTAAAAACACATGAAAATTTTGTCATACACTTAGTGACAATCAAAGCAACTTCTAGATGGCTGTTGGGATTTATAGTTTGAAAGGATGAGTCAGGTGAGAAATTAGTCTCCCCACCATCATCCAGCAAAATCCAAGGGCTAATTATCAACATTGTTATAAAACAGCGAATTTTCACTCTATGGAGAGAATGCAATCCTCTGATTTGCCTTTCCTAAAGTCACTCAAAGTAACATATACATTTACCTATTTAAAATTCACTAGACTCCAGTGAAAGTGTAACTGTGCCATCTTGGTTTAATGAACTAATCATAGCAAAAATTATGATAACCTAAAAAGACAGTGAAATACTGTGTTTTGTCAATGGAAAAAAATTTGATGGCTTTTTCTAAAGGTGCATGTTCTAAGTGAACACTGAGGATAAATTACGTACTTAAAATGAGAAAAAGTTTTCACCTCTAATTTAAAAATGCCATTCTGAAGAATCTTTATAAACCTTTCAAGATTTATTCCCAGAAAGCTAATTTAGCTGTTGAAGTGCTAGTGGTCAAAAAGTCAGACCTGTGCTTTGACCACACAGGCCAACAAAACAGTTATTTTTAAAGACAAGTTCTCAGACAATATTAACATCTGATTCCTGGAAAAAAAAAAAAAAAAAAAAAAAAAGCAAGATAGTTCTAATCTTCAAGCACAGTGTCTGTTTGAACAGATAGGAATTTTTTATGTATGAATAGGGTAAAGTTTTTATCACCTTAAGGCACTGCAAATTTATACTGAAAATACTCTGCAGATCTGTTTTCTTCAGTTAACCTGAATCTGCAGAAAGTAGTAACTAATCCCACAACACACTGTCTAGGTGTTGTCATTATTTATATGCTTAAAACCTGAAGAGTTAGCACAAAATAATAGACTTTCATGAACATGTGCAAGTGTAAGTACACAAATAAGAGCAGGACCATGACCCTTTAATGCTCTGATTATCAGTTTTAATTGTAAATGGTGTAAATTACTTCTAAGAGGAAAAAAATCCCCATAGTAAGTAGCTCAATGTATTTACAGATTTTAATTACTAGCAAGTGAACAAGATGATGCTTTCTTATCTAATGCATGCACAGAGCATTTTATTCATTATTTGGTAGTCTTGTACATTAAATCCCCAGTGGCAGAACACATTTGGAATCCAAATTTTTCATTCAAGCTAGTGAATTGTTGGGATTTTACCTAAAATACCTCAGTAAGGATGTCAGGCTTAAATTATTATGAGAAAAATACAGACAGACTCTGTACAGCAACAACTTACATTTCATAAGGGCAAAACTAAGATTTATGTCAGACTGAAGCTATTTTGGAGTTCTGTAAGGAGATTCAAGAGGTCAAAATCTGAGCTGAACATCTGAGTCATGCTTTGCATTGAAAGTAGAAAAAAAGCAGGGAATATTGTGGGGAAGAATCCTTCTTTTACACACTTCATTATGGCTGAGCTCGTAGATTTTATTTTTTCCCTTCTGATATCTTAAAGAGCTTCAGTACTCTGTCATACATAAACAGATAGACATAGATAACATAACTATTAATCTTGAAAGTTATTGGGTCATACTCAGTGAATTCACTAAATATATATCTAATCCAGCCTGTGATGTATTTCTTTTTTAATCATGGAAAAGCCATCACAAAGTCATCACAAGGAACAAATGTATATGATTCCTTCAGTCAGAGATCCAAAAAAGATTCATGCACTCAGCTTTTATGGAACTAATGCACCTGTCAAAACAGACCTATGTATGAAGAATAGGTTTTAGCCTTCTGGTATTTCATTTACTACTTTTTTCTTTTAGACTGAAAGTTCTCTTAAATCTTTTAACCAAAAACCTGAAAAAAATACATTTTAAAGTAACATACATAAGCATTCATCAAAATATTTATCTGTTCACAGAATCTAATGCTGTGCAAAGACAGTTACTGAACTGCAACATAACTTTTCACTGCATTCTAGTTTTAAAACAGTAGTGAAAATAGCATTTTGGAACATTTTCGATACTTAGCCTTTACTAATATGAGGAAAATTATTTGTAAAAATGCAGAGCAGAGCAGAACAAAGAAACAGGGGGAGTCAACTTTGCAGTGAGGAAATATAAGCTCTTTCTCATAAGGAACAAACAAATGCCTATCAAGGGAATTCAGAATTAAGATGACAGAAAAGTGATCCAAAAGTAGGAACTTGCAGAATTTAGCACACAACTCCTTTCTCTTCCCACTCAGTTTATTAAGAAATATCACTTTCTGTTGACTACAGCAACAGGCAGCTCTTAGAAAGTACTAAAGACCTGAAAAAATAAGTAATGTTGAAGAGCAGAGGGAAGTTTGGATGGCAATTTCTAAAACGTTATTTATCAGATTTGTATTTTAATTCAGTAATTACCAATAGATAAAATAGCTGATTTCATCTAAGTGCACGTAAGTAAACTAGACACATTTTGAACTTGTTCTGTTCAGCAGCAGGCACAGGTTGATACGCTCTTGAAAATCAAGGACAGTGAAAAGTAATTCCATGAACAATTTCAGGGGTTTTGGTGTTTTGTTTTTTAATAGAATTCATTTCATTTAACTACTCCAATGTCACTTTTAATTTCAAGGTGAAAAGTAAAGCACTAAATCTGAAAGATCTGAGTGATGGGAGAGGCAAAGGGGAGAAGAAATGAGATCTCTCTGGACTTATTCTGCTTCTCAGGTTACAAAAAGAAAACCTATGAAATATTTATAATTCACCCTTCCCCATAGATGCCATTTTTCTTCAAAAAAATCTGAGTAATGAATACTGTATTAAACCAAACATGATTTAAATGAAGCAATCTCCTGTTTGTATGAGTAGCACCCTTTGCAAGGGTTGGAATCCTTGGAAACTGAGCTGGTACTCACACAAAAGAAACAATCTCTAACTATACCACCATGTTAAGAGAAGATATATTTCAGCATACTGGACAGCTAGAGACAGATAACTGCAAAATACACCTGTGAGTATATTAATTCACCACTGGGTAATATTTAGTATTTTAAAAAAAAAAAGTCTCTCAAAACTGTAAGTTAACCATTCCTTATAAAAGCAGTTCCGCAGAGAAGGACCTGAGAGTCTTGGTGGTTGACAAGCTGACTATGAGCTGGCAACATGTCCTTGCAGCCAGGAGGGCCAATGATATCCTGGAGTGCATAGAGTGTGGCAAGGTGGAAGGAGGTGATCCTCCCCCTCTACTTGGCCCTAGTGAGGCCACATCTGGAGTACTATGTCCAGTTCTGGGGTCCCCAGCACAGGAAAGGTAAAGAGCCACTGGAGAGGGTCCAGCAGAGGCCACAAAGATGATTAAGAGACTGGAGTATCACTCTTATGAGAAGAAACTGAGGGAGCTGGGCCTGTTTAGGTGGGAACTCATCAGTGCATATAAATATCTCACAGGTGGCTGCCAAGAGGATGGTGCCAGACTCTTCTCATTGGTGCCCAGTGACAGGACGAGGAGCAATGGCCATGAACTAAAAATCAAGAAGTTCAGTATCAACATGAGGAAGGAATTTCTTTACACTGAGGGTGGCAGTGCAAGGGAACAGGCTGCCTAGGAATGTCACGGAGTCTCCCTCTCTGGAGACATTAAAAACCCACCTGGATACATGTTGCAATATGCTTTTGGTATATGGAAAGATGTAGAAGTTTTAAGCTGTTTGGAGTGAACATGCTTCCAAAATGGTGTTGTGATTCTTTGTGTAAACCTTTCTCCGTCCCAAGATCCCTTTAGTCCTTAACTGTACCTTGGAATGTCCTGGGAGATAACTGAGAGCTCACCTATTGGTTGTTAATCCCTTGTTATCATTGGTTGGTCAGTAAGAGCTCCTGAACTCCCACTGGTTACTTTGTGATCCCCCCAAAAGTTACCAGAACAATAAAGCTCTCTCTTCCTGCTCTCCCTGCTTGTAGACGGCATCCTGGTCTCTCTGGGGGCCACGAGGTGCCGCAGGGTGGGGAGGGAAGGGGAAGGTCACGCTCCCCCCTGGAGCAACGGGTAAAAGGAAAAGCCTCATGCCTGGGGACCCCCATTCCCTATCCACCTTCAATGTTCGTCACAGATACATTCCTGTGTCCCCTGCTCTAGGTGACCTTGCCTTGGCAGGGGGCTTGGACAACATGATCTCCAGAAGCCCCTTCTAACCCTAACAATTCTATGATCCTGTGAAATAATATTTTCTTTTACTGTCCAATACTTTTTGTGCACAGCAATCAGTTCACAACTTGCAAAGGCAACAGAATGTAAACATTTCCTTAATGATCGAACAATTTAAAACAAACAAAGCAAACATGAGCACCTTTCCCTCCTGGGATTCAGCATTTACTTTACAGCTCTACAGATTAGCAAGAACCTGGTCCCTGAAGGTTCAGAGAGCTGGGACTGATCTAAGAGGTTACAGTGTTGTTGCATGTAGATGTTGCTATGCTGGAGACCCCTTCATTGCATCATATAATGTAAGGAAATAGGTGCATTGGTGCTGCGAATAAAATCCATCCAAAGAAGTTCCTCAAATAGTGCTTGAACAAAACATGCATAATCTTTTGCTTGTTCCACATGAGGTCTTTCAATGGGTTTTCCAACAATTCAGGTATGAAGGGAAAGCAATTCTAAAGAATATGTACTTTTCTTCACTTAGCACATTACATTATAAAAACACAGAAATCTGACCTAGCGTCCACAATCTTTGAACCTTCTACAACATTCCAGAATTTTTCATTGACAGAACAAGCCAGCCATGAAGTGGACAGGCCTATACCATTCATCTACAGAGTAACACTGCTTTACAAGTTTGCCTCTTGCTTTTTCTTTTTTTTTTTTCCTGAAAGTATACTTATCTTCCGTGTAAACAGCATGTATGAATGTACATACACAAGCTATATATATATACACGTGGGATAGATACTTTACAATTCTGTTGTACCTTACAATCATGACCCAAAATGTCAACATTTACAATACATATTTTAATTTAATATATTAAAATGAAAATTTTCACTTCTTAGGTACAAAACACATAGATTGGTATTCAAATGAGGTAGCATTCCTGGTGCTACAGAACAGAAAAAGAGTGGGTTTAAATACTGTTTGTATACTGTATGTGCTTAGAGTTTGCTGCTTAGAAATTATTTTAAACTGCCCTAACCACTGGCTGTAACTGAGTATAGCAACCTATTCCTTGAAGAAGCTCAAGATTCTCAGGACTAAAAAAGAAAAAGCACAAAACCCTCAACTCAGACAGTACTAGAAGCATCTCAATTAGGCCTGTGTCATTTAAACTATGTACCATTAATGCAAGAACTGCCTTCCACAGGCTCACCACCACAGGAACAAGCTGCTCATGTCACTGCCAATCCATTAATTTTTCTTTTGGAATACTAGGGATACTTCCTCAACTACTGGAGTGTCTTACAAGTGAAACATGTACATCCTGATATATATTTTAAACCTAAGTAAGAAGCTGAATCATAGGAATCACAGAGTCACAAAATAGCTTGGGTTGGAAGGGACAGTTCTTCCATCTCTTCATCTCATAAGGTTAACCTTCATAAAAAGCAAACTACAGGAGAAAGAAAAAGAAGCAATAAAAAATTGCAATGGGACAGACATATTAGCCATGTAGGAAAAAATGCATATGTCTGAATAGGACTGGAAAAGGGGAACTCGGTTACTATGGATGTAATAAGAAAACTTTGCAACTTTTATCTCCTAAAAAATTCTGATCAAGTGTTAACTGCTCACAGACATAGGAGGCCTCTCCTATCACTGTGTTCCCTATCAGTCTATTAGAGTGACCACACTGGATCCAGAAATTTGAATGACTGCCAAAAGGTGATAGAACACTTCACAAAACACATCTCAGACTCCCTCAATCGGGAGACAGAAGAGATGTCACGTGGAGACAGTCATTCTCCTTTAGTCCACAGCATTTACATTAAGCAGGATGCAAGACTTAAGTCCAAATAAATTCTGCCTCGTTTCCCTTTCACTGAGGGAAAGAAAAATAAGAATCCCATGGCTGACATTGGAATACTGCATTTCTGTACATGCCACAGAGGTGTTTTGAAATGATTGCTGAAGCAACTCGTGGTTTTCAGAGGCAAATTCTAACAATAGGGAACACTAAGGACTAGATTTAAAAATACTAAGGCACGTAACTCCTACTAAAAGCCATGTTTCTGAAGTGTCTAAATACCTTTACAAGTAATCTGATCATATTGAATATTTCTCCTTTCTTGCATTAGATGCAGTCTGCAGAAACAAACAGTAAATATGCGTTCATGTTTGCTGTCTTCTTTCTTCATAGAAATAAGAGCACTGGAAAATTTATTTTCTTTTTGTGAGAGCCAATTTCATTTTGGGCTATTTCCACAGACTACATCTAACAGAAGAGAAGAAACGTTAGAAAGATACCCAATCAACTGGAGCATCTTGGCATTTGAACTGCATGTTAGGAAAGTACAGGATTATTTCATATTAGGCACCACTGCAACAGGGATAAAGGCATGATTTTCTGCTGAAGCCCTGTCATGTTTTGTATGGATAATTCACTGAATGCACCAAATTGCACTGTAAAAAAAAGAGGCAAAGTCTGAAATCCAGCTACACTTGACTCTATTTCATGTAAAAGCAGTTATTGCCAGTTTTCAATACTACAATCAACAATTCTCCAAAGATCCTCATTAAAACAAATTTCTGTGAGATAGGGCATCTACATATAAATACAGCTTACCAAGTATTGCAGTGTTTTCCCTGATGCTTTTATAGGCTGTTTGCACAAAACTGAAGCAGGCTTAAAATAAGCCACCTGTAAAGGGTTATTTTACCAACAGTACTAGAAATAGACACTTCAAGTGTGGGTGAACGAAGTGTGAACCATATGGGATGTTGCACAGATTTGAATTGGGGACTCTCTCTCCCCAAAAGAACTGAAGTCAAGGCATGTTCCATATGCATCTTGGAAGTTTAAACACTGTGTACAGCTACTGACAGTTCCCTTTTTATCAGGTGAACCTGCAGTAAATTCATTTTGCAGGCATT
This sequence comes from Myiotriccus ornatus, assembly GCA_036023395.1. Taxonomy (NCBI): domain Eukaryota; kingdom Metazoa; phylum Chordata; class Aves; order Passeriformes; family Tyrannidae; genus Myiotriccus; species Myiotriccus ornatus. The sequence goes on along the minus strand of JAYRBT010000082.1, from coordinate 29,467,557 downwards.
GGATAAAGCAGGTTAAGAGATCATTGTTAACTACATATATTTAAAGGATGAAGCTCTGCAGAGAATGCCCATTATGGGCAAATATGACTTTGAAGCAAAAAAGAAAAACAACAGAATACCATTCACAGTCTTTTTTTTTTTAAAGAAGCAATTGTGGAAAAGCAGAAATTAATGACTAATTACAAATATTAGTAACTAAAATGTTATAAAATGCCTATTCACATCCAATCACGATTAACCAGTTTATTAATAAAAAACCACAAAAGTATTTTAAATGCACTGCAGGATAATACTGGCTTTACAATTCAACTGCGATCAGTTATTCCCAAAATAGCTTTTTATGCCTGTATAGCCATTGTCCTGTTTTATCATATCATATGAAGTGCAGTTGGCGTATCAGTCACTTATCAAATTCAATTCATTGACACAAAGAATGATGTACTTTCCAATACAGCATCGTGTTCTGGAGGAGATAAGGTATAAATAAAAACAAACTGACCTGGTGTTGTGGAGCTCATTGTTCTTAATGGAATGGTATCTTGTAGACTGTGTAAAGTAAACTGTGGCAGAAGTCGTTCAGATTTTGAGATTTTTCCAGAAGCGAGGTAATTCTGAGTAAAGAAGAAAAAACACCTTTGACTATACACTGACAACATAATATTTTTAATACATTATAATTATGTCAAACATTTAAACTGAACTATATTTAAAATCTCTCACCCTGAAGGTTCTTTCTATCATGTACATTTTGCTGCAAATCCAAGAGCTGATGAACACTGAAAACAAGAATAACATTTAAAAATCCTCAAGCTTCAGAGGAGTCCAGATTCAAAAAGAAATTTGCATTGCAGCCCATCAACATCACATAAGAATACCAGAAAGTAAAGGATGAACTGGTCCTTTTCTTTTCCTCTATGATCAGGGCACCATATAAAATAGAAAACTTGAGGAAGAAATATCTGGATTATATCCTTATGGTTTAATTCATAGTTTTACTGTAGATGTCTGCAGTCAGCATCGAAACATGAATGTACAGAAATAGATCTGCATTCAAAAGTCTTTCTGGAATAGCTACTACTTTCCTAAGCTCCCATGTTTGAACAGCTCATGAATAGAACTTGTTGAAATAATTAGCATAGTTGAATGGATCTCCCACGACTAGCTAATGAAATCTCTGACACCACGAAGACAGTTGCTAATAGTGTGGGCTGCTCGAGAGTAGGGCAAGAAAGGTTCTGCAATTTGGCTGAATCCTTTTGCAGTCCTGCGACTTTCTCAGTTCAATGCAGAAGCAGAGGCAAAAATGTTCCTCTAATACTCCCATCTGCTGAAAGTTAAAAGCTGCAGAGAAGAGGCTTTCAGGCAACTAAAATATATTTTCATTCAAGCATGATATAAACAGAATCGTGAGAGAGAAAGAAGGTTGTAGTGCATTACGACTGCGACTATCCTATTCAGCCACTGTTCCTAAAGCATCTAAGTAGTCAAAGATATTCTTAGTGCTGAATATTTTAGCAGTTTTTGTCACTTTTTTTAAGGCACCAACTGCACATTTAGTTTCAAGCTGAGCTCAGCCAAATTCCAGATAGTAAATTACATTTTAACCAAGTATAATCACTTAAGTTTAGCATCATTATCATTCAAGAAAGGAAAACCACACATCTAGACAAGTAACTTCTGCTTTTATGCCCCATAAAGCAAGCTGGACATACACTGCTCAACTGGGGATGATATTTGGACACATCTAGCACTCCAACAGACAGCACCTGTAAAACCAAAATTCATCCTTCATGAAAATCCTAATTACTTTGCCTTGCTTACCTGATGTGTCAAAATTTATCAAATTCATCAAATACCGGATGGAACTGCTATTAAACTGAACAGATTCTACAGTTAACCTAATTTAAAACCTGTATTTGGGCACATTCTTACTTTGACTGAGGCAGGTGTACAGCTCCAAGATTCAACAGTATAAGGACAACCAACATGCAATTGAGGAGTTTTAAGATTCTATTTGATTTTAGAGAGCTCATTATTATCTTAGCAGCTACAAAGATCGTGAAGAAACACTTTCCAGTGAATCCAACATCCATTCATTATCCAGCCGCAGACTGGACTCTGCAGTATGTCTCAAAGTAGAGAATGGATATTAATGCTTCACTATGGACTTCAGAGGAGTGAATTTTCAGTATACATTTAAAATAAACATAATATTTTTGGGCATTAGGAAAACCATGGGTATTAGAATTTGGCAATATTCTAATATTCTAAATTCACTTAAATTACGATAGCTAAAACTATAATTATGTGTAAGTTCATTTTATGTGGCCCCTCCCACCCTAATGGATATCTGAACCTAGTATGACTAGAGGACGTGTAGTCAGTTCAGACTGCACTCTCAGATGGCTAAGCTTTCTCCTCGCAAACAAATCTTCACCTTTTTTCACCAATAAGGGTAATTGCAAGTAATTTGGATAGTTGTATGTGAGAGAGATCAGTAGATATGATTGGCATGCTCCTGTCAGTGGAAATATGAAATTTCACACTCAAAACAGTGGTCCCATCAATCCTGTATTGGGTTATGGATAACAGCTTTCCTGAAACTGTAGAAAGAAGATGCTTCATAGCTCTTCCCTGCTCTTCTGGAGCAAGGAACACTTACCCTTGAAGAAGAATTAGATTAGGGAAGATTTAAACAACCTGGATACACAAAAGTTTATGTGACCTGACGGGATGGATGCTCCCCTGAGTGCTGAGGGACCTGGACAGTATCACTCCAAGGCCACTCTCAAAATACCTTTGAAAGGTCGTGACTATGGGAGGTTCAAACAGACTACAAGAAAGCAGACATCACTCCTGTCTTCAAGAAGGACAGGAAGAAGAAGACAGAGAACTAAAGGCCAGAACACACCACCCCAATTTCTTGGAAGGTGATGAAGAAAATAATACTGGAAACAATTTGCAAGCATGTGAAGTACAGGAAGGCGATGGGAAATAGGCAGCATATATTTAAGAAGGAAAATCATGCTTGGCCAACATGATAGCCTTCTCCAATGAAGTAGTTAGAACATGGACAAGCTGAGAATGTTGTTCATCTTGACTTTAGCAAAGCTTTCAGCACTGTCCCCAGAACACCCCCAAAAATTCTGAAACAGAGATAGGAAAGTGGACAGCAGGGGTGGCTGAAAATTGGCTGCGCCACCAGGCTTTTAAGAGTTTTGATCTGCAGGCCAAAGTCCAGCTAGAGGCCAGTCATTTTAATGGAGCCCCCAGGGGTCAGTACTGGTGCCAGTATTGATTTCATTAAGGACCTGCCTCATGGTGCAGAGCGTAACCTCAGCAATTCCACAGACAGTTCAAAAGTGAAAGGAGTGGTTGACAGAGCAGATGGTTGTGCTGTCATTCAGAGGGACTTCAACGGGCTAGAGAAAATGAATCTACTGAATGTATGTACTGAGGTTGGGGGAAGGGGGTGGGTGGCAGAAAAAAAAAAGTGAGAAACAGAAGGAACACCAAGGTCAGAGGAAAAAGAGGTGTTCCATTGCAGAGCAGCTAGGCAAAAAGAAGTGAAGAAGAAAGAGCAAGACTCTTCTTAGTGATCCCTAGTGACAGAAGAAGAGTCAATGCGCACAAACTGAAATATGGGCAATTCCATTTAAACATTACAAGGCACTTTTTCAGTGTTACTGAGGTCAAACATCTCAGGAACAGGCTGGCCAGTGAGTTTGTTGAGTTTCAATCCTTGCATATTGTGCACAACCTTGGGCAACCTGCTGTAGTTGACCCAGCCTTGAGGAAGGGTGTGGACTAGGTATCTCCAGAGGTCTGAAGCTACTCTATGATTACATAATGTGGAACGTCAGGATTTTTCCTTTTCAAGATCATCATAGACAGCATCAGCACAGAATGGTCATTGTTGTTAAACCTACTGAGAATAATTCCTGTATAAGAAAGCATTCTGCTGGGATCCCCATAAAAAGATTTCCGTTAAGGAATTCTGTAAAATCAACTGCACTGGTAGTCTTATATTTAATGAAGTGAAAGTTGGCATCCTTCCGGATACTCTATTTCCATATATTACTTGTAAATGCAAAGCTTTCACTAAGCTGAATGTTGTTGTTCAGGTTCAATTTTAACAACTTCTTGCAATTATGATATAAGGCTCATATTGTCAAAGCTCACATTAAGAACCATGAAAAATTCCACATCAGCATATACAGAATTATATTCACAACACTGACACTCTCATGCAAATACACTTCTACTGATAAGTTGACATACTTAATTCCTTTCCTTTTACTGAAGGAATGTCACATTGCAAAATTAGGCATGATAAATGGCAGTGCCACATATTTTTTAATGCTAGCCCTGAACCAAAGGGAAAAAAGCACAACACTGGCCACTGTACATTAAAATTCATGTGAGGTACTATGCTCATTGAGTGGTGCATTTGTACTCCACCTCCACCCACAAAAAACATCAAACAATTCCTAATCAGACAAACCCTGAAGATGCTAAGGTACAGCAAGTGTCTCCAGAATTTAGTATAGACTGACTGCACTTCCTAAGGCACTACATTTTAACTGAATGATACTTCATCCTTTACTCATTATTAACTCAGAATATTAGGTTATAACACAATATACAGCAAACTAACTTCTATCTTCAAATATATCACTGGAGGTGATGCTACACATCAGTGACTTGCATTTGCTCACCCAGGAACCTTCCCTTTTTTCTTCAAAGGAAATTCAACAGTTCTTGTGCTCCAAGGACTGATGCACCTTTGAAATTGCTACAGAAGGACAGTGCAAGATGGAATGTAGGTCTTCATGCCCACCAGCCACCATAAACCTTGTTTCTCATGACTACATGTAGGTAGAGTATTTTCAAACACAAGTGAGCATTTCAAGTTAATACTATTCCTTTAAACTGTCTTCTCTCGCTGTGTCATCCCAAAACTATATTCACTGACTATATTTTTTCTATCTTGTGCCTATACCTCAAAATTCTTTTGGGAATCGAGTTTCTGAAATAGGATGCAGTAAATACAAATTAACAGAACTCCGATGAAAAATACATTCCTACTTCTATTTCCCCTGTTCTCAAGATGAATTTTTCATGAGAACTTCTGAAATGAATCCATAGTTTTCAAAACTACATCCTGGAGATATCTTCCAGATATTTCTTTTGGAGGAGGATTTTTTTACCCAACTCCATAATAACTCTATTTGTAAAGGAGTTTAGAAAATCCTTATGAAAGATTCTGCAGATATAGAATTATACACTTCATTAAATTCTGAACATGACAGGTCAGCACAACTAATAACACATCAAGTCGATTCTCTGCTGCATATACTGTTTTAAAATAGCTTTAAGTTACTTACCAACAAAATTGTTGTTTGGAATTGAAATCAAAATGTTGGAGGTCATTAGCCTGAAGTGTCACTAAAAAGGAAAAGTAATCACTTCTCACATCTAACAGCTTGTATGCTAAAAAACTAGGTATCTAAAACAGTTGTCAGAATTGGTATAAATTCTCTTTCCCAATGAGCAGTTTAGCAAAAAGCTCAATTAAAAGAAATGTGAAAGGTTAAAAAAAAAATAAACCAAAATAAACAGTAATTGTTCTCTACAGAACATGAAAAAGATTATGGTTAAAAAAGAATACCACTTTTAAATGAAAGATATTTTACCCCAAAAAAATTACTGAATAGGTAATCACACTGTGTATAATGAAAATCAGATTTTAAAAAAGATCAAGCTATAGCTCTTCAAAAAAAATGAGAACAAAAAAAGCATGACAACATAAAGACTGGAAGACAAATCTCAAAGAACTTTTACTTAAGTGATTTGCACCCATGTAAGCCAAACCCTGAGTGCCAAATCCAACCCTTCTAACCTTGTATGAAACTTCTAAATTTGATTAGGAAGAAAGCTGGCATATGGGAAAGGTGTTAAGGTGTTAAAGAATGGTGTGAATTTTAACACAAAGGACTTAAAGACATCAGTTCCAAGAGCAAATGGCTATTCTGATTGGTTTACAACTGTAAAATAAGAAAAAGCTAAACTAAAATCAGGACATTATGCAGCATGTGCTATTATGCAGTGACCTTTATATGCAAATACAGCCCAGATTTACTTGCAGCATTTCCAATAGATACTGGGATATATAACTGCTTTCAGTGAGAATTTAATGGTTCCATAGCAAAGCCTTCGGAATCCAGAGCTCAGTGCGGGATTAAGTATTTTACCGTAAGGTGTTCAGGCATCTTATTCTTAATTAGGTATCTACTTAAAGACTTTTTGAAGTCTATAACAATTTTGCAGTACATACCTTTGGAGGTTCAGTATTAACTAACCACTCTAGCAACAAGTTCTAGACTGTGATACTCTTTATATTTCCCCAGCAAAGTAATTTTTTACATTTTGCCTAACAGAAAAGTACCTCTTACAGAATCCGAAAAAAATTCTCAGCTATACTGCTAACATATAACTATTTCTTCTGAACAGCAGGTTAAATCCTTATACTTTTCCAATTACTCACATGCAATATTCAGCAGTGTTATACCTCACACATGCTGTGAGCACACTGCTCGCGCTGTTGTGAGAGGCTCAGACTTCTGTCCAGTAAGAGAAATCCCCCTTCCCGAAACTCTCTTAAGCAAGCAACAGAGCTGTACAGCCATTCTGCCAATCTCTTCTACACTCACCATCTACTACAGAGATGAAGCAAAAACAAGATTTCTAAAAAGCAAGATGAGATGATGTCTTCCACCAAAAAAGAATCCAAGGCCTCAATCAACAAAAATAAATAATGTGCTGCTAAGCTGCTGGCTGGACTTCTGCTATGCCTATTACATCAAATTGGCACAAACTTCTGCTCCATTTCCCCGTGAAGCCGATTAGAAATATGATATAGCTAAAATAAAATAAAAAAAAACCCAACCTTTTTTTGAGCCTCATTAGGTTTTGGAACTTGTTCACCATGCAGCTGCTGCAGCTTAAGTTGTCCTGTCTCCCTTCTTTATGCCAGTCCTTTGGCTGGGCCAAGAGGAATGCACATCCAGCTATGCCCTGACAAAGTAAGAGCTGAACTACAAGATTCATCCTGCACCATTTTTTTAGAAACCATTACTGGCTTTAATTGAAATATGGGGGGGGGGGGAATAAAAACACCACTTAGGAGATGGCTGTGCCCTGCCTGTGCGAACTGCCATGCCACACCCCTGTTCCCTGCGCTTCAGGTCGCTCGCACTCACTGGAGATGTTTATATAGCCCTCTCGAGCACCAGCTAACGAGCCTGTCCTACCCCTTCTCTCACCTGAGTCAGTTCCCGAGGAGCAGCCAAGCCCAGGTAGGTTATAGTAGAGGGAAGGAGAGAATGAGGTAGGTTGTTTATTCTATGTCTGAATATACATAGAACTAAAAACACCACTTCAAAACACATTCTTAATAAATAGTTCTACATAAGAAGTAAAAGTTAAGCATGCAAACTTTCACCATTCATGAAATTAAAATACAACTTTTCCCATGGGTTCAGGTAACCCAACATAATACAGAGCACTAAAACTACAAATTTGTTCTTTCAGAGGAAGTAAACAGACCACTTCTAAAATCCTTTGAGCCTATGATCTGTAGTCCACAGTATTTCAGCTGTGGCTTGTATTTGCCTTTTCACCAGCTGAAAACTAAATTTCTTTCAGCAACCCCCCCTACTTTTCTCTTAAACTGAACTGTATTTCAGCTGCTATTGCACCTGGTTGCACAGTATGGTGACTAACATATAGCTACCAATAAAGGACTTTAGACAGTGACACAATTTTCCCCTATTCCTTTTTTACTCTTATCTTTTCAAGTCAAGGGCAGTACAACCAGTTTTTGTGTTTTAAATTTAATCTGAGATGCACAGCACCTGAACATTCACGGAAGTGAGACTTTGTAACTAGAATGTATCAGAACATCAAAGCTTCCTTTACACAAAAATGCACTTTTGCATTTCTCCAACATTGTACTTACTTAGAGTAACAGAACACATCTCATGAAATAACTCAGTATGGAAGTCTGTCTGTCTTAGACTCCACAAGAAGAAACTACTTATCTGGAAGAGAAAGCCTCCAAAGGGAATCTCAGATGCTTGGCCTGGGATCTGAACTGCCCTCTGAAGGAATCGGTCTTGCTTTCCTTCTTAGCTCTTAAAGGAAACATGAGGGTATGTGATGGTTAAGTCAAAAGGAAAAAATTTAATAACATTTTAGAAGAGCAGCTTCATGTAGAAACTTCCTCAGACATTATAAAAATTTAATTTGGAATCATCAGAAATTACTTTCAGTATAACTGTTTGCATTCTTTTCACTTAGATATATGGTAATAAAGTTTTCTTGGTTTTAAGACAAAAGGACATACTCTCCCGCACTGAAACTTTCCTTATTATGTAATGATTAAACACTTTGATGTGATCAAAAAGCTAAATATAAACACTTGGCAATATCACCACTGCCTTCAAAAAGGCTAGAGTGAACTCACAGCTAAATACCCTTGAAAAATCCAAATCCATGTTAGACTGTATGTTTATATAGCGATATTAGCATGGATAATCATATTCAAGAGAATCTGATTTGCAAACACTTCATATTTTTAGAACACAATATGTCTCTGTAAGCTTTGCTTTGACACTTGGTTTGGATGAATCCAGACAAACTTCAGGGTGAATCACCATTTTGCTGCTCCCCAACCTTTCCACAGAGGCTAAAAAACTGTTCTTGGTTTCTACTGAACCACTTTTGCTACTTCCATTAAATTAGGACCTAGATGTCCCATCCAGGATTCACACCATTTAGTAAGACATTTGATACTGCGTTATTTAACAGAGCTTTAAACGTTATCAAAACTTTTCTGAAATGTCAAATACGGAAGAGCTCTTACACCATGCCTCAGTGGACTTGAATTAGTACATTCACGTGGACTACAAAATACAGCTCTCAAACTTGACCTTTCCATGTGTACCACCTTCTCCTCTACAGAAATAGTACCCAGTCTCTGATGCATTCCTTCAGTGACACAGGCATATTCAAAAACCTGTAGAAGTGTTACCTCATTTACAGTTAAATTATTATACTCTTCTATACTTACATATATTTCTGATTTTTGGAAATCTAAGCCATTTACGATATATTGTTTCAGGAAAAAAATTTAAAATGCTTTCTGAATTTTATCTCTTATTGGCTTTAAAATATTAATCTGAGAAATGAGTATTTGAAGAAAATATAAAGCAGAGAACTTGAAATCTGCAGGCCTATTTGGATCGTTGCCAATACTGACTTCTACCAGACAGAAAATTTTCCAAAGAAATAAATAGTACACAGGAGTAAGACATGCAAAATACAAACTAATGACAGCTTTATTGTAGGTCAAAAGAATACAAAGAAAGAGAAGCACCTACAAATAGGTAAAACACAAGCCAAGAATTACGGCAATCATCTACAGAAAGCAGCCAGCTACTTCCATTATGTAACACAGAGACCCCAGGTGAAAACACTATTGTCTTGTGTTTATGTAGCACCTAAAGAATTCCTCCTGCAAGGACCTTGGAACATTTGCCAGGAGACAAAGCAGAAGGGGACAACACAGCTCAGTACAGGCACCAAGCACAATCATGAGTGGGGACTGAGATCTTTAAGATTTTTACAGAGTGATTAGGTCACACTAATGAGAGAATCAACACAGAAGAGGGTCTGTAGGAACACAGAACTTGTTGGCAAGCTTAGCAAGAAGTAGAAGCACCTCTAGGTGGAAATTTTTCCTAGTTGTGATTCATTACATGAGATGCAGTCCAGTGTTATTTTACGCATTAAAAGTAACTGACACGAGTCAAAATTTTTCATTATGATGGAAAAGTGGGTTTATCAGCTTAGAAGTAAAAGGATTTTTGTCTTTATTACCATCAAGAATCCTTCAGCTTTTGTTGCTTAACAGCGAAGTAGTTTTCTGTTCATCGAAAACAAGTTTCAGTCAAATTTTCCTCAGGAAACGCATATAGTTGGCCAGAGAACATATGAGTCATTGAATTTTCTCAAAGATTGGACAATTTTTTTTTTACTTGAGCTTACATTAGGCTTTAATTTTGGCTTTTCAATGTCCAAAGAACTACTACCACGAGGTGTTTAATTATTCAAACTGTTATTTGCAGTGTTTGATAAGCAACAAATTTTGTATAGGTTGTCTTACAAGAAAGTAAACCTTTCACTAAAGCTGATGGTTTGAAGAACATTTACACTGAATGTTCTTTGACAATAGATTTCTTTACTGGAGAGCTTTACTTGTTTTCACAAGACAAGTTTTAATTCTAAACTGACATTTTTTAAGGGTATGATTCAGCAGAGACTAAATGATATATGAAAGTTTGATTAATACTTTGGCATTTTCAGCAGTGGAATCCAAGAAAACAGACAGTTATATTGGATCACATGTAGAAGTCTGAAAATTATTTTCATCTTGATTAGTTTTCTGTGATTTCACCAATGTCACTGGGAAAATAAACACTGCCTTTGATAATTTATGCACTAGTATTATAATACATCCTTCCTACTGGAACTTGCCAGCCACAATGGAAGAGACTTATTAATGCACGTGAGTGATGACTTCAACTCACAAAGCAAAACTTGCTGACCTCTGATGCAAATGCGTATTTGGCAATAGCACCAGGACACAATAAAAGGGAAAGCTAATGACATTCATAAAGGTTATGGAAAAGTAAGTCTTGTGGAGGAGAAGGGAGGAGGGGAACCCAACACAACCCACATTTTGACTGAGCTCTTGTCCACTCTTGCTCAGTGTCTGAGGGTTGAGCAAATAAAATAACACCCAACACACATCAAACCAATCAGCTGGTTTTGCCCCAAATGATTACTATGGATATACGTATACTTGCAACTATTTTTAATGCACTTTTTTTGTACATACATTTAGTTACTTTTTGTACATACACTTAATTACAAGGTGCTTACACCTTTTTAAATCTCAGAGGCAAATATCAGCTATCAGTTACCAAAACAAAATGTTTAAAAATTTTATCTAGCAACAAGCTCCTGATTTCATAAAATTAATTCTATATTTATGCACTTTTGCATCTAGTTACATACATACAAAAATAATGGACTTCTTACCAAGTGACTCAGTTTCCCTTCTTGTTAGGGTTGCAACTGTGGCAAGTACTCTAGTCTAAAAGATTTCACATGCACAGGCGTTTCTTCAACTGTGTAGGCTTCTTCTTTCAACACTCGAATTCAGTTTTGAATTGCAGATTTCAATACCACAAGAAAAATCACAGCTAAAACCACCAAGTTTCATGAAGACTTGGGGGACAAAAAGAAGAAAAAAACAGACAAGAAAAGACACATACACAACAGAACAAAGAACCCAAAACCACTCTTCTGCACATACAAAAAAATCCCACTTGATTCAGGTCGAAACAAAAGCACAACAAGCAAAGACAGGGCAAAAGATGACTCAATGCTTGTTCTCAATTAAACAAGCAACCCTGACTGGATGAAAACAGTTGGAATTAATGGTTTTGGCAAACGCTTGACAAGGAGTGCTGCAGAACATTGCACCTGCCATCATAAACATATGAAACATATAAAGATGTTGTTTAAATACATTAAAAAGCTTGATTATTTTTCTTCCTGCTCTTTCAAAATCAGCAATCTGAATATCCATGGAAGAGGCTGCATTTGTGAGATCTGGGGGTCCTCATTGATGGCAACAATGTGCCCTAGAAGCCAATAGGACCAAGCATGTCCTGGGGTACATCAATACAAGGAAGTCATCAAACTATTAGAGTTTGTCCAGAGGAGGGTGACCAAGATGGTGAAAGGCCTTGAGGGTCAGACCTGTAAGTCTTGCCCTGTAAGAGCAACTGAGGTCACTAGGTTTGTTCAGCTTGGAGAAGAGAAGGCTGAGGGGCGTCCTTCTCATAGCCTACAGCTTCCCCAAGGGGAGCAGTGGAGGGGGAAGTGCTGGTCTCTCTCAGGGCCAAAAGACAGAGCATGAGGAAATGGAATGAAGATGCATTAAGGGAACTTCTGTTGGACATTAGGAAAAGGTTCTCCACTGAGAGTGATCGACTGACCAGGAACAGGCTCCCCAGGGAAGTGATTGTGGCAGAGGTCAAGGAGTATCTGGATGATGATCTTAGTCATACGGGTTAGTTATAGGGTCCCTTCCAACTTGGGACACATATATTCCGTGATTCCATGTTCAATTCAGTCGGTGCTTCTCAGTTTGTTAAGGACAGGAACTTTGAGCGCTCAGACATGAAAGAAGATTTTGGTTTTATTTCTTTTTTTTTGTTATTCTGTAGGAATGAACAGGTTTGCAAATGTCGACCATTCAAAGACAATCACAAAATTCATTTTATGGTTCAGTGAGACTATTCCTCCTGCTGTTGCCTCTAAAATAGGTAAAAAAATAGCAAAAGCTATTACCTTACACAAAAAAGATTATTTGTCCCTGCCTTAGCAGGAAGGTAATGTAGCACTCAGTCTGTGATTTATCCAAATCTATCACACATTAATCACAAACATTAGACAATGCAATGCTTTTAATTACTGCTGCATAACTTTAAGAGACTGATAGAATTTGAAACTGAAAGGGAAATATGTCATCTTTAAAAAAAAGATTTTCAGCTTGTAGAAGCAATTCTAAATCAAACCATCACCTGTCAGATTAACATAAACAAAACTAATGTCAAACAAAATAGGACATTTCTTAAGCCTTTGGGACTCAAAGTGCACAGATGGTTTAGCAAAGGCACAGAGGCAGGAAGGGACACAATACATGGGGGGAGGGGGAAGTGGAACAGAACTGGGCTCCCAGCATATGTCTGGGGGTAGCAATGTGACAAACAACTTTTCTATGGAACTTTGAGCAAGACGGACCTTCCAGTAGTAAGGGGAAAAAAGAAAAAAGAAGGGCACATAAGCATAAGTCACTTTGGTAACCATATTTCTATAGTAAAAGTTAATGAAAACGGTCCTAGATTTTTTCCCACAACAAGCAAGAAGCATAAAAGAATATAATTAAAATTATACTGTTACATTTGGATTTGCTGGCAAATTGTTGTAGCAGATACACAAACAGGAAAAGATTTTATATTATTTTTACTGGCAGAGTCCCAACAACCTGTCCACAGACCATGACCACTCATACATCTACCTATTTCCTGCTGCAGACTCCTCACTGCAGATACCTAACTCCTTTTCTTTCGTTACAACACCAAACATACTGAAAAGCATACTGAAAAGCAAGTTTCAACAGAAGCTGAATCATTATGTTTGAGGACATTATGCATGCCATACCACAGACTGGTAAATAAATATCACATTGAAATATTTTCCAGTATATCCAGGGTTCTTTTGACTTAGTATAAAGATACGACTATATTTTCAATTTTATTTTTAAACTTTAATAGCACGGTAATCAAATTCCTCTTGACTTTAGGACACATGGACAATTTCATGGTTAGATTTGTCTAAACAGAGCTATACAAAGTAAAACCTAACACAGAATTCAAAAGGAAGCAAAACAACAAAAAAATAGTCCCTACCCAGCAGAAAATGCCTAACCTAGTTAATTACTAAATAATTAAAACTATTTATTTAGTAAAGACAGACAACTTAAATAAAGGCACAGGCATTCACAATGAGAAAGCTCTTTGTTCAACTTCAACTATGTTTTACTGGCAATATAAAATTTGAGCTTGAAGCAAGTAATTATGGAAAAACTACACTGTCCCACAGCTGGAGGAAGCTACTTTCCTCATAAACATAAAAATCCCAAACCATAAACCTGTGGCTAAAATAGTCTCTGTAAAACCGGATGAGGTTTCCCAAAAAATGAGTGCAGTGACGTCATCTCCTTTCAAAACCCACTCAAATTTTGAGTGAGCCAAATCTCAGGTCATTTCAGGCTTCAAAAACAGCACCAGGCAAATGCAGCATAAGCCTCCTTTTCAAGGATCTCTGGTCTAGCTAAAGATTGAATAAGACTACAAAGCAATATCCCATTTTTGTGACTAAAGATTTTTCTGATTAATGTATCAATTTGGCGTAGTAAAACTAATTGAAATATTAATAAAAAGTAACCATCTACTTGCCTACTTCTAGAAAGACAAGGAGGACCCTGGAAACTACAGGTCTGTCAGTCTCACTTCAGTGCCTGGTAAAGTTATGGAGAACATTATTCTGGGAGGAACTGAAAAATACCTGAAAGACCATGCAGCCATCAGTCACAGCCAGCAGGGCTTCATGAGAGGAAGGTCCTGCTCATCAAACCTTTTATGACAATGTAACCCACCTAGATGGTCAAGGGAAGCCAGTTGATGTAATCTTCTGGGATTTCAGTAAGGCTTTCGATCCTGTCTCTCATAGGATGATTCTGAACAAACTGTCCAGCACACAGCTGGATAAACACATCATGTGGTGGGTGAGCAACCTCACAGGTCGAGCACAGAGGGTAATAGTGAATGAGATAACATCAGACTGGGGACCTTGACACTAGTGGGGTTCTGCAGGGCTCCGTCTTAGGTCCTGTGCTCTTCAACAACCCCATAAATTACTTGGAGGCAGGACTAGAAGGGATACTATGCAAGTTCGCAGATGACACAAAACTAGGAGGAGCTGTTGACTCCCTCAGAGGCACGAAGGCCCTGCAGAGAGACCTCATCAAATTAGAGGACTGGGCAGTCACCAACTGTATGAAGTTTAACAAGGGCAAGTACCAGATTCTGCAACTGGGATTGGGACAACTCTGGATGTTCGTACAGACTGCAGAACGAGAGGCTGGAGAGCAGCACCACAGAATGGGATTTGGAGGGTCGTCATCACTGGGAAGTTGAATCTGAGTCAGCAGTGCCCTGGCAGCCAGGAGGGCCAGCTGTGTCCTGGGAGGCATCAGGCAAAGCATCACCAGCCGGTCGAGGGAGGGGATTGTCCCGCTCTGCTCTGCACTGGTGTGGCCCCACCTTGAATATTGTGTGAAGTTTTGGACACTGCAACATAAGTAAGATATTGAGCTCTTAGACAGTGTCCAAAGGGGGGCAACGAAGATGGGGAAGTCATATGAGGAGTGGCTGAGGTCATTTGGTCTGTTCAGACTGGAGAAGAGGAGACTGGGGGGAGACCTCATTGCAGTTACAACTTCCTTGTGAGGGGAAAAAGAGGGGCAGAGACTGATCTCTTCTCTGTGGTGACCAGTGGTCACAGCACCAAGCTTGACAGAGTTCAAGACGAATTTGGATGATACTCTCGGGCAGATGGTGTTACTCTTGGGAATGGTCCTGTGCAAGGCCAGGAATTGGACTCAGTGACCCTTGTTGGTCCCTTTCAACTCAGCATATTCTGTGATTTTGTAATGATTGAGTATTCAGCTATTTCAGCACTAGTCCACAAACTGACTTTCCAGTAAAATGAAGAATTAGCTTCATGGAATTTATATTATCATGTATGAGTAACTTAAAGCCTTACTGTGGCCCTTCAATATACATAAAGGAGACTTACAAAGAAGATCAGAGAGGTTTCTTACCAAGGCCTGTAGTGACAGGACAAGAGACAATGGTTTTAAACTGAAAGATGGTAGGTTTAGATCAGATATAAGGAAGAAATTCTTTATGATGAGAGTTATGAGATATACTGGAACAGGTTGTCCAGGGACGTTGTGGATACACTATCATTGCAAGAGTTCAAATGCAGGGTGGATGGGGCTTTGAGCAACCTGATCTTCTGAAAGATGCCCCTGCCCATGGCAGATGGGACTAGATGAATTTAAAAGGTCCCTTTCAACCCAAACCATTCAATGATTCTAAGTTCACATTTACATATATTTTTGAGTGTGCAAGAAACTAATTCGATGCTTCCACTAAAAATTTAAAGTTGTTATAGATCTTGGTGTGATGAACTTACTGATGAAACAGCTAACTACTGATAAAACAGCAAATCAATGTGAAGCAGCAAAAAGCCTTATCAGTTATTTACTGCTTTTCTAGCACTACTTTAAGGAACTCCATAAATAATACAGTAAGCACACAACTGAACCTATGCTGATAGATATTAACAGGATGTAGCCTTTTCACTTTTTAGAGATAAAAAACAGCTGTGTAGATGCTGCAGCTATGCAGCACATGCACTGCATTAGTTCATTAATATTGTTCAGTTTAATCACTTTACAAACTTTTTTTTGTAATACCTAGAAAGACAAAAAAGATGCATTTCCCATTATCACTGACAAAGCCTTAGAAAGCTGGCATGCTAAATTTTCATCCTCTTTTTTTTTTTTTTAGTTTATCTAGGAAGAAAACCACTTTCTTAGAGTCAGGTAAAAAGATCCAGCTACAGCCAGTCAAGAAAAAATAACCCCAAAGCTGAGAAACAGAAGACAAAAGAGGACATGGAAAAGGTTTAGAGAATTTGTTAGGCTGCCAGTAGATGATGTAAGGAACTGAGCTTTATCCCAAGATATGCCTTCAGCTAAAATAGTCAATTATTATGATAAAGAGACAAGGAAAAGAATCAGTAAGTAAAAGTTTTAATGGTGCACAGAAACGCAGAATTTCCATTCAGAAATAAATGAAAGTATGACAGCATCAGCTTGGAGCAAGAGGGACAGGAAAAAAATAAAAAATAAAATAAAGGCAACTCATAAAGTAGGCAAATCAAAGAATCCTCAGTTTCATGTACTTTTTTTAAGTTTAAATACAGCAAGATAGTAAACATTTCAATTTCAGCAGGCAGAAAATGACAAGTACATTTATCAATGCAATAATAAAAATTCAACCCTGCTGAAATCTATGGCAGTGTTCTACTACTTCCATTTCATAACATTTATATATTTATTGACACAGTTCAAGTTCTGGACAACAAAAAAAAAGAAGTAGTATCTATCACCTGTTTCAAAATTTCATGCCTTTTTATCCTTACCTTAACAAAAATAAAAGATCTTCACACACAGACAAAAAAAACAGTCAAAGTGCCAAGACCCAGGAAAAAGTTCTGTCTTTCCTCTTTGTCTAGTCTTATGACTAATTGTGGTAGGGAAAAGTAACGGATACTGATAACCCACCAGAAGTGTGGTTTTTTTCGTGATGCACTGCATATAGCAGGAAAATCAGGCAAAAAGTTCAGAAAGAAAAATGATAGATTTCCCTCAAGTAATACAATACCTTTTTCAAGTCAGGAGTATCCACTAATATTGTTAAAGAGAAAGACACTTTCTCCTTGGAATTCGGAGGCTTTCATTACCTGTGTTTAGGCACAGAAGTCACAATTAAATGCAAGCATCTGCCAAAGAAAATACATTACAGACTACAGCAGCTGCTTTGAGGAAAAATATGTACTATTACTGTTTCTTTGCCACAATAAAACCTCTGTTATGAAAGAGAAGCATTTAAAGCTACAGCTCTGCTTCCTCAAAATGAGAAACAATGTCAGTGTTACATACAATCAACTAATTTTAATATTTTTCTTCTTCAGATCATGCTTTATGAACTTTCCATAATTCCATTCTTTACTGGCACATTCCGACTCCCAGATGACATGTATTCAACCGGTTTTGTGTCCCAGGTGTTCATCCAGCACCACCTTCTACCTGGGCTTCTCTAATCAGCTTCAATCCCAAACATATTTTGCCTGGTTAACCCTATGTCAATCTAAGGCATAGGAATAAATCTGTATATTTCTGTAATATCTTTTTCCTGTTATATCTTTTCAGATACCTGTCTATATATTTATTTGCTAAGAATATACCAAAGATGTTCCTATTTAGATGTGCTGCCCAGCCGTCAATCCAATTACTCTGATTTTTAAAAATCCTCTCACTTCAACATTGCCCACTACTGTCACCAAATCCTGTGACTTGCCTTGCCCCAACTATGTTTTTTTCTTTGACTACAGCACTTCTATTATTGCTGAAACACAAGAATATTAAAAGGGTTCCTTCATCTCACATGAGTCACATCAGTAAAGCTGAAGAAAAAGCATAAAAGAAAACTCAAATTCACAACATAAATCTAAGAGCTTTGCTATCTAGGTATGTTTCATCATTGTTTTCTTCAAAAGGTTTTTGTGGTTTGAAAACACATATAAAATTCTCAATCTGTGCCATCTTTGCTTTGAACTAAAACCCTCACCTTCTACCAAGATTATTAGAGAAAATATATTTAACCTCTCTACATTTAAAAAAATCACTGAGTAAGTCTTCAAAGACTAATACTATAATCAAACTGACAAAAAAAGATTAAAAACAGCAGGGTAAGTATCTTTAAATTTAGATAGGCACAGTTCTACTTCTACAGAGCACTGCAGTCTACTACCTGTCACAGGTGCTTTGAAAGGAACCAGTCCTGAGTTTCACTTTGTGTTACTTCAGTGTATGCTGAGCAGGACCAAGTTCTAAATTATGAAATTGAAATTTGAAAGGAACAAACTTCAAAATACATGGCTACATTTAACAGATATGTGTGTTTCTGATAACATCAACTCACAGTATATATGAAATTTAGTTACTGGCTATAACTTGCTTACTGCATTCCATTTGCTGGTGCTATGTGTGCGAGACCTTTCCTCTATGTTAGTATTTAAAATAAATGTGAAAATAAATGAACACAAATTGTACATACCGTATGTGTGACCAAACACATTGTATTCAAAAATATTGCATGTATGTATAGAAGTAATGTATTTCTTTCTTTTCACAAACTGCTTTTCACCATGTGCTTTAATAAATAACAGCTTAAAATTTTTATTTAGCAAAAATAAAAATTTAAAGCTTTGTTCCACACAGTTTTAGGCATACTTTACTACTGAGTATGTTATTTTCATTTACATTAATTTGATTTTTAAAAGGTATAACATATCTTAGAAAGAAAGAAGTTTAGTGCAAAGCCCTGTGAAATAAATCCAAAAAGCATGGCCAGCAGGTCGATGGAGGTGATTCTGCCCCTCTATTCCGCTCTCATGAGATCCCACCTGGAGTGCTGCATCCAGCTCTGGGGTTGTCAGCACAGGAAGGATATCGACCTGTTGAAGCGAATCCAGAGGAGGGTCAAGTAGATGATCAGAAGAATGAAGAACCTCTGCTATAAGGAGAGTCTGGAAGAATTGGGATTGTTCAGTCTCTAGAAGAGAAGGTTTAAAGGTGATCTAACTGTGGCCTTTCAGTAACCGAGGCAGCCGACAAGAAAGGGATTTTTTACAACATGTAGTGATAGGACAAGGTTCAATGACTTTAAACTGAAGGAGGGTAGGTTTAGATTAGAAAATAGGAAGAAATTCTTTATTGTGAGGCATTGGAACAGGTTGCCAAGAGAAGCTGTAGAGGCCCCATGCCTGGAAGTATTTAAGGCCAGATTGGATGGTACTGGTCTAGTGGCAGGTGTTCCTGCCCATAGCAAGGGGTTTGGAACCAGGTGATCTTTCAGGTCCCTCCCAATCCAAACCAGCCTATAAATCTATGATTTTAGGATGAACCAAGTAGAAAAGGTGCAATATTCAAAACTACAAGAATCTAAACATTTTTACAGAAAATACTGTGTTTAAGTATCAGAAGACAAAAAAGCCTTCATGGCTTATAGAAGCACCTGAAAACTGAAATCTCTAACAGTATTTAAGCCACAAATACCGAAAAAGTAATTCTGCTCAGTGCAACAACTTGCCAGAGGTACAACTGTGATATAAAGAAAAAATGCCATGGAAACTACTCTAGGGAACAGTGACCGCAGCATGAATGCTTTTACAATCCATTCAAGAAACTACATAGCACAAAGAAAAAATGAGTTGGGAGAAAGATATTTTCAAAAACAAATGGTTAGAAAGAGGAATTTGAAAGACAAAAGTTTTATTTTTGAAAAAGCAGTCATCCAGAAAATTAAAAGCTCACTTGGAAGAAAGAGGTAAAGAATAAATTTTTTTTTCATCTCGTTATATTCTTACTGTTAATTTCCCAGCAACTGTAGGTGAATTTTGAACTATGAATTGCTGTTTAAGAGACTTAAATTATTTAGATGCATGTGGCTGACTTAAGCCCAGAAAGCTTTGGGCTGTTACTTATCTAAGCCATTTTTAGAAGCTGAATTGAGGTCTTTTTTCACATTATAACCTGGCTGCATATCTACATTTGATAGTGTATCTAATGTAAATGAGATCTGACAGAAGGGATCCATAAACAGCACAGGAGGAAGGATGAATTGTTATGATCACTCTGAACAGAGAAAAGAAGTGACCTCTTCAAGTGACAGCAGTGTAGATCCCTCTATCTAATGAGCTGCAGAGAAGCAGCAGCGATATGAAAAGTTCTTCACCAATGTCCTTGTGGATATGAGCCTTTCCATAGCCCTTGCTGAATACATTGTGTTGTCCTACCTTTTGAATGTTCAATTCAAGAAAGAAATCTGTATCACTTAAAAGACTTTCTAGAAAAAAAAAAAAACATCCAAGGAACAAGATAAAAAAAGTTTGTTGCCACATTGCCAAGCCATCGCATTTCACCCTCCCCTTAGCAATCCTCTACCAAAGCTTGTGTGTGAAAATTAGACAAACAGCCACATTGTTTCTAAAGGAAATCCCTTGGCACAAATCAGGGTGGTACAGATTATATAGCAATGGCAAGGTCTGGGAGCCATATGTGACCGCATTCGGAGGGCCACATGTGGATGTATAATTCTGCTACCAGTAAGATTTCATGGTCATAAATCAGGACAATCAATAACATCAGGTATTCCAGGAGAGAATAGAAAGAAACATTCTAAATTGAAGTTTATAAAAGTTCAGTATCCAGAAATTGTGAGCACTATCCTGGGCTACGCATTAACATCTGCCCCTTCCACATAGAGCATTCAGAGGCTGCCACGAACTCTGGTAGTGTATCCTAGGGTCACCAGAATAACCTTCAGACAACCTCTCCTGCCTCAGGACCTTCTTCCAGACCCATACCAGAGGCACAAGCCTAGAAACAAATTCTTAGAGCACTCAGACAAGTTTCCTGCATGTCACTGATTTCTTCCTCTAAGAAAGAGCAAGATTAAGTTTGTGTCTACAGCTACTAATTTTGCCAGTTGCACAGAAAGGAAGTCCAAGGGTAAAGATATATATGTTCTGTCTAGAGGACATCTATCTGTTTAGATACTTGCCAGACAACCTGATCAAGCAGTAAAAAAATGGAAGCTGAGACCTGAGTAAGTCAGAACTGTTCCTTTCCACTCATTACCCCAAAACTTGCTCTAAATTGAAAATCACCTCAGAAATACCAAAGCCTAGGTACACGTACAGGTACCTTAATTTGATTCAGCAGAATAGAGAATTAGGGTAATTAGACCTATCATACCACCTGTATCTGACAGGAGGAGAAGATGTGAGCTTTCCCAGCTGCAGGACAAGAGGAAACAATGACTTGTAACTTCACCATGCAAGACAAGCAACAAAGTTCTGCACTGAGGTACTGTCATGACCTCTTGGTTACAGCTCCGGAGACTCCAGTTCTCCCAGCACTCTTGTTCTCAACTGGAACTGCCTGTCTGCAGCTCAGTAAACACCCAACTACTTAAGAAATGTGAAACTGGAAATCTTCTTACACTGCAGGACATCCAGGCTTGATTTCAGACCAAATACAGCCATCCCATTTCTAGGGTTGCTATGTCAGCTTACTCCTGGATATGACTGGGACAGATCATCACATGAAGCACTGTTGTCAAGAACAGAGAGAGCACAAAACTGCCACTTTGAAG
Source organism: Myiotriccus ornatus (assembly GCA_036023395.1). NCBI lineage: Eukaryota > Metazoa > Chordata > Aves > Passeriformes > Tyrannidae > Myiotriccus > Myiotriccus ornatus. The sequence continues at coordinate 29,445,784 of JAYRBT010000082.1, read as the reverse complement.
TGTACACTTCAGTCTGAAGCAGAGGAACTTGAATCTAGAGTATCTCAATCCACTTAGTTCAGTCTAGAAACACAGAAAATAAAGAAGGAGCATTACCAAGTTTCTATAAACCATTTTTTTCTCTAGGTCCCCTATCCAGAATGTACTTTACAGTCTACAAAGCCAAAGATCACAACTACTGTATCTAGACACCTACTCACTTCCTTGTATCTTAAACACCCCAGACATTGTTTAGACCTATTCTCCTGGTCATAAGCGGGCAAAGGATCTGCATCATGTCAGAATTTATTGACCTGGAGAACCAGAGACTTGAAGAATAAATGGTAAATATAAGCTGGTTTTGAATGCGTAACATGGGCAGGACCTGGTCAAAACTGCTGGCTGTCCAAGCCAGGAGCATGAGCATACTCATGCTGCACCAACAGCATACCCCACCGATGGCTCTGATTAGGCTTGGAGCACCAAGTATTGATGACATTTGAGGAGACACTCATGCCTCTCTATTGTCTCCAAGCTGTATACTCGGCTTGTCTGTCCAGAATTGCGTGCTGTCAGCTAGTAATCCCTTTTACGCTGAGCAATGGCAGGATGCTGCTCAAGCTTCACTGTTTTCACTCTGTCAAGCCTGGGTTTTTTTTCGGTTGTCATCTCCCTTCTGCCATAAAAGGTTGGCTACACGAGACATTCTCCTGGCCTATAACTGGACTTTCATGACAGCTGGACAAGAAGCATTAGAAGTTGCAGACAGAGCTGAATGGTGGCTGGTACATTTCTTGTGACTGCATAGAATTCACTCATCCAGCAGGTTTATGTGATTTGGGTGCTGAGCATAGCAGAAATTGCCTCAGGAAAACATGAACTCTTTTTTTTTCTTTCTGCCACAAGAAGTTGTCCCTCTTCATTCTGATTCACTAAGAGGCCTGTAATCCAAAAGTTTGCATCATTCATCATTCAGGACAGCAAGAGGAAAAAAATTAGGCTAGGACTTGTCCGTGTTGGTTGTCTGTGGTTAGTAGAAAGCTTTCTATTCAGAGCTGTAAGACAGAATGGAACTCAGATTGTCACAGGGAGTGGGAAAACACCGTGGGAAAAATAAAAGGAAAGAAGACATCCTTACTCATAAAAGGAAGCACGATCATGTGTAAGAAGGTCTTGTCTGAGCACAGACTGTATCAATATTGGCTTGGTGTCATCCCCTTAGTGTGTACAGGTAATATATTGTGATTACTGATGACTACATAGTAACCATGCCAATATACCAGCCAGCTGTTTTCCCTGGGTAACATGTTCCTCATCATTATTGTAACCAGCTATTTTACCGTGGGTTTGAGAAGAGACAATGTACACAGACACCTTGCAATATTCCTGGACTCCAGACCCTTCTCTATGGGATATGGTGCAATGCAGTACTCAGAAGGAACAAAATAAGAAAATTGGACAGATGGACAATGTGGCCAGCACCTTGCATGCTTGAGAATGCTTAGACATCTAGATGAACCTATTAGAAAGGTGCCATGGCTTGGGATATGTGCCTGAGCATCTAAAGGATATAAAATTGTACACATAGTTTAACTTAGTGCTACAATCAAGAGCTATTCCCCCACAAATAAACCAGACTCATTGCTTTAGAGCGGCATCTACCATTTCTCTATGCAGGAAAACGAATCCCAGTCTTCATGTACAATCATGGATAGAACTCTACGTGCTTAGTCACAGCATTTCACTTTATCTAAGTAGAATTTATGCTCACTGGACACAGTAATTAGAGGGTTACTGAAATCTGAATAAGAAATAAACATTCTTTCTGCATGAATCATTCAGAAAAAGTCCTCCTTTGCTCCTGAAACAGCAGATTGAAATTGACTGCATTTAACACTGTTATAGAGAGGAATGCAGAGTTTAACTCTTTCTCTTATAGGTGAGAGCACAGTTTCTCTCTAACTCACTAGTCTAAAAAGTGAGGTGCTGGATGTGCCTTCTTTCAGCTTCTTTACGTCATTTATTCAATTGACTCCTAACTTTCTTATACACAAAACTGAATTATCTTCTGTGAGTCAGTAACAGCAAAAAAAGGAAAAAATACACACCATTCTATAAAAAAATGGCAGATTTTACAACCTTACACATAATGAAGGACCATCCTGGTGATGCTTTCTCGTTCCAAGAATTACATACTGAATAGTGAATAAATTCTACTACATTATTAAAACTAATTTTTTTTCCATTGGATCATGAAAGATGACTCCTGCTAGTCAGGAACTCAACACCAAAATAGAGTGGGCCTTCAAAAAAATCAAGAAACAATCAGACTTCACTATTATTTGATGTTATTGTCCATCTAAGCATAAATTATTCAACTGTGTATATTGCATACATTTCCAGTGCAATGGGAATATGGGTACACAAATAACAAAAATATGGTGATTTTCTGTTTGTTGCATTTTTTTTTCCACTTTGAGACTCTCTTCATTAGATCTTTAAATCTTTATCTCACTCATTATATGTCTCAGCTATGTGAAAGGTACATAAGGTACATAAGGTGTTGCTATTACCCTTGATCAAGTGGGAGAAAAAAAAATGAGACTCTCTGGAATAGATCCAAGATACTATGCCATGGAGAACAGTTCTGTAGTGACCTCTTCTCGCAGCTTCCAGCCTAAGGTTAGAGGCAGGATGGAGATGAAGAGTTCTTTGATTACATATTCACTTCCTATTGCTCCCAGGTGATACTCCTGTTAGAGACAATGATTTCTAGCTGCCATCAGCCATGATGATTTTGGCTAATCCAGTTGCCTCTGTTAGCCTTTATATCCAACTCCAAGCTTCCATTTGCTTCCCAGAAATACTTCCATTTAAATCATTAAGATTTTATTAGCTTCATCTCAGACGTAATTCTTATTTTTTCTCCTTTATACCACAGAATTGCAAGAAAACAGGTAAAGCTTCTCTTAATTTTCAGATGCACTGCAAATGAAAAATCGATGTAAAGTGAAACAACAGAATTCCAATTTATTACTATTAGGAAACGGGAACCAGATTGAACAACCTTGCAGTTACTAAACTGAAGAGCTGCCTCGTCTGTTGCAGATTAAAAGAAAATATTTTTCACTTGCTTAAACTTCCCTTTATTTCTTCTAGTAGCACTGTTTTTAGTGTCTAATCAATGCAATCTTTAATGACGGATGCAGAATGAAATGTAACTGGTTTCAAGGACCAACTGCTATGTAGCATCAATGTTTACTGTTCCTACGCACACCATTACTTTGACTTCTAACAATTAACCAGCTGCAAAATGGTTAGAACCATTGACCCAGAGTAAACCCACGACAATTCCTGATTCAGAGGCGATTATTTCTTCATCTACCTTCTACATAAAAATTGTATCTACATTTCTAGTTCTAGTGATGCCACAGCCAGCACTATTCTACATCAGGGTAAATCCAAAGAAGTCAGATGTAGCAATCATCTTTCAAAACAGAAATACTGATAGTAGTATGCTCTTTTCGTAACCAATGATGAAACTTCTGTAATTCAGTATCACATAATAAAGCATTAAATAGATAATAAAACAGGGGAAAAGCCTAGAGTTATACATTTATTATTCTTATTAATCCTGTGTCTTTATTAGTAGTTTCTGACAAAAGCTTCCTGACCAAAATGGGTATTTTCTTTAAACAGTTCTTAGCTTTTCCAGACATTTAAATTTTACAGAGAAAGTTCCACAGAATTTACATTATGCTTCAGATTTTTAAAAATCACTCTCATACTTTATAAAAATCCAATTACTATTAAAATTCTGGGAACTGGATGATGATATGCAATTAGATTTAATTCAGTATAATTAGACTGAATCACTAGCTAACAAAATTACAACCTGATGCAAGTCAGATTCTCATTTTATTTACCTTGGTATGTGTCAGTAATAACAAATCCGTTAATATCAATATAGTAAATTATTCCTTTGCCTAAGTGAAGCCACAGCATTTGTGGGAGAAGTCTGTAGATAACAGAATAACAGCCTGCATATGAAAATCTGACGGATCACTGCATCAATGCACAGTAACCGCTTTAAGGATGAAAAATAATTGCCTTTGCTTTGATTTACGTGTGCTTAGCACAAAGTCCACATTCAGTTGTGATGCTGGATGTAAAAACACAACAAATTGAACAAAACAAGATACATATATCAGACATATTTAGACATTAGACTATTAGACATATGTTAGACATATTTGGAGCAGGAATCTATATAGTGTTACTTTTCAGACAGGAGAGTAACACAAAAGGACCATATACATAACAGCAATAGCAACCTAAAGAAGAAGCAATCATACAATGCTTTAAGAAAAATACTTTAGTTTACATACCACATAGTTAATCAATTTCATGCAAGAAATTACTCCATCAGAGTAAGCAAGCAGAATTTAAAACACTTCTTTAATCTAGCTTATTTCTCATTTGTTTTGATTACATTTATGGCCTTAAAATATGAAAAATATGCTTTCTCAATTCTCTCTCCTGAAGTACTTAGATGAAATCACTGCAAAAAATACGTATCTTTTTCTCTTAACATGATAATGGATTTATTATGTTGCTTCATTATCTACACAGAAGTGCCTTTTGAGCTGACATTTCTATGCATAAAACCTAAATTATGGTCCAAATGTCAACTGAAAAAGACTCTCAGTTGTGTGTCCTGCCGTCTCCCCCAGCTCTGTCTCTTTACAAAGACAGCAATACAAACACTCCACAGAAATGAGAGAGGAGAAATGATGCATACAGACTCCACAGGCAAGTGATACCCAAAGGCAACTCTCTCCAAAAGTATGGATGACCATTCTGAAGATAAGTAAATGCGTAGCAAGGTCAGAAATGACACTCAATCTGTCACTACAAAGTCAATCAGCCCTTGCACATTTCTCACATGCAGTGTATACAGACTCTCCATGAAAATTGCAGCAAAATTGTGGAAGCAGCTCTGCTACTACTCTGTGGCCTAGAGAAAAAGGATTTAATTTTCCAGATACCAAGAAAAATCTCCTACACATATCAGTATGCTCTGCATGTAATCAGAGTACACTGAAGAAGCTACAAACTTATATTTAGGCATCAATAAGAAACACTAGTGATGGAGGGGACAGAAGAATGCAGACAGTTTGATGTAGGGAAAATGTACCTAGAGTACATGTCAAAATCTGCTAAAATTATTTAAAGGTAATTGATAAAAGATGGCAAGGAAGAATAATCAAAATTTACTTTTATACTCTTCTAGCTTGTCCACTGCTTTGACTGTCGGTCTACATTGAATCAGCCTCTCTGGGTTGCCCAAATGATTAAATGAACATTTACCTGCAGCTAGCCACAATCCCAGCTTCCATGCTCCCTGCCTTTTCTCCTCCTGGCTAAGAAAGAGATGACTATACTACGTTCTTCCACAGTGCATGTCTTCAGTAGACCTAAACATCGAACAGGGCTTTCACAAGGTCTCCTTGTAATTTCATCTGTTTCTCCCATTACAAACAGCCCATCAAGAAGTGAAAATTTCACACTCAAAGGTGACATCCTGACCTCGTAATAGTCAACAACAAAACTCCTCATAGGCAAGAAAAATCCCTGACCTCTTCAATTAAGGTCCTAATACTGTTAATATTAGTGTCCCTCTCAGGAAATTGTTTGGAAGATGTCCTTTCCCACCACTTTCTTTTGAAATTTGCATTTTTTTCATACCTGAATCAGTATAAATGTCATGCACTAGCACAAGGAAAAAGAATGGTTGAACAGTTCTTATAAGTCTTAAAGGAAGTCTCATCACATTAACAGTCTGGTACTGCTTCAGTCATATGTATCTCACTAAAATGCACTAAAAACCTGAGGTTATACACCCATTAATCACACTAAACCTGTATCTTTTTCACTAGTTTCTGAAGAAAGCTTCTTGACCAAAAAAAAGCATTTGCTAAGTACATTTTCCAGTCAAATGGAAGCCTTGACCTCCTTTGTTCCAAACGATTAAAAGATAACAATATTTAATCACATTTTCATATCAGGACTCCACCTTCTATCTTTTGGGGGGGGGGGTGGAAATGTGTATAGCCAGACAGAGTGGAAGACGAGGTGTATGTGATGGCATAAATATAGATACTTCACAGTCTTCCAAGAGACTTTGAGTATCTATTTATATCCCAACTAAACCACTTTCAACTCCAAATGGAATATCAAAATTCTGTTTAATTAATAGTATGGCTTATTATTCAATGTTGGGTTTATCATCTACCAAAAGAGGAAACACAAAAGATTGAACTGGTAGACTGTATCTATTTTATATTTTTAGCATATTCCTATAATTTTTAACCTATAAACTATCAACTGAATAGCTAACATGTAAAATATTAATAATTTATACATTTCATGCAGAAAACACAGTTACTATGTGCATACTGCTTACTTCCCATTCCAAATTAGGTGTTTAAATTTTTTTCCTTGGAGATCTTACATTCATGCCTGCAGTTCACCCACCTCTTGTCAAAGCAAGGTTTCAGTTCAATAGTTAGGTACCCTGGAGACTTAATGATAACCATCAAAACCTTGAAAAATCAGAATTTTGTATAATTAAAAGCCTAGGCATACAGAATGTGTCATATAATTTTCTTCATCTGTTCTATAAAGGAGATATATTAATGCATGTTTTAATAAAGTGTTCTAAAATAAAATTACAATGTCACATTACTTCCCTACTCCAAAATAACATGATTCAAGAAGTTTACTGAGAAGAACTATGAAATAAACTTTGTTTCCATGTAAGCTTAACAACAAATTCTTAAAAGCATGTTATAGCTTGTATTAATTTTATGGTTTCAAGACAGTAAAGTTCTACTTAATGTCTTATTCACGGATTTTCAGAATTTTGTCCTGTTTGCTATTTGGTATATTTGCCAGTACGAAGTTTTAAGTTTCCCCTTAACTCAAGAACTAGACCTCCTCTGGAATATTGCATCCAGTCTGAAGTGTTCCAAACAACTGAAGGAAGCCTCCTCCAGTGTCCATCAAGGCAGTCAGGAGCTGAGACAGCAGGACCTGCTCAGCCCAGAGATGAGGTGGCTTTAGCAGGGACATAACATCAGCCTACCAGTGCCTATGAGGAGGACACCAACAAGGTGGAGTCAGGCTGTTCACAGACATGCATGGCACAAGAACGAGAGACAATACCCATGAATTGAGACCGGGAGGCAATGGCTCAACATACAGAAGGAAAATTGCTACCAGGATAATTAAGTATTGGGTATGATTGTCCAGAGAGGTTGTGGAAATTGCTTTCCTAGTAGCTTTTCCAGACAGAACTGAACAAATCCCTAAGCAACATGGTCTGAATTCTGTGTTGACTCTGACTGATGGGTCCCTTCCAACTAGAATATTTCTGTGATTTAGTGTAATCATGAGCATTATAAAAAGTAACAGGAAATGAAACTTTCAGTTTGACCTGAACAAAACCTAGGACACATCAGTGAAGCTTTTTATAAAAGAGATGAGAGTATTACCACCCTTGGACAAGGCGCTAATGAGACTTCTGTGGGCCCAGACTACTATTCTGGTCACATTTGCTGAAGAAATATAAATTTAGATTCTTAGGGATACAGAAAAGGGTATCCAGAAGGGTATACAGAGATATCTGGTGGAATAGAGACATTCTCAAATGAAAATAAATCAGAAAGGCAAACTCAGGCTGCCTAAATGAAGGCTCAGAGGATATATCACTTCTGTTTGACCAAAAAGTAAAACAAGGAAAGCTATCACACAGTTTGTATCTACAGAGGTATAAATTAACCATGTAAAAATGCATTATGATACTTACCTAGATTTCTCATTTTAAGTCTGTAAACATCTCTATGTCTGTTTCTGATTTACTTGCAGAGTTTATAACTGATGACAAGCATCAAAGCCAAAAATAAAAGTTTCTTTTAGGGAAAAAAAAAAGGGGGGGGAGATAAAAAGAGAAAAACACAGAAAAAGGGAAAGGAAACTGGAAAAGCAAAAGGAGAAAATGGAAAGGGGAAAGGCAAAACTCCTTCCAGTGGGGCTAGTCAAGAAGAGAACTGAATCCTTTAAGCATCCTCTCCCAGGTGTCTTCTCCAGTGCATCAGACGATCCACCATACTATTTTTCCCATGGAAACCACAGAGGTTTCTTCACGAGCCATTAAAAGTCGCTATTACCTGACCCTACTTACAATACTATTACCACTGATTGGAGTAGTTTTTGATCAGAGGCTGGTGTTGCAAACTAACTGGCTGTTAAGTTTTGCATATATTATCAGGAACGCTTATCAGATACTTGCCTTTCTCCCAGTGCAAACTAAACAATGCAAAAAGTGGCGCAAGAAAAAGATGGTGGAAAAGTGAGATTTACACCAGCGGCAATCACTTCCCTGACATAACAGTAATAGCACGGTGTGCATGTGCAAGGCCATGAGTAACAGTATGAGACCAACTGCATGAGGACAGAAAGGGAAACACTGCCCTAGAAGCTTTGGTGAAAAGTTACAGAGCTGCAACAGAAAGGCAGCTGCAAATGGAAGATTCTTGGAGCCACAAGAGGGTGAGGCACCAAAGGCATGCTGCCACACGTCACCTTCTTTAGGAGTAAGTTCAGGTTCAATCCCTCTCATACCTTGCATACACACAAGACTCACCTCCTTCAGGGCTGCCAATTTCTTTACTGCACCAGGTATCACCTTTTCAAAACACTCATCAGACCAGGTCGTCTTCTCTCTTGCAGGTTAAAAGAGCATAGCAACAGAAGCTGGGCTCTGTTAGCATGATGGCAGAGGCTCACACATGCTCAGCCTGAGCCAGGTAACTGGACTCAAGGGTGAACAAAGCCCCTAGAGTGACAGTCATCCATTCTAGAGAAAGAGCACTCTGTATCTTGAACAGAAATTAACTAAAACAAAGACTGAGAGCCTCAGAGCAGAAATCAAATGAAGAGAGACAGAATCCAGCATCTTCTACTCCAAAACAGAAGAACTAGGGACAAATAAAAGACATACTGTAAGTAATCATCTTCTTACAGGCATTTCTGAGCTACCTTCACTGAAGACCATTTCACTTTCTTAAACAAAAATAATTTACAGATATGCAATAGCTTTAAAACAAAGTATCCTGATAGTTATTGCACATTATAAAGAAACTTCAACAACTTATCATGCTTTGTGAGTCATAAATGTCAACATTTACACTGAAAAATACCATTAATAACAAGTTACAGGAAAACAAGAACAAATATTTGCTTCCTACTACCTTCCCATATCACAAACTACATTCTATATTCACTAAATGGTAATTAATTCAAGTAAACATCTTCCTGAAGGTTATGTAACAAAAGTTTTCAATCACTTTTCCCCATAAAGGAATTTCTGAATTGTTTAATATCACCTTGCCCACCTTGACTGGGAAAGAATGTATGAACAGCAAAATTTAATTGAACCAAAGACCTGTTCAGAGTCCAATATCTTATCCCCAGACACCCAATAGCAAATGCATAAGGAAAAGTGAGGAAGCGCAAGGCAGCCTGTAGTGGTACCTACCTGGAATACTCTGAAGCATTCAGAATATTTTCCAGTTTGGGACATTCTGATTCAGAGCCATTATCTCTCTGCTTTCTAGCCTTTGATACATTTTTTATCTCAGAATTTGTCCAATCATTGTTTTGAACACATATTAACTTTTTTGCATTGAAAAATTTCTTCAGCAGAAAGCTGTATAACTACACATTGTATAAAAATGAAGAAGCATGGAGAAGTTTGGGTATGTCCTCAAGGCAAAGTTATCCTATACCTTGCAGCTGAAAGGATTCTAAGATGGCCTCAAAGTATCGAAACGTTATTTTTGAGCAGCAGTTATGCATTACTTTTGCTGTAATTTTTAAGCTGCTTGAAGACAAAGCTACAGATTAGCATGAAGACACAAACTTCATAATTTATTATAAAAGTTGTAATAATAAACTCAACACTAGTTCAGTCTTGCCCAGCATGTGATGACATTCGCAACATAATGTATTCATTACAAGTAAGTTACATAGAATAAGGAATAAATTCTTTGGTCATGTATGATCATCCTAATCTAAAAACTCAAAACCAAAAGGGGAAACGAAAGGTGATTTCATCAAGTAATGTTAGCTCTAAAATGCCTTACCTATCACTTTCAGCAAACAACCAAGTAATTCAGCAATGCAACATTCTCTGCAAAAAATGCTTATTTATCTGGAAATCATTACTGAAACCCTGATGCATGACAAATACATTTTATCATGGAATAGCCCAATGTTCTGTCTTTATATGAGAGTTAACTTTAACTCATCAGATGTATTACATAGTTTCCTATTTCAATACAGCAACTTAAAGAACATTTTCTTACATCTGCTTGAGAAGACTGTAAAACTGATAAATATTAGCCTGAATTTCTATGGAAAGCTCATGTAAACTGTATGCATATAGGACACATCATATAATCCTCAGCCCAAATCTCTTCTGTAAAAGGTAAAAAACTCTCACTCCTGAGACATATGAAGCTCTCTCAGGTAAATAGTTAAACTATGACTACGCTGCAAACCAGAAGTACTTTCCATTGCAGTTTGAACACACATACCCAAAGCAGCTTAAAGTTAGTTAGTCTGAATACCAACAATACACAGGCAGTCCGGTAAATATGTGCTTAATTTACCAATTTGAAGATGACTAGGCTACATCCCTACTCTCCCAACCCATTTTTCCTTGGTTATACTTGTTCATACACACAGGATTTGATTATTCGCAAAGCTACATTTCTCCTACTAAGCATTAGTTGAATACTAATAATGTGATATTATTAGTATTGTAATACTAATAATGTAACTACTTCAGCTACATTTAGTTACCTTCAGTATTCATGGTAACTCACACCAGGACTCATATCATTTTCAGGACAGGCAAACAAAAATTTGTACTTTCAGTAGGCAAATTTTATTTTTAACAGCAACTTCTATGGGACTATCTCAGACAGTGAGATGAAAAACTGAAAATTATTTTCCACCTGACATGCCTTATAAAAAGTATATAGTTTTTATAATGGAATCTCTTTTTAATTTTTTTTATTAAGAAATTAGAAAATACATATGCCAGTCAACCACAATATTATCCTTTTATCCCAGGAGAAAATCTAACAGGAATACCTGCTCTAAATGAAGCATGTGCTAGGCATTTCAGCAGTGAAGATGCTATTTCGTTTTTGTTTTTAAACTGCTTTGTGCACAGGAAAGTGGTGGAGAATGGAAAATGTATAACAGTTTAAGAACTATTATTCCCGTTTCATAGACTGCACTTAATTTGTGAAAAAGCAGATTAATGGAAAAACAAACACTACTGTTTTCAAAACTGATATGGTAATGTCAGATTCAAAATATTTGAGTGTTAACTATACACATTCACACAGACTTTGATACCAAAATACAAACGAATCTGACACAACAGTTTTTTGGGTAGGCTTAACTATTATTCTGCATTTGCATCAACTTGGCCACTAAGAAGCATAATGGCATATTTTTCTCTTTTTTGGAACTCTGAACTGGAAGTGACATTTTCATGCAGAAGTGAGCTATTTCAGTACTTATATGAGGAAGCTAACACCAGTGGTAGGTAAATATGACTGCATCTTTTTTCTGAGGCCAGGACCTGTTTTTTCCAAATGTTTTGGATCACACCTTTGCCATCACAATGAAAAAGAGGTGCTAAAATAGTGCATTATTTGCTTCATTCACAGTGAAGAGTTATATATAGCTGAGACAAAGATATTTTATAAAAACAACAATGCAGCTTAAGTGTATGAAGGGATGGAATTGCCTTTCAAGACCACTCTGGTTTTACGACAGAGAACAAGCCCGCATCTCTTCCCGAAGGAAGTAGGTGTTCAGGATGCAAAACGTGAGCTGGGGCCACTGATACAGCAATGCATTGGACATGAGAGAAAATTCAGAAACACTCAACAAAAAGGTATCTTCAACAGATGTAGGCGATGCTGTTGGGGAGCCAGGGTTGTGGGGAGAGATGGGACAGGAGAGATAGGAGTTGGAGAGGACATTTGAAAAACCTTAATGTGAAACACCTTCCTTTTTTTTGTTCATGAGGTCTCAGCATAGTTTACAGGCCTTTGTAAGCTTGCAAATTAAATCCTGAATAACTGTCACAAAACTATTCTTCTGTCACAGAAAACAAAATGTCAAGGAACTAAAGCTGACAACGTTGAAAGACAAATGTTTAAAATTCCTCGGTTTCTGTGTCAGCATTTGTTCTGTGCTGTTTGTCACAGAGAATCTCAACAGCTTTTACATCAGAAAAGCACATTCATGCATTTTCATATGTCAAAAGGTCTCCACAATCCGATTCGCTACTTCCTTCTCCATGACCAGTTTGTTTTAAACATTTCTCCCCTCTTAAATTCTCATGTAGTTTAACAGTGGGTTTAGACCTCTTCGGAGCGCTTAAAAACACCAACTGTCACAGGCTCAGGGTAGATCTTTCAAAGATGCATTACAAGTAATACTTCCTTTTTTCTGTAACAGTGATAAGCACGAATGATTACTGATTGCTATTACGTTCCATCTCAGATCAAAACTCAGACATTTTAGGTGGGTCAAAACAACTGCACCCTTGCTGGAAATTACCTTCCCGATGCCCTGCACTGGCAACCGGGAAGCTGCCGGCCGGGATGCACAGACCGCTTTGCCGCCGAAAATACAATTACAGAAAATTCTGGCCACCCAACCACCCATCCGGGACGGGACGGGACGCGACGCGACAGGACGGGACGCATACACACCCGCCCTCCGCCTGCTCCGGGCAGCTCCGACACCAGCCCAGCGGTGCTGCCGAGGGGAGCTCCCCGCCGTCGCCCACCTGTTCGGCACCCACGGGGCAGCTCCCCCGACGCCCTCCGGAGCTCCCTCTCCCCAGCAGACCTCGAGGAGCTGGCACCGCCCGCCTCGCTCCAGCAGCCGCTCCCTGCCGGCTCCCGAGCTGCCGTGGGTGCCCCGGGCACCCCGCGACACGGTCACGGCCCCACAGGGCGCGGGGATCGCAGAGGACCCCCGAACACAGCAAGGCACACACCGGCCCGGGCGGGCGTGCCCTGCAGGGACTGCTCTTCTACTCACTCTCCAGCGAAGCAAAACTTGCTGGGGGGCAGCCGTGTCCCCCCGCCCACGCCACCTTGCCCGCCCTCACGCGGTGGAACTTCCCGAAATCTTCCCAAAGGTCCCAAAAATACCGCCCCGGCCAGTCAAGGGTAACGTCCTGGCGGCGGGACCGGCCGGCCGCGCTCCCCCCGCCCGCCGCGGCCGGGCGGAGCGGAGCGGAGGGGCAGCCGCCCGGTGGGTGCCACTCACCTTCCGCGCCTCCGCCTTATCTCTTCGCTCGCGGGCTGCAACTTCCAGCGCTTCGCCCAACTGCCATCTTCCACGGGAGCGACGGGGGCAGGAGCGAAGCGGGCCGGGGAGGAAAAGTTGCGGCGGCGGCGGCGGCCGCGGCGGCGCTTAGGTGGCCATCGCGCCGGCGGGGCGAGCCTGTGCCGTGCGCGGCGGGCGGGCGGGGCGGCGGCGGCAGCTGGAGCGGGGCTGCGCGCTGCGATCGCCGCCCGTGGCGACGCGGGGAGGATTTGCTAAAAATAGCGGCTCGCTCGGCGCGGCGGGCGGGGGAAGGCGGGGGGAGGCGGCCGGGCTGAGCAGCGCTCCCCGCCGTGGCCGCTGGGGGCCGGGCGGGCCGGGCAGCGCTGCGCCGCCGCCGGGGGACAGCGCCGGGGGACAGCGCCGGGAGGCGCCGTGCCCGGGCCGAGGACGGGGAGGCGATTTTGGGCAGCGAGCCCGAGCGACTGCGCCTGCCGGGGCCGGCTGAGGGTCTGGCTGGCGGGGGAGCCGTGGGGTTATTTCGGGGCCCTTGGCACCCTGGTACCCTCTGTGAGCCCCCGGCGCAGGGGATGCACCTGCCTGCCCTGCCAGCCGAGGGACAGGGACGCTGGGCCCCGCCGTGCAACCCCCGCGGGGAGGCAGCGGGGCCCTGCGGGGTGGAGTGAGGACACACGTCTGGGACGGCACCCGCCGCTGCTTCCAGAGGGTCCCTGGCATTCGCCACGGGGAGAATGGAGGTGTGCAGGCTGAGGTGTGGTCCTCGCGTGGTAGGTGTTTCTGTTCCCTTGGGCTGTCACATCCTGAGATAGCTGCGCATTTCTCTAGTGCTGCTTTCCTCTCATGGACTTTTTATCAGTCTTGATATCTCTTAGTATCTTCAACTAGGGCAGCTAGTTGAAGATGAAGCAACTACACCTACATCAAATCTCCTTGATAATGATTAAGAGTCTCCAGAATTCTCTTTTCCTAATACTGTTTTATATGACATATAAAGCACTTCAGTCTGTGGAATCTGTCTTAGCCATATTTATTTCTACTCTAAATTTATGGATAGATATCTTCATTACTTGGGAGAGAAGGGAGTGTCACCCTTTATTTCTCCCCTTCCAGTGAAAGGTTAGCCTCAAAGGAGTTTAGTTCTTGGAAATCTAAGCAACCAAAAAAAAAATAGCTATCTTCCACCTAAAGGCTTTGGAATTTTCATTTGTATTTATATATATTTATATATATATTTGTATTTAGATGTATTTCCCTTAGTACCATAAAAGTTTCATTTTAAGATTGATTGTACTTTTTCTACTGTGTTGCTTTCAGGTGTTAGCTTTCCTGAAACAAATCTTTAAAATTGTTGTTTCAAGACCGGTGAAGAACTAGCTAAGACTAAATGGTAAAGCTGGTGGCTAAAGAAAGAGGTTTGGAATTTGGGCCTGAATGTCGCTGATTGCTCAAGGGGTACAACAGATGAAAACTCAGCTGTGGCAAGCAGTGTTTTTTGTGACCCTCAAAATGAATCTCATTTCTCAAAATTAGAAATAAAACTGTGTCTGAGTATGTTTCAACTTGGAGAGGAATCTCATCAGCTTGTTTTGGTTTGTGTTTCAGTTTGGGAATAGGTTTCACTGGATGGAGTGCCATGTGACAGATCCACATCCAGACTGGCTAATGAAATCACACAGCACCGATTTCCTGACAGATCAATAGGCTTCAAATTGATACATACTTTTGTTTCATTATGTACTCTTGTCTTCTGTCTGCTCAAAGGAAGCATCAGCATTATAATTACATTTTAAAATGTTGCAATGCTGTGTTGGGAACTCTTGAATTCATATTGGAAAATATCAGGGATCTCTGAGACACCTCCATGTTTTAGTTACTACTGCGCTTGCCCCTCTTATTTCCACTCAGTGCTAATAAATATAATTAAGTAGTGCATGGTAGTAATATTCACCAGCCTTTATCTTGCTTTTGCTAGATCTGCTATTTCTATTCCATTTCAACATTATCTACTTCTAATCCTTCTGACCAAAAAATGATTTATAGACTTGACTGACTTGCCGCAGTGAATATGTGTAGCTCTTCATTCAAATGTAGCATTCCCTATTTTATCACTGTCCTTCTGAGTTATTACAAACATTTACTGAAAGTCATGGGGGTGACATTAGAATGTGGTACGTCTGCAGTGTAATTTATAAGTTTAATTTATAAATTGTGAGATGAGGTGCTGCAATCCTTAAAAGATTTTTATCCCTGAAAATAGACACGGATCATCCTTGCAGCTTCATCTCTGCCACATTGTAAACTGGTGTCTGCTGATCAGTAGGGCTGTGATGCCCTTCATATATGCTCTAATTTACAATAATTAATGGATTTTTGAACAGAAAAAAGCACATATTAATCACCCACAAGAGCAGTAAAGTAATCTTTGGGAGGGTCACAAAAGGTTTTGGAAACCACACTGAAACAGAAAAATTGTCTTTCCCATGGTTCCTCAATTTAGGTAGTACCTAGTAAAGGTGCAAGGAGAAAAAACAGATTTTTTTTCTTTCTTTTTCCCCCAGACAAATAGAAACACTGAAAATATTGTAAACTAATAGGTATAAAACACTAACACTCAGTAATCCATTTGACACATATTTTAGTATTGTTAATGCTGTGGGAAGATAGCTTTCAGAAATTCCATGCCTTCACTGGAAACTAATTCAGATGCTAAAAAGGCACTGAGGTATAACAGCTCATCAAGCAGCACCTAAGACTCATCAAGCAGTGAGCAATTCACTATGATACTGAAAGGGAACGTGTAGGATGTTCTGTACTGTGTGACCATTAAGATGATACTTGGCTATGTCCCTTTCCAATCCAGTTCATAAACCATCTTTTCACAAAAAAGTGAAACTAATCAAGATGAACAGAAAAAAACCCCGAACATTTAACAAGACCAAACTGGACTTCCAATGTAAAAGTACTTGTTAACTTGCGGATCTGAATAAGATGGAAATAATGTTTGTGCAGGAAAACTGTTGAGGAATGAAAAAAATCTGTCTTCTCCATTAGTTGACAATATATGCCAGCTTTTTACTGAAACAATCAGTCCTTCTAGATGTATATCTGTTCCTTGACTGCCAGACAGCAGATCCTTTTCGTTATATCTGGCAGTCAAGAGACTTCAGTTATTATACTCAGGTATAATCTTGAAACGCACCCATCCTTCTAGTCACATCCAGAGCATACTGACAAGACATACTTTACAGAGATAATTCCTAAATTCAGTATGAAGTTCAAGGAGACAGCCACCCACTTGCTGAATAAGATGAATAATCTCCCCAAAACTCAGCTGATGTCTGTTCCTTGTGTTCCTGTCCACTTTTCAATGAAAGTCATAGCTCTGCTTTTTATCTTCAAAGTTTGGGGAAATCCAGGTCATGGTGTACTTCTCTGTAGAAATCAATACCAGCCACACCTCCTGTGTCACCTTATCTGGCCAGATCCTTCTGATGCTTCAGATCTTCTTTTTAAAAAGGAATTAATGAACTGTTAGCTAGCATGTTGCACACACCATCCATGCACCATGTGCCTAAATATGTAGCCCTTCTAACCAGCTCCGTGCAATTCTCTGTGTATGTTTTATATATGTATAAATGCTTAATCTGTTGTTGTGCTCATTTGTATTTTATTAAGAATGTTTGCATTAAGTCCTTCTCTAAAAATTTTAAGATTGCCTTCCCTAAGAAAACTATCAAAATTGGGTGAGGAGAAAGGGTGTAACTTACTTGTGATGTTTGTTATTTTGACTGAGAAGTAGTTAAAAGCTCTTCTTTTGGGTGAGACTTCCAGTCTTTTAGTAAGTATTTTGCTCAGTGGCTCATAAGCATTGAAATTTTACATGTTTTAGATTGGTTGAAATTGTTGATTTTGTTTACAGAAGGTGTTTGTTTTTTTTCCTGAGAAATGATCAGCAGTTTAGCTGATCAGACAGTTTTCTGCAATTTTTAAATAACCACTTAACTGCTGCAGCTAACTGCAATCTAAGTAAATCAACACAGATGCTAAAATTTTAAAGATAATAGGAATTTCTAGACTTACATTTAAAAGAAAAAGAATTGTCTTATATATACTTAAATATCTTGGGAAAATATGTTTTCTGCACCCTGGAGATATTTTAATGTGTGATTAGCTCTGTCAGTGTCTGGACTTTCAGGATTGTGTACACTTACCTACATTCAGCAGGACTATTCAGGTGGTTAAAATTAAACATGTTATTACCCCTTTATTTTAGGGCCAGTGGTTAGCCAATATTTGAAAATTTGTGGGCTATTTCTCAGGAACATGATAGAGTCATGTGTGTTTTGATCTTGGTCTATTTTTATGCAGAGAATATAAACATATCTCGTTTCCTTGAACACAATAAGTCGTGAAATGAGTGACCATACTGGGCTGCTCACTCATAATGCCAAGCCTGCACACCACTGTGCCCTCGAAGTGGTTCTTTTACGCACACAAAGCAAAGGTTTTTAAGTGGCTCCTAATATGTAGTGAACTGCACAGAACTTGCAAACATTTATATGAAAAGGGGATCTAAGTACAAGGCTTGGATGTCTGTTGAAAGATTTTCCATTAGCTTTGGACTAACTGGAGCTGAAACTGAGGCCTGTCCTTGCTTTCCAATACAGCTCTTGATCCTGAATCCTCTTCTGTCCGTATCCTAAACATCTCTGACTGTTGCAGTCTTGCCTGCTTTTTGTTTGAATCCTTTTTTTCCCTTTTTTTTTCTGCTGCCTAATTATCTGAACATTGTGTTGAAGACATTGGTGTGTCCCATTACGCTGGTGAAAGGGACCCCTCAGGTGTCCTAACCCTGCTTTTGATCTCTTGTCCTTTATTCATTCTGAACCAGGTGTCTTTCCCAAAGTCATCTGACAATAGATTCCAGTGATAGTCTTATCTAGAGTCTTGTTGAGGACAAGCAGCAAGTCCCATAACTCTGTCACCTGTTTACATATTCCCAGTGGTTTTTTACTGTCTCCTTGATTTTCTGATGTCCTTGCTTCTTCCTGGCATATGACGTACAGTTCCACCAGAGGAATGCATTTGTATTCACACTTCATTGTACAAATTTCAGCTACGGGACTGAGCACCTCTTTCAGCCTTGTCATGCTGATCCACAGTTTAGAAGGTGGTTTCTATTCTTTGCCATTACTAAGCTGGCAAGCATTAAAGTATTTCTTCACTTACCCTGAACAGAAATTGGATACAAGGATAGATCACAACTATATCAAGAACTGCCCACCTCATAAATATATCTAGCTTACAAAATTCCAAGTGCATTAGTCTTTGCAAAAGTGCTTAATAATTACAAAAATAAAATGAGTGGCCTTTGCACTTGGTGTGTATTATTTGTTGCTCATAGTCATTGTTAATGAGTAAAGAATGTTGTAGAGGTGAATTTCTTTAGGTCCTAATTGAACTCATGTGAAAACAAGCTGTGTTTAAATTGAGAAGAGGAACTCTCTGAGGAACACCCTGTCATTATACCTGACCAGATTGCGCTTGTTCAGGTGGATGATTGCGTCAGATTTTGTCATGCACTTATTACACTTAGCTACATTAGCAGATAGTATGTGATTCTGAATGAAAGAGTGAGTCTGAAATTACGCAGATCTTTCTCACTATAGTGATTCATCAGGTAGGATTTGTTTCAGCTTTCTGATTTATCTTTTTTATTATTATTTTCCCACTCTCTGTAGTGATGACAGAGTTGTGCTGGAGAACAGGCAGAAGTTACTGCTGGGAGGCTCTGTCAATAAGCTCAATGCAGGCAGCTTGGGTCTGACAATGATTCAGTGATGATCAAGTGCAATAAACAGCTCCATGAGACCGTCTGAGCAAGCCATTTTCTGGGGGACAAAACAATTTGCTGACATTATTATCCCTTCCTGTAATTTCTTAATTCTTGTTCTGAATTGTTAATTTTCAATATTTTTTTTTGCCAGGGCAGTATGAACCAGCATGTCCATGGAAAGAGAGCTTTTCCTGCACAGTTTTCAGCTGTAAGGAAAGGTTGTCATTGGCTTGGATTTCCAGAGAGGGATAGATGAGCTGTGTTGTAGGTGTTTCTGTTGTCTTGATTGATGCCATTGTTGTGGCCAGTCCACTGTTAAAGAGACAATTACTCAGACATATGATAGTTTTGTAATAACATTTGATATTAATATTAAAATATGTATTTCTTCTTATTTATTGACTTCAGTGATATGGAATACTATTGGTAAAATAAAAATTGACTGACCTAGGCAGGTGGTGATGGAAGAGAAGGGCTTAGTCCCCCTTACATTTTATGGAGATGTAAATGCAGTATGCGCTCCCTGCTTACAGGTATTACTGCCAGGCTGCATAACTCCTCTTTCAGTTTAAGGTTGGGCCACAGGCATCCTACAATTATCAGTTCTACTTGGCCACAACCTTGTCAGCTCCCTTTTGGTGTTCATGTATTATCAATAAAATAACACTAGTTTCTGAAAATGACCAGTTCCATTTACATTTCATAATCTGTTGAAAGGAAAAACGTTTCTGACTGAGTAAGAGAAGGAAGGAGCTGTCAACCCTGTTTTGTGATTACTGCCCACAAATGTTCTCACATTTTGCTTTAAGAAAGTGTTCTGTCAAAAATATTAGCACTAATAGTACAGTATACATATGTTCTCAGAGTATAAATAGTGCAACTTCATCTCATGAGATAGCTCAGGCCTCTATCCAATGACTTTAATGAGGTTTGAGGTTGCTCAGCATCTCACAGCAGGCGCTTGGCACACAGGAGGAAGGCGATATGGTGTTCACATGAGGTGAAAAGCACCATCAGTACTCCTGCAAGCCCACAGTAGTCACAGAGCCTTGGTGCCTGCAGCATCAAACCTTTCATTCTCCAATGAACGCCGAAACCCATTTCTTTCTCTATCACACTGTATCAGCATACTCCAACTGATGCATCCTACAAACAGCAATATGTATCCTGCTTTTATAAAAGAAGCAAAACTCTTTTGCCCTGACTTTGGTGTTGTCTGCATTACCCTCAGTTCCCTGTTCAAGCAACAGAGAGAAATACTTCCAAAGAACAACATTTCATTCAAATGTAGCTGCTGAGCACACTTGAGGTGTCTGCTGTCTTTTATTCAGTCTTTACAGGTTTCTTTTTTATTATGTTATGTCTTACAGGGGAATCAGTCAAGTTGACCACCAAGGAGAGATATGTCTATTCTTACATAAATTGTGAACTTGTAAAGTTAATATTAATTTACAAATGCATATGCCATCAAGACAATGTGTTGTGTTCAAGATTATCAAATGGATACTCCTAAAATTGTGGTGTTTTGCAATTTTAATGCTACAGGATGAATTGAACACCAAGAGTACTAATACATTTGATTTAGAGACATTGATAGGCTCCTGACAAGTCTGAGAGTAATTTTAGGGGAAAAGTCAGAAATGGGAATTAAAAAGGAGTGTCTTTTACTAATTATTAGTAATTAGGTTATTTTAGATATTCCACTCTAATTTTTTTGTGTCCTCTACAGTTTCATTCTTCTCTTTTTAATCATTCACCACAATTATTATCTCTCAGATAAAGAAACTCAGGAAATCTTACTAACAAGGGCTTATAGTTTCTTTTTAATGTACCTGAATAACTCTGTTGAGGTTACTTTACTATATGAATGACCAGTTTCTGAAAGCTTTCACACAATCTGATATACCCTGAAGAAAAAAATGTATTTCCTCATTGGATACCACCTATTCTGTAGGAGTAACATATTCCAGGTCTTGGAGGCTTATATATGTTTTGTGCTAATGGTTATTAAAAAAAATTACGCAGTACAGCATAAAATCTTACCTATATGTGTATATATATTTAATATATACATACATATAATGTCTATTATATAGTTGTATGATATAAATATATATATAATATTCATAAGTATATATAAATATATTTTTATGCTCATACATATTCCAGGTCATATCTGAGAGCTCTCTCTCTCTACCCCCCTACACAGAGTGAAAAAATTTATCTCATCTTCCTGCAGTCTTTTTCCTGTAAAAAAGGAATTCATGAACATAACATAATTCACCCGTACATCTCCTTTGAAACTCTTCCTATTCCACCAAGTCACAGTACTGGAATTACATAAGAAGACAAAGACTGTTCTTTCTAGATTTCAGTCTTTAGATGTAAGGGAGAGGAACTATGATCTCTGCCCTAAATCTTTTCTGCATACAGTATGGGTACTAAAGAATATTCAGGTATTTTAAAAAGTAAGACTAATAAAATAGCTACTGCATTAGTTGTTACAGGACTCATATAACACACACAGTTATTTGTGTAAACCTGTTTTTGTTGAGGATTGCAACCATGCAACTTAAGTAATACCTCTAACTATAAGTCGAGAAAATTTTAAATTCATGTATAGAGTTTCATATTAAATAAGGATTTTTTTCACTGAAAAGTTTATATTTATTTACTTAGTGTTATTTATCAAAACCTAATACATAGATTTTTCTATGTGCTGCCTATATCACATAAACTGTCAAAGATATAGCTAAATATAACAATTATTATCTTACTTGTTTGTCAGTGGTGTATATGTAAGACAAAATCAAGGTACTGCTGGTACCAGGTTTTCCTTCTCAACCTTCCCAAATAAGTTTGAATTTCTACAGTTTCCTGACAAGGATGCAAGGAAGGACAGTTGTCCATCCTCTAGCAAGCCACATTTTGCTCATTTGCCAAACCCTTACAAATGTATTTATGTATTTGTTTTATAGTTGGTTTATGTTCTGATAGTATGATAATATTAAAATTGTAGACTACAGACAGTTCTTATAAAAATAATAAAAGAATCTATGAGGAAACTACTTCATTATGATTACTCAAACCGTTTTGTCTTCAAAGGTGGTGTTGTGGATTGCTGTGCTAGTCAGTAATGACCAAACTTTTGGTAATCTTGAATTAAAAAGGTTTTTTTCACTATTATATCCTATAAAAATTGGCATGCTGTTATAATTCTCTGTGTGTGCCTGTACCCATGGCTGACATCTTTAGTACAAAGCTAACTATTGCCACCACCGCTGAAACAGAATGATGAAGCATTGTTCCTTGGTGGATGATAAAGAATGAGAAATCTTAAATTGTAGAATCATAGAATTGTCTGGGTTGGAAGAGACCTTAAAGATCACATCGTTCCAACACCTTGCTGTGGGTATGGATGCCACCCACTAGACCAGGGCCCATCCAACCTGCCTTTGAACACTTTCAGGGACGAGGCATCCACAACTTGTCTATGCAACCTGTTTCACTGTTCCGCTGTTTCAGTGTCTCACCACCCTCACAGGAAAGAATTTCTTCCTAATATCTAATCTAAACCTACCCTCATGCAGTTTAAGTCCAGTACGCCTTGTCCTATCCCTACATGCTCTCGTAAAAAGTTTTTCTCTGGTTTTCTTGTAGGCCCCCTTCAGTTACTGGAAGGCTGCTCTACGGTCTCCCTGGAGACTTCTCCAGTCTGAACAAACTCAACTATCTTAGCCTGTCTTCATAGGAGGGGTGCTCCAGCCCTCTGGTTACCTCTGTGGCCCTTGTTTGGACTTACTCCAACATGCCCATGTCCTCCTTTTGTTGAAAATGAGAGTTACATTTCCCCTTTTCCAGTCAGTGGCAACTTCACCCAATGCAACTTCTCAAATATGGTGGATAGTGGCATAGTCACCTAATATGTCAGTTCCCTCGAGATGCTCAAGACATGCAGAGACATCTCATCAGGTTCCATGGACTTGTGTACCTTCAGATTCCTTAGATGGTCTTGAACCTGATCTTCTCCTACAGCAAGTGGTTCTTCATTCTCCCAGTCTTTGCATTCTGTGACTTGGGTGGTGTGGCTGGAGCACTTGCCAGTGAAAATTGAAGCAAAAAAAGTCATTGAGTACTTCAGGCTTCTCCATATCCCAGGTAACCAGGTCTTCTGTTTTCATCTGGAGAGGCCACACATTTTTCCTGTTCTGTCTCTTATCAGTGACATGCCCATAGTAGTTTTTCTTGTTGCCTTGATACCTCTGGCCAGATTTAATTCTATCTTCTATTAGCTTTCCTAACCTGAACCCTGGCAGGTTGGACAATTTCTTTGTATTTTTTTCAGGCTATTTGTCCATGCTTCCGCCCACTTCAGGTTGAGTTTTTCCAGAAGCTCCTTATTCATTCATGTGTCTACATGTGTTTTTGTTTGACTTACTCTTTGTTGGGATGGGATACATCCCTTCTGATCTTGAAAGAGGTAATCCTTATTATCAGTTCATGGAAAAATCATTTTCTTTAGAACGCCATCAGAATCCTAGTGCCAATAGAACTGTCTAGATAAGAATTACCTCGACAAAGTAGAGGACTGGGCAATCACCAACCATGTGAAGTTCAACAAGGGGAAGAGCCAGATTTTGTACCTGGGATGGGGCAACCCCAGATGTATATATAGACTGGGGAATGAGATACTGGAAAGCAGTGCCGTGGAAAGGGACTTGGGAGTCCTCATCAGTGGAAAGCTGAACATGAGTCAGCAGTGCCCTGGCAGCCAGGAGGGCAAACCATGTCCGGGGGGGCATCAGCCAAAGCATCGCCAGTCGGATGAGTGAGGTGACTGTCCCACTCTGCTCTGCACTGGTGTGGCCTCACCTTGAATATTGTGTGCAGTTTTGGGCACAGCAATATAAGAAAGATATTAAGCTCTTCGAGAGCATCCAAAGGAGGGCAGCAAAGGTGGTGAAGGGCCTTGAGGGGGAGCCGTATGAGAAGTGGCTGAGGTCACTTGGTCTGTTCAGACTGGAGAAGAGGAGACAGAGGGGAGACCTCATTGCAGTTATAACTTCCTCGTGAGGGGAAGAGGAGGGGCAAGCACTGGTCTCTTCTCTGTGGTGACCAGTGACAGGACCTGAGGGAATGGCCTGAAGTTGTGTCAAGGGAAGTTTAGGTTGGATGTTAGAAAGAGGTTCTTCGCCCAGAGGGTGGTTTGGTGCTGGAACAGGCTCCCCAGGGAAGTGGTCACAGCACCAGAGTTCAAGAAGCATTTGGATAACACTGTCAGGCAGATGGTGTGATTCTTGGGGATGGTCCTGTGCAGGGCCTGGAGTTGGACTCGATGACCCTTGTGGGCCCCTTCCAATTCAGCATATTCTGTGATTCTGTTCTGTGATGTTTGGCAATCATTAGGTCCAAAGCATTTGCTTTTTTCCTGTTGCTCTGTCTAAACCAAGTCATCCCAGCTGTATTTTTCTGCTGTTTTCTCTATTGCTCTTTACCTTTTCACTGAGATCACTGAGCAGCATCATGTTAAGTTGTCAACCTGTCTCAGTACACTGCTCATATAAGGAATGGCTGCTCTATTTTCACCCAAACCCTGAAGAAAACTAACTCATCAGGATTTGATTACGTGTATGGGGCTATAATATCTTACAATAATCCTATGGATTTTTGGGCCAGTGCTTTGGCCAGTGATGGAGAAGCAGGTTATCAGCAATTGCAGGTAGTTTTTAATGGTAGACTGAGAAGCTGAAATACAAAGCAGCCTCCAAATCCCAGCTGTGGGCAGCTGGAGGGTGAAGACTTACCCAGTCATTTCTTCAATATGAAGTGCTGATCTTGAGATTTACACTAAATCCTTCCAAATTTAAGTCCATAGATTTGAGCACACAAATCTGTGGTTACATGTTTTTCTGTCTGACATCAATGGAATACAGTGAC
This sequence comes from Myiotriccus ornatus, assembly GCA_036023395.1. Lineage (NCBI taxonomy): Eukaryota > Metazoa > Chordata > Aves > Passeriformes > Tyrannidae > Myiotriccus > Myiotriccus ornatus. The sequence continues at coordinate 29,420,583 of JAYRBT010000082.1, read as the reverse complement.
TTTTATATCAGATCATTTTTGCTCAGGTTTCACCATGAAGTTTGTGTAGAGCTTGACAGAGAGAAGATGTGATTTTTTTGTGCTGCTGATTCTTCATATTTCAGATTCCTTTACCTAATGGAGGGCACCTGACTCCATGAGGATGGAGTTGGGTGGGTGATGGCAGGGCTGTGGCAGCACAGCATCCCATTGCCTCGTTGGTTCAAGGACTGACAGCCCCAAGAGGGGCTGAAATGGGGTTCTAGTTAGGTTGAGGTGAGCTCCAAGGGAGGGAAGGTGGGGCCAGTAAGGCTTGATAGTGCCCCCAGTGCCCTGAAAATAGAATAGGGCTTTCACATACCTATCCATGTATTTAATTACCGTAGCACTAACATAAAGAACTTGTACCCACATGGGTTAAATTTCTCCTTCTCATTGAAGAGTTACCATCTTGGTCCAGGTGGCCTCTATGACCTCTGTGACAGTAAGAGTAGATAGAGTGACAGAATGGCACAATATCCTTTGCCCTCCTCAGCATCAGTGGCAGTCCCTTTAACTAGCATGTGTGGGTGTCTAACGTAAGAATTTGGAGATCGGGATTTTGGCAGGTATAGTATAGAAATACCTATATTCCTGGGCATTGAAATATCTATTTACCCTGAAGGAAAGCCATTTATTGAAAGGAGACTTCAAGTGCTTCTATCTTGTGGGGGAGCCCAGCTGGCCCTGGGCTCTCTGTAAGCTAGGATACTGAAGACAGAACTTTACACCTGGCAGAGGGTTAACCA
>JAYRBT010000082.1:29402591-29419716 GCA_036023395.1 Myiotriccus ornatus | reverse complement strand
TAAGTAGAAGCACTGTTGTAATAAAGGGGCTGGTATCCCTGATCACCGTGTCGTCCTCCCGCCTCCGACCGACGACAACATATCTAAACATGGATGCTTTGATACTGCATTTTAATTTTTCTCAAGTCCAGTCAGTGGCTCCCTTACAAACGTGTTGCTTATTTTATTCTTACAGGGGATATCTTTCGGTTTTTTGACTGTAATTAGAAATATGTGAGCACATGTGGGAGAACAAGTCTGACTAACCTCGAACAATTATAATCCTAAAAATTAGTTTTCTGACACTAAAAAAGGGCTGAAATTGTTGGTAGTTCTAATTTTCTGATAAGCTTCATCACAATCAGAATTACTGTCTAAAGCTGTAAAATTATATGATGTACTCCCATAGCAATCCAGTAACATGAAGATTACTTCTGAAGTAGCTAATTAATTTTTTTTAAATTCTGAATGCATACATGAAAATATAACATTTCCTTAAAACTAGTCAGAATTATTTCTCAAACATACAAACATTTTGTAATATTTTATTACCAACAAGGTTTTATGAGTTAAATGTTTGCGAAGGAGAGACATTATAATTTATTCATGCTTAGGTAGAATTTATTCACACAGAGTAAATTGATCTATAAAGTCAAGAAGAGACATACAAACTCAGTAAGGAATTGAACAAATAAAAATATGTTGATGTTACATTTTAGTTTATGGGAAAATTAATTATGTATACCTGAGACATTCGGTAGTCTTTTACCCCTTATGATATTTTTCATACCATTGAATAGAAGGGAAGATACCTGGGAATATATAGCCCTATTGCCAAAGAGCTCTGAGATGGAAGATGCTGGTCCCTGTTCTCAAAGCAGTATTTGAACAGAGTATAAATGAACCAAATAAGTCTGTTGTTTTCCCAAATGAGGCAATAAATGCTGATGTCTTGGAGCACAGAAAGAGTAAATTTATTTTCACATTTGTGAAATAGCAAGCATTTATTTGAATGCATGTCATTAAGGCTAAGTGAATGGTCTGTAACCAGACAGAAACAGGAGAGCTACCCATTCAGAATTCAAGGGCTTAAGCTGTACTAGTCAAGATAGAATCTCACAAATATTTCTGAATATTTTATGATCTTTACGAATGAACACAAGTTCATCTATATGCTAGTTACATAACACTGTCACTCTTATGAAAATAGAAAGTACTAAAACTTCAGCTCTGAAAAAGGTATAGCTGCCCACTGTGTTCCAGTTTATGGGTTCAGTCCTCCAACGCAATGAGCACTTTGGTCCTGGTCCAGCAAATGACTCATGGATCTGCTTAACAGTATGCACGTGAGTAACTGTCTTATGCTAAACTGCTACTATAGCTAAATAAGAGAATCACAAGGTCCTGATATCATAGATTACATGTCTTCCTCACTCTCTCTATGAAATGTTAGCATTACGCTTACCTAATTCACTGGGCTTTTATACACCACCATTCATAAAAGTTAGTCTATAACGGGCCTTATTTCAGTGTGAGAGGACTACAAAATGGATAAGAGGATTTTTTTAACTCTTACCAGTTTTGTCCAGGAGGAGGTGAGTCTGGGAGCTTGAGGGGATTATTGGAAATTGGAGCAGGTACTCAAGGAGCTGTAGCTGCCTTCTCTCCCCTGACTGTATGTGATGCAATGTATGCTGGACACCACATAACTGGGAGATGTTGCCTCTCCCTTTTTCACCTCTTTATGGGCCTTTGCAAAAAGGGTGAACACAAAGCTTTTCACTGTCTTTGCTCGTTAACAGATTGAGGCCGTTGCAGTCAAAAAGGCTTATGCTGCACTCATTGCTCCAACACGTTCACCTTCTGAGCTTCCCAAAAAGTTCTGTCTGACCCAGCCAAGACTTTTGCCCATGGTAGTATGATCCTTTTTACCTCTCTTTTACTCATTTGGCCTCTTAACATCAGAAATACTTTGAAATACAAGTCAGGTTTGGCCTTTAATGATGCACAGGTAATTTGTCATCACACGAATTGTGCTTTGTGATGCACATTATTATTACTAATACTTGATCAACATCTTGCGCATCTCACATGATGAATGTGGGCTAGTGCATTATCCCATTTTCTGTGTGCATCATGAAGCTGCTCCCTTCAATCAGCATTGTTGCAGTGTCAGTTATTTGCTTTCTTGCTATCTATCCATCCGTGTATAATATGACACATTTCCTACTCTAATCTCAGTATGAAAACACCAAAAGAATTCATACGTCTCCAGAGCACCGTAGGTTACTTTTTACCTAAAACAACGTTCAGATGGCTGTCACAAAGAAACTTAAAGTGAAATGTCAAAAGCTGTAAGGATGAAAGGCTGCACATGGTAGATACAAGATTCAGTGCACAGCAACTCCCTCTTAATAAACAAGCAAAGATTTATTGGAAGGAAAATTTCCCTGCATTTGAAATTTAACTGCCAACCATCCACATCCTACACATAACTGTCAGAAAGGATGTCTAAATCTGTCCTCATTTATAACATGTGTTGTGACAAGATTTGACAGTCTCTGAAAGGGCTATAATTGCCACCTAAACATCCAGCATTTTGTCAACTGCGATCGTGTTTAGAGAAAGCATTTATTTCATTTTAAAAAGCTAGCGTTTTTTCTTTCTTCTGAATGAGATGACAGATTTTTTTTTTTCTTTTCTCATTAGAGGTTGCAAGTCAGATTTAAGGGTTTTTTTTGTTCCTCTTTTCTTTTCAGGTTTTTTTCCAGTGACAGAAGTTGGAACTTTTCAGATTAAAAGAAGAATGATTAGCTTGAGGAAAGCAATAGCAATGTAACAGAAATACCGTAAGGATGTCTACTGACACCACTGAAAATTCCTGAATATCAAGCTGGTTTTGATAGGCACTTTCTCCTGAATATCACAAGAAGAACCTGGGTCAAAAAGTGGGAAGAGTACCCTGGTATTTGACATTTTGTTACTCTGAATAAATGTCATGTAGTTTTAATCTGGTGCATGTAGTCATCCTATTGTGACCATAAACGTTCCTACAGGATAGAGAGGGGAGCTGCTGGTGATATGCTCCCATCCCATGATGGAAGCTGTTAGCGTGAGAGCTGAAAGAATATATTGGATGAGGGAAATGAGACCTGTCTCTTGGGCATTAACAGTCCATGTAGTTAGGACTGCAACCAATGCATAACCAATTAACTACCCTGATGGTTCAGTAGTGCACAAATTCTTATCAGGTCTGTGACTTAATTGTAGTTTCTTGAAGTACTGAGCAGGAAAAGTCCCCGCTACCATGGCGATCACTCCCTAGCAGTATTGCTTTAACTCTGGCAGCATTCATGGTTCTTCTGTGTTTATTTACCGAAAACAATCCAGCAATCAAATTTAATTAACAGGAACATTTACAAAATTAAACAACAATCTGCACTTTGGAGAGTGTGGGTACTAGAACTGTTACTTTTTCATAAGTGATGGATGCAGCAGAGACATGGCAGCAGGACTGCATTTAAAGAAGTCCTGAGGGTCCCCAGTCACAGACCTCCTCGTGCTTGCCTGGTCTGCCCTTGCCAGGTGCAGTATTGGTGGGAAGTGTTTGTCACCTGGCACGTCTGTACTGTGTAACCATGGGGCTTTTGAGGTGGAACACGGTAAATTCTTCCTGTGTTGGCTAAAGGGGTCAGTAAAGGGACTAAACATTTCCTCTTGACTGGAGCTTGGTTTGGAAATGGACTGGGAAGCCAAAACAAAAAGATTTGCTGTACAAGTGAGAGCACAAGCTTGTGTTCGATCTTAACTGCAAGACTCCTACACACTATATTCTTTAACTGCCAGTTAAGGATATCTTACACTCCAATCACTATCGTTATTGGTTCCTTCTCACACAGTTAATTGTCCATAATGGGTGTCCACAGCGATGTCACACTGCAAACCTGAATGTCAGATAGGATGGCCACACTGTGTAGTCAATTCAGAGCTCAGTTTCAGTTCAAACAGTAAGTCATAAAATAATAATCTGACACCAAATAGTCAGTTTAGAAACATGAAGAGCCTCACAAACTAGTAACTGCTCTTCACCAAATGCATTTTCTCAATGTAACTGGAAAGGATAGTCCAACATCCATGAATGCTGCAAGGCATTCAATAAAACATCAAAAGATGCTTAAAGGAGGAGAACCAATTTATGCCTTTACCAGCTTTTACAAGTTTACACTGAGGTACTGGCAACCAGTACATTTTGTTAGGAGTATCCTTAAACAATGGAAAAACTTACTTCAGGAAGGTAAATAACCGATTCAGGTCTATTATCCGTTTATATGGGCACAAAAAATTATTACTTCTGGTTCATTTAAATTTGCCCTTAGTTAATATCTGCCCATAAATCACACTCAGCTGGAGCAATTAATAATGAGGGTGTTTGGCGGCATTGCTTTTTTTCTACTGTCTCAGATTATATATCCCTTATCTGCTGAGAACTTTCTAACATGGTTGTTTCAGTGATGTTGCTTGCTTAGCAGAGCCAGTCTCCTACCTACATGCTCTGATTCCTCTGCTATATATAATGCAATAGAACTTTTGAGTTCTACCTCTAAGCAGCTCCTGGGGTCAAAATATTAGGAATATAGGACAAATTTATGTGCTGACATTACAGTGAGATATCCAGCATCTTCAGGTGCCTTTGTGACTGAAGACAGGCAGACATCTGAGGTTTTGCCAGCTAGCAACAACTGCCAGAAAAACAATAGTTTCATCATCTCTCTATTTATCTGTACTATGCAGCTTTTAAACATTAACATCCTGAAGAATTAGCATCCTGAAAAGAGAAAATGGTAGAGGGAAGTTGGAAAAGAGAAATGCTGGCATAATGGGATGGAGTGGAAGTATTTTCTATGAGATAAGGGTAAGAAAGAACCACCTAGAACACATGCAGAAAGCTTGGGAAGTTTAAAAAAAGGATACTTGGCTGGAAAAAGGGTAGGGAGTTCTTGACATGTAAGTGAACAGAAGGAAGCAGGAGATTTCAGGAAATCTTTAAAATGGATGGGTATGGGAAATGGCACACTGGGACCTGAAGGAGTCTCTGATAAATGCAGTGCTCAGGACTTTCATCAACAAAGTGAATGACAGGGCCCTTTTTGATGTCAGGTTTTATAAAATTGGAATTTGTGGTCAGCAGTATTATCAACAAGTATCTATATGAAGAATTGATAATGATAGAAAAAGACAGATATTTTACAAATTTTAAGTAAGTTGCCTTTCTTTTTGAAGGAAAGAAATAAAGTTGTGCTCTTTCCTGGTAAACAATTAACAATTTAAAAATTTGACTAAAGTTTACCTTTCTAATCAACTGTAACACCAGTACAGTATTGTAATTAAACAAAGCATTGTTTTTTCCCTCTGTCTTTTTGTTTTTATGATTCCTTGTATATATCTACTAACCCAGCCAGTATCTAACCCTGCAGTGGGAATACATCTGGGAGATGCCAGCAAGCAAAAGGAGTTTTTGAGAGGTTTCTTCTGAGAATATAAAGGTATGCAATTAATATTAAACTCTAGATCATACTTCCAAGCCATTCCAGATACTAATTTGGAATCCCCTTTGGGGTACCTGTGTCAGGTTAGCTAAGTAGGAGAAAGATAACTCTTAGGTGTGTGACCCTATGCAGCCAGGTCAATGAGCACCATTATTCTATATCTATCCTAAAATGTCATCCTAATGTCAGACCTAAATAAGGAGGTTTGAATTTGAGTGTAGCTTCCATCAAAATTTTAACTATGTAGATATGAAAAATTTAAAAGAAACCTAAACAACTACAGTGAAAATTCCATTCCCAACTCCAGGAGAATTTTAATGGCCATAATCATTAATGATAGATAGTGGCTGTCCTAATGTTTATGTGCTAATTACTCCACTGTCAGAGCCTTAAGTAATCAGTGTTCGCATTTTGCTTTTTAGATCAGAAACATATTATGCTGTTTTTTTCTGATTCACCTTTTTCTTAAAACTGAACAGCAAGCATTTGGTTGTAAAAATAAGATTAAAATAGCTGTTTTGATGCTCAAGTGGATGGAGTTGTGTAGCTCTGAATGCTAATAAGCTGCAGGTAAAGACTGTTTCCTCTTGTGGGAGTTTGCTCAAGATAAAAATAACTCACTGACCTGCCCTCGTCACAATAACATTGTGCAACTTGTTTCTCCTTGGATGACTGAAGAGCAGGTGATACAGTCAGACATTTAAGAAAAAAAAAAGGCTGGGTTTTTTTTTTTTTCATCCAGACTGGTTTAATGCTAAAATACTGTTATTTATGTATCTGATATGGGAAACCTGCTTTGTGAATTTGCGCATAAAAATCATTCAAACATAGAAGTCAATTCAGGAACTCTCCAATTGTTGTCTGCAATAAAATACCTCTGTATTATCTATGCTTTGCATTCTCTTCTGTTGCTATGATACAAAGATGCTAACTTTAAATGAAATGGTGCCAGCAGGCTAATGGCCATGAGAGGAGCACAGAGGGCCTGGCATTAGCTGTCGGTTAGGAGATCTATTGGAAGGTGCTTGTCAAAGGCCTCAGCTGAAGGTCCTTGCAAAGCTTCTCCATGTGAGATAAAAAGCTGATCTTGATGGAAAGAGGGAGAACTGCTTGTTCTCTAATGCTCACAGATGTGTTGTAGAAAAGCAAAAGAACTGGGAAATACATACAAGGGACGACAATAAGATTTACAGATTCAGTATGGGCCAATTGTGGACTAAAGAGTAAGAAACTGCACTTAAATGAAAACACGTTTATCTCTTTTGGCTGTGTTTCTTGAACATATTTGTCCCACATTAATTCCCTCATTATAGGATGACTTAGCTGCTGTTTGAGAAAAGTTTCACCTTCTGTTTACTCATTCAACTGCAGGGAACCCGACAGTGGTCATTTATTTTTCTTAAAGGCAGTGATGGTGATGTTCTATGACTATAAAAAGATGACTATACAATTACACTGAAAATATATGAATTCTGTTCTGCAGTTTTTCTCTCTAAGATTAAACTATTTAATTGAAAAATAGTTAAATGGACACAAGAGTTCGGTTTGTCGTTATTATGCCCCCAGGGTTCTATGTGAAAGGTGATAAACCAGAAGTGAATATTTTGAATATCCTATGTCAACGATATTAAATGTAATGTATTTTCTTTTCTGCAGAATGCTTATACGTGCTGTATTTTAGAAAGTAAAATATGTATCACAGAAAAATAGACCAGCTGTGCCTTGTCAGACTTGAGAGAGGTTTTGGTTTGCTGTTGCTCTCTAAAGCCTCTAAAGGAGACGATTACACAACCTCCCATGACATCTATTCTAGTACTTAGCAATCCTTACCCCAAGAGCGTCCTTGTCTAATTTAGACTTTCTCTCCTGCTGCTTTGCAGAAGTACTGAGGCAGTTCAGTGACTCACTGTCACCTACAAGATGAACAATTCTTTTTGCCTAGCAAAAAAAAACCCCAACCCTCAAAGCCAGTATCTGACAAGGTAGCCTCTGTGATGACCATCTGGGAACTATCAGCGAATGTTGTGCAGGCCCTCTGCTTGCAAAGCATAACCCTACAGTTTAGTTGCCTCCAGATTGCCTGTACACCATCACCATTTATATATTAATTCTGTCTTTGACAATAGAGAGCACAATTAGTTTACTGGTGGCAACATAACCCACCCACCATGTTACATGAAAATAGACAAAGTTGCTGGTAAAACAACATAAAAAATTGCTTAACTTCTTTTAAGAAATTGAGGTACTCAGATTGTGGTTTGAAGGACTGGAAATGAAAAATTGCATAAAATAAGCAGAATATCACCTACAGTCATTATGGGCTGTTCCTCTGGAAAACTGCATATGGATATCTGAGTTCCTCAAGTAACTTCTTCATTCTATGGATTCTGTCTTTCTGTTGCTCCCTATTTTCACTTAGAATGGAGGTTTCCAACTCCCACTTTGCCTAATGTTTTGGATTCTCAGGCTCCCACATCAATACTTTAGCACAGTCTCTTTGATGTATTTAACATTAAACATATTAAATATAATATTAAATATCAAATATGTATCCATCTAATTAAACCTGTCATTCCCAATGTATTCTTTGATGGAGAACAACATGTCATGTTTGGATCTGCTGTGATGAAGGTCGTGAGAAAGAGATAGGCTTTATCTTCTTCAGGAATAATTTGAAGAGAATCTTCTCTTTCCCATGTTCTCCAGGTATGAGCACATATATGTGAGCATCCTCTCTCACAATTTAAGCTCTAGACTTCTTGTAAAATCACCAGTGCACATGGGAAATCATTAATTCTTTCCTCTTGACAAGTCTTTGACATATTTGTCCAATTGATAGGTGTCAGTGTATGAACTTGTGGACTGCAATGATTTCTGAACTTTTCCTAGTTTTGTGTGGGTTTTAACAATTCTTAGACATTTTTCCCAGTAACAGACTCCAAGCCGTTCAATTTAATTAAGAATCGTATTTCCTAAAATCAGTTATCCTGTACAGAGTAACTGTCAAGTCTTCAAACACAAATCCCACATAAATGTATATCTTCCTTCATATTTTCTAGAATTTTATTTACTTCACATAAAACTATCTGCAATTTTTGATTAAATATAACTTTTTTTTGAGTTGAAATGTCTGTTTTTCCAGGAACATCTCTGCACTCTTCTTTGAAGACTGAGATTAAATAAGGTCACTGTCATTTTCATCTTTAAACTTAAAAAGGCGAATGATGATCCTGACCCCTCAGTGGTCGTGCCCTATCCACCATAATCCATTCAGATGGAATAGCAATTGCTTGTTGCCAAAGTTACTTGAGATTTTTTTAGAAAGAATTTAGTATATAGATTTGTTCGAGTGTGAACTCTGAGGAGAGAAATAATGTTACTCCTGCACTCAAACAGGAGTTTGAGTTTCCTTTGCTTGCTTCCTGCAAGCATGGCAAATATTAAAGCAATTGAAAGGAAGAAAATAAAAGGCTGGAGATTTTGCAGTTCAAAGTATAATTTCTTGGAAGTGATTATTCCCGTTGAAAGTTTCACAGTCCGATAAGATAGTGTTTCATGTCCAACACAGAGCTCAACAGGCTTTGATTTATTTCTATGAACAAAAACATTTTTAAAAGCTGTAAACAAGTAACACAATAGAGTAATTAGGTATGCAATACAGCATTACTCTTCCATAGTCCATTTTCATTAGTCATATTAATCGCTGCAGAGCAGATGTATTAAGGGAGACCCAAGGTTAAAGCAAAGGATACAAAATAATAAACTGGAGCTGTAGCTGATAACTTGAAAAACTTCTTGATTTATAACTCTGAAAGAGCCTGTTGAGGGTTTCAACATCAACTTCATGCGAGTCTATTTCCCTTTTAATCAGTTAGTCTCTGATCATGGTGATGTTTACTTTGCATTAATTTTATCTTCCTTTGGAGGTAATGTGACTGTGATAAGTGCCAATTAGTTTTGCACCATCAAGAAGGACAATGAATTGTGACTTGGCAAAACAAAGATAAAATAAACGATTTGCCTAAATGGTGCTCTTCATTGTTGTTTTCTCATAAGGCTTCTGTAATGTTCAGCTCCATGAACAAAATAGCTCAGGATATGCAAGTTCACACGAAGTAAAAAAGCGTTCTGAAAGGAACAGTACCGGAGTGTAGCAACACTGCCCAGTAATTCGATGCGCATTTTCCACAAGCCATTAGATCTGCCTAAAGGTTGTGTTTCACACACATGAATAAGTGATGCAGTGAGGACTAAGAGAGCAGTTCAGATCTTGTGGCTAAGGCTTTTTAAGTAAAAAGTAATTTGTGTTAGGTGGGGAATGCTTCATACCAACCTCATGAATTTTAACGAGGGCAAGTACCAGATTCTGCAACTGGGACTGGGGCAACCCTGGATGTTCGTACAGACCTGGTAATGAGATGCTGGCGAGCAGCACCACAGAATAGGATCTGGGGATCTTCATCAGTGGGAAGTTAAACATGAGTCAGCAGTGCCCTGGGAGCCAGGGGGGCCAACCGTGTCTGGGGGGGGCATCAGGAAAAGCATCACCAGCCGGGCGAGGGAGAGGATTGTCCTGCTCTGCTCTGCACTGGTGTGGCCTCACCTTGAATATTGTGGCAGTTTTGGGCACTGCAATATAGGAAAGATACTAAGCTGTTAGAGAGCATCCAAAGGAGGGTAATGAAGATGGGGAAGGGTCTTATGGGGAAGCCATACAAGGAGCAACTGATGTCATTGGGCTTCTTCAGCCAAGAGAAGAGCAGACTGAGGGGAGACCTCATCATGGTCTACAGCTTCCTCACGAGGGGAAGCAGAGGGGCAGGCACTGATCTCTTCTCTCTGGTGACCAGTGACAGGATCTGAGGGAATGGAAAGTACAGTCCTGAAGAATAGACAGACCTAAAAAAACCATAGGTACACTGAAGGAGAAGATCAGAACTCAAAATCGTACTGAAAGATTAGCAGGGAAACATGAAAAAAAGAGATTAAATACAATTAGAAAAGTGAAAATACTATACTTGGTCAAGAAGAGTGCAAAAATATAATATTTAGGTAAAGTTACTTTGAAACAAGAGCTAAGAGTTATGTCCTATTGGAAAGCGAGCATGAGTTAGCAGTTTCATGCTGCGTTGAAAAAGCCAAACATCACATTGGAATCAATTAACAGCAATAGAGACTGCAGGAGACCCAGCATAATATTCCTGTTCTGTTCAGATAGGTTGATTACATCACCTTCCAAGGTTGCCTCTATTCCTCTTAATAATGCTGTCAGATGTTACAATACTTGCTTTATTTCAGCAAAATACCTGTCCTTTAAATCAATGTGATACTGATTTAAGGCTGAAATTTGCAAAAGACCTAAGTACCCAGCTACCATGGAATTCAAAAAGGCCTGGGTTTTGATGATTTCTGAGCACTTCCTGGGATGTTTGAGAACATTAGTGAGTGCATAATTCCAGAAAAAAAATGAGTCACTTTTTAAAGTGAGTCAAAATGTTCTCATAACTAATACTTGAATTAGCTCAGATATTATTGTTTCGTTAATTACTTCTATTTTTGATAGCTTGTTGAAGCCTAATTCCCAACCCAGACTCTTCTGTTTTGGGAATCCACTTTTGCTTTTTCTGTAAGGATAATAACTGCTTTTTGATCAAATTTTTCTTTGTTTGAAGTCTGTTTATCTCTGATAATTCCCACTGCTTCAGAGAGACATTTCCATCCCTGTTTGTCTTCTGTATCTAAAACAAGAATTTGGAAATACCCAGGTCCATCTTTATTGAAACAGCTGAAGTCTCTAATTTTTCAATCAAGTCATTATTTATTGTTCAAAAAGAATATTTTGCAATTAAATGTTTTTCAAAAGATTTTTGAATTCTTATGTATCAGAAATTCTCTATCTTTAAAATGGCCCTGAGACCAGTTAAGAGCTTAATTATTAAAGGAAAACAGTCCCAGTCCACAGGAATTATTAAATGGAAGTTATTAATTGATTACAGAAACAGCCAAAAAAATGGAGAATCAATCTACAGAACTAATCTATCAAAATAAAACACATCATAATTTCACCTATTTGGCAGATAAGGTCTGTTACAGTTTCTTATTTTCATAACAGAGAACACAGGATTACATGCAATGGATATCCTAATGCTAAGGGCAGTGATCTAGACAGAAGATAACATAGCATAGTGTTTCTATACTGATGTTTAAAGAAGAGCAGAGAAAGCTGTCTCGGGTTATAAACTTCATTTGTTCTCTTAGAATACAGACTAATTTTTCCCCTAAATTTCATTCAGAGACATGGAAAATGAGTCTGCTCAAAGCATGAGGCTTCCTATTAGCACATTTGGAAATCTATTTGAAGATGTGCAGCTCTGGAGGAATTCTACAACACTGGAAAAGGTACAGTGGCAGTGGTAGTAAATGGGTTAAGCACAAGGGGAGAGTGGGAGAAAGATGCATCCTTTTTCTGTTGACTAGAGCTTTTACCATTCTGACTGTTTATTTCTGTGTATCAATGACAGTTTTCTAACATGCTTATGTAGTAGTATGAAGTCAGGGTGTTCCCAAGTTAACAGAATATGAGACATAGGGAATAGGCAAAACAGCCTAAACTTTAGAAGATTGTAAAAATAACTACCAAGTTACTTTATAACAATTAGCCCTTCTATGGAAATTTGTGCTAGACTCTTTTAAAACAAAATTTTACTCTGTTCTTCATGTAGTAATGGAAATATTGCAATTTCAGCAGTTAAGTTAGTAGAATTTGACATTGTTTTGATGAGTTATAGTAATAATAAATCAAGAAAATAATTCTAATTAATATTAATACTTAGAGTGGTTATGACTTATAACTAGGTGCTTTAAAATGAGAGTGCACTAAACAAAATCAGCTCTGGATGCCTTAGCTTCTCTATAAATATAACTGCAGGAACATCCAGTCCATGGTAAATCATGTTTTGTCATCATACTTTCTGCTACAGTGGTGGTAAAGTTTCTGATGCATGCCCATGTAGTCACAGAACTTCCAAAACTGAAGAAGTACCTCCTAGAGCTTGCAGTCAGCAGTCTAAACTGGCCCATCATTTCTTTCAGAGTACATACTTTTGAGGAAGAAGTTAAGTGACAGTATGTATACTCATGTATTAAGGTATTTATCTAAGATACTTAATTAAACTTCTGAATCTGGAAAAAGAGGTGGAAGAAACCCTGGAAGTCCTTTTGAGTCAGAAACCTGAGAGCTCAGGATTTTGATATTTTCAGAACGAAAACAAAAACGTAAAAGCTGAAGCTTAGGAGACCATATATACCATATGGAAAACTTTTTAAAGCATTGGAACAAAAATGCCAACCTTTTTTAATTACACTATTTAAGAACTAGTGGTGCTGTCAGTGTTCAGTAGGCATGAGAGCAGGGCTCCATGGCCACGCTTACAGATCTCGGTATCTGATATTTTAGTTGGTTGTGATGAAAGAGAATGGGGATTTTGAAAAGAGAGATGATTAATGATTGCATATAAGGAGTTGGATTGAAGTAGATTATGTATCTTGCTTTGACTTAAATTGTCTTAAGTGAAAAAAAAAAAAATAGCAAAGCTTGTTTTAGGCTTGTTAGAGCTTGTTTTAGGCAGAAATGGCAGAAGACCCACACCTCTTGGGGAATGTCTTTTTATTTGTCATGTTTGAAACAAAGTCTGGTTAGATGGATTCTTAAGAACCAATATGCACATATAAAGAATAGGGAGTTTTAAGCGTTTGCAGCTATAATTTAAACAAATTGCAAATGGTTGTGAAAATGGAGATGCCACCGCTCTGTCAGGTGTCTGTTACAGCCTTGTGTGCTGCCACTCTGCCCCCACAGCGGGAGTATCAGAGTGCAGCACATGCACGTGGGTCTGGGTTGCTTCTGTATAAAGCCCATCAATGTAGCTTAAACAATCATAATCAGCAGTGTCACACTGAGGAGCCAAGCATGTTCCCAGCTGCTGAGGGATTGAGAACCAACAGAGGAAGAAGGTAAGAAATGGTAATCATCTGTAAACGTCTGAACTAGATTTCTTAGTCTGGGAGAATAAAGCATGTTTTGCAGATCTATCAGGAGCTAGTTATCAAACCTCCACTGTCTGGAATTTGGTGATTGCATGCATCTTACCAAAAGTTACAGAAACACTAGAAATCGGGCTAGGTTTTAGGTACCCAGTGTGTCAGTTTGATGCTCATGTCTCTCTAGTCCATCTAGACTGTGTACAGTCTAATGTGTCTTTAAAAAGAGTATTACTTAAAATGAAAATACATATTACTATGCAAAGTTAATAGAAAATTCTTTTACTTCATTTAAAGCACTTAAATTGTGTGCAAGGATTTTGATGGTCACCCACAGAGAGTTTCTGTCTTGAAAAATAAGTATATAAATTGCTGGGACTACTTCCCATATTCACTTGCAGCAATCTATTTTATTCCTTAGTCATCATACTCATCTCAATTAGACAAGAGTTTAAGATGGATATCTATGAATTTGCAACACTGCATTTTGAAATTATAGATAGAGCTACCCCAAAACTTAAATTATCTCCATAAAGCTATTTAAATTAAAAATTAGAAACTGTAAGTCTTATCATCCAAATCCACATTATGTAACAGGATTGGATCAGCTGCACTGCAGACAGGAACATGGTTCCACTAAACCCAAAATATTTAGTCATTTTTGAAACCAATGTTTAGCTCTGGAATATTTAGCTGATTTTAGAAATAATTTTAGAAAACACCATCCAAAGCATATTATGTCAGAAATACTGTCCCACAAGGAGTTTAAGACAAAAAAAGAAAGTAACATTTTGGTCTAAGCGGGGGACTTTTCCCAGTCAACTCTAAACCAAACAGCTAACACGGTAAACCCTGCATGAGGGTTAGGTGGAGTATACACACATCTGTTCCCACCTCAGTTAATGGTGCTGAAGTTAATGAGTCTGATGTGTCCACAGTTGAAGTCACAGAACGTTTTGTCCCTGGCAAAACAGCAGAATGGGATTGTTTGCTATTGAATCAATTAAAAAAAAAAAAAAAAAAAAGTAAGTTTATAAATCAGTCACTAGAACATCTAGTCTGATCTTAGTGCTGTTTCATAAAACAAACTTTCTGTGACCAGGTAGACTCTTGGCCTGAATTTTTTTTTAGTTCATGTATTAAATATCTAGGTTATCAGATAGGTGAGAGTTTAGTCCATCAGAAATAACTGCTGGAGGTTTTTTTTACAAGAAGTTATGCTCTTCCTTTGTACCTGACTGCCATTGTATCTTCTATTGATGTTTGACAATGATTTTGAGAAGAAGTTCAGTAGCAAAAATCCCAGCTAATTTAGTTTTAAATTTTAGATTTTCCAAATTAAAATCACAGTTCTTGATCACTGCTGCATTTCAAATGTATATGCCTGAAGTATCATGGTATGTCATTTGAGACCACTATTAAAATTCTTCGTAGACTTCAGGTGTGTGTAGGGGGAAAAGGAAAGTTGTTAAGTTTTTCTTACGCATAGCACTGAATAGTATCCACTGACTCTCTAAATTATGAGTTACATTGTCAGTCTCAGTAATTACTTCCTGAGAATATGAAGGGCCATTCCTTTCCTTTGGCTTTCTTTGCATATGTAACTGAACACCAAAGTCATCAGTCTGCAAAATGAACCTCTCTGCAGAGAACGGAGTAACCTGGCCTGATTTCCAGCTGATCGTGCTCTGAGCAGGAGGTAGGACTAGAACGCTCCAGGGCTCTTCCTTTCCAGACTGTATTATTTTATGGTCCTGTTATTTTCTTCTCCACATGGCTACAACCATCAACCCACTGGTGCTTATATTTGTTTTCATCTTACCAGACCCATTTGAAATCACGTTGGTGGCAAACTGCTATGACAATGAGCTGAGCATAGCAGTCTGTGAGAAGGGTTGTGAAGGTCAATAGGGGATAGTCCTGGTTTAGTACAAGCCTGCATTCACTTATTTCAGTTGTGTAGCCTGGAAAATTTGCTTCCCTAAATATGCAACTGCACTTAATGGTATCTGGAGTAAACCTGATCTCTGTAAGAAACTGTAATATAGCTTTCATCTACTATGTCAGTGCAGAATCAATGCTTATCTAATGATATCACCCTCTAGGGGGGTGTGTATGGCCTTTGAGGACTCTGCCTATTACATGACAAATGCTTACCACTGTCCTGCACAATCAAAAGGCAAAGAGAAATAGAAAGAGTCAAAATAGTGCTGAAAGCTCGTTATCTTTTGCAATTGTAGTGATAGAGAAACCTGCCAACAAATTTTCATCATAGCACCTATGTGCTGGACTACTCCTACCTGCTCTTTTTTTGGTTGGTTGGTTGGTTGTTTATTTGGTGTTTTTGTTTTTTGGTTTTTGGTGGGTTTTTTTAAATTTTGTTTATTGGGGGCGGGGTTTTTGTGGTGTTATTTTGTTGTAGTTTGGGGTTTTTTGGGTTTCTATTTTTACTTTAAAGTGTCAGTGACCTGATCAGAGTCCCTCCAGAACTGCATTCCCTTAACTTGACCTCGGACCAATGCAGTGATATTACATCGTTACTTGGTGATACTTCATTCCCCCTAAATTAATGGTTTATAATTCCTGTGTCTCATTTCTTTTTTAGAGAACATGAGGAAGTCTTATCCTTAAAAAGGAAGCAGTTTTTCAAATTTTCAAGTGCAATCAGACAAAAAAAGTTTGCTGTGAACTCACGGTGTTGATGCAAATAGCTTGCAGAAAGCCAGAAGAAAAGGTGACACTGCAACAGTAGGTAATCCAGACAAAGGCTGAAAAAATGGGTGCAGGCTGCTCAGAAGCAGCAACCAATATCAAGTACTTGAAGTAGCAGTAGTAAGAATATCAGAGTCAATTTATTCAGTACTTAATGACTGGTCTGATCCCAAATATGGTAAAAGGAGAATTGGCAGAGGGACTTTGGAGTCAGGATCAGACCTTTTCCAGGCCTGAATTCTATATTTCTATAGGAAAAATTTATCTTCAGAAAAGTAAAATTTGAGTCATAACCTCTAAAATCCATTTGGTCAGTGACCTGGCTATAGGAAGAAGTTTTTTTAAAAAAATTAGGAAAACTGTTATCCCAGCTTGATTTGCTTTCTCTTTCAGCATTTATAATGTTGCATTTACAAAAGCTTATTGATCACTGTGGTGCTGTTAAGCCTGCATTTAAAAAAATATGGAATAAACTGCCACCTAGAGTTAAATCCTTGATGTTATTAGTTACATTTATATTCAAGGCAGACAGCTTTACCATCACGATATTCAGGACCCAGGCACTGCTAGTCAGCGTAGTCTTTGGACACTAGCAAAGGGAGTACACATTCGTCATAGATTACAAGTGGAATCTGATGATGTGGTCAATTTCTTGACAGATATAAATGTATTTAAATCTATTTAAAAAGAAACTAGAGATCATTACTGGCATATGTCATTCTCACTCTGTTAATGGTGATCAAGAGGCTGAGCAAATTTCTTTGAAACCAAGGTGTTGACGGAGGGGCTCCCGAGACATACACACACGACCTATGAGATCTAAAATATGTCCGATTTATTAGGATAGC
>JAYRBT010000082.1:29335904-29402491 GCA_036023395.1 Myiotriccus ornatus | reverse complement strand
CAGCACGCAG
Organism: Myiotriccus ornatus; assembly: GCA_036023395.1. Taxonomy (NCBI): domain Eukaryota; kingdom Metazoa; phylum Chordata; class Aves; order Passeriformes; family Tyrannidae; genus Myiotriccus; species Myiotriccus ornatus. Next base: position 29,402,481 of record JAYRBT010000082.1, on the reverse strand, counting down.
GGAGTCCAGCAGCGAAGAGAGCTTTATTCAAATCTCCCGCAGCCTTTAAAGGCTGCTGGAGAGAGCAGGGGATTGGCCACTCGGCTAGCCAATGCAAGGAGCCAATATAATAACTATGGCAACACAGAAACCAATGATAGGCAAGTGAGTTAATAACTTCAAAACCCCGACAAGTAAATGTGGTGAGTTGACCTTGGCTGATTGCCAGGTGCCCCCCAAGCTGCTTTGTCAGCTCCTGTCCTCAGTAAGATGGGGAAAAAAGAAGACTAAAAAATCATGGGTCAAGATAAAGGCACTTTAATGAAAGAACCAAAGGCTGTGCATGGAAGCAAAACAAAAACGATAAAAAAGGGAAAATTTATTTTCTACTTGCTATCAGCAGGCAGTGTTCAGCCACTTTCTGGGAAGCAGGGCCTCAGTATGCATAGCAGTTGCTGCAGAAGACAAATACCTTAATAAAAAGTGCCCCATTTCTACCTCCCCCACCCCTTGCCCCTAAGCTTTTACTGTTGAGCATGATATCATATAGTAAGGTGTATCCTTGTGGTCAGTTTGGGACAGCCTTCCTGGCCTCCCAGCCCCTTGCCCACCCCCAACCTGCTGGCCTTTGGCAGGGTGGGGTTGAAGAGACAGTCTTGATGCTGTACAAGCGCCGCTATGCAATAGCCAAAACAGTGGTCTGTTATCAGCACTGCTTGAGCTACAAAGCACAGCACTAAGGTGCTGCTATGGGAAAAGTCCATTCCATCCCAAGAAGTAACTTGAAAGTGCTGATAATCCTATGTTGCCCTGTAGAAAAGTAATCTCTGCATCAAGACTGCTGTGACAGCTGAGGACAGCAGGGAATCCGTCAGGCAGTCATGGACCAGAGTCCTGTGAATACCTCCCTCCTCCAGACACTGATGATTTCTGTAATCTGACTTCCCAGAGCAGTTTACACAGATTTTATATTTTAAAAGTTATATTCCTATTAGAGATACAACAAGAAGTACATAAAAGATGCATACCAGTCTATGACAGAAAGGGAAATAGAAGTGAGATCACTTCAGTACCTTCCCTTAACACTAGCACATGTCTGTCCTTTAATGTAGGACAAGCTTATTGCATACCCTTTTTGAGCCTATTTTCTGATACAATGTGGTTGACTAAATCATGCCTTATGTTCACAAGTCTGGAAGCCCGTCCCCAGTTAGATTTTAATGCATTGGCTCCTACAAATCGAACTGGAAAGAAGATTTCAATTCCTACAAGCTGTGAAGAATTTTATGATTGAGTAGAGAAGGGATAAACCTAAATTAGCAGCCACCTATAAAGGAAAGGCTCCCAAAATTAATCCACTTTATTCTCCTCCCCAACCCCCCCACCTTTTGCAACCAGCTGATCATAACTGTGAATAACTGCACATTGAAAAAACACATACTTTTGGCTTTTGGCTGGTTTGCCATATGAAGGATAAAATTCAGAGATAATTGGGCCTATTGCAGTGGAGAGAGGCACTGGGAATAAAAGGCAAATCTATAACAAACTCGAGATCATTACTTATGCCCTCAACTGACATTTGTTTGCTAATTATTTCCTAATCCTTGTCTTCTTTTCAATTAAGAGATTGGGACCACTCAACCTGTGAAAATGAAATCCAACCAAGAAAATACTCAGCTGTAAGTTATTAGAAAATATATGTACTTTGAAAAATCCATTGTGTATATTTTTTCTTTCAAATTAATAATCATCCAATAAAAAAAAAATCATTATCTCCAAGAAATTCTCTCCAGCGGAGAAGAATCCAGAAACTTTGCACAGAAAGCAGTAAGTTTCAGCTAACAAAATCTGAAGTGCTGCTGGCAGCAAGCGTGTAATGAAAGGCTGAAAAGAGAGCAAAGACTGTGCTGATATCCTCAAGATCTCCTCCATGATCTCATTCCTGGCAAATAAAGGTCGATACACCCCAGGAATAGGCATGCACATTCAATCGCAATTACTTGTGTATGGGCCAACAGCTGGTTGCACAGCTGGGGTTGATGGGATTCAGCTTTTATGGTGGCAACCTCTTCACAAATGGGCAGAAAGAGAATGGATTCACCTGGCCACGTGGGCAATGAAAAGCAGCACCTACTTTAACAGGTCAGCTAACCTGCTGAGGAGGGGTTTAAACTAGGGAGATAACAACCAACAATGAGTAAGTGGTAGATCAGGTTTGGTAAGTAAAGATTGTAGGAAGATATGCATAAGACATACCTTCAAAACAAGGCAGAAGGGGAAAATAAAGAATTGACAAGGGGGAAAGCATGACAGGAAATTATTTTACACCTTTTCTTGGAAGTTAATGCAACTTGGTGCCTCTCGAGTGCCTGAGCTAACCCTCAGAGCGTGGGGAATGGTTGGGGGAAGGAAAAGTCTGTGTGTAGCTGCATAACTCAAGTCTCATCAGGACCATAGCAATATTGTAGATAGCTCACATAACTGGAGAGCTGTCAGGTGTAGATGTGGGCTTTTTAGGAAGGGCAGATCCAGGAGAGCAAGGAGAGGGAACTTCCCTTTATATATAAGAGCAGGAGGGATACCCAGAACTCTGCTCTGGTATGGACAGAAGTTGAAAGCTTATGGACTGCAATGAGAGGGCAGGCCAGGATCATAGAATCAGCCGGGTTGGAAAAGACCTCTGAGATCAAGTCCAACCCTTGATCCACTACCACCGTGGTTACTAGACTATGGTACTCAGTGCCACATCCAGTCTCATCTTAAAAACCTCCAGGGACAGAGAATCCACCACTTCCCTGAGCAGCTTATTCCAGTGCCTGATTACCCTCTCTGGAAAGAATTTCTTCCTAATATCCAACCTAAACCTCCCCTGGCAGAGCTTAAGACCGTGCCCTCTTGTCTTACTGATAGTTGCCTGGGAGAAGAGACCAACCTCCACCTGGCTATGACCTCCTTTCAGGTAGTTGTAGAGAGCTATGAGGTCTCCCCTGAGCCTTCTCTTTTCCAGGCTAAACAACTCCAGCTTCCTCAGCCTCTCCTCATTGGAAATACTGTGATGGGTGTCTGCTACAGAGCGTCTGGTCGGGTAAAAGTAGATGAGGTCTCTTCAGACAACTGAAGCAGCTTCATGTTTGCAATCCCTAACGTTAGTCAGGAAGGACTCGAAGGTACCTGTTATTTGATGAACAGATATCAGAGCAGGGCACAAGAAATCCAAGAGGTTTCTGGAGGGCAGTGGTGGTCACTTCCTAACACAGGCAACTGAGGAATGAACAGAGGCAGGTTTTGCTGGACAAAAATGGAAGAACTAGTTGGAATGTGAGGGTTGTAGATAGCTTTGGTTGGAGTGTCCATGATATTGTGGAGTTCAGAATCCTGAGAGGAAGAAACAAGGCAAATGAGGGAAATCACAACCCTGAACTTCAGGAGATGAGACTGGCCTGTTCAGGAGGTACTTGGAAGAATCCCATGAGATAGCATCAGAGCAAAGGTCTGAAAGAGCTGGTTGCTTTTCAAGGATCCCTGCAGCTGAGAAGCAGGACGTCAAGCAAGGGCCTTCATGGACGAACAGGGAGCTCCTGACAAAACTCAAACATAAAAAAGAAGTTAAAAAAACCCCTCATTGTTCATATTCGCTGTATTGTCACTGTATGCTTCAAGCAGAATGTCTTTGTCCTCTGTAATAGCTTACAGCAAGCCTCAAATCCACCAGTAAATTCTATTTCAGACAGTAGCTGACATATTATAGCCACGTTACTCCCCATTACAGAGCTTTTGTGCACAATTACGTCTGTCATTAGCACTTCAGAAGCATTCGTAGAAGCCACATTGTTACTGTTGCTGTATGACCATCGTGGTTTGTGAAGACTTGTCACATCACAGATACTGAAGCAGTGAAAAGGTTTGCACAAAGCCATTGGATGTTCAAAAAGTTGCATCTATTCTTGCAACTGAATTACTGAGTTCTCACAATACAGGGAAATTATGCAGTTCAGCTTATGTCAAATAGTTCTGTATCAAGCTATAAAGTTATGAATTACTGCTTTCCTTCTTTGTAAGTCTGCTCTGCTTTTAAGCTTTTCTTTCCTCTCTCATGTGCACAGCAATTCCTTTCCTGCTAATCCTCTTAATTTTGTGTAAGTCCAGGGACTTTGAAACAAAGGTTTTGACAGATAGTAATGGCAGATAATCCACTTAACACATTTTGAAATGTTTGTTTAGTTTCTTTATATGTAGCATTATTAAAATAGAGAAGAGAAAGAGGAAATATGTGGGATATCTCTTGTCTGCAGTAGTTAAAGGATCCCGTTCTTCCTTTTGAGTGTAATAGGGATATTCAGAATCATAGCATCATTTAGTGTTATTTGAAAGGGACATGGTATGTGATATTTTACAAAAATTACAAATTCGTACTTTGTATTAAAAGCACCTTTATCTTGGTAGATGATCCACATCACCAGTTTCAAGACAACACCTTACTCAGTACTGAAAGGTGGCATTTATCATAGTAGTCAGTCTTTGAAAACCTCAGATACCTAGGACAAGCAGTGTGAATACCTGGACTATCCATAAATACGTGATTATTCCCTAGAAGCAGGTCATAATTTTTTTCAAATGTAGAACTGCTTTCATCTGCAATATATACAGGCAGGTTTCTTCAAGTACTTGTGCATTTCTGTACTTAAGTTCAGCTTAGGACATTTAAGACAACTATCAAAGCACTGACAAAATTTGAAAAATCATACTTTTTTTCATTCAGACAATTCCTTCAAAAATTAGGTTTCTAGCTGATCACCTTTTGTTTTATTTAGATATCTGCAGAGGCTGGTTTCTCTATTACTCTATTAGTAGCCCAGGCAGCCTTTGTTCAATAAGCAGCCTGAATACTTGCAAGATAAGAAATAGGAGGTATAAAAATAAACTGTAATGACCCAATTTTAGTGTGAACAAGCACAACCTATGACCTCTACTGTCTGGAATTTTGAATCTCGGTCCCATTTAGAAGACAAAAGAAGGGGTCAAATATCCATGTCTCTACCTGCCTAACAATTCTGCTTTGCTGCAGTTGAGTTGATTCATTAGTCACGTGTTTTGCCAACTTCATCTAGGACCACATCTGGGACCACTGCAATCACATGAGTGATACTGGAGATAGTGCTGCACTGAAGAAAGATGCTGCTTTACTCTAAACATGCTTCTGGCTGCAGAAACCCTCTGTATTGCAATTTGGAGGTAAAAAAAAAAAAAACCAACATCAGTTAATAACCTGCTCTTATTTCTGTTGTCACTGAATAGGCTAAGAGATAAAGACAAGTTCACAGTGAAGAACACACAGAAAGCAAACACATACCAGATTGTCCTTACAGACTTTTTTCAGATATTCTAATACTATTAATGCACACACAAAGTACTGATAGAGAGACAGGATTAGTTTGGATAAAGACCTTGCTTGAGGAAAGAAGTTCTTATGCTGAATTTCACAAGCTAAGTCCTGTTTTCCCAGGCACCCATCAGGAAAGTGGTACCAGTTAATAGCGGATGGTTTTATTTGGTAAGAATTGTACTTTCTGACAAAAGGAAACTAAAACTAATAAATAGTCTTTATAAGGGTGCCTGAGCTGGCACTGAATTGCAGTAGGAGGACTGGAAGGAGCAGGCTGAGTCACAGCCCCATTTCACCCCCTGTAGCCATGCTCTGGGCTGCTGGCCCTGCTGAGTTATCACCACAGGGTGCTAGCAGAGACCAGAGCAGGGACACACGTTTGCAGCAAGATGGGATCTTTAAGGTCCCTTCCAACACAAGCCATTCTATGATTTTCCAATACTTCTTGCAGAATTATACATGGCAAACAGATCAGCGTGACAATTCATAGCCCCAGTATAAAAGTCAGAACCCCATTATAAAACCAGCAGCACTGGGGAGATAAGTAAAAAAACACATAAGACCTTTTAGAACATAAGGGAGCATCCAGTTCTTCTCCTAGCAAAGCATATTCTTGCTGATTTTACTCATTTTGCTTTCCCTACTTCTCCTCCTTCTATTTTCTCAGATGCTACTGTGGAAACTTAGATCAAGCAATAAATTAGTTGCAGACTTTTAGACAGAGATCTTGTTTTATTAACTTTCTTCTGAAATGTTGAGAAATAGGGTTTCAGAAGTAATAGGTTTATAGCACACAGAGAAAACTGAGTTTTGGCATAGTTTTGCGCCCATTTACAGTCAATGGTAGAGGTCTTAAGTTTCAAATATGGGACAAGACAGAGCTAAAATGAAGATCTTGGGTTTGAGATTGCAGCTGTGTGGGTCCAGGTCCCAGGTGACACCTCTCACAGTAATTGCAGCCTCTTTGTGCCCTTGGGGCCCTGACATGAACCATATGTCTTCATTCACCATGAGAATTCCTCTGATTACAGAATTGCAATCACCGTCACTGAAAAAAAATGAACTCAAAAATGTTGCTTTGAGTGGCTCAACTGATACTATTAAAGAACCAGACTGCCTCTGAAATTTTCTCAGAAAGAGAATTATCCTAAAAAGACCATTGAACATAGGTATACATTTATAAACATTAGCAACACCAGCTGGGACAAATAGTGGAGTAAATACTTATTTCCCATCAGTTATGATCTGTATTGCATCAGAGAATGCAGGTTCTAATCTTCAAAAGACTTTGTACCAGGCAATTGTTGTGATGAAAAAGATACAGTAATTCTTGGAAACATTCTGTCACAAATTTTATAAGAAGTGTGGTTTTTGACATGGCTGGCTGTCTGACAGATAGCAACTGCATTAAATATATTTTATGACTTTTAAATAACTTTGTGAGTTTATACACCTCATTTGATTGCATGGGGTTTTATTTTTAATTTTTAGTCAGTTTTTCAGCAAAGCATAAGGGTAGAGCCATCACTGTGGAAGATGTAATGCACTAAATTAGGTCTCCCGGGTCTTATATGGGAAAAAGAAAGAAGATAATGTGATTATGAGGAAATTCAGACAGATTGTTATGAAGTTGGCAAAATAAAGAATCTTACGGTATTCCTGAACTAATGTTAGAAGCCTGGGAGAACATCAGAGACTACTACAGATTTTCATGAATAAACATAATTATAATTGGATTGACAGAGACAGTGTAGAATGAGCCTCACAACTGAAATGCTCATCAGTGACACCCTGTACTCTCAATCTAGGGATGGCAAAACGACTGTGGAAATGGTGGCCTAGTCTATTATATACTCAGAGCCATACAATAAAAGGTCATCCTGGAATACTTATCCAGGGAATATGATGTGACTTCACATGAGACATATTGATTCGGAGGCTCATTATTCCTCAGCTTTTGTTGTTTTCCCACTTTTTAGTAGCTCAGAATCATGCACTTAACCCAGTATCATTTTAGGAGCCAGTGCATCAGGCTGAAATTCACAGGCTTCAAAAAGATCATGCTCAGAATTACTTTTATGTAATTGTTCATGGGTTTTATGTTATAGCCACTATGAAAAAATTGCAAAAGAGAGTCAGAAGGCACTGTGACCTTTTTTAAACTTGAATTTTGGCTCTCTTTTTTTGTGTACTTCCCTCAGAAAATGAGGGTTATGAAATGGTTCTTCCTCTTCAAGTTCTCTTCCTGGCAGCTTGGAACCCAGTAGCATCAGTGACCACAAAAACAATGAGGTTTCATAGCTGGCATATGTCCTCATGTTCAGTGAAAAAAAATGACACCTAGAGAGAGAAATGAGCTGTGACTAATGTTCATTAGAAGAAGGACATAAAGAATGGAAACATTTAACATCCTATTACATAGAAGTGCTTGGCTGATCTACATATACTGGCCAGCCAACACGTGTAACTGAGCTACTCATGCCATACAGACAGCAGGTAAAATTAAGACAAATTTAGGATATGAGGGGTGTGGGGGTATTTGGGTTATATTTGAAAAACGAGGTGGACATTGAAGATCTTGCTAGCAGAGCTAGCAAAGATCTTGGAGAAGACTAGAGTTCCGAAATGAGTATGCTCTATGGACCTGGGGCAACATGGGATTATTGCAAGAGTATATCACTAGATCGTAAATCCAGAGAAAACCACATTTTAATATTAATCTCCAATTTTTAAGGCAGCTTATTTTGCTCCTTATCCTATATAACTAGTGTTTGAAAGTAATTTTTTAACTTAAAATTACGAAGAATATTAAGTTTTATAATTCTAAGGAGCAAGACATTACAGGAGCCTCAATCATATTGTTTTGAAATCTCATACTTTAACTGAAATAACAAGAAACTGTACCTTTAATAAGATAACTTTTCTACATTGTGTATATTGGCCTTTGTCTTAAAGTCAATATATATGTAGTTATAAAGAAGTTTGCCTATAAATATGTTTTTATGATTGAACTATGGAATACATCCACAGATATTTAAAGTTTATAATTAGACTCTGGTTTATATCTCAGTGGTGTTCCATAGAAATTTCTACAGTAAAATATTTTAGAAATACCAACATTCCCGAAAAGCTCCCTAAAAGATCCTAAACTCCATAAAAGCTTTCAAATTCTTGCTACATAAAAGCTTCCAAATTTTTAATATATATATATATACACCATTACATGGAAAACCTACTGATGTTTGCCTTTAAAGGAATAGTTTCATGTATGGATGATGATTACTTCCCCAAATGTCTCCATAATTACTTTAAAAGAGGTAAATAGTTGTCCTTACATTTTCTTAGCATTTTAGAACCTGGAAAATCTATTGCAAAATCAGCGATCATGAATTCAAGTAAGAATAACAATGAATCAATCCCTTCTTCTCCCAGTTTCTACATTAAATGCAGTTTCATATGGAAGAATCTCTAGTACTTCATCAAGCATTTTGAATATATTTGCATGCAGAATAACCAGAAAATACCAAATTACAACTTAGAACACATTTTTATAGTAGAGTTTAATCTTATGCCAAAGGGACAGTGCCTTTTCTATGCAAACAAAAAGAATTCTAAAAGCAGTATGTGACTGTAGTACTGCTGTTGCTATGGATGTTCTGTATGTCCTCCTTAACTTCTTTGTCCATTTAAGACAGACTATTAATATACAAGGACAATACAAGGACATACCGATTCCTGAGTCAGAATCATAAAACTGTTCTACAAAAAAATCTTAAATTATTTTTACAAGTGTGAGGTTGTGGGCTTTTTTAATTTGTTTTTCGTTACTATATCACTTCCTAAAGCTTTCTATTCAACCACAAAGCTAAGAAACTTCTTGTGTGTGTTGTTTTTTTTAACAGAAAATCAACATAATGTAAGTTCTAGACCTCTGACAAAAGTACCATAGACACATGTGAGACTATGAGAAAGGATAAACTTTTTTTTGGCCATATAGTATTTGAATTGGAAGTATCAGACAATCAAAAAAAACCCCAAAGAACAAAACTGTTCTAAAGTATCACGTAGGGCACACCCTACAAAATTTCTTGCCCTTTCAATTCCTGTAAGCTATGAGATCTAGTGCTCTGGAGACCTTTGAAGGTGGCTGGCAGCACCAAGTCTCTGATAGTCCATGGATGCTGGCCTCTGACTTCACAGGTGAAAATGGGGTGAAAAGCTTCTGCAAATCTATCTTTAGACACTTCAGTTATCTATCTGATTGCACAGTATTTCCACACACCATAGGGGATCCTAGAGGATAGAAGACAGGTTAGCAGGGTTGGATGTATGTTCCTGCAGGAGGGCTCTGCCTGTTTGGTGCTGCTGTTTGCAGGCAACAAACATCTACACAGGTTGGATGGAGGCAACAGGAACCCTTTAAAACTCTTCAAGTAGTTTCATGAAGCTGGGTATTCCAGGGACTTACCATCTGTAACATCAAAGGCTGCACATGAATGGAGAACTTGGAAATACTCCCAAGGTTGGTAAAGAAAGAAGACGTAAAACCAGACAGCTGCGCATATTGAATTTATTTTAACATGCATCATCCAGTTTAGGCATAAGCCAAGAAAGTCCCTCTTTTCCACATATGAGATATTTATACAGGGTGTCCTCAAGGTAGATTCTCTAGTGTCTAATAATGTATGCACTTACATGACAACTTTTCCTTTAACCAGTACACTGATAAGATTTCCTTATTTTACTTGGCCATTTTCCAAGCCTTGTAGGAACATTTATTTTTAGAGCTACGGTCCTAAGTTAATTTTGTTGGAATTAGCCAAAGGGCTCAAAGGCATTAATGGAAAACTGAGAGATAAACATGCATGTGTGCATGCATACAACAGTCACACACGTACATTTGCGCCCACACAGGCAATTTTGTTATCTTATAAAAGCAAATTTGAAACTACAATTTGAAACACACCCTTCAGCAATAATCTGCATGTTATACAACAGCAAGCACATAAAGAAAGGCTGGTACTTTATTTGGTTTGGAAAATTTCCCTGTTGCTCATGAAAACCAAAATTGAACTATAGCATTAAGATTATATTGAAAAAAAAAGATTATTTTTATAGTCCCAGCAAGATACTTTGAGTATATGCAAGTCCCAGCATAATGAAAGTTTTCCTATATGTCAGGTAACATGGTGGTCTGTAATAAGCACTAATATAATATAGCATGTCAGAGATCAAAGCCTCAGCACCAAAAGATACAGAATAACTCATGAAATCATAATTATTGTTTTGATTTAATCCAGGCAGTTTGCTTAAAGCATTTTTTAAAGACATGCAAACAATTTTCCAAAAGCAAAACAGGAAATAATCTGGTTCCTTATCCTTCCTCTTTTTACGTCGTGGCACACCTATTTTTGATATTATATAAAAAGCACACATCCAACCTACTATTTCCCTCATCACACTTTTTTTAAAGTACTACTGTCAGCTGCACCCTACTGAAGTGGAAATAGATTTCTTTTCCATAGGTCTCCTGCTTTGTGCTTAGTATCATATAAGCTATAAGGTGATTAATATGTGTAGTTTTTTAAGATGCGAAATTCCAGATGACGGTTTTGCAGAATCAGGTCATGATTATACAGTCTGTTTAATGTGATTAAATCCTGCAGATTACATGCAAAAATGGGTGCATGTGCTCCTTGACTTGTCTGACTGTGGCCGCTCGAAAGCCTCTGTGCTTTTAGCAGCACTAAGAAAGCTGATGGGGATGAGCAGCTGGGCTCAGGAGGAGACAGTTTGTGTCAGGGTAGTGTGAGTGTGTAGCCATTGCTGCAGCCTCTTGTTTGCAAGTTATCAGTATAGATGTAGTTTTACTTACTTCTATGAAACGTTTTGTACAGTTGGGATATTTAAAGAAAGCGAATTCTCCTTGTAATTTTTGCCTTCTTTAGCTAAACAACTTAAAAATATTTATTATGAAGAAAGTACCTTTTATTAGTTCAGCCATAGGATTTTAACGTCAAAACTCAAATTAATGCTAATGCCTATATTCCTCAAAACTGACTTTAGGTTATGGTCTGCATAACAAGCTGTGTTTTCCCTTGTTCTTCTTAAAGAGAAAGGTCTACTTCCAATACTGATGAAGTCAGTGAAGATCTAAAACCTACATCTCCCTTAGTAATCTAGGAATACATAAAAACTGGAACCAAAAATAAATTTGGGGTTGTGTCTCTCACAACATTAAGTGTAGTCTCACACATTAAAATTGAGAGTACTGAAAAGAGATACAAGGGACCGTGTGGCCTGCTCTGTGCCTAAAATCCTGAGAATTACAATCAGTAATCATAGTAATAGGCATATGCACCTGAACCAACAAAATACTATCTTAAAAACAGCTCAACTCTTAAAATTAAATGTTGTTCCTAACTGGAAAACAAATCACAAAATGCCACTCACACTATTTCATTCTGTATGTTTAAAAAGACTTTCTGCATCCCTTTTGCAATCTTCTAATCAGCAGCTGGGTACTTTACATACATGATGAGAGTGCTAACTCCAAAAAAAAAAAAAGTGTTCTGTGGGTAGCTTCAGTGCATAACTCCAATTCATTCTAGATTCATTCCAATTCCTTGTAATTCATTCCACAAATAAGCTTTCTCTAAATACAGTGTAAAGGTTTAAGGAAGAGTTTACAAAGTGTTTGACAACTTCTGTGTAACTAGTCCAGTCCTAGCTATGTGCATCCCAATGAATTAATGGAATTCTACTCACATCTCTCACCTAAGGTAAGAAAGGTCTTTTTCCTTATCATCCCAGAAATAAATGTCCTTGTGGAACAAAGCTCTGTCTCTTTGTAGTTATTTTTGGGTACAGATTGCCAAAGTGATAAAGTGATTTCTGAGTTCTGGAAATCTCCAGATTTTGGAGAAGATGACTGATGATGTCCTTTGAAATATGGATCTGCTTGTGGAGCACTGTTCACAATAGAGCTATCCAATCCTAATTAGCAGGCAGGGGGCAGAAGATATCTAAATGTGCTTTGGTCACGATCCTACAGACACTTTAACATGTTTGCATTAGTTCGGTATGTTGAGTGATTCTAAAAGTCATTGCAGTAGTGTAGTTAAGAGATGCAAAAGTTTTTGAGGGCTTAGAGCATTAGTAGCAAAGATGGAGGGGTTTGAACCAAGGGGTATCTATATCAGAAAACAAATGCATCTCTTCTACTTCCCTGGTGTTCTAAGGCTCTAGGATTCATATAACTAAGCCTTTCTGTTCCAAGAGGAAGGACAAAAACTTGCTTGCCTACAGCAGAATCTTTCATCATCACATGGCTCAGACACATGCCTTCACAGATGGCAGCTGTAGGTGAAGCAACAAAATCAACCACAGGACCTGCTGCAACGATGAACTCTATTTGATTTTTCTAATAAAGCTATTTCATACTTACTGAAAAGCTATACAGTTTAAAGTTACAGAGCAAATATGCCCTTTCCCCATTAGTGAGAATATTAGATCCAGAAATTCTGGATAGCTGGTAGCTGCCATCAGCCTTATGCCAGAGAGTGTTCTCGGAGATATTCTCAGAGATAGAAGCTCTCTGGCTTGAGGGAAGGGCAGAAGACAGATGAATCCTGGCAGCTTGCTCATTCCTCTGGGATGGGATTCTCCCCAGGTGCTAAGCAGAAGACATCAGCCCATATTCACACTGAGCTGTGAGAAAGAGAGGTATTTCTGAAAGAAATATGAAGGTATTGCCACACCAGGGACTTAGGAGCTGAAAGGAAGGGAGAAGTATATTCCCTCTATGAAAATGGAGGAATGGAAGTAAAAAATTATTATCTCCAGATATTGCAGGGTGAGGAACAAGAAGAAAAAAAAAAGGCACTGAGTTAGCAGAAAAAGTACAGATGGATGAAGATGAACATTGGACTTTGGAGGGCAGATGTTTATTTTCCAAAGCTGGATGTAGATGGGACTGTAATTTTGTTGTGGTTTTTTTGTTTTGTTTTGTTTTGTTTGTTTGTTTTGGTTTTTAATCTTAAATTTGCTTAATAAGTATATTATTCCAGCTTGGTTTTGTTTCTTTTTCCTGATATATTTTCTAACTGTGTGTTCACTGGTCTGTTCCAGAAAGGAGCAAGAAAAGATCTAGTGCAGTTGATTTATTTTTTGTAACTGGAAAATCTCTGTTCCAGCTTCGCTCTTTGTCACTTTTGTCAGATAATTTGCAACTTAAATTAGAGAACTAGGTGCTGTTTGGGTTTTAGCTCTGGGAACACCTGAAGGTATTACATATAAGTTTTCAATTGCATCATGTATTGAGGAAGAACTTGATGTATCTAGTATTGTTCTTATCTGGCAATTTTTAAATTTAATAGGTGAATAAAAATTCAAAATAACAATTTTAAAAGCAACAGTGTATCAGACTTGGACAGAACACCTTTTTTCTCCTTTCTCTTTTCACCTTCAAAACACTCGTGAGCTTGGAGTAAATTAGGCTGTTTCTGGCAGTTATCTGTATAAATCCAAAATCTCCTATCAGTATGATGACTAAGCAGATCTGAATTTGAACTCAAAACTGCATTGCAGACTCCTGTGCATAGCTGTTTAAGAGATTTTAGCTTAGTCTGTTATTTTGCAATCTCAACTTTGACTCCAGAGTAGTCTGGGTCAAGTGATGATTATATTCAGTGTTTCCAAATAAAATCCATGGCAATGTACTGTTGGTTTAATATCAGGCAATGATTTGACTGCAGTATCTGTACTGCTTATAATATGAGACATAAATAAACCTGAAGTACTTTATTCTCAGCCGGAAGAAAAAGTGATACCCTTTGTTAAACCCACTGACATCAAAGAGAAAGGGAAAAACAAAACATGCATTTTAGGCTTACAAATCCTTTTCAAGTTGGCATTTCCAGAAGAACTATTTTAAGAGAGAACAGGAATTATCGGGAAATGGTAGAATTTAATAGAGAAAATGTCACCATCCTACTTCAGGATATGCCTTTGCTGCAAGGATTAATAATAAGGCATGTGAGTCATTCTGCAAAAGCATACCTAAGATTATGCCTTTACTGATCCTTCGTCACCTTTAATGTATTGCTGATGTCCTCATGTCAGCAGCAGTGGCATGCATTGTTCCAATTCTTTCACAATAAACCGTGGAGAAACCTGCCTGTGTTTTTGGGAGCTGGAGGAAGATTATGAGAATGAACAAGTGGTAGTTAATCCTCTTGTAAAGTGAGGGAAGAACACACACAATCAGAAAGTTGTTGGGGTTTTGTTTGTTTGTTTGTTTGTTTTTGTGGGTTTTTTTGTTGTGTATTTTTTCCCCCAAAATTAACATTAGGGAAAAAAACCAAAAATACAAACTTGTGAAAACTTTGAAGAGTAAAAAAGAATGTCAAAGATAAAGCAAACAAACCATGGAACAATCAGAGATATCAAATCTTTAGTCAAATACACATTTAGTACATAAAATCTACGCAGTTAAAGATTCTTCATAATGGCCTCTCTGACTATGTGTCTAACTATGAGGAAGAGGAGTGTCTGAGGAACGGGTTTTTCTGGAGGAGGGATCTGGTAGTCCTTGTAATACATGAAAAACAATTTGGCATTGACATAGGTGCAGTTTTTAATGCTCTTACAGGGGAGCAGACACTAACTTGTGTTGTAAAGCACACAGGGGAGAGTATTCTGTTTTTAACAAAACCAGAGGAAATGTCATTCAAATAAGCAATGATTGTTGTACTCCTCTGTGTTGTCCTCTTCCTAATGCATTACAAGCAGCATTTCTTTTCAGGAGTTTGAACTTACTGTGGCTGTTTCCAAGGATTAAATTAAATCTCTACCTTTTGTAGAGGTTTTTTGCATCAGTATATGTTATGAACAAACTGCTGTAAGTGGGCAGCGAAGCTACCAACCAGAAGAATGAAGGCAATTTACAAAGTGGCCTCGAAGGTCTAAAGCTTCAACCCTGAGAGTATATACAGTACTAATAAAGTCCTTCACACCAAGAAAAGATGCAAACATCAGTGATGCACAAGAGAAGAAAGGTAAGAAGAAGTAAGCTTTTAACAGAATTTGTAGAATTTATGATTGCAAAGCTAAGCCTGAATATATGACTTGACTATTTCTTAGATGTTCAGGAGACAAGGAAAATATAAACAACTTACAGTTCCAATGGCATGATTCTTAGAGCTTAGCTAATGGTTGTGAACACTGGAGGTTGCTGATACTGCAGACAGAATATTTATTTTGTTCTTGGTTATTCAATTCTTCTCATTTTCTCCCCCACATCCACCTCCTATAAGCAGATTAACTCTCTTAGAAAGTTTGTTGCTTATGGATTAGGCATTTAGGACTCAGTGGAAAACATCACTTGAAAAAAGAAAAGTTTAGAATCACTTCTAATTCCCCTCAGCGCAGTTTGTTGTTTTTTTTTTTTAAAGTATTTCCTAACTAAGGAGCTCTCATACCATGTGTTAACTACAATACAGTTAGCCAGATTTCTCAGACTTGATATCTTCATCTGAGTTAATGTAAAGAGTACACAATGGACACCAATTTTTCAGAATACAAACATGATGCTAAATTTTTTAATGCATAGTGAATAACTTCACTTCGTATTTATATTTCTTTTACCAGCTGTTAGTCTTATTAACTGGGTCTTTCCTACCAAAGCCTTTTAGATATAATCCCTTTTGTGTTCTCCATGCCACTGAATGTCTTAATTTTGTTCTTAAGTCACTGGCATAAAGGTAAACTGAGTCCACTGGGACTCCATCACCAAACAAAACTAAAAGCCATGTACACTAATTTTTTTGCAGTATGTTCTATATGCTTGAGAAGATACCAAAAGAAGGTACTTTTCAGACCTGTGGGCCCATCACAAAGGCTGATCTGCCTGCTAGATGCTCTGAAGGGTTGAAACCTTAGACGACAAACCATACAAACGCTTTTGCAACAGCTCTTTACTGATAGCAGGTCAAGCATGGGTAACAGCAAATACTCTGAAGAGCAACAGAAATATCTTTAAACTGCAGACACATTCTCATGAGTCTCAACCCACTTGAAAGGAGGCAGATCATTTACCACAATGTAGAATAAAATTCCATTTAACAGCTTTATCTTCAAATTACAGTATCATTCAGATAAAGAATTGCTTTGGTTGCTTCCAAAGGAATTTTAAGAATTAAGATGTCTTTTCTTAGAAGTTTGTTGTATTCTATCTTGCTTGCCTTTGTATTAGCAGTGTACAAATAGCATAGGAAGCCTTCTATTTGTGTGCATTATTTTCACAGAAAATCCTCGGCCAGAAGCTAAGCATCTGATGACTAACATCTATGTTACAATTGTGACATGACTCTAGTCATGTCATCATAGACTTCTGAAAAAGACACCAGTGTAATTTTGAAAGAGTTTTCTTTCTATTAAAAATAAAGTTTATTTATTTACTTAGACAGCTAGGATTAAGCTGCTAAGGGAAACAGTGTCTGTTTAGCTGCTGACAGCTGTTTGAATAGCAAAAAGTTTCACTACAGAGAAGATATGTAAGCTGGCAGAAGCTTTAAAAGAAATTTAAGCCTCCAGTAAACAATTCTGGGAACATGAACATTGGGGAGATATTGCATCCTTACTGCAAATGATGAAGCAGGAATTAAAGCTGACGCTTCTTCAGTAATTATTTATCTAATGCCCAACATTCACATCGTATTGTTTCAAATGGCCCTTTCACATATGTACCCTTGCATTTTCTGTCTGTGCTGCATCTCAGGTGAGCGTTGGGGGAAAAAAAAAAAAAAAAAGTGAATGAAATCTTTAATTGGAAATTATACAGTTGTGATCCTGATCAGAAACAAAACTTCTGATCAGGCAGCTCAGACCAAAAAGGTTAGAATTGGCAACATCCTGAAATAACGGAATATTCAAATTTCACACGTAAAAGATGCTCTGAGTTCCCCTTTTAATCATGTTGCTATGTAGACTTTTGGGATCATGTGATCTTTTTTGAAATGTAACAGAATGTAACCACAGAAAATTGCTTTTAAACAGTAAAGACTTAACGCTTGAAACATTTAATGACTACAAATTCGCCCACCTTTGCCCCCAAAAAGGTGAATCCCAAACTAAACAACACTATGCAAACTCCAACCAGAGCTACAAACCAGCCTGAGCTACGAACTGCTTAAACAAGAGAACAGAAGAGAAATTTTGGTTTACATCAGGTGTTATGGACAATCAGAACTAATTTACGGTATTCAGATATAGTTCTGTAAAAGGTCTTTATAGATTGTAGAGAAAGGTACAGAAGTTCAGGCTTGCAGATGACATTAGAAACAGTCTTGTAACCACTTTTATGAAACTGCTTAGTAAAGCAAAGTTGGTCTGTTATTCATTCAGTCCGTCCCTTCCCAGACCCTGCCTGTAGTTTCCCCTTTCCTTAGTCTTCCCTTGTTTTCTTGTATTTACTCTCCAAATGCAGGTTAGCGCTCTTTCAGAGGTTATCATTATGGCAATTAGGTCACTGATTTTATTTTTCATAAGCTGGTGAGCTAACGGTTATTTAGGTTGTGGAACTGCCCTCCTTTCAATAATTTGCACTCCTTTGTGCTTCGCTGCAAAGTTGGCACAGTTGCTCTTTTATTGCTCTATCTTGCTTGTGCCCCTGCTTCTGTGTTGCATCCGCCCCCTCACAACTATATTTTTGTCTCTTAACTTAGTGCACTTGCTATGCTTTACTTTAAAAATCTTGATAAACTTCTGGGTGTAGAGCCTGCTGGTGCTATCCCTATCTCCTCCTGCTGTATTTCAGATTTTAATGCTGCATTCATCCATCATTTCATTAGATAGCCCCGCAGCTTCCAATGGCTGGCAGTGGTATTTCAAAGTGTGGATCTAAACGATCAGACAGCTCTTTTTGCTTATGGACAGTGAAAACTGTAATGAATGCAAGGACCACCAGGATGTTTAGCAAAAGGTAGTTGTTTTATAAATAAGAAGGTATTTGCAACCATCAGTATTTGGGTACTCCTAGTTGAGATAAGCATTTGTCTAAGCCTAAGAGAAAAAAATTCTGTGAGTATTTTAAGGACTGGGTGCAAAAACTTTCTGCCGGGTTTGCATTTGACTACAGATATAAATACTTGCCCCTAACACAGTTCTTCACACTGTGTTTGCGGGTTTGTGGAAGTGACATGAAAAATAAGGCGCGTGCTGCTCTGCCTGGATGAGTGTGGTGCTAACGTGGCTGCCCCACTACCGCTAACATGCTGGCTTCTTGCACGCCAGTCCAAAGCTGTATGGA
The DNA here is from genome assembly GCA_036023395.1 of Myiotriccus ornatus. Taxonomy (NCBI): domain Eukaryota; kingdom Metazoa; phylum Chordata; class Aves; order Passeriformes; family Tyrannidae; genus Myiotriccus; species Myiotriccus ornatus. The sequence goes on along the minus strand of JAYRBT010000082.1, from coordinate 29,383,810 downwards.
ATGAACACATGAAGATAAATTGGATAAAACTCTCTTACAGATGACTCATCAAGTTTAATAGCGTTATTGTCACTTGAAGATGGGGGCAGGGAAACAAATAAGTGTTCTAGTGCTTATGGCCTACCACTGATAATTCTTTCAGTCTCTGTTGAAGCCTTGTTTCCAGACCTGTTCTTACTAATTTAGAAAACACCCTCATTCCCTGGGAAAAAAAACTGTACATTTTTTCAGTTATTCTAAGAATTGGAACTGGCAACATAACTGCAGCTTTCTTTTCCCTTCCTTCTTTGTGTTACTCCCAGCAGTTTTTAAGAAGTCCTTCATGTCATCTTCTTTCCAATCTGCTGCCTCTTCTCACCTCCTTTATGATGCTTCCCCCTCTTCTGCCTTGGGTCTGCCTTTATGTGGTTCAGTCCTTCCTGAAAGCCTCATGCCTGCTGTTGCAATTACACTGCTTTTCCCTTTTGAAGTTGAGATGCTATTGACCAAAAATTAGAACAAAGCATTCTAGCATTAGTAACAATTTTGAATAATATTAAGGCTATGCTAACTGGTGTAAAATCAGAGAACAGTATTCAGTAGAAGCATTGGTAGGTTTATTCCAGCAGTACCAGAATGGAAGGTGCTTCCCAGACTAGTATGTTATTGGCGGACAAGTCTCAAGCAGAAATAGAGGCAAACTCAAGTACAAAGTGTTAATTGTGACTTCATCTTGCTGGGAGATTTGCGTAAGATTTGCTCTTCTTTTACATCTAGCACACTTAGGCTGTATACAGCTTTGCAAAAAATTTTCTTTTGAAAACCTTAACTGCTATGCCTAAACATACAAGGTAAAGAAATATGATGCAAAAAGACAGTTTTTTTTTGCCAGACAATAACCTTGGTTCAACTACTATCATTTACATATATTCATAAATAGAATGAGATTTTTACCTCCTGTTTACCCCTTAGGTTTTACGAACAAGGTAATTTGTCTTATCAGTTCATGTGCCTTGCCCAGAGGACGTATTTATCGACCAGCAGATGCTTTAAGTATTTTGATTCTATTTCCTACCTAGCTAAATATATGTTGAAGTTTTTGCATAATTACACTACTGATGGTTTACTGACCACTCTGCTATTTTATGTGTATCTTCAGAGTTTCCTCTACCAGGGATCTGAGCACAGGGCATTATCTGCTCGAACTGAAGTGTGACGAAAGCCACAAACACAGAGCCACAGCTTTGTACAAATATGACTGTCTTCCAAATAAGCACCTTCCAAATGTTAGGGGATCAAATCAATACAATGGATTTGGTATTTCAGAATTCCCATTGCTTAATGGTTTTGAACAATTTTTAATTTATCAAGATGGTGAAATACCACTGCATGGTTCTGTTATTGTCAAGCCTATTGTTTAAAGTAAAGCTGTGTATGTTGTGAGATTTGGATTTTCTCTAAGGGATCACCTTGGAGGAAGGAGCAATGCTAATGTAAAACTTTCCAAAATATAGACTCAGAAGAACAAAAGCATATTAGCTACTTAGAAAAGTACTTTTTATTATTTAGAATAGGAATTAAACAATTATGAATATTGAGGAAGTGGTCTTTTTGTTTCACATGACTAACAGCTGAACTAAGAAGTGGGCAACCCTGAAGTTCTAAGTATTTAACAATCCCTGAGAAAATTAAAGAACTTCTACAAAACCTACCAGCCTTAAGAACTGCTTAATGTGCTTCACATTTCTGCAAGAAAACAGATTTGACTTTTACTCAGGGACAAAAAACACTGCAATTGAAGAAGGTTGGTTTCCTTCACATTATAACAGTAGTGTTGCTTTTTCTCCATCCTTCCTGCTAACCACTACTATTTCTTTGGTGTGCATGTTGTATTACTGGCAATGCAGAAAAAATATCCCATCTTGTTTCTACTTTCCTAATACACCTAAGGCTAACTTGATAACTTTAAAGTATATTTTAAAAGCAGTCAAACAAACAAAACCCCACAGAACAGCGTTTAAAGGAAGAGCAGCAAGTTTCAAACAGGAATCTTCCCGTTTATTCAAATACTGAGCTGTGGGGGCATGTTGCCTAGGGAGCAGGGCTCACAGGGGTGGGGCAGGCATGGATGTGGTTCTGAGATGTGGCTCTATACCTTACGCCACTACCTAACAACACTGTAGGTGACAGAGTTATAGAAGTCTTTTTTCACAGAGTTAAAGGATCAGTTAGGTTGGAAAAGACCTGAGAGATCATCCTATGATGGAACACCATGTCAACTAGACCATGGCACTAAGTGCCACCTCCAGTCTTTCCTTGAATACCTCCAGGGACAGTGACTCCACCCCCTTCCTGGGCAGCCCATTCCAATGTCTAACCACACTTTCTGTGAAGAAATTCTTCCTATGTCCAACCTAAACCTCCCGTGGCACTTAAGAACTATGTCCTCTTGTCCTGTCACGAGTTGCCTGGGAGGAGAGGCCGACCCAGACCTCGATACAACCTCCTTTCAGGTAGTTGTAGGGAGGGATAAGGTCTCCCCCGAGACTCCTTTTCTCCAGGCTAAACAATCCCAGTCCCCTCGGCCGCTCCTCATGGGACATGTGCTCCTTCTTAACATCTAGAGCAGGGAACGACGCGCAGTGCTGTATACGTCACTGGTGGATGGGAGGCATGCTGCTTGGGCAGAAATTTAAGAAAACATTTCGATTAGCGCCCGCAGAAAAGCTGTCTAGCACCGAAGAGCTCTGAGACAGGTCACACCAAGAGAGACGGGGAAAAAAAAACCCAAAAACCCAACATGCAGCAGAGTGCCTTTGACCACAGCGTTTGGAGCTCTGTGTCCTGGGGCCGGCCCCCGGCGCGGAGCGGCGGTGCCGGTGCGGCTCCTCCAGCCGGGCGGGCAGCGGGGCCCGGCCCCGGCAGGGGCGGCCCCGCACGGCGGGCGGGGCGCGGCGGCGCACGTAGCCGTCCCAAGATGGCGGCCGCTCCGGACCGGGCTGCGAGGGCGGCGGCGGGGCCGGGGGCGGCGGCGGGCGGGCGCTGAGCGGGGCGGCGGCGGGGGCTGGCGGCTCTCGCCTCGCCTCGCCTCCCCGCGGGGTGCGGGGTAGTTTTCCGCGCGGCCGCCAGGCTTCACCATGCTGCGGGGCTAGAGCCGCCGAGGCGCCGCCGCAGCGCAGCGGGGTAATAATGTTAACAGAGGTAAGAGCGCTGCCGGCGGGGTGCGGGAGCGCGGGGAGCGGCGCTGCGCCCGCCCGGGCGGGCAGCGCTCGGTGCCGCGGCTGTGCCGCCCGCCGGGGCCTCCGAGCTGCCTGGGCGGCGGGCAGCCTCCCCCTTGGCCGCGGAGGGCAGAGGCTCTGGCCGGCTCGGCCAGGGCAGCGCCGGGCCCCTCTTATCACCCTGCCTCCCCTGCCGGCAGCGCGGGACGGGAGCGGGGCTCTCCAGCGCCGCGGCGGAGCCCGGTGCACCGTGCCCGCTCCGTGCTGCAGCTGGGCCCGGCCCGTCCTCCCCGCGATCCCCCGCGGCGGGGCCGTGGCTGGAGGAGCGGAGCGCACCTGGGGAGGGGGAGCCCGCCTGGGCCCCGGGCCGCGCCGGGGAGGTGCCCCCGCCCGGGCCCCCCGCGCCCGCTCCCCCTTCAGTCCCTCTGGCCTCCTCCGGGGAGGCTTCGTGAAGGCTCCGTGTTTGCTTTCTCCTTGGAGGGCTTAAGCCGGGCGGCTCGTCTGTGCGTGCAGGAGTCCGTGGCAGTAGGTAATCATTAGAAGTTGACTACCCCGGCTCGCCGCTCCCCGGTGGGGGGTTTCCGTCCCGAAGCAGCCGGGCAGCTCAGCTGTGAGGCAAGCAGGTATTTGAGGATCAGCGTGGACTAGAAATGTCTGCTGTGTCCAAAGGCACTCTAAAAGGGGAAATCTGGCAGTACTATCTGCCAATGCTTTCTAGTTGCTAGGAATGAGACTTTACCCCATTTTCTGTTTTCTCTGCAAAGACCAATCGATTTTCTATTTTTATTGTGTCAGCAAGGTGTCTGGAGTGCAGATACTTCTCCAACGTGATGATTGCATTACCCGTGTTTTATAATTTGTCATTTTATCCTACAGTGAAGGTTATTCGTCCAGAAATGAATTGTCTTAAGTCTTTCAGGGTGAGGGCTTGCTTTCTGACACCTGAAAAATTTAGCTTTGCTTTCCTGAATGACATTAAAAAGTATCCTCTACCGTTCAATTTGCATCACTTAAAAGTTTTAGGGCATTAAGAAAGTGGTTCTGTAGAGCCACGAGCTCTCAGATTTCCCCAGGAGGGTAAAATTTGTGGAGTGAGTTAAACCTGTAAAAATACATGACCTATTTTTGCATTGAGGGTATTTGGTGGGTGGTCAAGATTAATAATCTCCATTAAAGAGAGTTGGTGAGTGTGATGTGTAAGCATTAGCCATAGTAATTTAGATTATTTTAAGGGTGGCATAGAACGTTCTGGGTCAGTGCCTCACACTGCACTGTTTGTTCCTTTTGATGATAGCTCTGTGTGCCTATCCAAGACACTTTATTGTCTGGGAACTGAATTTTTTTTTTTTTTTTTTTTTTTTTGTAATAGTGCTGATATAGTGTGGATAGCAGTGTGGATGACACTTGATCCATTGGCTTTTTGAGGTAAAACCTAGTGCTTACATGTGTCATGCTGAGTTATAATACATGTGTCATGCTGAGTTATAATACTTAGCCTTGGTGTCAGGAGGACAGGGTTCTGATGTCTTTCTAGTTCATGTAAATAAATTATTTGTAGACAAAATGCTTCAGGGTAAAGTATTCCAGGCTTGTCTTTGCCAAGGACATGATTTTAAATTTTAAGCAAAAATGCAGGCTTTGCCTGCCTGAAGAGCAGCTGTAGGGAGCTCTTCAGGTAATCAGACAGCTCTTGCCTGTCAGGATGTGAACTGGAGGAGTCCTTTTCCAGCACACTTTTTTGGGTGCTCCAATGGCGACTTGGTAGCTAAAACATGAAGCCTTACCAGACTTTGGACAAAGATGCAGATTGTTTCAAGTCTGCTGGTACATGTATATCTCCTCTCAGTGCACTTGTTTTTGGTGCTGAATATTTGTGAACTTGTCTAGTTTACTATGCCTTGAGTGACCACTCCACTTTTTTTTTAACCGTTAAAAATTTATATCCATAAGTTTTATAACTTTAGAATGTAGACAATATTTTTTCTTAAATATATTTAAGCATGAAGGAAAGACACAATCAGTTTCTACATGTATTGTTATCATGTAGTTAAATTATAACTTAAGAGTTTCTCAAGGTCAGTTTCTTACATCCTTTGACTGTATCCATGTATGCAGACCCTAGCAGATTCATTTCAGTTTTGTGTGGATGCAGTTTGAATTAGGACTTTGTAATCAGTAATTTCAGGGGAAGATCGCACTTCCTTTCAGGAAAAAAAATATTGTGTTTTTTATTTGGCCCTTACTGCCCGTCTTATTTTAGTTGCATTCAGAAATCATGTCATTGGATGCCAAACTCATACACTTATTTGCCTACTTAGCAAATGCCACTTCCCAATTTTTCATTATCTTGGCCATCAAAACTTATTTTTGCAGTCATGTTGAATACATTCTGTCTGCATGTATTCCAAGTCCTGCTGCAAGTGAGCGTTTCCCTAGTCTGTTGTGTTGGCCTTTCTGTGTTTTTTCACTTGTTCCCCTTTTCGTGTTCATCAGATGTCGTCTCTGCTTTTTAAGACCCAGTGTGGCCTGTTTCCATGTGATTTACTGTCTCAGCACTTTCCCGTCTGACGAGGCCATGATGGACACAAGTTGCAATGATCTGTCTCTTGTGTTTTCGGACAACCATCTTCGTCCTGCTCGCCTCTTGTGCTGCCCTGACTACAGTGATGCAGCTGGTGTTTTACAACTCTGGCTCTTGGTGATCAGTCTTAAATTCTGATGGGAACAAACATTCAAAAGGATTTTGACTTAATTTATAAGAAGTTTTAGAATGTCTTTCAAATTGATGGCCTGTGCTGTCTACATTTGCAGCCCGTGCTACCTCTGAAAAAGGCACTTTATCTAAAGTGAGGAGCAGATTTTTTCTTCCCCTTTTTTTTTTTTTCCCTCCATTTACTCATTAAACTGCTTTGAATGCTTAGTGAGGACTTCCTTCAGAATTTATCAGCAGCTAAATTTTTGACAACTTAATTCTCAGCAAGGGTACTTTGTTGCAGTACTAGTGATGGTTGAAAAGATTTTTGAAATTTGATGAAGTAGGAAAACTTTTTCGTATCCACAACTGAAAGTGAGCCATACAAAATGAGCTCTGACATGTTGGTACTTTTTGTTATTGCCAGCTGTCAAGATAATTCACTAACTACATGCAGTATTTCCTTTCCATTAAACAATCTACTTTTTAAGAGATCTTTAACAAACCTTTTTTTGTTAGACTGTGATATTAGCCATTGAGAACTGCTTTTGAGCAAAACTGAGTAAATTGGCCTGTTTTTTAAGAATAAGGGTTGACTGAGCAGCTTGATTAAACTTGCTTAAGAATAATAGTGAATTAACCTTCCTGCAACAGTAGCACATTGTAATGTATGTTAGTCCAGCTCTGAAAGATGCAAAACACGGTTGTAGAACACAGTTAACTGCATGATATACTGTAGCATTGTTATCTTCTTCTGTTCCTTGATACATGGCAGTGGCAGGTTGCTTGGATGCTTCATGTGTCTGAGCTATGTTCTGCTGCTAGACAGCTTCAAATGTGTAGAGATTTATCAAGGTGTCGAAAGAAATTAGTTTTCTGTCTTTTTGTGAAACTTGTATGCTGGGGATTTCTTTAGTGCCAGTGTTTTGCTAGATGAAATCTAGCTGGAGCATTAGTTGCAAGCCTTTGGGAGTAAAAATCGTCTTTCTCCTTCAGTATATTTTGTAATTAAGGTCTACCCTGTTGCTGGTCTGTACTGTGTCCCTAATTGTTGCTATGGCAGCTCTTTTAATACCTCCATATTTTGTGAAGTGTCAGTTAAAATTATGTGAGGAATGGTAAAATTAGGAAAATTAATGTTCTGAAAAGAATGGTTGTTGTATGTTCCAAGTACTTGCTTTGAAATATTTTGCTGGCTACTAGTAAAAGATAGCGTCTAAACACTCAGGACTATTCTTAGAGTGTACTGTTGGGCCTAAACTGCTGAGACTGAATGCAGAGTTCTGCAACAACTCTAAAATATCAGTGTGGACCATTCCCCAAAGCTGAGTAGAAGAAGAATAGTGTGAAGTTCCTTACTTCAATGAAAATAGTAATAGCTTGTCTGGTTAGATAGCTGAAGGAGCTCCAAATGATGATTTCCTTGGTCTGGTTGCACTCTAGGGAATTATCTCTGTTTGAAATATGTTCGTCCTTTTCTCCCCACCCTTACAAAGATGACAAAGCATGTTGTCCTTTGAATTAGCATTGGAAGAATTGCTATTATTAGAAACAAAATTGTGGTTGTATCTAAGTTATTTGCACCACTTAAAGAATTAATATTTAGAAGTCCCATTAGTACTTTTCTCCATTGCTTGGCTGAGAATACCAGGGCTGAAATAATAAAAAAAATCAATTGCAATTGTCACTTGCAGTTACATGAGAGAGAAGCTTCAAGAAGCAAAAGTAATTGTGATCTTGGGCCCAGCTGCTAGTTCTTCTCCCCCTGCCAAAGTAATGTCTGATTTCTGAATTAAAAACCTGAGGCATTATTTCATGAAGTAAACATATTGACAAGCTTTAGCAAGAGCACTCTAACCTTGTTTACCTAATTTCTGTAGTGTCACACCTTAAAATGATAAATGCAAAATTGCGATTTATGATAAATGCGTAATTGTGATTTACAGGTATGAGGTGAAATGGGTGTTTATTTTTAATGTGAGTAAGCACAGTTGATAGATACGTTCAGCTAGGGGGACTCCTTTTATAACTGCCATTTATTTTGGACAAGAGATCAATTCCTACGCTGTCAGAGTTTGGGAATAGCTGTTAAAGATTACTATTGTTCTGAAGCAGGAGTTGTGTAAAATCCTCAGGGAGCTGAGATGGTTTTCTGAAGAAGTTATGTTGGCTTTGTTTTCTGTGTGGAAGGGGACATGATCTAAGTTATGCAGTTAAAATACTGTGAGTCAAATTTAGTGCGGAATTTAACTGGCATTTTACAAATATTTAAAAAGTCCTACAGATTTGTAACTAGTTTTGTTCAAGTGGGATTCTGTGAAAAAATCAGATATTTCCCAGGACAGAATACAGAGTTTGACCATAGTGGTTAGTACAGCATTTGTTTTTGAAACTGTTTTGCCAGTGACACTGATATTTGTTCAGTCCTGCTGTTTTTCATATTTTCTCAGACAGTGAGCACAAGGCTAATTTGTTTTGAGCCTCACCAGTTTGTCAGTCCACTAGTTGCCAGCAGGAGGAGATAAACTCATCTCTGCTGGCTTGCTTCCCATTAAATCCCTTCATGCCTCAAATGGCTGCATGGTGTCCTTTTTGCAACTTCACTTGGAAGAACTTTTGAGAATCAGAAACATTAAATTTCAAGAACTGTGGTTTGTTTGTTTGTTTGTTTAATTATTTTTTATTTCACAGTTCAAAATAGCACTATGTCTGTTCCACTTAGGGCTAATGTGGCCTAGTTAAAAGTTCACAGGTAGCACTGATGTTTAAAAGGCTTTAATTCAGTATCCCATTGTAGTTGAAGTTTTGGGTAGGAGGATGAGCTTGCACATTTTCTCTCCAAGAATGTTCATGAGTTTGGGAATGTACTTTGAAGAGTATTAACTGCCTAAATGCAGTTATGCATTTGTTACAGTGTCATTTTTATTTTTTATGTCTGTTCCTCTGCCTTTCTTCCCTTAATCCCATGCTTCTTCAAGGAACTGAGTGATCCCAGTTCTATTTTAATCAAATCTGTTTGTGTCAGAATGCTATTATTTCATAAATGTCCCTGTTTTAAGATCACATATTCCCGTTCTTCTGTATATTTTTGCAAGTCTAAGAAATGGCTGTACTCCACGCTTCTGCTGCTGCCTCTGAAGCAGTGCAGGTTAGGCTGTGTCTTGTGATGTACGGGAATGAACTTCAGCAGGAAGTTTGAATTGCTACATGTCCTGTAGGATGCTCTGCATTTCCACCCTTCCAGTCAGTGCTGTTTGACAGGGCCAAGTAGAAAATACTCTTAGAATCTTGAAATTCTTGCCTCAGCTGTTCCACTGATTACAAAACAGTACCTCAGACTTGGAATAATTTATTTCATACCTCTTAATTGGTACTGAAGGCAGTGGGTAATGAACATGTGTGATGTTCCCAGTCACTCTTTATTCAGCATTGGGCATTTCAGACTGCAGGAACAGTTGAAAATCTGCTGGCGTACATGCTTTGGGAAACAAGTATCCAACCAGTGTAACTGTAGAAAGAGTGATTGCTTTAAAGCCTTGCTGATTGTCAAGATGATCTTGTTTGATTTGGAGAGATGAGGGAGTCTTTCTCGTTGCTGGGCTGCGGCTCTAACAGCTGCTGCTGCAGTCTCTGAGTCTTCAGTCATTCCCCCTGTGCGCGGCCAACTTAAACCTTTGCACTCCATGTCCTTTGTAATAACTCGAAACTTTGTTTATTTTTGGTTTGCCCAACTGTTGCGGTGTTTGATAACTTGTATCAGCTTACTTTTCTGAAGCATATGTTTTTATTTCTGTGAAGCATATTTTTTACTTTTGTGATACTTTGAAAATAATAGGATCAGTAATAACGATATCTGTTCCTTATCCACTGAAGGAACTATTTGTGCTTGAAAATCACATCTGTATTTCGGTGTGTGACTTATTTTTAATTTTTTTTTTTTTTCTAAAAAGCTGTGTGAGTGGTTCCCTTCCCCCAGTATATCTTGGTGTATTTCTTACTGATACACATCTTAATTTTTATTGAAGAATATATTTGATTGAGGTATCTGACCTTTATTAACATACTTGGAAGATGCATACTTTTTTATAGTTTATATACACAAATTAGTATTTCTGATCACAATGCTAACAAACTGAAATGTCATCAACTTTGTAAAGTAAAATCATATACTATGGAATTTTTAAATGTTGTGATTTAATGTCTGAATTACAAATTTAATCCGATGGTACATATAATGAAATAGTAATTAATTATTATGGTTTGCTTATTCTATAAGATTTAAAAATTCTTGTGGAAAACATTGTTTTTTATGAATATAATTTTCATTTTTACGACAAAAATGTATTTCCTTACAACACTAGGCTAATGCTTCATGCTTGCATTAATTTGATTTGCATGTGTGCCTAAAACTTTAAAATAATTTTTATATTTATTTCTTCATGTTGATTTTAAGGTTTGGACTTTAAATGGTATTGGTCTTCTGTTGTTCAGTTGAAAGTTGTACTACTACAACTTCTTGAAAAATTTTTTTAAAAGATTATGAAGTAGCAAGAGTGAGACCAAGAGCAAACAATATTTCAAGAAATGCTTCTAAGCTCTTTCATTACTTTATTGGATATTTTCCTTTATTGAATTCTCCAATTAATGATGGTCTGCCATTGCCTGTTACTGTTACTTTTAATTGTCCTTTATTATACTCATACCTTTTTTGTTTTGTATTTTAAATAATGTTTCTATCTTAATAATCTCAATATAACGTGATACTTGACTGGATCTGGTTTGGGCTGCTGCTAAAGAGGGTTTCTCCCTCCCACCAGACCCAAGCTGGTCTGGGTCTGACTCTTCTTGTAGCAGGTCTAGCAGCTAAACAGCAATTGCGTTCTTTTGCCTTGGTGAACCAGCCTTCTGGAGACATATGAGGGTGGGAACAAGGGAAAAGGTGCCAAATCAACAGCTGCGCAGTCCAGTGCTAGAGAAGTGCATAGTGCTATTCTGCATTTCCTTCTGTGTGGTTCTAAAGGGAATCAATATCCAAAATAATTCCTGTCCTTATGAAAACAGGGAACGTCATCGTTTCTTCTGTGACTTCTGAATGTATCTCTGACTCCAGAAAAAGTTACGAGTAAGGTTTGGTAGCTCCACTTCAGTGAGGTTTCTTTCTTTTTTCTTGACCAAGTGGCATTGATTCAAGTTTGTAGAGATCTTCTGTAAACTTGCCCTGACAGCTGGATACTCAAATGACTCAATTAGTTTTATCTATAATTAGTTTCAGTCTATAATCTTGAAGTGGCAAATGTTGATGCACCGCTTCTGTGGTTTCCTCCCCCCTCCCCCCTTCAAATTCATTGAAATATGTTGGAAATATTCCATGCCCCGATGCTTGAGAATGAAGTGTTCCAGCGAGTTCATAGAAGTGTTCCTCTGCATAAACACTTTTTGTAGATATTCACAGTTGCTTTCCTTCTTCAGTGTCTCAGGGGGAGAGCTAGTATATGGTAGTATGCATCTGAGAGATATCCAGGGAATAGTTGATATGCTGATTCTGGGCCCAGATTTTTTGTGAGGAAGGAAAAGACTACTTGAGGCTAAAAGATTCATCTAGGATACTCAACAGGCTTTTTGTTTCCATAGACAGGCCAGATGGACAGAGGTTATGGAACAGATTATTGGAAGAAATTGTAGGAGGCTCCACCCTACTTACACTTACCTGTTTGCTTCTGAGCTACACATTGCAATGCCTGTGAGCAGCATTCTGTAGAAAATCACTTGGTAAAACTTGCAAAGTTTCTCAGGGTTGTGCAGGCAGCAGACAATAGTTTTCTCAGTATCAGTGCACAGGAGACCATGAAGGAGATGCTCAGAGCAAGTATGCCTTCCCAAAAGGGATAGTGAGCCAAACATCTCTTGGAAGTGAGTGGGTAAAGCACACAAGCAATAAGAACTGAAAGGGGGATATTAAACACATGAAGGGGGAAGATGTGTTTTATTTTTATTATATTCCCATTGCACTTAACCCGTTGGAAAAAGACAATAATATTTAAACATTCCCTCCACTCTTAAATAAGGGCATTTTTTGCCATACCCTTAAAGTGCTGATTTTTTGTGTTGGCACTGTCCATTCTGCCAAGAGTTAGGCATCAGCTGCTTATTAAAGTTTCAGTCTTCCTTGAATATTGTGGAGCGCTGAATAATTTGGTTACACTGAACTAATCTCTATCTATTGCTTTATTTTATGCAACTGGATGATATTCTGTCCAGAAGAGCAGCTGCCAGGAACTGGAAGTTTTGAGGCTTACTCTAGCTTTATAGAGGTTTGTGTCACTGTTTCCATGGTTATTTTGTCTTCATCCAGTAAGCATGCTTCATAGGAAATTTGGCCTTACTGGAGTTCAGATGTACTCTCAGAGACCACTGGGAATTTATAGTGAAATAGTGGTTGTATCAGAGTTTTTGTATTTTGTAACTGGAGAACACATATGGCAGTCAAAGAATTTTATTACATTTAAACTTAAGAAGGAAATAGTGGAGTATCATCACAGTTTTTAGAGGAAGGTGCTAGTATTCTGTCAGTGGATTAAAGTTTCTTAAAAATGTACTATATTTGCAGCTTGGGATCTGTTATTTGTCTACTGAAAACTGCTCTTTTATGGTGCATACTCTGCTTTGAAGTTCTTCTATTTTTATATCAATTTCATTTTATATTTTGCTAATTACAGTGCTGATTAAAAAGTAATCCATACTTGTAAAAAATGTTGGGGAACTATCAGTAAATTTTTGACAAGAGAAATTAGATATAGTGAAGAGGTGATCTTTGCAAGCAGGAGTCCAAACTGAAACTAGTTTGTGATGCTGGCATTGATTGAGGTCTTGGAATTAGAATAAAACAACTCCCCAAAGTATTAAAATCAGTGAATACAGTGTTGGTAGCTCTTTCTTCAGATTCCAATGCTTGGGCAGTAGATGCCTTTTATTATGTTGGTGGTAGGTGTGTAGAGACTACTGCTCTTGCTTGTTTATTTTTGAAGATAAAGATGAGCATCAAGGAGTGGAGGAAGGGGATAATACTTTAAAAAATTGTTTTACTTCTCAGTCACATAAAATAGGGTCAGAATATAAATTGGGAGCACCAACAAGCTCTCTAAATCTACCGTTCTCTTTGTGGCTGATATAGGCAGTATATGACTTCATTATATGGATATATTTTGTTTTGGCACAAAATCCCTTGTGGTGGAATTGGATATTGTACATTGGTTTCCAGATGGATTTGTATTGTAACAGGGAGACCGATACTGGACACAGGACTCTAGGAGTGTCCAAATACAGAAGAAGGGTCACTTTGCTGGACCTGCTGGTGACATTTCTGTTGATACAGGGTAGAATACTGTTGTCTACCCGCTATGAGGGCACACTGCCGACACATGTTCACCTTATGGCGCAGCTCTGGGTCCCATTCTGTAGAGCTGTTTCCCAGAGAGCTGGTCCCAGACTGTATTGTGGCCCAGGGTATTGTGTCCACCCCAGATGCAAACTTGTGCTTGTTTTTCTTTGAACTTCCTGAGGTTCCTGTCAACCCATTTCTCTAGCCTGTTGACACCCCTCTGAACCCTCCAGTGTACTGAGCACTTACCCCACTTTGGTATTCTGTGCAGACTTACTGGGAGTTCCCTGTGTCCCATCACCCACATTGTTAAGACATTGAACTTCATCGGTCCCATACTGATCCTTGAAGGTTCCTGCCTACTTACTGGCTGCCCACTGAACTTGCACCACTGATGGTGTCTGCATCCAGCAATCCAGTCAATTTTCCACTTACCTTATAATCTACTCATCCAGCCCATACCTCACCAATTTTGTGATAAGGAGGCTGTGGGATATTGTGTGAAAGCTCTTCTGGTGCCAGTATGGTCTGGGAAATCATTTATATTGGCTTTCTGTTGAACTTTGGCTTTCTGGATTCCATGACAGTGGTTGCAGTACTACCTGTAGTCAAGGTGCCATTTGACATCACAGCTGAGAAACTCAATGTGGTTTCACCTTCTGAACACTACATTGTTGCTTATAGATTTTCTTCTCCTGTATAATAAATTAAAAAGAAAAAGACTTTCTTACAGGAGTGGTGAGGGACAGGGATTTTTAAACCACATTATTTCATTTACCAAAATAATTCTACAAAGACATATGACATAACTAGTTAGAGAAGCAGCCTTGCTCACTAAGGACAAGGTGAAAGTTAATTTTTAGTCTTGTTAAGTGTTAACTTGTTGAATGTCGGGTAGGAGGGTGAGGATTACTGAAGGACTTTGGCAATTGTGATAGATAATGTGAATTGTTTTTGTCCATTTATACTCTTTCACATTTGTGTCCTATAAGGCAAGTATCACAGAATCACATCAAGCTTTATATTTGGTCCAGTCTTAGATAAAAATATTCTAAAGTTATGTTGCTAGCATACTATTTTTAAAGTAACTTTTTCATCTAGAGGAGGAATGTTGCTTATTTGGGAACTGTTAGATTGTGGTATGTAGTATTAAAAGAATAAAAAACCAGAGTAAACCACTATACTGCATCCCTAGTAGTTTCATCCTAAAGTTAGTGGGATACTGCTGAAAATTGTGCTGCAAGTATCGAACAGCACATATGATATCACCAACGGATTAAAGAACTAAACAAAACTCTTGGATGACTAATTTTATAGCCTGAGGAAGCCAAAGTACTAACAGGTTATTTAGAAGTTAATGACTAAATCTTTCTACAGTAAACTTAAGTACTGGATTTTGTGTGTATGTATAATATTTATGTATATGCAAAATATGTGTAAGCACATACAATTTAACTCTCAGTAAAAAAAAATAAATTCACACATCCTGCAGATATGAATTGAAACGTATGGTTTAGCAGTCTGTTCAGAATAAACTACTGATTCTGAGGAGTTTGCTTGAAAATAATTATTTGCTTATTGATGCTTTCAAGCAAGTCATCAAGTAGTAAAACCAAAAATCTTAGTATTTTTTAAGTGTAAAATTTGAAGATATTGTCTGCTGCTTACATTAAATGAGTTGTTAGGAAAAAGCAAAGAAAAAGCTCAATAGCTGCTGCTGCAGTGTGCGGTTCCAAAATGTTCATAATTATATGTAGTTTGTCTTTATTTTATCTTTACGTCTTTGACAGTTGCATTTGCAAAAACTTGGGGTTTTTTGTTTTACTTTGTTTCACTTTTTGTGGAGTGGTTGTGGTTTGAAATTATTGAGATTTTCTGAAATAGATCACTGTGGATATTTTTGTGGATACATTGTGGATATCACTGGATCACCATGCATATTTTTTTTTTAGCTGATTCTATCAATTAAAGATTGAGCAAACTATTTGGCACCCAGCCACTGCTGTGAAATTGTGTGGTATCTCCATAGAAAAAATAGTCGATTTAAGAAAAGTAATCACTGTTCATCAGATGTCTTATAACCCATCTTTTTCCACTCGTCCTCCCTGTAAAGATCATAGACAGGAATGGGTTGCCTTTAAATTGAAGACTGTGTCCGAAACAATTTATATATAACCTTGGTATAAATTTTGTTAGTAAGTATGAGCTGATATAGGTAATGGCATAAATGATGGAGTTTTAAGTTAAAAGAATAGGCAGATGTTTATTGCTTGGCAGAAGGGGTGTTGAGTTGAAGTTACCACTGCCATGGAAGAAGAGCTTAGAAATAATGAAATCTCTACCTTCCAAAAGCTGTGCTGTTAAGATACGAAGAACCTTTTTTAAAAATGTGTCCCACACAACTGTTTCTGTAGGATCCCTGAGCTTTGCCCTCTAGTTTTTATTAGAAGAGATGTAGAGACTGCCTGTGAGACCTGATTCTTAGGGAGAGAGACTGATTTAATGTATTTGCTTCCAGATAAATATTGGGAACCTAAGTGGTAGAAATTGTTCAAGAAGCAAAGCTGATGATTAAGTTCATTCAGTGGAATCAGGTTTCTTTAGCAGTGAAGGAAGAAAATATTGGTGAAAAGAACTTTTGAATAACTCCTTGGTGCAGTTGAAGGCGAGAAAGTAAAAAGCTTAAAATGCTGCTTGAGCAATAGTTACAGGTGAAATACACAAGAACAGTTTCTCGACTAGAGAGCATGTGACTTCATTATTTTTAGCTCTTTAGGAGTACAGAGGCTTTTTTTTCCCCCCTTGATAAAGATTCTGGGGGCTTCCCCCTCTTTCCCCTTTGCAATTGTTTTGCTCTAGAAAGACTTGAAATACATGTAATCTGTTTATGCAAAGGCTGAATGTGGAACAGTCTAGATTATCTCATTGGCTTAAAATCAAGATAGAGGGATTACTTTATTTTCTCACTTTAGATCACCTTAGGCGAGCCTGTCAAGCAATAAACCTGGCCCTGTTTCAGTCACCTAAGGTGATCCAAAATGCTTTCATCTTTTTGTCTTGTTTTCTATCCAGATAACTAAATTAGCTTGGATACAAGTCAATATGGATTGTTAAAAAGGAAAAAGATCACTTTCCTGGAAAAAATATTAAAGATGAGTTTGAGTATGTGACTTTCCTATTTAAGAAAGTAGCTGAAAGTAGAATTGCATCACGTATTTCCCATTGCTATCCAAGATGCTCAAGTGCTTCTTTTAAATTTGACCAAAACTCCATGTCCTTTTAAATTAGAACATGATTCAGAGTGGGTTTTAATGCATGCATGTTGTCAGAAAAAATGTGTATGTCTGTGAAGGTTGCCTCTTGTTTTTTGTAATAAGAGAAATACTTGGGCCATCCTCAAGAAACAGCAACATGAAATGAGGCTTTCTGTCCCTTGCTGATATCCCTGGTGTAATAAAATTTCAGCTGTTAGTGCTGAAAATAAAGGTTAGTAAAATGAAGGTCAGTTTAAATGAAAATTTTCACTTCCTAATTTCATGTAGTGATCAGCAATGCTGGCAGAGCAGGTGTGAGAGAGGAAGAAAAAATAATCTTTACTAATCTTGACTCTTGACTCCAGGCTGAATTTTACTCTGCTTTTTTCACTTGAAAAGAAAGTTTGACATTGAAAATATTTACAATTTCTGGTAGAACTGGAAGTGTTAACTGAAAGGTTGGTCTTTTTCTTGCAGTTGTATAAAAATATGGAACGTAATTTTTCTATTTTTATTGTAATTATATTACTAATTCAATACTAATATTCTGACTTTAGCAAACAGGCAGGTTTTACTGATAGAATTAGTTAGATAAATACTGAAATTGAAGTAATATGCACAGTAACTTTTAAACTTTCGTGTTACACACTATAATGTTATGTATTTTAAGAAAATGTTCACATATATTTTCATTTAAAGGTTTGTGCTTCTAAAAATGAATAGTCAACAGTGCAGTAATAATGTACAAGTGAAAAATTATTGCTTCTTCATAAAAGCCTAATTTGTTAGTCTGCCTCGTATAGCTGGAGGGCAGGGGAAAAAGATCCCAAAAGCTTTACTGTTTCGTGCAGTGTAAGGAACAGCAGGAAAATCTGAACTCAGTACAATCAGACATGATTGCATTTGAATTAATCCAACTGTTAACCAGTTAAGCCATTTGACATGCAAGGTGTGCATTGAGCGGAAGAAGAGGTGAGGTAGAGAAGTGGACAGGTGGACTCTTGTGTGAAGTTTCCAGCCTTGTAACCTAGAGGGATCAGCAGGAATACTGTACTTATGCAGAAGAAACTTCATTTTCTTCAACTTCTTAACTCTTAACATTGATTGTGCAATTTTATTTATTTACAAAATGATCAGTCTATATATATATGCTTTAGTATTTTAAGCTTGCTTTGGAAAAAATAATAAATCTAAACTTAGAGCAGTAAAAGCAAAATAAAATATGTAAAATTCCTTCTAAAAAAATTTTTAAAAATCCCAAGAGTTTTCTTGTGAGTACTGCAGTAAACTGTTGTGTAGATTCACAACAATTATTTTTACATATTACGAAGTGGCAGTGGAGCTCTGGGTTTTGTTCTTCTTTACCTTTTTGGGCTAAGGATGGAAAAAGGAGAAAGGATAAGAAGAAAGAGGTAAAAAAGAGACCTTTAGTAATGTTAGGAAACCACAATATGCAGAACTCTTCAAAACCCTGTTTGACATGTCTTTCAGTTGATTGCTGTAACTTTTCCAGATGCAGGAAGGTAGCTATGGAGTTGTTAATGGTTTATTTTACAATTGTTAAATATTTCTCTGAGTACTGTAACATAACAATTTCCCTGGAGTGAAATTGGCACTCCAGTTAGTACCGCTTTCCAATTTTACTTGTCAGACTAGTGAAGAGACAGTAATTTGAAACCTAAAATAATGTTTTTAATCACTTGACAAAAATGACATTCACCTTAATTATAGAAAGGTTTATAAGTGAACATGCTCCATTTACACTCAAAATGGAAGTCAAATTAAAAGGCAGATGTGTAGAATTAACAAAATTAAACTTGACATCTACTTTATATATAATCTCTGACAATTTTTTTTAATGTGAGCCCAGAGGAGGTATTAAATACATTTGGTAAAGCCTATTAGAAAAACTCTAGTAGTTTCAACTACCCAAGTGGAAAGCAGTGTTTGATTATCAATATCTTGTTTGGGACAGGCCACCTACAGTAATTTTAAGCATATTAATGGACAAATGTGATTTGATAAACACAGTAAAAGAATTCTGAGCAAAGAAACATGTTTGTTTTTTTAAATTACACTGTTCTTTCAAAGTTATTATTTGCAACTTACTCTGTTGCAGCCATTAAATTTGAAAACAGTCACGGTCAGCAATCTTCCCACGTGATACAGGTCTGTTGGATGCTGTTGTAAGACTTAAATAGTATTCTGCTGAACCTTTAAGATTGACAAGCAGGTGATTCCAGAGCCTGACTTTTCTGTATGGGTGTTCTTTGCATCTCCAAGCTTGGAACCACAGTTCCTCTGAATATGGGGGGAAACTGAAGAGAGACAAGTGCTTGCAACAGGAGCTTTTTGCTGGAGTGAGAAGACAGTGGCAACTGAAGCCTTGAGAGAAAACACGTGTGTCTGCTGTTTGGTGGCACCGAGGGTAGAATGAACCTGTCATCTGGACTTCTGGAGTATTATTTGGAAATAAGTTGAAAGCAGGGTTTGAATTTCAATACTTGAACCTATTTTTGTACTTACTAGCTGTGTAGTCATATTTGTATAATGTTTAGATGTTCTTTTATTAGTTCATTTTGATGTGTTTAAGGAACTTTACACGAAGTTTTAATCTTTTTCCTAGGAGTTATACTGCTGAAGTGCCTTTAGAAGTGTGAAGTTAGGAGAAGTTTTATTTACAGTCAGCCAAAAGGGTACCATCCCGGTGATTAAATCCCTTCGAATGTCTCAAAATCTGTAAGACTGTAAACCACACATTTAGAGTGTACAAGAACTGGGCCAGTGTTGGTTGTACTTACTGCAGTGTACCAAGTTGTATGAATTTTAAGAAATCCTATTAAAATACCAAACGAGATTTGAATCTCTAGCCATATGCTAAATTGCAGAACTAGAACAGAGGACAAAAGGTTACTGTTTTATTTATAAGAGTTATAGAACTTTCTTTGTTAATTATGCATTCATCCAACTCTGAATATGCATCCTGCCATCTAGTTTAATTAAGTCATTTAGAGTGCTTACCCCATATTTAGAACTTACACTTTTTAAAATGATGCCATTAAGCATACTGTTTTTTTGACAAAATAAAGACCCTGATTAAATGTTATTTTCTGTGTGTATATCTTCCTTCCTGATGCTTGTAGTGTTCTGCAGAAGTTTTAAAATGTATTTCTGAGGGCATAATTAGGCAGAGCCTTCTTTTTGTATTGAAATTTAGATGTACAATGAGATCTTGTTTTTACTTAATTGCTGCATTAGCCAGGTTGTTTGGGGTTTTTTGTTTGATTGTTTTGGTAGACTGGTGTGTCTCTTCTCTCTGCCTTCCAAAGAGTTTATCATCGAATCATAGGATGGTTTAGGTTGAAAGGGACCTTAAAGATTATCTCGTTCCAAGCCCCTTGCCATGGGTAGGAACACATCCTACCGGACCAGGTTGCTCAGAGCTCGATCCGACCTGACCTTGAGCACTTTAAGGGATGGGGCATTCACAGCTTCTCTGGGCTACCTGTTCCAGTGCCTCACCACCCTCACAGAAAAGAATTTTGCCCTAATATCCAATCTAAACCTACTCACTCTCAGTTTGAATCCATTCCCCCTTGTCCTGTCACTACATGCCCTTGTAAATAGTCTCTCTCCATCTTTTCTGTAGGCTCTCTTGAGGAAGGACACAATTATCAACTGCATTTACTTATCCTGAGTCAACAAAACAGCAAAATCTTCTACTCAATCATGATCAAGATTTTTCTTTTTTTTTTTACTGTTGCACCGATTCAGCATTTTAGCTGTGTGGATTGTATGGTTTATATTACCTAATAAAGCACTTTATCATCTTAAATAGAATTGAATAACTTGCAATGCAGTGTTTTAATTGCAGCGCTTTAATTACACTCATCTGTGTACTGGTATGTTTAATTTTTCCCAGCCTCAAACACTAAGAAAAAAGCCAGTATAGATTATATCTTTTGCTAAGAAACTTAACTAGGTAGAAAATAGAATTTTATCTCCGTGTTCCATTAAACTTATGACTGGGAAGAATTAAGTAATTCTGATTCTTACAGTTCAGATTTGTGAAACAGTGTCTCCTCAGAGCTGTGATTTCACTTTTTTGGTGTTGCTCTCAGAAAATAATAAAAGCTGCTTTATATAGAAGTCTTAGTTGTTTATAGGATTTCTAAAACTTTGTTTTGAATAAGTTGATTTTTTTTTTATCCTATGCCTAAGATGAAAAGATGAAATCTAAATCATCCTTGAGAGCAATGGGCTGTAGCCAAGCTTCCCCTGTCCTCCATATTAAAAGCTAAAAAACAGCTCTCTGCAAATATGGTGTTCAATCTCTGCTTGTTTTCTAAATGTCAAACTGCAAGACGAGTTTATTTAAATACTTCCTTAGTGTTACTTGTTGACATAGTAGTTGTCTGAGTTCCCATCAGGGTATCATTTGATCACTGTTAGGAAAGGCGTAAATTAGACAACAAAAAGAAAAAGAAGTTGAGAACCTTAGAACTGGAACAGTTTCGGTGGCCTATAAATACTTGTCATCATTGGTTTCACACTCTTGGGACTTGGCTGAAACATACTTTCCAGATTGAGCTAGAGACTGGGTTGAATTCAATTTATGTAAGTTTTGTTGACTGCATTGCAACAATGTGAAGGTCTAAAAACTATTGTAGCTAAGATCAGTCAGGTTTTCCCAACCTTGGTTTTTTAGATTACTGTGCATACACATATATGTATGTGCATACACACATCTGTCTATACAGATAGATCATGTATGTATATATGTGTGTATATAAATGCACTTATACTGTAACCTGTATTGGCACAATAACCTGAATCTCGCTGCCTTTTTTTTGTATTTGTGGTGGCTCCTCCAGTGCAGGTGAAGCAATGCTGCATTTATGCAAAATCCCAGCGGTCCCACAGATGTTTTTGTGGCCAGCTTTAAGTGCCCCATGGATTTTTCAAACAACCCTTGTCTCCCCACCACTACCAAAGTATTTAGTCCTGCCTGCTAAACCAGATCTCTTCTAGGAATGTGGTAATGCCTGTGTGGACAAAAGTGTTAATCAGGAATCTCTCTCTTGCTCCTTTTTTTTTGTTGTTTTTATATATATATTAAATGGTTTTAAAAGAAAATCCTACTTGGGTGTTTCAAAGGATTGCCGGAATGCCCTTGATTTCTATGGTAGTAATTGTTAGAGGTAGTAATCAGTTTCCTCCCTTTTGTTGATGGGGGAGAGTAAGAGTATATTGCACCAAATATTTGGTTGACCCATCTGTGACTTGACTGGAAAAAGGGACACATTTTTAGTCTTTCAGCTGCTTTGATCTAGGGGAGAAATAGCATTGCTTGGTTGTAGAAAATAACATGTTTGAGTGTGTAAAACAATGTTGTATTCTGCTCTTCCTGTTCTGTCACAAAACCTGCTTTTTTCTTGGAAATGTCAGTGAACTTTTCATGGGGACGAGAAGGGGGGGATCTCAAGGAACAGAAGTGTACAAAATGAGGGTAGAGAAGAAAAAGAAATGCCACCTTAAAGGATGATAGTTGCATCTGAAATTAGAGATGAGTAACAGTATTTGAAGAAAAATACTCTAATTTTGGCTAAACTTGACTACTAGCTGATAATATAACAGGAACATGTTTGATAGCAATATACTCTTTAAAACAAAAGTAATTTTTGTTTCATCAAGCAAAACGTATTTCCTATCTAGTTACAGTGTATCAAACTTTGTAGAAACTGCAAATATTGCTCTGCAGATTTAAAGTTGTATGAATATCATATTAATTGTTCCTTTTCTATGTGTTCTTCATTACAGACCAGTCTTTCCATATGGGGATGGGGAAGTCTCGGTGTTGTGCTTTTTCTAGTAACTTTTGGACCCTTCGCTATATTTTACTTTGCATTTTATATCCTCTGCTTTGTGGGTGGGTAAGTATACTACTTAGTGTTTTGTATAATATAAGTAAAATTTTAATGTGAATATTAGCAAATAGCTTGCTTTGAAGATCTGTAGTGGCTTTATGTAATTAATATTTCCACATCTGAGCAGCTTTTTATGAAATTTTTTTTCCTTGAAATCTCAATTTAGCTGTTTATAATGGGTGTTAGAGAACAAATGCTCACACAAAACCAGTGTTAATTTCAGTTCCTACTTTCTATTACTGTGTCAGTTCTTTTCCCAGGTACTTACTGAGTACTTATGTCTCCCTTTCTATCATAGTCTCATTTCCCTGCCTAAGATGCTTGATCCATGAGGAAAGCTAGTGGATGCTTTCCTGCATGTTTGAAAGTGATGCTACACTTAGAACAAGTAGATCAGTTCAGCAGCTGTAGGCATTTTGGACTTTATATAGACAGGAAGGAAGCAAACAGGTGAAGTTTTTATGGTCTTTAGCACCATTATTACGTTGTATATTATAATGTCTGCCTTGTAACCATTAAAACTTTAATTTTCAATGCAAAGTCAAGATGTCTATTCCTCCTTTTTTTCTCTCATAATTCTAATCTGCAGAATAAAAACATTTTTAGGCTCTCCAAGACCTGCTTGGTTTCTAATGGGTGTGTGGGCTATCTTTAAGGTTTTCTTTCCTTCCTTTGGAACACTCTTTTAACATTCTTATTTGATACAGTACAGAATGTATGTATATTCCTGTATGTCTCATCAAAAAATGTAACAGAGTTTTGTAGCTAGTATTAGAGCTGCTATGCATGGGTCTCAACTGGATTAAGTTTGGCATTCCATCTCTGAAAAATCAGAATAGTCAGTCTTCTAGAATGAGGATTTAGTTAAAGTAAAACCAACTCCAAGTAAATGCTTTTGTCTTGTTAAGTCTTGGTGCATGTATGTTTATCATATTTTGCTGGCTGTTTGTCCAGAGGAAAAGACAAAGAGTCTGTCCAAAGGGCAAGATTTCCTCTGTTTACTGTTTTGTGCTACCACTTCCTTAGTATTTGCAGTATGAAAAATAAGAGGTTATCCTTCATTCTTGCTCAGTTTCAGTAGCTTGGCTTTTCAAAGCTGACGGTCAAAGCAGTCTCTCATAGAGTATGTCTGAAGCCAGCTACAATTTGCCACCACGAGAATCCCTATGGTGCCTGTGCTCACTCATTCTCAAGTCAGCTCTGTAGTTCTTCTGCTGCTTTGGTTCATTTTTGTCGCTAGTCAGTAAACATTGATCTTATTAAGAATAAATTCATCTGGGGTGGTGTATCTGTTGAAGCAGAACTTGTATCCATCTCCCTATTAGGTGTTTACTTACATAGATGTCAAGCCTCAGCCCTTCCAGTAGAATGTCATCACTTCATTACTTTAACATACACATTTTGACTAAGGCTGTGATCTGGCTGTTTTTTACACTGTTAATGTTTTTCAGAGTGACACAGGTTAACATTCAGCACACAGAACCGTGAGTGCCAACTAGGTCAAATAGGTTTATATCTAAATTATTCCTGCCTGCTTTTTCTTTTTTTTTTTTAATTAATTCCCTAGAAGTTTAGCCAAATGCTTAGTCATGTTTTCTCTTAGAAACAAACAAATTAATGTTACAAAGTAACTTTTCTACTTATGATTTGCAGTTTTATGTCATAACATCATTTGCATAAATTTAGAAAATAAAAATGTAGTTTTGTTCCTGATTATAGTAGTGTCCATAATATTTACCATGTCTTTTTCTGGAGTAAAATAACAATTTTGGACATGGATTTTGATGCTAGAATTTTATGGTTGACTTTTACCTTACTTCTAGGTTTTTATACTTTGCTCAGATAAACCGAAAGTGGCCTGTACCAAAGGTTTCTGACCTCCACTAGCTGGAAGTCCAGCTGCTGTCCCATTTTGCAGTTTAAACAAAAGAAAATGCTGAATCCTAGCTGGTTGCATTCTTAGTATTGACCTAAGCATTTAAATTATACACTAGTGAGCTATGCAGGAAGACAATGGTGATGCTGTATCTGTATCAATATAATCAGTCTGTTTATACTGTTTAACTTCTATTATGTGCTAGTTATTTCTTTTTGATTTACTCTCAGCTGTATGTTTGCACAGATCACTTGTAGTAAACATACTATTGGTTTTTTGTGTACATGGAAGAATACTGAAATCATCTGTATATATATGAATAAAAGTTCTAAATAAGAATTTTCCCTTGTTTCATTTTGTTTCAAGGCTGATTTATGATAGCCTTTTTCAATTCAGAATCTGGTAACTCATCACGTAGGGAACTGAGCTCTTTCCACGAAAAGCAGGAGGCAAAATACAGGTTTTGTTTCCTTAACCTGTGTAGAATATTACAGAGTGTTATTCTTCATGAAACATTTTTGCCTCTTTTTCAAATGCTGGTGCAGATCCTTTAACCTGAGCGCTGGGCCTGTTGGTTTCCATCTGCCTTTTCTTTCTACTAAGCAATAATTACCTTATTTTCTTTCTTTCTCTCTTTCACTCCTAAGGAAGTAAAATAAAAATTATGTGAATTGTGGCTTTCCTGCCAGGCTTGGGCCTCTGATGTTGCAAGAACTGAAATTTCTTGGATCATCGGTTGCTTTGTCGTTTAAGGGAATTTGCTCTGTCATCAGAACCCATAATAATTGATACTCAATCGCATCCATATATATGTGATTGGCTGCCTATGTTGATGATTCTAAATGCTGACCAAATCAGGAATGGTTCTGAAGCTGCTTTTTGACTTTCACAAAGCATTCAGCTGAGACTTTTCAGACTTGAGGGGAAAATAATAAATCTGTGGTCTTCATTTTTCTATCTTTTGCCTTTGTTCTGTTGTTACTCTGTCCTTGAGAAAAGCTGGCCTTCTAGTAATCTTTGGAAGAATTTTTTTAAAAATTAAGTAAAATACAATCTTTTCCTTTTCCTGATCTATTTATTTAGGAAGAAGTAAAATGATTTCTCATTCACCATACTGAGAATCCTCTTGATGAATTGGATAAGCATTTACACTACAAGGTTTTGGTTAGCTAACAGATGCCCTGAATAGTCAGATTATGTATCCTGTAATGCACACAAAATTTTGAATTCGAGAATTTCTTCATAGAAGCAGAAGCTCGTAGCATTTCTAGCTCAAAAGTGAAAATACTTAAAGGCATCTAAGAAGATGAGCATATTTTTAAACTATGTTGGTAGTATTAGTGTTTTTGAATGAGTTTGAGAGAAAACAGATATAATCTATAGTAGTTATTTCCAAGGCTTCAGTCCTTTTGAATGAAAGAAGAGAAGCAGCTTGCTGATAAATGTTTGAAGTTAAAACTGATTTTAAGCCAAATTTTAGTATACTGCTTTCTTTAAAAGACAACTGAGGTTTCTAATAGAAAAGTCATAGATAATCGAAGGAAAACTCAAACTTTTTAATTGAAAACAAAACAACCAAATATTAGTGAAACTAATATTGAGATTTTTCTAAGTAAGTTCTTGTCCTTGAACTGAATTATGATGCTACGAGCACCACTGATGTTATGATTTTAAAGTTATCTGGAGCAGAATGACAGTTAGACCTGCTTTTATATTTTGCTGTTATCTGGCAGGTAAAGACAGCTATAAGGAAATTAGAGTATCAAGTGAGCTTTTCTTATGCATTGCCTCATTCCTGGTAATAATTTTGTGTAGCGCTTTTTTTTTTTCCTCTCTTTCCTGGAGTTGTTGAGGTATAAATGACCACCGCTCTACTTCTGAATTACTGAGCCTCTGGGGGACTTAACAAGAACAGTTCCCATTTTGGAAATTCAGAACTTCAAATGACATATTTTAGCTTGGATAGGAATTTTTCTCTAATCTTGTGAGTATCATATATCAACAGCAATCTGTATTAAAAGAATGTATTATTTCACTGCATTTCAAGCCTGGAATAGCTTTGTGAGATCCTGTGGTCACAAATACTGGTCAGCTGGCCTCTAAACTGAATGCTTTGAAACTTGTCTAAAAAGCTATGCATGTTTAGCCATCCCAAGGCTAGTCTGAGCAGCAGTGACTTTTTTTTTAATATGCTTGATATTTCAAAAACTACATACTTTGCTTATGCTATAATTGGCAGAACTACTAGGTTTTCATCTCTTTCTTAGTAAAACTAGCTTTATGTTTATGTATTTTTGTGCCCTAGTGCCATAAGCTGTAAATAAATTATTGCTGTTGTAGCAAGTTTGAGTGCAATCTTTAAACATATGCAATCAGTGGTTAGTTATGCTTACTACATCAGTTTATTTCTGGACTGTGCTTTTGTGGCTTATGCTTCAGTGGAGTGGCCTGAACATGTCACTAAAGAGTTTATTACTTCATAGTGTCGAAGTAAACGAATCTTTGTATAAATACAACCAGAGCAACTTCTGTATGTGCCCCCCTTTCCATGTACCCCTCTTTGATATTTGTGAGCACAGACACTGTGTTGTCACGGGTTCTTCTCATGCAGCAGCTCTGTAGTATAAGCTGTGCTTTATAGAGCTGCTATGTGATAAGAATATATGAAGACACATAATACAAGACTGGGAAACTTCATACTTAGTATTGTGTCAGTTATTTTAAGCAGTACACTACACTGTAAAAGAGTAGAAGAGTAAGCAAACTGTCATATATTGTCAGTTTATAACTTGCTGTGAAATATTTTCTAAAGGTGGGGAAAGATGGCTGTTGTTGTAGCTGGTCTTTCTTTTTCCATTTTAGGGGTTTTGTGGTTACTCTTTTATTTGGAAAAAGCAACTCAGAAAAATACCTTGAGCAGTGCGAACATTCATTTCTCCCTTGTACATCAGTTGGGATCCCTAAGGTAAGGAAAGTTTTCTGGTCTTCTAGATCAGATTTTCTAACTCGGGAAATTAGAATGACACTAATAATCGGTTTTAATCTAAGAATTGTGCCTTTTTCCACTTTTCAGCTTTCTTTTTCTGAATTCTTAACAGACACATCATTTTGGTTGTTGGACCTAAATTCAGGGTTCCTCACTGGATAAATCTGCATCTGTTTAGTACAGAAAAAATTGTTAGTAGCCAAAAAGTAGAATTTCTAGGAATTTCTGGTTTATGAACCAGTACATCTTGGTAGCTCAGAAGTTTAGATATATGTTGGCCTAATCCATTTGCATGCATCAGAACAGAGAAAGCAGTTTAACCCCAAGATTGCTAGTTATGTTAGATTTAATCTTATAGCTGTTTTTATTGTAATATCCTGCTCTTTCTTAGCTGTCAGGTAACTACACTTTATGCTGTGTATGAAAGGGCATGAGTGTTCAACGTTATCAGTAGTACACAGAAAATTATCTTGTGATAGTAATATGTTTTCTAAACACAACTTTTTTGTGACTGGTTGGTAAGTGGCCTTTTCACTTAAATTGTTGAATCTGTTGAAATAAATCTATAACTTAAGTATGTTCTCAACAGTAGAATAAGGTCACTGGTCCAAATGAAAAACAGTTAAGGCTGAAAAGGGGAAAGTCAGCAATCAGCAATGATTCTCTTCCATTAATGAAACCTCATTTTACAGAACTAGGTTTCTTGCTGTGGTGTAGAATTCACTGCTTATATGGAGTGTTACTTATATCAAGTTTTGAGAGAAGATTTAAAGTTTTTCTGTCATATTTCCAATACATGGATGAAAACTTTTTTAATATCAGTGTTACTTTTTTTTATCTCAGTACCTATGTGTGCTCTGGTTGCTTTATAAAAGAATAAAATCTTGTGGAGGTTTTTGTGTAATCTTTGCATTTTCAGTAGTTTCACTTCTGATTTGAATATGGATTATTGACACATCACTTTTCTCAACTGACCTGCCTTGACTAATCTCTGGTTTAAAGTTTTGTAATACTAAAGGTATTTATTTTCAGCTGACTTACAAAATGCTTTTTAGAGCTGTTCACCAACTAGAATCTCTTTCTCTTATACAATAGTGTTTTGCATTTCTTTTTTACCACTGTATTAAGATTGCATTAGATAGTGTAGCTGAGTTTTTCATTAGTAGTGCAAGAAGAAATGAGTCCTAACAGAACCCAAATTTGTAGTTTGCTTGTGATTCCTGTTTGCTATTTCTGCCTTAAATTTCTGCTGACTTATCTTTATGGAAAGTAATATTTTTAACTTGAAATTGGTTTCGTGTTTAAAACCATTGTGGCCCTAAGTGGTCCTGAACTAGGAATATTTTTTCTAGTGGCTAGTCTATATAGGTTATACTTCTTCCATGAACCAAATAGAAACTTAATATAAATTTAATTCACCTTAATACAAAATTCACTTGAATTCACCTTAATATAAAATTATTTTTTGTTACTCTGAGAAATAATCTGAAATAAATAAGCAGCTCTTTTCAACAAAGACAATCAGAGCTTTTTTGATTGTTTTGAGGTTTTTTGTTATTAAGAGTTTTTTTAGACTAAGATAAATGTTCAAATGCTTGACTTTACAGAAATCATTTATAATACAGAGCACAAAAATTGTGGATGGAAATAATGTATAGAATGTACTGTAAGTTGCAACACAGGATTTGGTGCCAATAGGTTTCCTTGATCACTGCTTATTATACTTAGTAGTGAATATATTATGAAAGCCTCACATTAAGGAGCAATACTTAATGTACACTTTATGGAAAACCATTTATCTTTCTCCTATTTTTTTTGGTTTGCATACACACAGGAAGGCTTAAAAATTAGGATTGGACTTGCTTTTTTTTTTGCAAGTCTTACATAACTTTTGTGTCAGCAACACATTCAATGATGCGAGAAACGTACTGGTTCTGCAAGATAAGTCTGCAGCCTTATATTAAAACAGTGTTGAACAAAGGGCAAGTTTAGAGCCTTCTGAATTGTTAACTTGAATACTTTTTTCAGTTAGAATTATAGATTCACTCCAACTTTTATTAAAGTTTGGAATGTTTGGTTATTATCGTAATTGATGTCTCTATGGTTCGCCCAAAAGACAAGGAGTTTCTGTAGACTGGGTATAAGATTGCCAAATTGCTGTTAGATAACAGTGATAACAACTGAAGAGTGCTAGTTGAATATTTGATCCCTGACTAGTTTCTGAATCTCTGTAAATCAGTGGGTCATATGCTATGCTATGGATTTGATGCAGATGAGTAAATGAGTGCCTTGTCTGCTCATGAAATCCTGTGACTATGACTTGGGAAATAGTGGCACAGTACAAATTAAGCATATTTTGTATTTAACAATTACCTAACAGTTTCAAAAAAGGACTTAAAAATATCTTTTAGTACAGCAAAGAAAAAGTCTGAAGCTACTCAGTGCAATTAGGTATTTTTGGAGCCTGGGTTTCTTTACTCTGTGCTGCATCTTACTTCATGGAGTATGTGTCTCACATTCCTCATGAATGCTTCCTACCTGCTTAAAATGAAGCAAGGAGGTGTCAAATTTAATGATAACAAGTGATGCTTGTTTTTCCTAAGTCATGATTTAATACTGGTAAAGTGCATCAGATTAATTGTGTGTGAAGTGACAGTTAAATAGAACAGTTGTTGTCATGTGCGTTTGGTCCTTCCTTTAAGTTTGTCTTCTATGTCAGTGTCTGGGAGGCAGACAGACTTAAAACCAGCAATGCTTTCCAAGTGAGACTACAGTCAACTGTTATACCTGTAATGGAATAAAAGCCCGTATTTGAAATTTTAGATGTCTTCAGACATATCTAAAGCAAATTAAATTATGCTGTGGGTACATAAACATTTCACTGGAGAAAAAGAATATGAAAAA
This sequence comes from Myiotriccus ornatus, assembly GCA_036023395.1. Lineage (NCBI taxonomy): Eukaryota > Metazoa > Chordata > Aves > Passeriformes > Tyrannidae > Myiotriccus > Myiotriccus ornatus. The sequence goes on along the minus strand of JAYRBT010000082.1, from coordinate 29,353,596 downwards.
ATGGTCTAACCTTGTAGTTAGCTCTGCTTTGAGCAGGAGGTTGGACAAGATGAATGCTTGAAGCTCAAGCCAAAACTCGGATCCTGGCAGCATATGAACATTTAGATTTTTGCCTAATAATTTTGCATATTCTCTGAGTATTCCTCTCTCTCTTCCTTGTGGCTACTCCTTTTTTTTGCTTCTGTTTTTCCTCCATGTTTTCCAAATGTGGTTTTATGAATGCAGTCCATCAGAACTCTCTTTTAACAACTTTGTTTCGCAATTTGAACTATGTTGTGCCTAGTAAAAGTATTTCAGTATTCAGTTCTGTATCATTTTGGGGTTTTTGAAACCATCAATACAAAAATACTTTGCAAATTCATGAGTATATAGCTGGGGTATTGTTTGAATGTGAGTCAGCTTTATTCGTATTAAAGTATCATTGAATGGTTCCCTTGTCTTAAAAGTTTACAAATATACAGAATTTTGCAACAAAATACTTTGGTGTTGTGATACAGAGTTGGTTAAGCAGCAGGGTAATTTTTTTTTCTGGCGTCAGATATTTCACTGCTGTTCACTGTTAATCGGTTTGGATGAGTGATACTTAAGGGAGTCACACAGAACAGAAACACTGGATATATGGTTTATAATGTCTTCATTTATGTTTTTGGCAGTTCTTCTCTATTTCCAGTATAGTGATAAATTTCTCTCTAGGAAAAAATGATTGCTTATTTTGAACAGTAGAATAAGTTGTTGCATTGTTATTTCTATGAAAATAGAGGCGTTTATTGCACGGCTAATCAATCAGAACTGTGTGGAAAGACTGTATTAGTTTAACTTAAAGAAGCACTGATAAAGGGTGTTCTTTTTCGGTATGTCACTTGCCTAAACTCAGCTCTGATGAGGTCATTCTTGGTGTTAACTGCTCTGAGTTGCAAGTCCTTCAATAAAATAATTTCTTTCCTCCCTCATCAACTACTTTCCAAAGACTCATCTGTCGAGTGGCAATGGTACAAAAGACTAATTTTTCTTCTGGCATATAGAATAAATTGAGATGGATAAAGAAACCAGAAAACCCCAACTGAACAATTACCTCCCTGAGATTTCGCAATCAAGTAGGGAACTGGAGTCTTGCACAAAAACTGTCTTGTGCTGCTGTCGTGTCTCCCTCTTCCCTTCTTTTCTGACTATTTGAGTTTTATTTCCTTCTGATTTAGTATTTTAGTAAACATTTGCGCTTTTATTGTGAGCAAGAAGTAGGTTTTTAGGTTAGTTCCTCACCATTATTTACTACATAGTGAAAAGTACAGATATTATTGTTGCTCAGAGAGGTGGTGGATGCCCTATCCCTGGAAACATTCAAGATCAAATTGAGCAGGGGGATTGATTGGATTAGATGACCTTCTAACCCAAATCATTCTATGATTCTATATTTTTATAAATCATAATAATGTGGAAAATGTTGTATAAAGTAATTACTTAAGGTATATGTATTCTAAACAGTAGAACTGGTTTTTAATTAGAGCTAAAACCTGCAAAGTTAAATTTCCCAATTTCTTTCAAGTGCATAGAAGAAATGAAACGTGAAGCCAGACCTATTAAGATTGACAGAAGACTGACAGGTGCAAATATAATTGATGAACCTTTGCAACAGGTAAGTTCTAATCAGGACTCTTTAACTTTTTCTGTTTCTTTGAGTTTTTTTGTTGTTTTAGTGGGGTTTTTGTTTGGGTTTTTTTTAAATATTGACTATGTAATATATAAGTAGTTGAGCAAAAAATAGAATTTTAAAAGTTTTATCATATTTGAGAGTGATAAGTGAGGAAACACTGAGGATGGGAGAGGATAGTGAGCAATATTTGAGTATATTTTCCACATATTATAGTCTGTCAATGTAGTGGTGATGATATGTGGAAACGAGTATTAATAAGAGGTTTCAGTGTGTGAAAATATTTTTTCACTCATAATTTTATAATGATAAGGGAGTATGGTTCACTGTGTTAACCATTTAAGATAAGTGCTCTTGCATTATCAGGCAGAAAAACCTGTTGTTTATTTTTTTAGTCCTTTTTCATTAGTTCATATTTATTTTTCTCCTTCCAATTTCAGGTAATCCAGTTTTCCCTGAGAGACTATGTGCAGTATTGGTATTATACACTAAGTGATGATGAATCGTTTCTTCTGGAAATTAGGCAGGCTCTTCAGTATGCACTTGTTCAGTTTTCTGCCAGGTAAGATTATTTGTATTTTCATCAATACACTGTGGGTTTTATGGTAATAGAGAAGTGATTTAAGTTTATCTATTGCCATAGTTCAGTATAGTTTACAGAAAGAAGTGTAAAATTTTAAGACAGTAATCTAAGAACTACAATCTTTTGCTAATCCCTTAAAGAAATAATGGAGATGATGATGTTTGTAGTCATGGTCTTTTGCAAAATGGCCATTTCCAAATAAAGATTAATGTCTAAAATTACTGAATAGCTTTTTTTTTTTTTTTTTTTTTTTTTTTTGCAACTTAAGCACTGAGTTTGTGAATCATCACCTCTTTGTACTCAGGTTTGTTTCATTTAAGAGCAGGGCCACTTCCAAGGTAAGTCAGTCTGAAAGTCTTGGATTCAACTTGTGTATCAGCTCAGATAACTTTTGAAAGTGGTATTGCTCTTCAATATGTAAGAACAATGGGTATTTTTAAATGAATAGTAGTCTGGGGAATGAAATGGTATGTCACGTATGTAAATTATTTTTATAATAGGGTTGATTCAGAGCAAATGGATAGTTTATTAATTTCTTTATGTTTTTTTCTGCTGTTTCCTGACTTCCTGCTACTTGATTAAGCAATTTGTCTGGGAAATTATTTACTTTCTTTAGTATGGCTGATTTCTCAGCCCAGGTACCGCATGCCTTTAAATCCACCTACTTCTTTGTTAAAGTTTTATTTCAAGTATTCATCCCATTGTGCTGATCGTTACCTGTTTTCTCTTCAGAAAAGGCTGTGGGTCACCTAAATATAATTAACTTCTTAGCAATTTTAAGGTGTGCTGTCCCCTCTCTCTGTTGACTTGAAAATGTAAGTCAGTGTACTTTTCTGGCAAGAATGGAAAGATGTAGATATAGGTTTAATACTAAGAAAAATTCATTATAATATAATCTTACTGATTGTGTAATAGTGGAGATCCTAGGAAACAGTGTTGAAAATAGTGAAAGCTATGCTAAAAAAACTATATGTTACAGCAACCAAACCTAGGGTTACATGAAAAGGACCTGGCTACCCAGCTTCAATACTTTTGTGTGTTTGGCGAAGTTACTTCACTGGACAGTATCAGTCACTGAGTTTGTGTCAAAGCAGGTCAAGTTACAACAAATTGATTTTTCTTTCCTACAGCACTAGAGCTCTTCAAAAATAGGCACTGCTCCTGTACAGTTTTGTTCTGCTGCACAAAGCAAATCAATTTCACAGGGTTGCAGCAGTTCTTACGCAGAGAAGAGGATGTAGTGTATTTATAACGTCTGTACCTGGATATAGCTGAAACAGTTTAGATTAGCACCCTCGCCTCTAATTTCATGTAGCCCTGTGAGCTTCTGCAAAGAATGAATACAGTGGGAATTTTTTTTATCATGAGAGGTGCACATTTGGGAGCCGGTATAAGGCTGCCACCTAGTGGTTTTGTGCGGTTCCATCACTGTTCGGTTTGTTGAGCAGGATTATCGACTGCCCTTTGCGACATCTCTTCTTCTTACCCCCATCTAGATTTTGCAGTAGACTTCCCTTTCTTCTAGAGTTCCTTATTCCTTTCGAGGGTAAAGAAAGAGCAGGCAAGGGAGCAAACACAAAAAAGAAGTCTTGTAGAAGGATTCTGCTATAACAAAGTAGATGTGTGAGAGAGTTCAGGTAGTAGAATAGTTCAGGGCAACAGCCATCACTAACATCAAGCTTCATTAAACCTATCATGCACAAGCGCATTTTGTGTTTGGCTAGTAAAGCACAGACATCATAAGAATATCTCTTTATCTTTTTCATACCAATAAGGAAAGAGTTTTGTGCAAATGTAACAGTGACTATATTTTGATGTAAACCTGTGGGCATTTTTGGAGGTGCATGTTAATTACCTCATATAAGCTGTGGAATCGATTGTTGATAATAATAGATTACTTTTAGTTTCAAGTGAAATGTGTGTTTTCTCACTTGTGTCTATACTGCAAATTCAGAAGAAAATTATTTTGTTTAGGTGCCTTCCAAAATGGTAGAGAGTATGGCTGAAAAAGACCTGGAGAGTGTTTTAGTTCTAGGTTGTAAACTATTTATATCAAGATTTTCACAGATATCTGGCAATGTCATTAATCAGAACACTATCCCAGATACAAATGTTGATTTAAAACTAATTCAAGCATAAATATTAATGTGGTGCAGGAGCAGTATTTTAGCATATTTGGGTTGTTTTCAGTGAATAGGCAATTAGCAGACTGATTTATTTCTTTGCTTTACCATGTTTACTATCAGTGTTGTTCTTGGCAGGGAGGAAAAAAAGTAGACATTTATTATTGTTCTTTCTGTTCAGGATAAATTAATTCATTTTCTTGGATATTCTTGTCTAATAGGTCAAAGGAAACAGATTGGCAGCCTTATTTCACTACACGACTTGTTGATGACTTTGGCACTCATCTTCGAGTTTTCAGAAAAGCTCAGCAAAGGATAGCAGAGAAAGGCGATCAGATGAAAGGTAATGTAAAATATGTTTTGATTTGAGTCTGAGTAGGTCAGTATCTTACATATGTGAAATGTTTTATAATTGAAGTTTGCTTTCAAGTTTCTAATCTTTACAAAAGTATGTTTCTTTTTATTTTTGTTTGTATAGATCAAGCTGAGGAACTTGTAGATACATTCTTTGAGGTTGAAGTTGAAATGGAAAAAGATGTCTGTCGTGATCTAGTCTGCACTTCTCCCAAAGATGAAGAAGGTCTCTTAATATTATTTTCTGAGTAAATATTTTAGTGTGGGAGACTAAATTAAGATACTAATGGTTGTGTATGCAATATGAAATATATTAAAATCTTAGCATGGGACTTTCACAGGGAGATTGTCTACTATACACATATATTTACTCTAATTTGTACATATTATTGCTACAATTACAATGAAGCCTGTACATACGTAAGTCTTCCTCCTTTCACTGGAAGAATTTTAAGATAGAAATACGTTTTCTGGGAGGCAGATTCTTACTGCTTTTTGTTAGATGTACCTTCCTTATCAGTAGTCTATAGTCTTCATAAAAAAAAAATCAGTTAATCCTTTTAGGCAAAGTGTTGAAGGAGGGGGGAAAAAACCTTGTAAATATAAAGTAGGGAAGATTTATTAGGGTTTGGTTTGGTGTTTTGTTTTGGTTTTGTCTTTTTTTTAGTCTCGGAATTTGATTTTTGTTGTCTTGGTTTTGAGGTAGATCTCTCTCAATTAGGTTAACATCAGTGCTGCTTATATTCCATCTGAAAGGTGCTACTGTGATGCTTGGACTGTAAGATATATATGATTGTATCTTTGAACTTAAAATTTATCTCTAGGATTTTATAGCATCAGGTAAGATGTGAAATAATATAAAATATAAAATTATTGTTCTCCCTCTATAGGATTCCTAAGGGATCTGTGTGAGGTTTTACTGTATATATTGCTACCTCCTGGAGACTTCCAGAACAAGATCATGCGATACTTTGTCAGGGTAAATACAGATTCTAAAACCCATTCCAATTCTTTGGTTTAATCTCAAAGAATTTTAGATCTAATCTGCTATTCTTATTTTCTAAAATTGATCTAATTTAACATTAGGATATTTTAACTGCAGTAGAGTATTGATAAATATTTAGTAGCAGAGAGCAGTTTGTGTGAAACGATTTTGAAGGTTGTTTTAGCTCTAGCAACATTAGCAAAGCATGATAAAATGGATGTTGCTTTTCTTGAGGTATTAACATTTTGTAACTCTAACTGGAAGAGAATGTGCTAGTACCTATTAAATGTTTTCTGTAATTACAGTGTTTTATTTAGTTTCTACACAGTGATTTTTAAATTGTTGCGGTTATATTAGCATAATGAATAAATGTATGACATGATTTATTATCCTTTGTTTTTCAGGAAATCCTCTCCCGAGGAATTCTTCTTCCATTAATAAACCAGCTCAGTGATCCTGATTATATTAATCAGTATGTCATATGGATGGTAAGATTTAAAATGTTTAAAATTAATGCTGTTTCCAAAATATTTTCATATTAAGATTTACCTGTATTCCCTTTAATCATGGCAGATAGATGCCTGGTATAAAAGTTACCAATGGATATATGAGCAGATAGTTAATTTATGGTTGCTACATTTAATTTTATACACCCACACATGCACTCACACTCTGTCTATGTTATCTGCACTCTTCATTGTGATTGTTTATCAAAAGTTTTCCCTTGATTGTGTTTTCAATTTGTCCGTTAAAGCTTAAGAGGCTTCAAGAATGAAAAGTAGTACAATTTATTTTTTTTCTGCTAAAGAATTCCAGGGCAATTGTTTTAGCACTATTTGTGGTAACCCTTAATAATTGAACTGAATGGGAAGAAATAAAGGCTTTACTTTAACTTCCTAGTGCACCTGCAAAAAAGCCCACAAACTTTAAAAAGTAGTATTATCTAGTGTAGTTAACATAAATAGAATATTCATGCTTTAATTAACATTATTGATTTTTTGCAAAGCAAGTTAAAAGTTACTCTTATAGTTTATCCCTTAGAGTTCATGAATCAAATTTAATTTTTCTTTTCCCAAGTTCTCTTATTTTTATTCATGTATTTTAGTCTTATAGCGTACATTCAAATACTATGCTGGAAACATCCTTGCATTTCTAAGTTCTTATGTATGGAATTATGGAATGAAATCAAGTGTATGTGTACAATGTTCCTTTACTCCAGCCTCCTCCATTTCATGTAAAAATTTACACACTGCTATTCTACAGGAACCTAGCTTTAGTAAGAAAAAAAATTGCCCATACGGACGAGATTTTTCAATTTTTGATTCCCCTTTACTCCTATGCGTGTTCTTTATTTGTAACTTGGCCTCATTCTTTATTTACTGAGCACTGCCCCCAGCTGCATCCAGAGATAGAATTCTGAGTTTTTTATAAAGCTTTCTATTACCATGGTCATGTCCCAAATATTAATTTTCAAAATTGCTTTTTGAAATGAGGAAGTAAATGTGGTGGGGGAAAGATAAGGAAAATTAAATGCTTTCAGAAATTTAATACAAGTCTTATGAAATGAAGATTGTTGCAGAAATTAAGGTGAGAAGTAGAGACGACTGAAATAAATCCTGGCTCCTTTTGGAATCTTTGACATAAAATCAGATTTGAAAAAAAAATCAGTTTTTGAAAAGAGAAGTTTAATTCCAGGTTTCTAGGCATACCACAGTTTGATAGTAATTCCCTTGCAATAAAATACAAAGCTTCAATATAAAATTAGAAGTTAATTCCAACTTTTCTCTTCACTGTGAAATTCACATTTTTACAAAATGTTTGAAGTTCAAGTATTGCTTGAACTATTACTTCTAAAACCAGCTTTCTGTGGAGATTTTTCCATTAACTTTGATCAATGGTATCCGCTCTTCATTCTCTCTGCTTCGTGCAACTCATGTCAGTGCACTTCTGTGGTACAGACCAAGTATTACATTTCCATATCAAAGTGAGCATTTATAGGAGATGTGGGCGAAGTGACTTCTTTGGGCTTCAGATAATAAAGACAACATTAAAACTTAACCCTCAGCACCTGCATGCAGATGCTGTAAAGCTGCCAGCCTTCCCCTGGTCTCCATGCTGCATTCACAACACAGTTTCCAGTGATCTTGGCAGCACAGCAGGGTTCCTTCACTCACACAAATTCCTTTGAGTCCCTAGAGCAGGTTCACTCTATGCCAATAGTGGTAAAATAGTATGTATTGAAATAGCTTAATATTTGCAAGGCCATCTGAATTAGGGATCCAGAGAAGATATTAATTCAGTTATTTTCCTTTTTTTTTGCCACACCTCTGTAGGTTATGATTACATTATAGAATGTTTTAATTCTTTTTGTAATTCTGTATCTTAAGAAGCCATAATGTTGGGAGCCTGTAGACTTGCAGGAGACCTTGGAAAAGCTGAACTTTTTCAGTGGTCTCACAACTGTCTGCCTACTTAGCTAAGGAGATAGGTAATAGCAGAATAAAGTTGATTGGGTTTTGGAGAAAATCTTCATTAAGTAGGTTGATGGACTTTCCCTGTGTCTGTGTTTTACTTCTTGAAAAGAGAAAGTGATGGTGTGAAATAGGTTTTCACTGTGTATGCTTTTTCCTTCTTAGTCCATGTAAAATTTCAGTATCAAAAGGAATGTTTAGAAGCATCAAAGAGCTTTCAAAATGCCACTTTGCAGTGCTGTATCAAAGTAATTCACTTAATGAAATATCGTGTTTTGTGCTTTTAGCTGTTTTGCATAACTCACAGTGTAACAATTTGTGTTTCAGATTCGTGATTCCAACTGTAACTATGAGGCCTTTATGAATATTATTAAATTAAGTGATAATATAGGAGAGTTGGAAGCAGTGAAAGATAAAGCAAGTGAAGAACTGCAATATCTTCGATCTCTAGATACAGCGGGAGACGGTAAGTGCTGCATTGTTTTGTGAAATATGAAATGCATTTACCAGCATGATTTCTGAAGAATATTCCAAAAAATTTAGAAATGATGCAGTGTAATATAAAAGATTTTATTTAAAAAATAAATAAATTACATGTGAAGTGTTAAAACTTAAATTTTCCTAAGTGTTTCATTGGTTGGTGTGTTTGATTCTTTGTTTTTAATACAGACTATTTGGTTAGGTAAGTGTATTTCTATTAAATCAAAACTGAATGACTGGTGGTTCTGAATTTCAGTAGTACTTTAGTTATCAATGGGTAGTCAGTTACCTATTAATCTGAAAAAGGGAAGAGAAAAGTATTTTTTGTTTACTTCCATCAATAAGGTATTTAAACTGAAAAAAACCTTCTCTTCGAAGGTGATGTGTTTTGTATGTGAGTTGTCACTTTTTCAAATGATATTTTTAGAGTATTTCAGAACAAGTGTTTATTTACTTGCCTGCACTGCTTAATCCTCTTTGGTTTTGCTTTCAGATATCAACACTATAAAAAATCAAATAAACAGTTTATTATATGTTATAAAAGTATGTGACTCAAGAATTCAGAGGTTGCAGTCAGGAAAAGTAAGTGTTCTAAAATTTTTTTTTTAGTTCTGAAAGAGTGAAGTTGCAAATGACTGACTAGTTATTCTGTTTGCTTGTTCTGTAATTTAAGGCTGACAGACTTGGTATGTTTGACTTCACTTAGTTTCTTGACTCTCTTAATTGGACCTAGATGTGGCTCAAAGGTAATGTAATATTGGACATATTGACAGCTAAAATGATAAAGGATTCTACAGCTGGACCCAGAAGCATTACTGTAGTATCAAGAAATGTCATATGGTCAAAATAAAGTTGGACAGAGATGAATTTAAGTTTTGGTTATCTGCAGCCCATCAAATGCTGAAATGAATTCTTCTTGTAAAATAATGTTCTGCTGGTGTCACTGTTGGTTAAATTAACCTGTATAGTATTACAAGAACGGTAGTATTAACAGACAACTTCTCATGTAGCAGAATAACTTTAGCCCATGTTGAAGGCAAATAGTTATGAGAACATGACAATAATCTAGATCTTCACTTATTAGTGATTGTGAAAATAGCTAATCATTGAAAGGCGACTTTATTATCTGTATTATGTATTTTTGTTATTATGTATTTTTTTTAATCTCATTTGCTTTGTGGTAAGTAAAAATTTTAAAAGCTAATTAAAAAAATAAAGCCTATGAACACACTGAACTGTGTCTTACAGGAAATAGATACTGTGAAACTGGCAGCAAACTTTGGAAAACTTTGCACAGTCCCTCTGGACCATATTCTGGTAGACAATGTTGCACTACAATTTTTTATGGGTAAGTGTTAATTTATCTGTTCTGTTTTATTTATGAATATGCTAACTCACAGGACTGTATGCTTGGAATTGCTAAATGTCATTAATAAGAGTATCCATGTTTGTGGTGATAGTTCTTTTAATGCAGTAGATGGAAATACATTACAACAGAGAGGAAGCAGTCCAGGAAGTTCCAGAAGTGTGTAGAAGAGAACTCCTTGACACAGTTGGTGAGGCAGCCAACCTAGAAAGGTGCCAGTCAGAACCTGTTGTTTGCGAACAGAGGACTTGTGGGTGATGTGATAGTTGGAGACTGTCTTGGGCAAAGTGATCATGAAATGGACACCCCCAGCCAGTTTAAAAATGACACCGAGTTGGCTGGGAGTGTTGATCTGCTGGAGGGTAGGAAGGCTCTGCAGAGGGATCAGGACACGCTGGATCGATGGGCCAAGGTCAATTGTATGTGGTTCAACAAGACCAATTGCTGAGTCCTGCACTTGTGTCACAGCAGCTCCATATAGTGCTTTGGGCTGGGGCGAAAATGGCTGGAAATATGCCCAGTGGAAAAGGACCTTGGGATGCTGGTCAACAGCTTCTGAACGTGAGCCAGCATGTACCCAGGTGGTCAAAAAGGCCAATGGCATCCTGGCCTGTATCAGCCTGGCCAGCAGGACCAGGGCAGTGACCTGTACTTGGCACTGGTGAGGCTGCACCTTGAATCCTGTGTTCAGTTTTTGGGGCTGCCACTACAAGAAAGACATTGAGGTGCTGTAGTGTATCCAGAGAAGGGCGACGGAGCTGGTGAGGGATACAGAGCACAGGTCTTACGAGGAGCGGCTGAGGGAGCTGGAATTGTTTAGCTTGGAAAAAAAGGGGACTCGGGGGAGACCTTATCACTCATTACAACCACCTGAAAGGAGGGTGTAGCAGGGTAGGGGTTGGTCTCTTCTTCCAAGGAACAGGTGACAGGACAAGAGGAAATGGCCTCCATTGTTGCCAGGGGAGGTTTAGATTGGATAATAAAAAACGGTGCTTCACCAAAAGGGCTGTCAAGCACTGGAACGAGCTGCCATGGAAGTGGTGGAGTCACCATCTCTGGAGGTATTCAAAAACATGTAGATCTTCACTTATTAGTGATTGTGAAAACAATCACTTTCGCAATCTTAGTGGCATGGCTTAGGGATGTGGTTTAGTGGTGGATTTGGCAGTGGTAAGTTGATAGTCTTGAACATCTTTCCAGCCTATTCTATGAACCTATTTGTTAGAATTCCAGTTTGAACTTCCTCTTTGTTTGTACCATGCTGTACAAGCCTGTTATATCCACATAGTAATGATGGATTCACTTTTTACATGTGTATTTGAGGATTCAGTGCTTAGTTCCTAGACTTTGCTCTCAATTTTCTTTACTGATTGTCACCAATCTGTATATAGTAATTTTTTTATTGACTCTGTATGACAATCGTTCCAGATGTATAATCCAGATCCTGGAGTTCCATGTGTAGTTAATGTCATAGAGAATTCTTATTCTAAGATGCATAGCTAACTACGGTTGTGTGGTGTCTGTTTTCTGCAGATTACATGCAGCAGACTGGTGGCCAAGCACATCTGTTTTTCTGGATGACAGTGGAAGGATACAGGGTTACGGCACAGCAACAGCTGGAGGTACTTCAAAGCCGGCAGAAAGATGGAAAACATCAGACTAATCAGACCAAGGGTCTATTAAGAGCAGCTGCATTTGGAGTTTATGAGCAATATTTATCAGAAAAGGTAGGAATAACTTTTTTTTGCATTGTTTGGCGTTTATTCTTTGTGCAGATACTTCTTTGATATTACAGCTAAGTTAATATGAAATGGTTGTGATGTAGCACAAGTTGTTTACCCATTACATGTAAGCTATTGTGTATCTTCTCTCTCTCCTTATGTCAAGCAGTAAGAAAATTCCATCCTCTTTTTTTTTTCTCCTTCTCCATTTAAAAGGCTCATACTGCCACTGACTATCCAGTCAAATGCTCTGAATGTGTTCCTCAGAAGCTGACTTTCTAGAATAGACAAACTAGAGACAATGTGAAGACGTAGTAAAAAATAGTCTCTTTTCATAGGCTGCCCTTTCCATTCCTTTAACTTTGCCCTCCAACCTTGCCTGTCCCCTTGGAGCCCAATATCTGTCTAAACTTGGACTAAGATTGGGTTTTCAAATGAAATAACTTCCTGTGCCTCTCTACAACTGTCTGTGTAAATTGCTCAAATATCACCACTGGATATCTTCCAATAGGCAGCAATGTATTCTTCTATGAAAGGAACCACTAGTCAACTTGTGTTAACAAAGCATCTTTGTTCTAAATTTGTGTGTGCATAAAAATCACTTCTCACTCAAAAGCTTCCTTCAAGAAATTATCCCTCAAGTATCTTGTTCTCTTTCCACGTAATTTCTTTTACTTTGTTTTTTCACTTCAGTAGTCTGTCATCATGGTGGTCTGTGCAGAACTTGCTCTTGAGCTGACTGCTCACCAATTTGAAGTCAGAAGCCACCTAACACTAGCTCTATTCCAAGCTGATAAACTCAGCCTCTTAGCTATGCTATCAAGTAAGCTGTGCTGAGTCTGGTTCAGTGCTGCTCTCTGTCTCTGTTACAGAAAATGGGGAAAGCGTGTGAATTTGGGCCCATCTAAAAGAATTCTTGATGGGCAGTGATTTGAAATGTTATACTAAAGAATGTCTGGGAATCTCATAGATGCTGTTTGCTACTAGCATGCTGGTAGCTGTGATAGGATCTGCATTAAAAGTTACTATGTTTACAGTAACCCCTCCGGAAATTGGCAGAGTTCAAAAACTATTAACCTTTCCTCAGATGTTTCAGGACTTCATCCATTTACTCTCTAATTGGCTTGTTCTTGATTTCTGAATCTAGATCTTTCTATTCATAAGTAAATAAAATCTGTTTCCAAGTCTTAGTAAATCTGGTTTAGATACTGCTTCAAAATAGTATGCATAAATTGTTTTTGAGGCAATTTAGTGTTTAATTTTGAGACTTCTAAGTTTAGATACACACTCTGAAGTTAATTTGGGGGGGAGGATGGGGTCTGACTCCTGTTGTATGTTCTACAGAGTTAATAGAGATTTTCATCAAGAAGAAATTTAGTTAACTTTAAAGAATTGCAGCATTGGATTGGATTTTTTTTTGGTGAAAATAGAACTTTCTTATTTTTATGCTGCAAAAGTTGATTTAGATCTCTATGACAGGCATCTCCGAGAGTTAATATTGATGACAACTTAGTAGCAAAACTTGCAGAAACACTGAACCATGAGGATCCAACACCTGAAATCTTTGATGACATTCAGAGAAAGGTATACTCTATTCATCCTGTATTTTGTAAGAACTGTTAATGGTATAGGGTATTAGACATCGTTACAGACACTGAAAAAGAAGAAAATCAAATATATAAAACCTGTTTTACCATTTTTCTATTCTATAAAAATCACACTCTAAACTGTCAACTTCTACTTAGCCCATGGTTTTCAAAGCAATAGACAGAAAGAGTAGGTATCCTGTATGAAACGAATTATGAAGCACAGTTTAGAATTATGGTATTTTTATTTGTGTTTATGCAACAATTTAAGAAACATGCCATGTGTAGAATAACTGAGAGGTACAGTTTTGGTTCAGTTTTAGCTCTCTTTTTCAAAGATTGATGTGATGGTCCCGTATTAAATTGTATCTCTTTCCAGAAGTTAATTTGACTGGTCTGTTTCTGCAAACCTGCCCAGTGTAAGAGTCAGAAGCAGCAAGTACTGAAGGAAAAACAGTATTTTTACTACTTGCATACATAGACTTTATCACTCAAGTCTAATATGTGTATTTAAAAAGGAAAAGTGAATGCTTAATATTCTCACAGTAACTTCCATACCCAGTCTGAGAGGTTTTTATTTTAGGTCATTAATTTAATGTTCTCATTCATACTAAAAATTAGCGATATGAGCTGTAGGACTTAGAATAACACAGAATAATACTTGAGGCCCACATGTAAGACTAATGGAAGCACCTTGTGAAATCTGTGTCATTCAAAGTTGGCTACAAGGACAATTTATGCTGAAGAGCATAAATTTCTCGTGTTACAAAAGAACTTCTTCAGACCTGCATGAATTGGTTTTTTTTTTCATTCTTGCCAGGTGATAGCACTTGAACAGTGTTCCATGAAAAAAAAATCATTAAAATATTCTAATGTTGACATGAGTATCCAAATATTATGAATTAATTTCTTCTATGTATAGATACATGTGTGTGTATATGTATATATACTACATAGGCTATGTAGTTACATTTTTTGAAGTTGTGTTATTAAATCTTCTGGAGTGGAGTAGTACTGCACTGGCTAAAACTGGCAATTGTCAGGAAGGTAGCATATGGTGTTTTCCTGCCCATCCGTTCCCTCTTCTCCCCTCTTGCCCTTAGTGTTTGCAGCTCTGTCTTTATAGTTTATCAACAAAGAAGGACTCAGAGATAACCTGTTATGAAATGGATAAAGACCAAATATGTTTATAGTGCAAGTGGAAGGGTTAAGAGGAGAGGATGAAAGCATTTACAGCTGTTGTGCTACTTCCCTTCCTATGTGTGCAAGTCTACCTAGTGAGATATTTTCTGAGACTGTGTTACACTTCTGGCACAATTAGCTCTCGTAACTGTTCCATTATGAGTAAGACAGACACATATGCAGAGATACATGTTGTTCAAGTAGAATTTATGAAACGTAGTCTGATTAATTAAACAATGTTAAAAGTGTTTCTGAAGGTGGCATTTTTATTTCAATAAGGTGTATGAGTTGATGCTGCGAGATGAAAGGTTCTACCCTTCGTTCAAACAGAACGTGCTGTATGTGCGTATGTTAGCTGAGCTGGATATGCTGAAGGATCCTAGTTTCAGAGGATCAGATGATGGTGAAGGAGGTGAGCTCTATATCTCTAAGGGCTATTTCCTGGGACTGTTCTTTTCTCTGCTTTAAAATGAAAACCAGAAAATTATCCACACTGTTTTTAAGAAATTAAATTGTTCTTGTGGTGTCTCTGGTATTTCAATTAATGTTTCCTCCTAGTGCTTTTGTGCTTAAATTGTTTTGGAACTCAGATAGGGTTTTCTCTGTAGTAAGTCTATTAATCTCATATAAATTTTTGTCAGGTCTTGGTAACAAATGTGTCACTAAATATGCAACTTTTCTATTTTTTTATTACAAAGTATTTCAGACTTTTCAATACGTTGAGTTGTTTTAATATATAACTATACTCTTCCTCTGGAAATAGAAATTGAAAGTATGTAGGAGATGTGGCTTTTTAAAGAAAATAAAATCATTGTTCTTGTAACTGAAGTACAAATCCAATGGAAATTGTTTTAACTATGAAACTCACTCCTTAATGAAGCAATGTCATTTGGAGATATAAACTTAAAAAAATGTTATATGGAGTATTTACTTAGTATCTATACCTTTATAAGCTTGCATTTCTTCAGGTATCTTTATTGGAAACTTGAAACACTTGTATGTTGGGTGCAACATTTTTCCCAGTACCACAGTTTTCCTTTATTTTCCATAATGTATTGTCCATGCAGTTTATTTATGTGTGACCTTACAACAAAAACTTCTAACCTGTTTTTTCCTTTCCTCTTCCTCGTTGCTCCCAGAATCTTTTAATGGGTCTCCTACTAGCAGCATAAATCTGGTAAGTGACTGGATTTTTTGAACTTTTTTTTCTCCTCAACAGCACAGAAAATGTTATAAATTAATTTATGTACATTAGAGGTTTTACTTCTCTGCAGTTTAATTTCTGAAAAGTTCTTAAATCAAATGGAAGGACACAAATTCTTAATTCCTCTGTAAGATAAAACTGTCCCTTTTGTACTTTATGGTGTTTAATGAAGTTTTTCAGTGTTTCTCACAGAAACAGTTAATCTATGCAAAGCATACTTTCTTATCCCTGTTTGGTTTTCCTAAATAGAGATAAATTTGGAGCTAGGTAAAAACAAATCCTTTGAAACAGAAATCTCAAAGGATTAAATTCAAACAGACTGTTAAATGAGCCATTTAATTAGATTTTTGTAGGATGGTGTGGTTTGGTTTTGCTTGTTTGTTTGTTTGTTTTTTGCATTAGGAATTGATTTGGAGACATGAAAGTATCAGGAGTTTATTCTGAAAATATATCTTTGTTTTCTAATCTGACCAATTTCAAGTTCAACTTTCGGCATTTTTTTTAAGTGATTCTTGACTGTGTCAGTTAGTCAGAACTTTTTCTTTGAATATACCAAAACCAAAAGTCTTCTACAGTTATTTTAAAAGAAAAATCATAAAAAATTAGTTGTATATCCTACCCTTCCTCTCAGTTGTTTATTCAGACTATATGTAGCTGAACCATAAGGTACGCAGAGTTCAATTGAGCATGCGAGAGTATGTTTCCAAACCTTTTAGTTTTATAAAGATTTACAATCTGCATGCAATTTCCTGGCTTATGTGATTCATAGGCCCTTACAGTTCGTTCTTGGAAAATGCTGTAGCTCCTTTATAGTTCTACTGCATTGATTAGATTATGCTTACACGCAGAGGAATAAGTGTATTTTTTAAAGGAATGTTAAGGAAACTTAACATTAATTTAAATGTGTTTCTGTGGGGAGTTTGTTTCTTTGTGAGCTTTGTTTTTTTGTGTTCTTTGGGGTCTTTGTTGTTTTGTTTTGTTTGTTTCTTTGTTTTAATTTGAACTGGGATTTTTTTTTCCTACTCTTTTCCTCTTGTTTATGTTTTGAAATGCAAAAAAAAAAAAAAGAGGGGTTGGTTAGATGATACAATATTAGCTGATACAATTTATGCAAACTCCTGGTAGATGCAGAAGAAAAAATTAATTTAGCCATATTTTTTATAAATTTGCATACCATTCTGGTAACATTTCAAAAGAGAATCTTTTAATTAACTATGTCTTAAAAAGGTCTTTCAGATATCTCTTAAGTACGTTTTCTAATAATGTTCTGATCTATCAGAGTTATATTTTATAGATGGGGATTTGTCATTGTGGTGGCTTATCTAGCTAGTGGTTATTTGCTGCTTGGTTTCGTGTGACTTTCCCAGCTAAGCTAGAAAGTCTTAAAGCCTTTATCAAGCACTCTTACAATACAGATAGATACTAGCATGGGACACTTCCAAGTCTTGCTTTTTGTTTCTGTTGTGAAAGGGGTATTTATAGAATACTACATTTATTGTTTTTATAAAGAGTGAAGAACATGTTAGCAGCAATGCATAATAAATTTCTATTTATGCAGAACTACTTTTGCTTTTCTATAGTCTATATTGTTCAGGGTGTTCAGTGCTTTTACAGGTGTTTGAATAGTGGTAGATTAGTTTTTCCTGGCTGAATTCCATGTCAAGAGTAAATTTCTGTACACATAGTTTAGCTCCCTTGTGTTAGTCTGTTACATGAAGAAAAATAGACCTTGGAGAGGTTACTTCAAAGGTCAGGGAATTTCTGTACTTGTAGCTAATGACAATGTATTAAATAAGATTGAGTTGTGATGTGATATTTTGGGTTTTTTAATTAACTTGTGTTCCTGTGAATATAGCTAATGGCAAAGATATTAGATCATATTATGTCGTCGGTCGGTAGAGGCGGGAGGACAACACGGTGTTCAGGGATACCAGCCCCCTTTATTACAACAGTGCCTCTACTTATATACACTTCTGGGTGTCACACATG
>JAYRBT010000082.1:29294615-29335804 GCA_036023395.1 Myiotriccus ornatus | reverse complement strand
GCCACAGTCCTTACTCTCCGTGGTTAACCCTCTGCCAGGTGCAAAGTTCCGTCTTCAGTATCTCAGCTTACAGAGAGACCAGAGCCAGCTGGGCTCCCCCACAATATTAAATGTCTGTGTGTTGTGTTATCTGTTCAGGTTTCAACCTTTTCATTTGCTTATATTAATTGTTGCTGTGTAGGGCCTTCCCACAGGAGTCGAGTGTTTCCTAAAGTTGCTATATAAAATATATCACCTGCAGTTTATATTTTCATGGGAAGAATTTGAAAGAGAGGCTCAAAACTATTTTGAGGAAAAGTTACTTTACAAAAATATCTTAATTTCTGCCTTTTAATTTGGCTCATTAGTCTACTGTATTAAACCAGTAGGGCACATGGTGAGGGTATATAACCATTACAAGTATTTATAGACTCCTGCAGATTTCCTCTAAATGGATCCATAATGGGAGCTTTACATATTGTTTTTGCATTGAATAAATAGAAGGAGTTACACAGGTGTTACCTATCCAAGACCTTGAAGGGCAGAAATGGCTGGGTTGAACTTCTGGCCCTCATTACCATATGTCAGCTTGAACCCTGTTCAGTTATCATAAAGAAAACTGAACTTGAGCAACAATGAGAATAAGCAGGAAAAGAAGAATATAACACTTTTAAAAGAAGATAACACTACCTTAATGTTGGTATTTCGTAGCAAAGAAAATATTTCAGCAGTTGACTGTTACTTGCCTTTTTATAACAACCCTTCCATCTTACTGCTTATCAAATTCTAGAGCTTTCAGAATATCAAACACTTACCCAAGCTTCCACAAATGCCTGCCGTTTGCCAGTCTCAGGTGATACTCTGCTCCTAAATTTGGACACTGCAGTATAGTGCAGCATACCTCACAGTGTCATAGCTGTCCAAGGGTGACTTGCTTGATAATGGCCTAGGTTGGAGAAAGTCTAGTCCTGTGTCCAGCAATGGCCAAAAGCAAGGGTAAAGATTAAAGGAACAGCCCACTTATGGTGATACTTTGCCAGAATACTCTCCAGCATCCAGTAACTTAGAGATTTGGGAATTCTTGAGGAAAAGATGATGTCTGCTATCAGAATAGTTTTGCATGAATTCATCTGTTCTGCCATTCAACATAAACTTTAATAACATAAACATTCTGCCATAAACTTTTAGCACTGTAGCATGCAGTGTCAAAACAGATTTCCCAAATAAGCTTTTCTTTCTTCTACCTTTTCTCAGTCTGGGACTTCAGTAGTGTAAGTCTACAAGGTGAATGATAGTTCGGAGACTCCTTACTGCAATACATATTAAAGCATAGTTTCTGTGTTCAGACCCTTTTAATGCTGCCTTTTATTCAACGTCTAGACTTTATAACAGAAACGTTACATACCTCGCGTTCCATAGTGAGGGCTTAGGCCAGAGGCTGATTGAGGTGGTTGAGGCAGAGAAGAGCCATTCCCTGTAGAGACCTAGAGGAGGAAGGAGTGGAGTATTGTGTTGGGATATTGTGGAGTTGATAAAGATTCAGATGAAGGGGCAAGAACAGAGCCTTTAAATACTTTGTTTGCAAGGTGAACTAATCTTTTAATTGTAATTACATAGATTGTTTTGTGTTTAAGGAAACAGGAGTTTTGGAAACTGGATTGATATAGGCTGAGGTTTTAGTTTGACATAGGCATGGCACTGCCACCCTGTAATTCCCATTGTAGGTAACTTTTTGTGGCAAGTCAGTGTTAAACTGGCTTGGTTAAATGATAGAAGATAGCAGCGATATTCTTTCTGAATGTGTTTCTTTGGAGAATTTTAGAACTTGGGGGTAAAATGTATAAAGTAGCTGGGATCCCAGTGTCTGTGAATTCTACTTAAGCAGTTCCAACTGGTAATTTAAGATTAGGATCACATGTGTAGTGGCCCATTCAACAAACTTGAAGAGCTTTATTATGTTAAATCTTAGTAGCCAGATATAATAATTTTATGTAATAGCAAAGCTTCTCTAAAAGACCCATTGGGCTTTTTTTGATCCCAGCGATTACAGAATATGGAAATGGGGCATTAGCCAGCTGAGAATGTACCTGTTCATTTTTTACAACAGAAAGCATTCCTGAGAAGAGTGTTTCCTGGATTTCTTACAAACAGCAGAGAATCTATTCAAGTTCTACTGCAGTGTAACTTCTATGTAGTGTTTTAAGTCATTTGAAAGAAAACAGAATGGTATAAAAATAAAACCAAAAAGTTCTGTTATACAACATCTGTATCTCCCCAGTTGTTTGGGTCGTTTTTTAGGTTTTTTCCTTAATGCTCAGTAAAAGACTATTTGTAGCCATACTTCCATTAGAGTTGAGGTATCCAACTAAAGTGGCAAATATGTTTGATCAAATATGAGTGATCACAAAACTATGTGTGCAAATGATAAGGGAAATGAAGGGCCTTACACTCTGTAAAATAAAGGCTTTGGTAACCAGACAGTGCAAACACTTATTTGCATTGTTACAGTGCATTAATCTATTGTATTAGAGTAGTGAACTGAAAGTTTGAAAATTAAATAGATGAATCAAAACACATCTCAAATGAAACGTATCTGATCTTATTTTTTTTGCCCATTTTTTCCTTCTTCCCTTTCTCCCCCACCTTGCAGTCCTTAGATGACCTTTCAAATGTCCCTTCTGATGAGACAGTTCAGCTCCATGCATACATCTCAGATACTGGTAAGTGAATCTGTTATGATGTCTGCTTACTTGTTTTCCACCATTTATTTTGAATTTTGTAGTATTACAGGCCCTTGAAATCCTAATCCTCTCTTTTTTTTTGACCTCATAAAACATTTGAATTCATATTTTCCATTAAATCCTTGTAAGGGAAATCTTTACAGTATTTGTGCTGTGGGTGATAGACTATATATTTATACTTAAAAAGTGATTTAATTTTTGTTGTTTATGGCAGTATTATTATTATTACTACTACTTCTGTCTCTGGAGAATCATTCATTAAACTTAATATTGAGTAGCATTTATTTTAGCAATTACTTAAATTCTGGAAGCCATCTCTTTCTAGTCTTGCAATTACAATTCTTGACTGTTTATTTCCCTTACTATAATATTTTTCCCCTAATTTTTGTGTTTCCTTATTGACATAATTTAAGGAAATTACTTCAGTCTTTATAGTGGTGGCATTTTTAGTTATCTTTTAAAAAATCTCAAATATTATTTGCAAATATTCTAGTTAAATGAGATTGGGTAATTAAATTGTGAATTAAATTAAATTGAGCTTCAGATTTTTTTGGGGTAGATTTTGCTATGCAATAGGCTTTAAAATATGTGCATTTATATAGTGGACACATGAGCTGTGAGCAAGAATTCAGTTACTCAACATTTTAATTAAACTGTTATTCCAATCCACTGTGAAAGCACTGTGCAATCCAAGTGTCGCTGTGTCATTGTAGTCCTCAGAGAAAGGGAAAAATAATGTGAAAGTTAAGAATCACATTTTGTTAAGAATCACTTTTTTAGTTAAAATGGTATGTGATACCTTTCTCAGAGTTTCTATATTTTGACGTAAGAAAACCGGGTAAGCTTAGAACCACACAAATAGTAAAATTCATAGTCTGGATGGCAGCATGTATTGATAACTATCAGCTTGACTCTGAATCCATAATGCTCCCACTGAAACAGGGAATGCGTACAGATTTGTATTGTAAGATAGCATTAAATTGAGTGTAATCTTCCTCTTTACCTCATGTTTGAACAAGAAATACAAGTCCCTGCTTTGGCAGTAGGTGCATCTTGCATCTGTGAGCAGGCTCTTCTCCTCTGCCAGTTACTATCCTTTACTGTTCCTGTGGGGTGTGTACAAACAGGATTTACCTCTGTGTGTTTCAGGACTCACATTGTCTTGTGTTGCAAAATAAATACTTATTAAGAGACTACAATGTAAGGGGCAGCAGGACAACTTCTTTCCTTTTCTGCCATTCCTGTCCTGAAGCGGTTCTCCTAAAGGTGCAGCTTAGCAGTGCCCCTGAGATGTGGTCTGGTGGCTGCACAGCGAAGTGGTCAATGTGAATGTAGAGGATAGGGCTTGAGCACTGTCTGTGGGGCTGGGGTTTCCTGGCTCCGTTCTCTGGGCACTCTTGGCACCCTCCTGACTGCCTGCTCCTTCCTCTTGGGGTTCAGCACTTGGTATTCTAATTCTAGAGGGTAAACGTCAAAGAGAAGATGATGATCTGTGCCCACTGTGCACCTTTCTGGTGTATGATATTGGCATTGTCAGCAGCTGTCAGTATCCTATAGGTGTTCCCTGGCTGCTTAGACATGAGCATTATACTGCAGAGGGGTCAAGACTGGAAGCACCACAGAGGATGAAATTGATGATTTGTCAGGAAAAGTATATTTTTGGAGCATGGTTGCCTTGAAAAATTCACAGACCCTGATTAAAAACTATTTGCATCTAGCCATGGGAAGATTGTGAGTACTGGATATTGGTTCAATACTTAGAGATGCAATATGTTGCCAATTTAAAATGTGCATTGTAAACAATATTGGTTCTAGGTTGTTCTCTAGACCAAATGAAAAGTTTTGAATCAAACTATAGTGGGAAAATTCTGTGATGGAGGAATGTCCAAGAGGACTTAAATATTTAATGAAGGTCAAAAAGATGCTTGCGTCTAATACAGACAGCTGTCTGTATTCTTTTAATTTATAAATTGACTTTTCCATAAAATGTATATGTATGCACAGAAAATATATAATATATATATGTACAGATACATGTCTGTATGTATAGTTTCTGTTGAATAAAATAGTGTAGGGAGTGTTTTTTATCTTAGAGTTAATAACAAACTGATGATGCTAATAACAAAACTGAAGGCTTGCAGCTTGCTATAATTGTCTTACAGCTTTTTTTGATGGGCAGACTTTTGCAATATGATTAGAATGCTTTGCACACTGGAATTTTTTCTGGTTTCACAGTTACCTTTCATCCCCATCTTGAGTTCTTTAGGTTCAAATATTTTTTAAAAGATCTATTCACTATTTTAAAGTTGAATTTTTTTCTGTTTGTTTGTTTTGCATGTCAGTGAAATTTATCTAACTTTAAAGCTGCTTAATCTCTGTTTAAGTTTGCATAATAAGTTTTTGGAGAGTGTCACTTATACAGTATTTTGGATAAAAGGATAGCTTACTCTTCTTCTTGCATGTCCATTTTTGTCTTTCAAGTCTGTCATTCCAGACATTTCTTCACTTCACGTTTGTGTCCTTTCGTCTTCCTTCTTTCTGTTTGTTCCTTTTTTTATTTTTGTTTTTAAAACTACTAGTCTATGCTGACTCTGACCCATATGCTGTGGCAGGAGTGTGTAATGATCATGGCAAGACATATGCCCTGTATGCCATCACAGTCCATCGGCGAAATCCAAACAGTGAGGAGATGTGGAAGACATACCGACGCTACAGCGACTTCCATGACTTTCACATGAGGATCACTGAGCAGGTAATTAATCCTATAATAATCTTCATAGATGCATGTTTCTATAGTTTAATAACCAGTATAATTGCTCTATCAAAAGGAAATGGAACTTAGAAAGTTTCCCCCCACCACTTTCCTGCTTAATTTTCCTTTAAAATGTTTGTATGGAAGTTGTATTGGTCTCAAACAGTTATGTGTTAAAGATTAAGAAATAATTAAAAAAAAAACTAAAAAAAAAAAAAATTAAAGAAATAAAAACTGAGTTTGAGAAATAGGTATTTAGGTTTTAAGTTAAGAATTGGTGGGGTCCCAAAAGGGATAGCTGCTAAACAATCTGCCTTTTATTGATGTATTCTTAGGCTTTTAACCCTCCTGAAATGAAAAAAGGAAGAATATAGAGTTGTAATTTACCAGCTGGTACAAAGTAGAACCTGCTGATATGAAAAAAATTATGAAAATATAGTGCTTTTAAAAGGAGGCTGAAGTACTTTTAAGCCAAGCCTTTGGAGAAGTCCGATTTGACTGTATAACCTTTGAACTAGTCAGAAGTGACAGTTTTTTATCCTTTTACTCTGTTATTAATAAAGAGGCATAGAGAACAAATTCTGTGCAGGTAGGTTAGCATTTAAAATTCACAGCAGTAATAAAAATGGTAAAAGCCTTTATTGAAAAAGCAAACGTTGAATATTTGGATTAATTAGAAATGAAGTCTGACTTTCCTTTGAATCTGTGATGATCTTAGATTGCTGTCAATAAATTTGAAATACCAACCTTTGCACTCATTCAAATTGATTTTTCTTTTAGAAGAATTCACTGTTTTGAAGAATCCTGGATCTTATAGGGAGTTAATGTTCTGCTGATATGGGGCAATCATTTAAAACTGCAAATGACTAGAAAGAAGTGGCAAAAGCAAAAATGTTCAAAATATGAAGGCTCAGTATTTATTGTTCCTAAATCTGATTTATTTGAATTTCCAGAGAATAGAAACATTATCCTAGAACACTAAGATTGCAAAAAGTAGACAAATTCCTGTGATTCTGTGTAGCAAAACTTCCAAGAGTTTTGCTTTGTCTTGACAATAAATAGACATCCTTACTGTCTTGTGTGCTTGTCTGAGACATTTTTATTGACGTGTTAAGGGTAAGAGTTAGAATCATTGATTTAATAGGAAGGGCAGGAGTTGTTCATGTTTTTCAGAGAAAACAGATAGTTGATCCAAAATGGAATTGAAGTTAGCTGTGTATAGTATCCATATGAGTTTTTTCCTTAAAGTACTGAATAGATTCACACCAGTGATTTTAGTCAGTCATTTGAAGTAGATACCTGTATCTAAAATAGAGGCTGTTAACTGCTTACCTTGCTTCTGCTTAGATACAAGTCTCCAATTAAAAACTAGACCATATTCTGTTCAGTTATTTTCCCACATGACCTACTTGCAAGGGAATGGGATTTGCGAAGTTGGAAAGAATTATTTTTTGGTGCTTCCTACAGACCATAAATTTTATATGAGCTTTGTAACCTTACAAAGTTTAATGATGCAAGAAGAGATCTTGCAAGGACTGAATGGAATCCATCTCATTAAATCTGTAATTTTTAGTTCTTTTTTGGAGAGAAAAAGATGCAATCTATTTCTTAAAGGTGGTTTCTTAAAGCCTAGGTACTCTATGTTTCTCTCTTTACTGCTATAAGAATATTATTAATTACAGGAAGTCTGGATATGTGGATAGTCCTGATTCTTCAAGCTTTGTTCTTGTCACTGTTTTATTTTTATGCATTGTACCAATTATGTTCGGGTTTCTTAAGTGTTAGGGCCTTGTCTTTCTGTGCTGCTTTCCCAGAACTGCCATTCTTTCTGCAAAACTGGAACAGTGTCAACCAGTGCCAATCACCATCATTAGCTGGAGAAAAGGCACAGGTGATGCCACACTGAGCATGGTATGATAACCTATGTGTAAGCTGGGTGCTGCCATGTCCCCAGGGATGAAAGCTTAATCAGGATAGGAAAGGAAAGAGATTTTAGAAAGATTTACAAGTTCCCTTGATGTAGTCTTGTAACTCTAGCCCAAATAATAATGATAAATCTTGAGCCTAAGCCTTCTGCACACTGTATTAGTCTGTATGTCAAAAGTGAGTATCACATCTGAGTTCAGAAATTAATTTGTGCCCTTGAAAATCTCCTGGGAGTTTTCATGCATTTGTTGACAGTGTACCTTTCGTTTTGGCTTCTCTGAGGATTCTGAGTGCCAGGCATGATGGAGAAATTTTTTTTTCAGGTGTTATATGGTGGAATAGGTGAATATATTGGCCTTATTTGGAGATTTGAAACTCTTGAAAACAGAACAAAAAAATCTTCTCTTTTTTCTAGTTTGAAAACCTTGCAAATATACTGAAACTTCCTGGCAAAAAAACATTTAACAATATGGACAGAGAATTTTTGGAAAAGAGGAAAAAAGATTTAAATGCTTATTTGCAGGTAAGCTGTTACTTATTTTGGCTCTGTGCTTATTGGAATTTTTAAAAAAAGAAAAAAAAAAGCTGTATTGTAGGTGGTGTACAATCCTTATAATAATAATATATCATAAGAACTTGATATTGTCTAATAATTTTGCCTCTTCTTTGCTGTTTTGGTTTATTCTCAGCCAGTTCTGTCACAGCTTTTCTGAGCTGGTCAGGTTCCAGCTGCATTGGTTTTGAACTTTACACCACTGACTTTCTTCATTAACACATATGTCTGTGGTCGCTTCCTCTTGTGCTGTTGCATAAGGATTTCTGTGGCACCCACTTTGGTGGTGTAGCAAACCACACAGCTCCTTCATTTACAGAAGGCCTGTGTCAGCTCAAGCAAAGGAATTCAGTTGTCTTACTTCATAGGGACTTCCTGGTCATTTTGCATTAAAGTATGTTGACCAACTCAATGGACACATTAACAATAAATAATGAAGATGAATAAATAAGTAAACTATAAATAAAATATTGTTAAATGACAGATTGAGTGTTCATAAAGGTGTATATTGTTCTGTGAGATGCTATAATGAACATAGGGGTTAAAATTATGGGAATTACCAAGAAGCCTGTTGCTTCAATCCTGAGAATAGTGTAACATTGGAATAAAATTGAGGAATGAATGAAAAAATACATTGCAAAATGCGGTGTCTTTGTTTGTGTCTTGTTCATTATTTATTGAAATAACTTTTAAAACTTATTTTACTCAGCTCTTGTTAAATCCTGAAATGATGAAAGCTTCTCCAGCCTTAGCCCATTATGTGTACGACTTCCTGGAGAATAAAGCCTACAGCAAAGGGAAGGGGGATTTTGCGCGGAAGGTAAGTATGTTTTGCACTGTCAAGGGAGCTTTAGAGCATTCCTTCATGCAATGATGGCATTAAACTGACAAGTTGAACTGATATTAAGCAGCTATATAGCACTTCGAAAGCAGCTTGCAAGTGAGTTGCTTTAACACTTTTGAGTGGCAAAATGTCCAAGCACCTATGGAACCAAAAATTAACATTTTTATAATGAGTAAATTTTTTTGTATGACAAAGAAATAAAATTTTCAAATTGGACTTAACACCAAGACGGCTCTAAAAGTGTGTTTGTTGCAAGTTGCTTTCTGTCAGACATCTGTGGCTTATTTTTTTTTGTAGTCTCATTCCTTCTGGTTTCTTCTTTCAGTTCTTTACTCTGTATTTCCTGCTGTTACCATGCTTTCCACTCTTCAGCCCAAAAGATATGTGCTTCCCTTCAAAAGCACCTGTTATGTACTTAGGTGTTATAACCATCCAGAGTCATTGGTCAAATTCAGAGCTCGGGGTTGTGCATCCTCTCTGTTAAGCCACCAGAACTCTCTTCAGACAAGTGATTCTCAGTTGACCAGTTTATGTGGGCATCTGCTTTGCAAATGCATTCATTTCTAAACTTTTAATGATTTTGCTATAAAAAGCATCTGTGACACTGTTGTCACTTCAAGTTGTTCTTCTACCTGTATTCCTTAAATATTTAACAGTGAAACAGTTAAATATTTATCAAGGTTTATGTAATGGCTGAGTAAGGTGTGATTTCCAGCTTATGAGATTGTTTATAAGCTTAACTTTTTTTAAGGGCATCACAATAATATTTGTGCCTCTTTTGGACTGAATTTAGAGTACATACTGAAAGAAAAATTGTAACAGTTTCTATGGAACTACTTTGTTTTTAATTATACTTGCCGTGATACTAAAGCATATTAGTCCAGTGCTGTTTAAAAGAGGCATGTTTCAAAGATGAAGAGTTGAAAGCAGAAGTGAAACATCTGGAAGTAGAAAGCTTGGAAGGGAGAAATGGTATTGAATGGAGAAGAAAAGGAAAATAAATTCAAGCTAAGAAAAGCCAAGGGATGGGAAGTGGAAATGACTCAGGAAAACATCTGTTGAAAGATGTAAATAGCTACAGTAGGGCTGTAAGGAATGAGAAATATAAATGGAAGTGAAGCTAGAACTTTATTCTGCATTCTGTAATGAAGTTAAATAATTTGAGTTTTCTTTTATGTTATTGTTCTCTGGCACTTCTCATAGTGTATTAATATACTGGTGTCCTCATAGATTATGCAATTCTGGTTAACCATCTTCCCCTTCAGATGGACACATTTGTAAACCCACTGCGTAACTCTATGAGAAACGTATCAAACGCAGTCAAGTCTATCCCTGACAGCCTGGCAGAGGGAATGACTAAAATGTCAGACAACATGGGTAAAATGTCAGAGAGATTGGGACAAGACATAAAGCAATCATTTTTCAAGGTAAGAAAGTATTGGTAGTTAATACATACAAGTAAATTAATGGAAGATTCACTATCGACTCACGTAAGCCAATGTTACATACTATAGAGCCAAGTCATTAAACAGAAAACCAATCTGTTTTTTACCTGCACCTTTTTTGTAAGGTTCAGCAGTCATTATACTATGGATATGGAGATTCTCTTTGCTATTAAGTAAATTGTTTTAAGATGGCATCTACAGACTGTTACAGTGATCCTTCACTTAATTCAATGCAGCCACTTGAGAAGAACATAAGATTCACTGATTTTCTTATTTTTTAAATGAACCATTCTCATAAAGCTAATTGCCTGCATCTGCTGCTTTCATGAGAAAAAAAAAAAATAAAACCCACCATGTATTTTTAAACTTAGAATAGGGTGATAGCCTCTTTTCTGCTTACTCCTTGCTGAATTCTGATATAAATTAAATTTTCTTTCTGTTTTTCCAGCCATCTTTCCTCATCTCTTACCTTTCTAAAATATAATAGCCTAGAGGTGGGGAATGCTAGCATGGCATGCCATCTAGAAGTCCTGTGAAAGTAGTAGTCTTCATAACATGTTCATCTTCCCTTTGTTTCTCTTGTCTTCGTCTTTCTGTGTGTAGCTGTGAGGTCTGTGGCCAGGGATTGTTCCATTTGGTGTTACCAAAGCAGTTATATGTGACAGGTGTAAAACAGCAACTGAGATGAGTGAGTTAACCCTTAAACCATGAAAGGGAATAATAAATCAGTCGCTGGGGGAGATTGGTGGGGCTTTTTTTGTTTTGTTTTTTGTGTTTGTTTATTTTTAAATTCTCATGGGATAAAATGACTGTCTCTGAACTTTCTCGTTGCTGGTAACTTCCCTGGTGTGTGACCAACAGTATATTTGCAGTTATACTCACGGGGAAGTCCGTGGCTAGACAGGACTTAAGATGCATAGGAAATGCCAGAAGCAATATCAGTCTCCTATGAGTTTTTAGGTGGGTTTCAGTTGAAGCACTGGACACTTGAGAAATTATGTGGATTTTCTTAAAGAGGTTGATAACTTTGATAGCTATAGGAGAATATCTACAGACTTGATTTTTGGTTTTGGAAGGTGAAAGGACTGCTGTATCTTTTGGACTTTTGACCAAAGTGTTTTATTTTCATAACCAAATTGCTTATGAAAATTTATCTGATTTATTCATACTCCAAAGTGGTTTTTTCCTTCATAAACATAACCTTTTTTATTATAGGTTCCACCTCTGATCCAGAAAACCTATTCAGATCCTGACCATTGCCGTGTTGCAGCACCAATTGATGACAACGTGAGTGACATTTGTCCTTTCAAAGTTGGTGCCTCTGAAGCCAAATGAATGAGTTACTTATTCTGCGTTAAACTACACTTTTTATTGTTTTCTGACATTATACCAGGCCCTTACAAACAGTTCTTAAATTTATGAAAGGAAACTTGCATACTTATAAAATTAACATTTTTGTTAGTACTGAAATGGTTTGCACAACATGAAATAACTGTGAGAGAGTACATACTACTGCTTCTGTGTTTTGTGACTGGGGAGTTGGTTGGGGTTTTTTTTCCCTCCTCCCTCCAATTTCTGTCTGTTCAAAGACAGTGTGGTACCAGACTGTTAGCATAATTTCAGCTGGCATTTTATGGATCCGATTTCTGATGGGACCTTTTAAAGAGCATTTGTTTAGTGGATCAAAAGAAGTTTTTGCTATGTTATTGTGGAAGCAACCTTCAGAATGTGTTTCTAAATAATAAACTTTTAGTATATGGACACTTAAAATGTGTAAAGTAGTAATATTAGCAACTTGAAAATGAAGTTTAAGCTCCTGGTGTTATCATAAGCGATGGTATTTTGTTATTGTTTTGATTGAAACATTGACCATATATGTGCAAACAATTGGGAAAAAAACCCTTTTATCTCTAAGTAGGACAGAAAAGCCATAAGATTATCAGTGATTATATGCAATTTGCTATGGTCGTAAATCTGCACCTGCTCTGCCCTTCATGTTTCGGGTTCTTTGGTCACATCACAGCATTTCAGTTTGTCTTCCTGTACATAACTGCCATGAAGGCTTGGTAGATGTATTTTTCCTCAGCTAACATAGCCTTGAGCTCTTCTGGATTTTCTTTTTCTGCATTATTTTTCACTAAATAATACTGTATCCCCAAGTTTGTACTTACAGCTAGAATTAACCATCTTTGATACTCCTGGAACTTTTGTTTTGCTCAAGCAAAACAAAAAACTATAATTCAAGTATATGAGCAGCCTCTCTGTAAGCATTTAATTGATCTTCTGATCAGAAGCTACAGTTCTTGACAGCTTTTAAGTTAACATATCAAGTGTTACTTAAAGGCAGATTTCAGATATTTTAAAACCTTTCAGCTCTCAGCTTCTCTTCTAAGATGCATTGCTCACAGCTTCCAGTCACTAAGACAAAAATATGGCAATTGGAATGGAATTTTACGTAGAGAAGCAGTACTGTAAAAGTGAGCTATGGATCTGTACAATCTCCAGCTGAGTTATGAACCCACTGTCTGTGCTCCAGGTGTATGTAAAAATGTCCTTGTGTAGTCCACCAAAACAATAATACTAACATGTTTTTTGTAAACTAATCTGTGTAACATCATCTATTAAATAATAAAATTATGATACTTTTCTTAATCTCCAAGCATCAAAGCACTTGGTAACTATGCAGGTTAGAACAATACCTAAATAAAAGGCAGTTCATTGTAGGGCAATGTCATTGTTTTTAGCATCCATAAGAAAATGATGCCACAGGAAAGAAAAGCTCTTTCCAGAGTTTTCATGTTAGGCAGTTGGAAGCGTGGCAACCAAAGGAAGAGATTAGGGACCATCTCTCTCTCTCTAGGACATGTATTAATTTTACTCAATTTTTTTGTTAACTGTTGACTTTTGAAATAACTATTTCTTCTTATTTTAAAAATTCAATGTAACTAAGTTTATCTTTAATTTTCAATCTTTCTTCGCTGTTAATGGTGTTACAGATGATTCAAGGAAAATTTCATTACAGTAGAATACAGAGCAAAGTGTTTCTGTCATTGTTGTGCTTATACTGAGGCATTTGACCTGTCATGTAGCCGCTAAAACTGTAGCTTTCTTGAACTGAAATAAAAGTTTACTGATTTTGTTTTGTTCTTGGTGTTCAGGTGGATGACAATATTCCATTGAGAGTAATGCTTCTTCTTATGGATGAAGTCTTTGATTTAAAGGAAAGAAATCAGTGGTTAAGAAGAAATATAAAAAATCTGCTTCAGCAACTTATTAGAGCAACATATGGTGACACAATTAATAGGTACTGCTTTTCTTATATTGAACAGTTGTGTGAGTGTCTATAAATCCTTCTTGGTATTACTACATTATTGTGTTTTAAACCTGCATGCATTCCCCTTTGAAGAGGATCAATAAACCAAGTACAAATGTGGTGCTAAATGGAGATAAACACAAAACATTGCTGAAAGACAAATTCTAGTAACTCTTAAATGCTGGAGAACTTACAAAAGAGCTTTCACGTACCAACAAGAATTCAAATTTCTGCAAACATCACTTAATACTGATGCTTTTTGCCCTGTGTCTTACACTGCACTTTTTGTTAATATATTATTTATTACTTTTGGCACTATTTCTGCTTACATCTCTTTCATGCTACAAATGATACACTGGCACTATCAAATTATACTGCGTTGCTATGTCAAGTTTCTGCTCTCACACTTTAAAAGATGCAAAGGGGCAAGGAAAAGGGCTGTTATGGGGTCTGTTCTGCCCCCTCCATTTGCTCTGTAATCCACATGTACCCTCATTCAACGCAAATCCAGTTAATAATGCTAAATAAGTAATGTTTCTTGCCTTCAGCTTAGAGATATGCAGTTTCCAGGATTGCCCTTCTAATAATTTTTCTGAAATGTAAACAAAAATATAGAAAAAAAAAATCTAGGTGCAGATTTAGCACTGCATTGTCACTTTGGATTTAGTCCTGTGAATCAAACTTAATTTCTAGCAGGTGAAAAGGAGTTTCCTATTACTTTTTATCGTGACATTCCTAGCTGTGTCATTACTTTTTACCCTCCACAAGTATATTTGTGACATTTTCATCATCACTGTTAAACATATAGACTTGTGGTACCAGTAGGTACCATGTAATAAAATGGCACTTGGTCTTTCTCAAAAACTCCCTCTTGGACAGGTGACAACTACCTTGAAACCTCTGCTTCCAAGAAAATGCTGCCCTGTTAAACGAGACTGAATACTTTTTGCTGTTTACAGGTTGTAGATTAAGTAGCAGAGTTTGTGCACAGCATGCTGCTTCCTTACTGGGGAGATGGCTGCAGTACTGTTTCGCTTCTGCATTTGGAGTCATTCTAGGTACTCATGGCTCCATCTGCTTCAGCAGTCATGCCTTGTCCTGGCAAGTTCTTGGGATTTAATGGCATTCTGAAGCAAAATTGTGGGGTTTTATTTCTTAGAAAACTAAATTCAAATTGTGGTTAGGGAAACAATCCCAGGATTATGGTGATATACTGATGCATATATCATTTCTATAAGCATCCTAGATTTGGATATAGAACTGTGTGTGTATATGCTGATGAATGAAGGTCTGATGAACGATCAGTCTATATCTCCTGTTAAGGGTTATGAGGTAACTGTGTACATAAGTATGGTATTTTGAGATTTTGAAGAGGTCCTTTGCTTACAGAAGCAGAACTTGGAGTGCTCCATGAAGAGGAGTGCTCTACAAGCAAAGCAGTTATCTAATGCTGATGGGAGATGCAACATCATTTTTTCCAGCCAGCTTCATCATCGTACACTTACTGAAAAAGAGAAAAGCTTCACCTTTAGGGAGTGATCAGTGAGCTTAGATTTTTATCTTGAGAATCACTGTTTACCTTACCTATCATAGAACCGTAATTCCATAACTTATGGAATTGGAGAAAGTTGAAATTGTAGTTTGTCTGTCCTAGAGTGCTCTTCAGAATGCTTCGTTTGTATGTTCTCTGTTCAAAAAATTAAATGAGGGTCTTTGTTGCTTTCATTCTAGAAAAATAGTTGATCATGTTGATTGGATGACGTCTCCTGAGCAAGTAGCAGATGCGGTGAAACGCTTCAGGTATGTCTTTTGTCATAGATGTTAAATGTGAAGTGCTTGCCAGTTGATGTCTAATACCTATGTATCCTTCCTATTCTTCTTACACGAGGAAATTATTATCACTCTAAAGAAGAGCAGTTGGATCATACAAATACACTGCTTTTTACCTATGTTAAATGGGAGAAAGTAGTTGTCACATGAAGAAGAGTATTTTTGAGGTTTCTCCTCTACCTTAAAAACTTGTTAACCAGTCTGGAAGAGTTAGAATGTGGGTATACTTAGGAATTTCATCATTCATCCGTACTGGATATAGTGTCTTGTTAGCATTCATGAAGGCATATACATGTCTGGCTTTTAAAAGCAAACAAATAGTACTAAAAGAGCCCTAGTTCTAAGATAATACATTTCACATTGGGCAGGTACAACAGAACTGAAGTTTGAATTTGAAAGTACCAAAGGCTCTGTCTTTCAATTTCCTAAAAGTCTTCTCCATTGTTGTTGAGAAAGTTACCCACCTTTTTTTTTTTTTCCTGTAGTTTGCTGTTTATTTTTTTTCTTGGGATGAAAGTCAAAAGTAGGGTAGTGTATTCACCAAAGGGTCATACTTTATGAGTATTCTGATATTCTTTAATTAAACTGAGTAAGAAAGTACACTTTTTATTCAGAAAAAGATTGTCATTCACTGAGGCAAAATAGTTTATGAGGCAGAGGCATGTCTTTTTTATTGGGCTCCGTACTACACGGAAACTACTTGATCTTACCTTTAGCTTGTTGATTGGCTAACTAGTGTCAAAGATCTGATGAAGCAACTAATAGTCCTAAGCCTAGAGTCTCTCTCAGTGACAATAGAGACTGATAGGTAAAAGCAAGGCTTAGGTCTATTTTATGTAAGAACTATATGGTATTGGAATGGTTTTGGTGTGTAATATTTTATTTGAATTTTATTTCATCTGATTCTTGTGCTAAAAAAGTATATGGTAGCTACTAATAGGTTGAGTGTGTTGTACTACTTGCTTTTTATTTCTTCTTCACCTTTTCTTTTTCCTTTTCTAATATTTGAAGTGTGTGTTAGGCTGTGTGCAAATTACTTTCTTGTATTTATTTTATGAGATTGCTTTGAGGGATTTGAAAGAGCCTTTCACTTGATAAAATGTTAATGTAGTTTGACAGATTTGCTTTTGTTACAGAGATGCTTTTTGGCCCAACGGCATTTTAGCAGAGACTGTTCCACGGAGGGACAAAGCTATTAGAATGAGAACAAGGGTGGCTGGGAAGACCAAATTACTGGAAATAATGCCAGGTGAGTGAGTCTGGGATTGAAGCCTAATAATTCTCACCGTATGTTGTTACTGAAATTAATGTCAATATTATTCTTGATTGTTTTAAATATCAAAAAGAAATATCGAACATATGAACTGTATTAAATCAAAAGATTTCTAATTATTAAAGCATTGGACATTTTCGTGTGTACTGTGAATTTGCAACCCTAATTCTCTTAAAGCCAACTCAGTATTCAGCTCCACTAGAGGATTTAAGTTTAGTGTGTGAAATATATTCCAATACAGCATGATTTCTTGTAAACTAATGTGGTTTTCATGTATATAGGGTAAAAGTGAAGTAATTTTCAGAAATCCTTTCTGCTGTAAGAGAACTTTTAGTTTAACCATGATGTGTATAATAGAGGCACTGTGATTTCAGATTTCAGGTTATGTAGTTTGAAAGACTTAACATTCAGTTTAAGTTTGTTAATATGTAGAATTTATTTTAAACTTCTGGCTAACTACTATTTTTGTAGATGAACTGAAGCACATCATAGGCGCTGAGACTACACGGAAAGGCATTCTTCGGGTCTTTGAAATGTTCCAGCATAGTCAACTGAATAAGAGAATGGTGTACGTCTTTCTGGAGAGATTCCTAGAAACCTTATTTCCACAAAATAAATTCCCTGAGCTCTTCAACAAACTGCATTCACGGTCAAAACAGATGCAGAGATATAAGCAGAGACTACACTCTACTCAAGCGCCTTCCTTACAGAAAAGGTGACACTTCAAACCTATTAAGCTGGTGTATGTTTGTCCAGGACTAATTACTTGGGCATATTCTCTGGGGCTTCAAACTCACATGCTGTCATTTCTGCACCAGTCTTCTAGTGTCACATAATAGATTATTTATGCATCTGTAAGACCTGTGGATCTTCTCATCTTCACTTGTAATTCAACCACTACCAGAAGGGTTTGTGTGTCCTAAACGATTTGGTGCGTCTTCATGCAACATTGAGAAGAGAACTGGCCCAATATGCAAGAATACTGATCCCTTCCGTTCCTAAGTCTGTGTTTTGCCAGCAATGATAAGTGCCAGACTGTTCAAGTAAAGCACAACTATGGTGATACAATTGAAGAAAAGGGTGTTTTGGCACTGGGTGATAGTGCAATGTGTGAGTCAGGTGGATTTGTTCTACATTAAGACTGTTGAGGCTCTGTAGGGCTATTTTAACATTCCTGTAAAGGCTGAGCTAACAGGAAAAGCAGTCTCTGGAATAGCAGGTTCATAGGAGAAGGGAGAAATAGCTATAGCCCCATCATAGAAGTACATTTATTAAAGAAAGTTTGAGGTAGTGTGGCTTTTATGCCACATTTATGTCACCTTTCATGTTTTGAAAATTAAACTAACATTATATCTAATGGGGGTTTTAGTAAAGGCAGAGGTGCAGTAGAAACAAACCCTTTATTCTGAGTATTCTGTAGCTTTAAGAGCCGTATGCTGCTCTTACAGCACCTGGCATACATTTTGCATGTAACTTCAGTGGAGAAGGAGCATCATATTTATGTTCAATTGGTCTATATGAACATACATCAAGTTGATAGTTGTAGAAGGGAGGGAGTATATGTTTCAAAGAGAATGGATGTTGTGTTAGAAGCTGAGGAAATTGCACTAAGACAGAGTTTGCACACAACTCCCCATTAAAATCTGGAACATTTTTGGGATGTAAAAGACTGTCCTACTTAATTGGAAGATTCCTTGCCTTTTAGTGTGTAAGCCTCATATGGAAAAATGTCAGAATTAGTTGGTTCCTCACAGGTAAAAGATTTCATTTGTCATATGCAAACACTTTGAAATTTCTGAACGCATATCAGTGTATATATGAAAATAAAAAGGAGATAAAACGACAATATTTTTTTAAATAATTTTTTTATTTTTTGCATAGTGTAAAATTTTAATACAAATTTGACATCAAGGCCCCACATCCATCTGTTTAGTTTCAGTGAAGAAGTTCTGTCCAATTAAAAATACAGTAACAACAAATCTTGTTTGGCCACAGCATATCTCAGTTTGTGTTTTCTTTTTCATAGTCCCCAACTGTTTGAGCATCACTATCTTGAGTGAACAGAAAGTAATCTTATAGAGTCCCTTTTATTCCTGAATGCTGAACACAGGGTAAGATACACATATGGATCAGGGATCCCAAGGATCCTTGTAGTAATTTGTGTCTTAATGGGAACAAATGGTCCTTTTATGCGAGAGAGGAACATAGACCTTTTATGAAAGCATTCTAAGAGAAGATAGAAGGCTCTCGAAGGACCTAGTTAAATTGACTGAAGCCTCTATATAGATCATTTTTTCTCATGGACTCTATTAATGAAATGTAGCCTTTTATCATACTACTTAATGATGATCATATTGTACTGTTAACATTCTCATACAGTATGCATGGGCTCAAGTGCACTTGTTTTTTTCTTTATTGCAGAACTAAATGCTGTAAATTAAATCCCATTCTTTTGTAATCCTTAGGAAGACAACTTCGTAAATATGTAAGAACCCCTCTCCCTTCCTCTCTGCAGATTCTGTAAAAGTGTGACGGTTAAATGCTTTTGAATTAAACAAAATCCTTGAGTTCTGTGTGAAGTAATCAACATAGCCAGCTCCTATTGTTTACATGCCTATATCTTCCTCTGATGTCAGGGTGTTCAAGCATAACTGATATCTGACTGATGACAGATTGTTCAGCAGTTGTTCTTGGTGATACAGTAAATAGCTCATTAATCCTACCAAATCTAATTTATGTCTTTTAAGTCACCAATTTGTTATTCAGTATGAAAGTGGGAAGTTCAAATACTGTTTTGTCAAATCTGTGGAACCTTTTATCTATCTGTAGGTACCATGAAAAGTTTCAAGAGGATAATGATAACATACAAATTTGGGATTTTTTTTTTTTTTTTAAATCATCTGGTACATTTCTGTACAAAAATAAAATAATATCTCTAGGAATGTGAACTGAACATAATACACCGTGGTTATTACTTGTTTTACCTAATGAATTTATTACATACGTATACCTATACACACATTTATACATGCATGTGTGCATATGTATATATATATTGAAGTTTAGTCTTCTGTATTTAATTACAGAATATGGCTTCCTAATTCAGTGGTGCCTGTTGGCTGGCAAGAACCATGAATACTGGCAAGAAATGAATACTTTCTGTTGAATTGAGTTTGTATGTATCTTTATTTAAATGATTTTCCTGTCGATGATTTAAAAAACCTACCCTGTCAACCCATGCAGCCTATTATCCTAGAAAGTTTCCAAAACTGAATGTTAATATACAGCACTTAAGTGTCTGGATGTGTCTTCTGGCCTTTGGGTGCTGTGACTGGCCGCTGAAAATTGTGCCATTGTCAGCAAATGCACTTGTTTTTTAGCCTTAATTATTTTTAAGAGAAAATGAGCAATTGAATTTTTCATTTGGTTCATCCTCGAGCTTGTGCTGCTGGTGTTTGCTACAACTAAACAGTAAATTTTAAGTTCTACCACAATGTGTACCAAAATAAAACTATATGAATTCCACAATCTAAATTTTAATTTTGTGCAATATTTTCATTTAATGCATGTGTATTTGAATAGCTGTAAAATAAATGAATTTTTAATGTTCTAAAGTCTAGGTTAAAAATGTCTTCTCAGCTGAACAATTTTTGCATTCTGCTGTTGTGTTAGTTTATTTAAGGACTTGTTTTAAAAGTCTTATTTGTTACTCTTTTGTTAATTCCTTTGTTCTCAATGATCTTTGCTCACCTGTGCAAAGCTCATATATTACAAGGGAAGAATCTAAAGAACACATCTCATAAGTAGAGCTGTTATAAATTACTTGTGCATATCATTGTACAGTAAGTGTCAGCTGTGTGCCTAATTGTTCTATTGATGCATTTCCCCTCCCTTCCCCCTCCTCTCGTTTCTGTAACAAAGAACGAACATGAAAAAGGCTGCCATGGTCACTTCTACTGAATGGCAGAGGACTCTGAATTTTTTTTGGAGTTTGCATTTATGTTCTGTCCAATAGAAAGCTAAAAAATTACACTAATAAAGTATTAACAGGATTGTTATGAGTCCTTGTTTATTTTTTAAATAACTATCTCACTAGCAGGTACAAATGTTTTGCAAGTCTGGAGAAAAATCACTGAAGATAAAACTATTGCTATTTAAATAAAGCTGTGATTCCTTGATTTATTTCTTTTTTTTTTAATGTTTTATATACTGGTTTTACTTTTAATAAATTAATCTCCATGTTCATTTTTAACCAGTGTTTGCAGAGGACTTACACAGAAACAGTGGGATTGTGTGATGTAGGGGGTTTTTTTACTCTATCTCTTTTTCCCCCAGGGTTTATTTTTGCAGCAGCTGGATCTACCATGGGATCACAATTGTTACCCTTGATATATTTATTCCAGCTGTTTCACATTCATCAAAAAGATGTCCTGAGCTACAGAGATGTTAGTTCTTTGACCCTTGAGTGAAGTGCTTACCACTTTCTCTTGCTTTCACGCTCTTGCTACAGGATACAGACACATCTCAGGAATTTCACTAGTAGATTGAAAGTTCTTATTTGTCAAAGCTGTTATCCTAGGGTAATTTCATGGCAAAAAATACACTGCATAATAAGCTTATTTTTAAAAATGTCATAAAAATATTTGGCATTTGCTAACTGAAGTTTATATTTGTGACTTTTTTAACTCTTCAGTCTATCGTATCGTTTAATTTTGGTTTTGATGTCTAGTACATGTGTGAGAATTGCTAAAGTTTTGTGAAGTTGAGTAGTCAGCATCACTCTGCATTGTCTTAACTACAAATTTCATAATTTATTTCTTGGAAGAAAGGAAATTATATAATAAAAACAATCATTTACTTATTTATTTCAAAAGCAATGGAGCTTTATTTTCGTTAAACACTGGAAACATCTATGCCACTATAGTGTGTTCCTCCCTGAAGTATGTTTGACTACTTTTGTATTCAGATATCTCAAATAACTGTTTCCCAGTTATTTGAGATATTTGCCATGTCTCTCTGAATTACTATGACATGTTGGGATTGGGATAATCTGCATGGGTCAGTTAAATAATTATATATCTGGCTGAGCAAGGGCTAACTGTAATTCTCACTAGTGTTTTAGAATTGGAAAAGTAGGTAAATTAAATTTGAGGTTGGGCTTAAGTAGAGAATGAGATTATATTGAATTTGTTGGCAAGACCTACTAATTGGAAGTAAGGAATGTATATTTCAAATACGGACTTGCTCTTTCTGACCATAACACTTTTAAAGTGAGTCTCAAGGAGTGTTTTGAGTTTTTATGCAGAGTTTTCTCAGCTTGAGCTCTAGAAGCATGTTAATTCTGAATATAGTTGAGCGATACTGATGAAATTTTTCTGTTGCCAACTTGCTGGAGTTGTCACCGGTGTGTCACTTGCTGAAGTACCTGAGTGATACCAAGTGATTCTACATGTAAACATTTTTGCTGTTCCACTTGCTGTAGAATCCATCCTTTTTTTCCTGTTGTCAGTACTATTGCTAGTACCAAGAATATTGTGGTCTCTACAGGTGTGTCATCTTGAGCCTGAGAAGTGTAGTAATATTTGGTAGATAGCTGTTTGTGTACGGGGACACAGTGTAATGTCTTGATTGTACTTGGGGACAGGAGTTAAATTCATGGATGATGCTGTAGAGGATATTAAATG
Organism: Myiotriccus ornatus; assembly: GCA_036023395.1. Taxonomy (NCBI): domain Eukaryota; kingdom Metazoa; phylum Chordata; class Aves; order Passeriformes; family Tyrannidae; genus Myiotriccus; species Myiotriccus ornatus. The sequence continues at coordinate 29,313,464 of JAYRBT010000082.1, read as the reverse complement.
GCATTCTTTCCAAATAAAGTGGTAACTTACTGAAGTAAGAATATGTAAACAATTACTTGACCAGTCATATGTTTTCTTAAGTTAAATACTTTAGAAGTTAGGTTATCAGTAACCTGTATGAAGTAGAGTGCAGGTGGGTACTAGAGAGGAAAACATTTGTTGAATTTCTTGTGACTGAGGTGGAAAAAACCCTACTGCATTCTGTGTCCGTTTTGGTGATGTCTGTATACAAAGAGAGAAGGCACTTGTTATGCTCTTAACTCTAAATGGTGTATGAAAATTCAATTGAGTTTTATTTTATATATGAGATCATCTATTAAGTCCATAGGTGAGAAACCTGGATTGCTTATTCATATCTAAATGACAGTCACAGCTTCAGCTATCTGTGTTGATGAAAATCGGGTGAAATATTTGTTTTCAATGCATATAAAATGGTGACCTTCTGTGGCCATCATAACCTTTTTCTTTTAGTATTGTGGACTAGAATTAAAACCAATCCATAAGAAGCTGCCTTTTAATTTTAAAAGTTACTTTAACTAAATACTTTGTACTGATTATTTATTTGATGCCAGGTCAGGTTTAGTAAACTGAAAGAGAAGTGCTCTCATAATGGGTCCATTGAGCCATTTCTTAGAAAACAAACAGTAAAAATTTGTACACAGAATTTATAAGCAGCATGTGCAGTACAATATTCTCACTACTGAAAATAAAGCACTACAGAAGAAAAACTGAGGTGGGTCAGAAATATTTCTCAACTTCTGATTTCTTTTAAGAACTTAAATAACCTCCCCCCCAACCTCCCTTCCATCCCAATACTTTTAGCTTTCAGACTGCTTATACAAATTAGACTGTAAACAATTGAATTTTGCAGGTCTATTAAAATTTTTGTGCATCTCTAATATTGTGTGCATGTGTGGTTCTGAGACTTAAACATTTTGCATTAAGCATTTCACATCAGAAAAATACTATTTCACAAGCAGTACTCATTTCCTTTCCCATTAGCTATTTGTAGGTTTTATGTCAGATCGAGAGAAGCACTCTCCAAGTAAACTGCCTAGTGTAAGCAAACTGCTTTTGTTGATCACACCAAAATTAGTTAAATCTACATTGACCACTCAGCTCAGCTAGAAAATATTTCTCTTTTTGTTAAGGCAAAAAAGACCGAGTACCACCACTAGGAATTGCCAGAGGTAATGTCCACTTTTACTCTGATTATTTTTTTAATCAATCAGCGAATGTTATTTTCCTTCTTCTAAGGAGGAAGTCTTAAATACACATCCGTAACCACTTTTGATAACATGAAGTTGTAAATACTTGCACAAGTGTGTGTGTATGTTGCAAAGTACATTAAGCATTAGTATTACATACAAGCCTCCTTCTGTCCATTTTTGTGGAACTTTGCAATTTTAAAATTGTGTGTAGAGAAACAAAATTATGCTTTTGATATTTTTAGTTTAAAAATATATGACAATCTTGATGCTTCTTTTGAAAAATTCTTTTTGGTTGATAATTTTCTTTTTTTAATCTAATCAGTACTTTTATACTTGCTATAATACCTCACATCAAAATGGTGAAGGAAGAAAAAAAAAAAAGAACTGGCATACATTTGCATGTATTCTTCAGGGATATGGAGTGTTTTCATGTTTTTGATGAAGTTTCTCTTAAAATACAGACAGTGAAAACACCTTTACGCTCAGTGATGCCATGCGTTGCTTAAACAGCGGTGGGACTAGCTTAGAGGTAGAGGGGCTGTGTCTGTAGAGAAGATGTGGGCAAAGAATTGCGTTTTGTGGGCATTACAGATGTTCAGAGCATGGAAATACCTGAGTTGTTAAACAGTACTTTTTCAGTATAAATGCGGAGCGAAATCTTGGCTGACAGAAGCTGATTACAAAATAGTAAAGCGCATGCTGGTCGGGCACTGGAACAGCCTACCCAGGGCAGTGGTCACAGCACCAAACCTGCCAGAGTTCAGGGAGTGTTTGGACAACACTCTCAGGCGCATGTTGTGACTCTTCATGTTGTGCTGTGCAGAGCCAGGAGCTGGACTCGATCCTTGTGGGTCTTTCCGAACTCAAGGTATCCTGTTGTATGATTCATGAATTGCTGTCTGAGCCTGTTTCGACCATGTAGCCTTTTGCTTTCTACATGGTGGCTGTTCTTTTAAGTTAAATGAAAAAGAAACCACATTTTGGACTTGTATTTCTGTGCCTGTTTTTTATCGGCCTGGAATAATTTCGTTTAAATGAATCTTCTCTTTCCTATTAACAATTCCACATATAAGTTAAAATCTGTTCTAATAGCGTGCTACATCTTTTAGGTAATTTCAATTCACAAGTCCTAAAAAGAAAATATTGCGAGGATAACTACCTGAAATTTTCTGTATTTGCTTTCCACATTAAGTTAAAAAAATTCTACTCTTGATTTTTTAAAGTTATGTTTGAAGTAAACCAGACAGTTCTTTTATTGTTTGTGCTCAATAGGTTTTGCAGCAGCAATTGTTTGATCAGCGTAGGAATATCTTGGAAAGAATGTTTTTTTAAAAAAAAAAATTAAAAAAAATTTCCTAATAAATTTAAACCAGATAAAGTGTTTTTTAAAATTTGCTCTATTTCAATATAGTCAAAAGTTCAACCATTTTTTAATTCATCAAATTGTTTTGTTATAAACACAAGCAGGGGATAGTATGTTTCTAAAAGCAAATATATTTTGAAGGAGATTGCATAGTACACGTGTAGAGAGTTGCATGATGCGTGTGACATGAACAGGCAGTGAAGTTACTAAATGCAGTTAGGAAGAACTGGAGTAGAGGAGCTGATACTCCCTTGAATTGTGTAGGTTAAAAAGAGGTCAGGCAGTGGAGTTCTTGGACCTACACCCCTTCTTCTTGTCTATCCTTACCGCTCCCTGCAGAGTGTTTTGTTTATGCTTTATGGCTTCAAAATTCAAGGAGCTTGTCTCCTGGCTTGATTTGCTGCAGACGTTTCATAAGAATAATTGGTCGTATGAGATGAAAATAAATACTTTGGAAATATTTATGAATTTTCATCCAAAGCTTCATGGCAGCAAGTTCCAGACCTCTGTTCTCATTTATTCTAGCCCTGAATCACATTCCCAGTCCACATTCCTCTCTCTTCACAAAGTGTTTTATGTGCTGTGGTTTGTATCAGTGGATGATAGGCCAATAGTGCCTGAGATCTGCCGGGTATAAAGAAAGTGATTGTGTACGATCGGTATATGTAGTAAGGGAGCTGCAGTGGGGGAAAACTGACACACAGCAGGTGGGCAAGAAATAAGCAAAAACATTTTACTATGATAAAGATCGTGAAACCGAAGGCCAGAGAATGTGAACTATTCCTAAGACCCCTGACATTTTCATAAAGTGGTCTTATGGTACACGCTTGCCATCATCTGTTCAGCTGTGGAAGGTTTTGAGAAAAAAATGTTAATTCAATGCCGCTGTCTTTGACAAGAGTTTCAAAACTTAATAGTATCACACAAAAGTCTGTAAATTTAATTAGTGGAAGGTATAGCTTGCAGTATGTTCTCCCAAAGCACTCAGTCTTTGTGGATTGCAGCATATTTGGGGTTGTGTGTGGGTGGATTATATTCTGCAGTTTGGTTTGAGGGGGGCAGGAGCGAGTGGGTCTGTTTGCGAGCCCGACAAGATAGGGCTGAATTTTTCTGCCGGCAGGCACAGTGCAGGAGGGGCATATCCTCGCACAGATGGAAGTTCCACCAAAAGCATTTGTTCTGATAATTCTGGCACTTTTGGGAAGAGGGAAAGCTCTGCTTTGAAAGTTGCGCTATGTTCACAGAACCTACTGAAGTTCTCTGATCCCAAAGGCCTGCTGATCCTTTTGTCAGAGGAGACTTTTCTGAAATTACCAGGACTGGGGATGTACAAGGAGGTTGTCCTGGATTTAGCAGGTAAATCTAGCATGTCTTCTACTTAACGTTATCCTACCAGAAGGTTGGTTTAGAGTTAGGGATCTCACTGACATCTGAATCATATCAAGAGACAGGACTGGTACGTTTGCAGGTCCAATTGTTGAAAGTCTGCTGTAGTTTCCCTGCTAGGAGAGAGGCTGAGAGTAGGAGCAGGTTGTGTGGAGCCTGCACTGAGCAGAAGCCGTCAGAAACCTCTGGTGAGTCCTCCAGCTGAGAGCGGGCCAGGCTCAGTGCTGAGCCCACTGGAGCCTCCATGTCTGAACAGAAGAGTCTGCCCAGGCAGTGAAAGGAGAGTTTTACATCATGACATGAGCAGCTATAGCTCCAGTGGAGGAATGGTGCTCAGGTGTAGTGGTATTTGGATGATCTCCTGTGCCCTCCCTTTCTTTCATGGAGCCAGTACAAAATTACAGTTCTGCTTTCAGAGGCGTAAAAAGAGCACGAGGCTCTGCAGGGAACTACTTGGCCCATTGCTCTTCACTTCGGTCCTTCCCAAAAATTTCAGCAAGGTCCTCATAAATTTCAGCTTATTCTCGGAACAATAACTAGCAAGACATCCTTGAATGATGCAGATAAATAAATCCATGACTTTGCCAGCCTGGTGCTACTTTAAAGCCTGTGTTTAGTGCTACTTCTTTAAAAAGTAAAATTTAATCCAATTGTAGTCACCAAGCATATACACATATTTTTGCCTTGGTCAGTCCAACTTCACAGTAGTTGGCACTTTTACCCTCTTAGAAAAAACTTTCTGGCTACAGGTGTTTTTCTTTCTCCATAGGGGGGTTCTAGAAGGTCACAGAAGCATGAAATCTATCCTAATTCAGCTTAGCTGCTAATCACATAGAGAGAAAGGAAAGTGTGACTGAGTATTGAGTAAATGTCAGTTGGCACCTGTTTTCACAATCTCGATTTGTTTTTCTTCTCACACCATATTACACCTCTTAATTTAATTTGTAACTGGCCTTTTCTCCTCCCAGCTGTCCAGGGCTGCAGGGCACACGTTCCAGCTGGCGTTACCAGGGGCTTTGCTCAGCCCAGGGCCTGAGCCGAGCAAATTACCCAAGTCCTGCAGCCACCCGGGATCTGGGTGCTCTCTTGCTGCCTTATCTCACTTACAGGCTGGTAACTTGATTCCCTGGACGTGAAATGGAGTACACATATTTCAAATACCTTTGAAAAGTCTTTCCCATCCTAACTATGTTGTTTTGGGATTAAAATGGACTTTAAGTAACAGAGTGGCCCATTCACCAGCTTTGCAATAATTACGGTGCTAATGTTGATTTAAGTTTGTTTTTTTGAACAAAAAGATTCCTAATGGCATTTGCAGAAGGGTGGACTGCCTGGCAGTTGTACTGTGAGTGTGTCACATATACGGGCTGCATTCTCCTTCCTCCCGTGTGAAAGCACCGAAAAAGCAGCAGGGCTGGAGAAATCCAACATCCCACCCCTGTGCCCCTGAAAAGTTTAAGGCAGTCCCAAAGTGACATTCAGAGAAGTAGCAAATTTAATTTCTTTGACCTCAGACTATGATAGCTTAATCCTTCCTCTCCAGAACAGCTATCTTCAAAAACAAGATGCATGGCTGTCTGGCAAACTTAATAGACAGACGGAAAGATGATGAATCTGTAGGATACAGAAGCCAGTGTTATCTCCAGAGCTTCTCTTTGTGGAGGAAGGATCTTGGCGTTCCAGGTCAAGAAGGAAGAAAATTGCCAGCCCTATTCTCCTTGAGGAAATGTTTTTTGTCTTCTGTCAGCTCTGTGAATTAATAGAAGTTGGTCATGTGCATGTCATGGTGCATATTATTAAATAGGCTGTTAATTTGCTCTACAGAAACTAAGCTGTTCTCTGACTACCACTGAAACCTGTTAGCTCAGGATACTTCCATCCTGATAAGCTCATTGTTTTACAGAACTCATTGTCACAATTGCTGTGACAACTGTTATCAAGTTTTCCTGTTTTAATTTGGGAAAAGTCCTGCATAGTATAAAACAGTCCCGAATGGCACCAAACATAGGGCTTTAAAGTAGCACCTGTATAGTAGTACATTCTCTGTGCTAAATGATACTGCTCCTTTTTCTCCCAAAAGAGCTGTTCCGAAGAGTGAATATGACAGCAGTTGTTTTTGAAGAAGTAGTTAGATTGAAAACATATTTCTGAAAATAAGTCCTAAACTGAGAAGCCGCATGAAAGTTGGTTGGTTGGTTTTGTTTGGTTTATGTTATTGTTGTTTGTTTTTTGGTTGGGAGTTTTTTGGTTTGGGTTTTTTGGGTGTTTTTTTTTTGGGGGGGGGAGAGGGGAGTATTTGTGACTTCATGGGGAAAAAAACCCCAAACATTTAATTTAACAGACTTTTGGTCAGCACAGGATGTGGTTGCAGAGGGTGTTGGCAGAGCAAGCATCAGACACATGAGCTTGTAGGTGCAAAGGGCAAAGACCTGGATGGAAATGGCTGTCAGCTTTGCCAGCTCACAGGGGCTGTGTAAGGAAACTGTAGAAACTCTTTCTTGTTTTCCCCAACCCCAAAACAATTGCATTGTTTGTATTGATATTGTACTTAGTTTCAACAGATCATTCTTTATTGCCCTTCTCTATTACTTTCTTGCCTCTGTGCATTTGTAAAAGCTCCTGGTGGGCAAAGGGTCTGACATCCATTGAAATGTTACCCCCATTCTGCATGTATTTCATGGATGTGGGATGGATATTTGAGAAGAAACAATCTTTCAGTCTTCAGGTTTTGATTTTTAGTAAGTCTCTGCTTGCACATGATGACTAAAGAGGAATTTTTAGAAAAGTCACTCTTGTCACAGCTGGTGACTGCTTGAAGCTTGAAACTTAACAAGTGTCAAGGCTATCATCATATAGGTTATTGCAGCTTGCTTTTTCCCCCAGCCTTGACAAGTGCAATCTTACTTCTCCAGAGCACTGTGACAAAGACCATATTTTTAACTCGGGCTGTTATCATTTTCTGCTTTTCCTGGTGTAGTTGTTTTCAGAGTACATGACCTTTTTAGTCCCCCGGAACCTGTAGAAGCAGCAGCAGGAAAAATTAAGCTGCAGAGAGATCCCATAACAAAGTCAAATAAAAAGTCCTTTTTGGCAGTTTTGACAAATGATATTTTTTAAAAAAAGCTCCACATGCTCATTTTGATTTGCAATAGACTTCCCCCCCACCCCCAAGAAACTGTTCCAGCTCTACTACTTTATAGTTCTCTTAGACCTACTTTCTGTATTTGGCAAATGCACTTCAAGCAAATGTGGACCAGAGATTCTGGTTCCCTGGTACAGTCAGGTGGCTGCTGCAACAGCTGGTAGGAGACCTGGATTTCCTCTTGCTAATCTCCCTGGTGTGATGCATGAGATAGATACATCAACTGAATGATAAAGGTTAATTTTTCTTCATTTTTCTGATGTTTGCTCTCCGTATAGTGCCTGATATTTGGCAAAATTATACCAGAAAAATTGTAAGGTTCTCTGTTTTTTGAATTTCCTTTTTTTTTTTTGTCTCTTCCAGTCTTGCAGGTTTGTCATAATAGAATTATTAGGTTGACTATTGTTTTGTTTATTTGCCTATATTTATTTACGTTTTGTGCTGACTGCCACTACTTTGAGTCAAAAATGTGCAGATGGTAGCACTTGATTTTCACAGATTTCTAGCTAAACTCAGAAAGTAGAAGGTTTGTATAAAATGTTGGAAGAGATTTCTGACAGGCTGGCAGTCTTCCCTCTCTCTTGCCTCACTTTTCCTTGTTTACTTTAAGCCTTACATTAAACCCTTTCAAAAAGGTATCATAAGGCTGATATGGCAAATAATGTTACTTGTATGCCTATTGCTGATTACAGAAGTGTCAGATAAAACTTCAGCATATACAGGTTAATCTGTAGAAGCTGCTGAATTTCTCTTCTGTTTTTTCTAATGAAGGGTGATGCTGCTTAAGATTGTCACACTGAGACAGAGAAAATAAAAGTGAAGCTTGGAAGAGAAGTAAACACTGGGAAAATATGGAATTTGACTAATTAGCCCTTGTGGGAGCAGACTGGATTGAACTTCCCAAGATCCTTCTATATGCTGGTGAACTTTTATTTTTCTAAGTACAGAGAAATTCCCTAACCAAAAACAAAGACTAAGGCACTTGGCTCTAAATTAGGACCACTTAAAAAGAAGTTTTCTCCTTTTCCTGCAGTAAAAGTTGCCATTCAGAGTATTTCTGTCCCAGCACATCTTGAAAAGTCATGAGGAGTAACATCCAAACAAAGTCTAAGAAGTGGTGCATCCTTTTTCTGCAGGGGACGGGGAGGAAGAGGTTTCTTTTGAGAGGAGCCATATGTTCAGTCAAGAGAAGTAAGAAAATTTCCCAGTTGAAAGTGCAGCAAGATTCTGTACAGAAGAAAATACAGAGGTTTATTTTATCAGCTCAGCATAATTGACTCAAATCTATAAAATGAGACTTCTAGAATAATTACATTTCTGTTTCAGCAGGTCCCTACTGCATGGGTACTGTAAGGTCTATATGATTTTTTTCTCTCAGACAGGAATTCTTGCCCTGCATCTCCTAAGTTGCTCATACACAGCTCCACTGCCCACCCCAGAATGGTGGGGGAAGAAGGCAGTAGACTTTTTACTATGCAGCAAAAGAAGAGCAATGAAGCTGGTGAAGGGTCTGCAGCACCAGTCCTGTGAGGAGTGGCTGAGGGAGCTGGAGTTGTTTAGCCTGGCAAAAAAAGAGGCTCAGGGGAGACCTTATTGATCTCTACAACTACCTGAATGGAGGGTGTAGCCAGGTGAGGGTCAACCTCTTCTCTGATGTAACAAGTGACAGGGCAGCTTCAGGTTGTGCCAGGGGAGGTTCAGATTGGATATCAGGACAAATTTATTGTCTGAAAGTGTTGTCAAGCACTGGAACAGGCTGCCCAGGGAAGCAGTAGAGCTGCCATTCCTGGAGGTATTTACAAGATGTGTAGATGTGGCACTGAGGGCCATGACATAGTGATGGACTTGGTTAGTGATAGGACTTGATGATCTTAAAGGTCTTTTTCAACCTAAATGATTCTATGATTCTCTGAAAATTATCTGAAGCCTCTGCTGCTGGAAGGAGGTGGCCTGGGCACTCCCTGGTTATTCTTGTCCTGCTCTCTGCCTGACAGGCAGGATGGAGGACTCCAGTCATGCAGTGCCTGCACTATTTCACTGCTACAACCATCTGTGTCCACTTGAATCTTCTTGCGTGGCTGAGAATTAAAATTGGTGTTTAAGGTCTTTTGATGGCAGTTCTTAATAACTGATAAGTGCTGTTTGTTCAAGCTACCTTTGTAGCCTGCCTCTTACTGTTCAGGTTTTGTAAAAATGCAATTTTAGGTTAGACATGCTTCATTACCAAATCTACTCATTAAAAGAAACTTTTCTTCCTCAGGTTTTTATGGCTGACTACCTTAACTTAAACACAGGTGCAGGTTTCCCTGAAAGAATGTCTTTTCCAGGGGAACTGTGACTTTGCTTTTGGCTGCTGACTCCTGTAACAGTACCATGGTGTGTAACTAAGGTAGGAAATACATGCCTACAGTTGTTGCATGTCTTGTACTTCCCCTTGTTACTGGCAAGCTCTCAGACAAATGAAATGTTTAGGGAAGAACATTTGGCAATGTTCACTGCCAAATCAGAGTTCAAGAAACTGGTAATATTTGTGTGCCTTCAGACACACAAATACCAGTTCTGTCCCTATTCAGCTCTAAGTCCAATTAACAACTGTGACTTCACTTATTTTAAAAGTTAATGTTTTATATAAAGAACTTCTGAAGTAACAGTTAAACTGATGGATATCAAGCATTTACTGAAAGGTGACCAAGGCTTTGCATACGCAACTATACCTAATCTAAGGGCACTGAAATATAACAATACTACTTTTCACATTTGAAATGTGCAGATATTGTATGTATCCCAAACTGCAAGCTGGCAATTGCCTTAGGAATCATACATACCTCATTTTATAGACTAAATGCTTGATATTGCAAAGATTTGCCTGGCTGTCTAATTTGATGCTCTCAATCTCTTTCATGACATAACATCACCTTTCCTCTTGTGCAACTGCAAACTCCACAGAGTTAAGGGAAATGAGAAGAAAGTGATGGTTATACAAATTTTTGCAAGAAATGTACACTGTCACTGTATATTTTAGATCGTGCCTTTTCTGTTCTTTCTTGCTGGTTGTTTCTAAGGCTCTGCTGGGCTTTGGGTGCATTGTCACCAGTGTCCCAGCCTGTGCTGTACCCTCTGTGCCCCGGCAGGTCTCCTGTTTCACACAAGGGCCACAGTCCCAGGGTGAGACAGAACCGCCAGAGGTGACCTGGGCTTTGGGGCCTTTGACCCCCCACGCATGGGCTGCTGGGCAGCACAGTTCTGCATACGGAGCACTTTGAAATGGGAGTGGGGTGGCAGTTCCCTCAGCAAAAGTCAGCGAGGGGAAAACTGTTCTCAGGCCCAGAAATATTTTTGTGATCCACTTCCAAATCCTCTGTAAATATGAGTTGGGCTGTGTTTACTTCTGAGGAATCATGGAAAACTGGCAGATATTTTTCCCCATCCCCTCCCTGCAGCCTGTGATGCTCCTCTATCAGCAACATGAGGGACACCTTCTGTCACGCTATTTTATTTAAGTGTCTATGTGACATAATCTAAGTTCAAGGGGAGAAATTTTACTGTCTGTTTTGCAAGGCTTAGCACAATGGTGGTTCCCCCCAACAGTTCCCCTCACAGAGGGGTGGCTGAAGGGCTTTCTGGCTGTGCAGAAAGAAGTATGCTGCTGCTTTTTTCTTTTCTTATATTTTCCAAGAAGGAGGGGTGCTAGCCACAACCGTAACAAACTCGAGCAGAGGGCAATTCCCAATAAGCTGATGACTGACTGGTTTTAATGACCCTCAGCTTTTCTCTGGGTCATTAACTCTCCTAGGTAGTTATTAATCCCCAGGAAACCTCCTGGGTCTCAATGTTCAGTGCTTAAAGACAAGACAGTCTCTTGCAGATATTTTTCCTACAAAGCATCCAAAACACACATTCAACTGAATTTTTTTTTTTCTTTCCAGATGTTCCAATGCTTTTCAGCCTTCTGGAGGAATCTTCTCTTATCTTAGTGATTTATTTTAGTCCTATGTTGAGTTGACATGCAGTTCATATAAGTCTGCAGACTGAAGATTTCCACACCCTTTGGTCTTGGGGCCTTCACTCTCACTTCATTAATTGAACTGCAAATGTCTGTGCATAACATAATGTTTGTTGTGCTTTGGAATATGCGATTTATTGGCCTAATTCTTGCTTTCTGTCCTTTACAGTCACTATGCTGTGATGCTCTTACAGGCACAAAGCCATCCAGTGAAAGAAACTGTTAATCGAATACTTTCAGAGCCAGAGCATGAGGGCCTCTGTGCTTCAGCAGCCACAGCATGGCTCAAAGGGACGGTGCCTCCAAAAACCAGAAATACTTTTATTTTACTCTTCTATGCTCGTATTTCTTTTAAAATAGGACTGCCTAAAGTATTAGGAAGGTTCTTTGATAAAATTAACATGATTATGAAAAAGCATCTGCTGCAAGGCACAGCTGAGCCTCAGAGAAAACAGCCCATTTCAGCTGCTGTCATGGTAGGGACAGCCATGCACTGATGCACCAAAAGCCTTATTTAGCATCTGTCTAAAGTATGGTGGTGGGAAATCCTGACACTGAGCACATTTCTGGACTCTGTGAGAAGCCTCATTTCCGGGTGCTATTTGTGGATGAGCTCTTCCTTTAGCATTAAATGTTTTGAAATCTATAACATCTGAAATGAAATAGTTTATTGCTACCTGATTAGACCTCTGCAGAGACTGATCTCTGGGTTTTACACACAGTTGGCAAGAGGGAGTTCTTTTCTCCAAACCAAGGACTTCTTGACATGTTTCTGGCGTGCAAAATACCGAAGTATGTCAAGTATTGCTTGTGTTACAATAATCCCTCCACAGAGCAGAAGCTGCCACACGTGTAGAAGTTCTGAGTAAAAGTGTTCTCTGTGATACACCTGTGTCTCTTGGCTTGTCTCTGCCTACATGCAGGACCTTGGAAAGGCAGAATGACCAAACTTTCCCAAAATGCACAGAAACACTGTGGGAGAAGAGTAGAGCTAAGGAAGGAAAAATCATCACAGACTTGTGTTTGCTCTAGTTCAGTAGTGATCACGGACTTTGCCATCGTAAATCTCCCATTTCCTTCACTGAGTAATGTGTGGCAAGTGGGAGTAGGCCCTACGTAAGAAGTAACTCCTTCCCCTTTATTTGTGGGAAATTATTTTAATTTTCTCTGCAAACCAGGGCTGAATTGCTTTGTAGTGTATGCATGTTTTTTTCTGAATACCTATGCAAATAACCTTTTTGTGTGTTCAGACACCAATTAATTTTTTATTACTCCAGGTTCTTCCAGGAAGCAAAATTTACATCTTTCCCATACAGAGCTCCTCTGTGCTCTTTTTGTGAGGAAGGCAAATCACACCTCCAGGAGAGGAAGAAAAGCTTTCCATTGCACCTATTTCCACTTTAAAAGTTCTGCCTATAAAATAGGCCCATGCTCAGTTTCTCAGCCCTAAATGTGATTATAAATAAAAGACCAGATGCAAAATAATTCTACTTACCAAGAGCAACTTAAAAAAATTATATTATTTTCAGTTGAAAGGCTCAACTTCAGAATGTCTTTATCTCTAGAGATAAGGGGCTTTTTTCCTTTTCTTTTGATGTTGTGCCTATAATAAGACTGTAGCTGCCAGTTTAAAATTGAATTGGTTTTCATCATATATTCTGCAGGCACGCAGGTCACAGTCCTGCCTGGAAGTCTGGCTGGAAGCAGCCCAAATATGAACCAAGATTGCCACCTCCTGGTTGGAAACTGAGCTAATCTGGATGCATTGCACTAAGGGATATTTTCGTTTAAACAGATTTTAGATGACAAATTAATGCCTGCTTTTCTGACTCTGTGCCAGCTGACTGCATAGCCAATCAAAGAATGAGTTCCCCCGTGGTGATGAGTCTGTGATACCAGGGGAGAGGAGTATCATGCACGGAAGCCACTACCATCACTGTGAGGATGTCTACCACTTTTAGTCATCTCTCTGGCCCCTTTCAAGACCTAGAATCCAGGGGGGCATACATAATAAAAAATGTAAAGGTATTAAATAATCATAGGAAATGCAACCAGTTAGAGCTATCTTTGCCACCTTAAAAATGGAAAACCAATTGTAGTACCTGTTTGTTCCTGTGGGGATAGGGGAAATATTTTGTATTTGATCTCTTTAAACTATCTCTTGGAAAAACGTGGATTTTTACCAGTAATTTTTTTTTCCCAGAATTTCTTTTAATTCTTCAACTTAAGCCTATAAGTGAAACTAGCAAATGTTGTTTTAAGCACTGTGATAATATCTCTATTCGGTGTATGACTTCATGAGTAAACACTTGCAGTCCTATTCAGCTCCAAACCAAGGGTGACTTCCTTGAAAAGTAGGAACTGCAGTATCATAGCTGAACCACTTTGCCAGTGGAGCAAACAAGGTTACATTTAGCTTCCTACTGCAGATACCGGTTTTAAAGACATATATTTAACAGTTGGCATAAGTCAGCCTGAAGAAAAAGGTGCTACAGACTTTGTGACACAGTGTTTTATAAACAAACTACATCCCTAATGATTTTAAAGGGAGTATTTTTCAAAACTGCCTGGTTGGGACAACTGTGGGTGGAGAGTCCTGCTGCAGATCCCGTGTCTTGGCAGGTACCTTTGCCTTGGCCATGTGCATGGGTGACAGTGGCCAGTCCTCTTCCCCAGCTGCCAAATTATGCTTGTGCTGTTTCTTGGCTACTGGTTCTTCCTGACTGATCTGTCCCTCAGGGCACTAATAACAGAGAAAAGCAACATGTTTGTCTCTTTGCACAGTTTGCATTAAAGCATAATTTAGTCCTCTTGCCCTGCTGTCTTGAAGGGCCACACTTACTGTCAGCTCTTTTCTGCCATTCAAATGCCACCTGAAGTGACACTTTTGCTATACTGTGATAATTAAAAATTATTTATGAAGTTGCTTCCCTGACCTTTTGTCAGCTGTAAGGGAAGAGCAGACACACTGTATGGAAATTGTATAGACATACATCCAAACTAAGGATAAACCCACTTATCCAAAGTGTATGAGAAGTGGGTAAATGCTCTATCATCCAAATAAACTAGGTAAATTCCTTTCACTAACTTCTGAATGTTAGTGCATTGTATTTAATTTTTGCCTCATGCATTTAGTTTGCACAAGTAAAAATAATTACATATGGCTGTAGGTTACAATACTTCTTTTCAGGTGAACAGAACTCAGATCTACTACATACAGCCTACTGAAATTCTCTTACATTGTTATCAGACAATAAGGAAAAGCTACAGAAGAAAACCTACTCATGAAAGTCTGTATTTTGTTAATGCAGTCCAGAAAACCAAGGTAGAAACAGTACTGAGGGTGCTAGTTACTTATTATTACTACTTATTATTGCGTATTGATGAAACAAAAAAAGAAAATTCCTAGGCTTTTAAAAACTGGACCCTTCCAGTGCTCACAGGTGACTCTGGTTTTCTCCAGCATTGTTTCTGAAAACTGAAATAGTCTCCTGCATTGCACATAATGTGGAAGATTCCAGGTAACATGCTGTCTGAAAGTACCTTCGGTGTTGAGGAGCTGGGCATAATACTCTAAAATGTGTTTAAACTGATACATGTTGGAGACTGTTAATGCTCTTGGGTAGTGTGTGTGACAGGGACATCCAGTCACACTGTGGCTGCAAGGTCTCAGTTGCAGGGTTAACCTCACACTCACTGGAGTACAGCTGGTTGTGTGCAGCTACAGCAGGACAAGGCTCACATACACTGTTTCCTTCCCCAGGCTGGGTAAATAGCTGAAGGGTAGATATGTCTGCTTTTATTTATCTGCTGGGAGTTGAACTGAACTGACTGACTCACTTAGGGGAGGTCATTACTAGCACTTTGCAGCTGTTTCAGTCACATTGCTGAAAGGAAGACTTTAGACTCTCAGCCATGAAGCACTTGCAAAGTAATGCATTAACTCTTATTAAATTCAGTGCTTGTTCTTCCTTTTTCAGGATTTGCTTGATGAAACAGCAAAATGAAAGTGTGTGCCTGGAAACAGACCTATAGCACTAAGCATTGCTGCTGAAAATTTGAGGAGAGCTGCCAACTAATTAACACATCCAAGCAGCTTAGCTTTCCTGCTGAGTTACAGCTGCCGAGGGACTATTGAAGGAGCTGGTTGTGAGCACAGTAGTGCTCTGTGCCTTTTTCTGAACTTCTGATATGTGAGCAAGTGACAAACTGGAAGAAGAAAAACATTAAAATAAATACTTTTAAAGGACCTCAGGAATTACTCAGAAGCACACACATTCCTGTGAACAGTAACATATGATTTTTAAAAAAATGCCCTGCATGGAAACACTAGAAATAGGTTTATGCAGAAGGGTTGTTTTAGCAGGGATTTTCACACCTCATATTTATGATTCTGATAGCTTCTAAGAGTCAGATTTATCCCATCTCCTATTTCATCACCTGAGATCCAGAATTTCAGAAGCAGTCAAATCGCTAAGTGCGTTTGAAAACATAATTCTAAAGGTTTCTTGGTCATTTGGAAGCCTGCTGCATGATTTACTCTCTGACTGAGGCTGGAGTTTGTCCTGTGGGAAGTCTGGAACTTCCACATGTGAATGGGCCTTTCTCTTATGTGACGCACCAATTAGACATGAATTGTGGTTTTCATCAGCCCTTGCAAGAGCTTGTATACCTCTCTCCTGGGCACCTGTCAGATCTACCCTGGCATCCTGGCTTCTCCTTTCCAGGTCTCACCTACAGCAGCATCTGCCATTAGCTCTATTTCATAGCTAGACCACAGACCACTTAAAAACTGTTGCTCATGCATGTAGACCCTTTCCCCTATGGAATTGGAAAGGAGCTTTATAGCAGAACCTGTCCATGACCTTTACTGCAAAGAAAACGCTCCCAAGGGGAGTGGGCACTGTCCTTTCACGGGCAACCATGGGGTCCTCACTTTGACAGTGCAGTGTCACAGCTATTTCTAATTTTGGCTTTACTTTGCTTTTCCTCTCCATGGACTAGTGTTAGACACAGACCATGGCAGCTCCCAGCTGCACCCACTGTGTCCACAGCCTGTGGGAGAGACAAGCTGCAGGGGTCTCCAGGAAAAATAATCCACCAAGAGTGCTGGACAAACAGCACAGGCATACAGCAGGGGCTGCTGCTTTCCTTTGCTATCACAGCAAAATCAGGTTTTGCTTTCTACCTGTCTCTTTGTGATCAGCCCTGTGAATCGTTAACTTTTACTGACCAAACCAGTGTTAGAAATCAGCCCAGGTTTTGGGGGATTTTACTGCTTCTTCAGTCTCTGCATGCTTCTGTAAGAAACCCTTGGGTTTCTGCCATCCCTGATAATGTATAGTCCTCAGCAGAAAGCACTGGGCATTGTATCTCATGTTATTAGCTCCTCAGTTTAAGAAAACTCAGATTCTAACTTCAATTCCCTGCATTTTCACATTGTTTTCTCAATAAAGATCAGTGAACCTACTACATGGGCTATTAGTTTAAGTTTTAGGAATCAATAACTAAATGGAGACGAACAAAATAAGTGCAGTTATTCTTATTATTCAGGCTCCTTAATGGAACATCTAGAAATGTCGAGCTTCAGACACAAATTAGTTGCTTCTTTCTCCCTTCGTGCTAGATCTTTCAGTATATGTGGTTATATCACCCTCCAGAATATTATAAAAATAAAGTAATGTATTTACGTGTTGCATTTTGTGACTTTAATTTCTTTTTGAAAAATTGTTTTCCTGCTTAACATGACAGAACATTAACTTAAACCCAGAAGAGCTCTTAAAGAAGGCTTTAAAACATAACAGGGCTGTTCAGACAGACAGCTGCAACAACTAGAGGAGAAAACACTGATGAGCTTTAAATTCATTAGCATAGGACTGATGGACTCGTAGTGCCACCTAGTGAATAAGGAAGAATTAGCCACTTTATACAATCCTCTACTAAATGAATTTAGTTTCTTCAACTCTATCTTAAAGTGTGAAAGAGCAGATTTTAGACTAAATTCATTTTCGTTTGTTTTCAAGCCTGGAATGCTTGGACATTAAATAACAGACTGTATCTATCTAGGGTACTGTGTAAAGGATTGTCTATATGGCAAAGTACTGCCACAAGGTGATATATGTCACATCATGGATGGACTTTTTTTTTTCCCTATGTAATTTCCCATAAAGACTGTGCAAGTTATTTTTTGTGACGCCTTTGAAAAGTTTCTGATTCTGTGTCTGTATAAACTTGTTTTATGCTTAATCCTGATCACAGGGGTGGGTAGCGTGTGTGTTCAGTGGGGTTCCCTAGCAACATTTTCACTGTTGGAGTTTAAGGATATGACAACAGGAAATCAAGATCAGATGGCCTGCTTTTCTGCTTACTTGGTTGGTTTTTTTTATGTGTGGGTTTGTTCGTGTTTTGCGGGTTTTTTTAGTAAAAAGGAACTCTCAGAGCTCAGATTTTGATTTGTGATATTAATCCATATCTGGTATCTATCATCTCCCTGGTGAACCGGGGGGCTGGTTTCTGCCTGATAGTATGGCTTTGCACAGGAATATGTGTTGTAAATGTTAGGTCTTACACAAACAGAGAAGATATATATATACGATACTCAGTGTTTTGCCTTTCTTATATATCACAACTTGGGTGAGTGCAAACAGCTTTTTGAAGGTATTTCCTTCAAAATGTGCACATAAAAAAGGTAGCAATTGAAGTAGCATGGAAGGAAAACCAAGAAAAAATATTGCCTCTCTGTATTTGGCAGAAGTGTTTTTTGTATAATTTTTTAATTTATTTATTCAAGCCATCTGAAACACACATTTGAGACTGACATAGTTGCTGGAAACAAGAATACTTACCATCAATAACATTGATGTGTCAGAGTGTATGCTACCTGCTTTGAAGTATTTGTCTTTTGCAAGGAGACTCTTAAAGAAGAATGTGGTTTTGTGTTTGTTTGTTTGTTTTTTTGTTTGTTTGGGTTTTTTTTTAGTTTTAATCCATTTGTATGAATTCTTTAGGAAAAAAGTCTTTATTTCTTTCCTGTAGTTTTTTCGATTTTGGTATTAAATTCTGTTGTTTTCTTTCCTATACCACTGTCCATATGCTAGGAGTTCTCTGCCTGTAGCTGAGTGCAAGTAAAAACCCCCTTGTGGCTGGGCACATGATGACTGGACCCTGTTGCTGGATAGCTCTGATTTAGTTTCATATTATTATTGTGTTTTTTCGCCTCACCTGCTCTGAATCAATCCCTTTGGTTAGTTTTACTGGGATGTCAAGGTTTGTGATTGCTCTGACTGGCAGTTCTTTTTCAGCCAGAAGTGATGTAGCGGACTCCATCCCAAGTGCCTCAAAAGCACTTCCAGGTCGGATGAACCTCTTTTTGAGTGGGGACACAGCAAACTGTTGAAGAAAGGAAATGCAATTAGGGAAACATCAGCCCGAGCACTTAGATATGAGTCTTTAGGAAAACCAACCAACAACGGATAGACAGTCTATTGCTGACCTCCAAGGTCAAAAACTGGCACATTTAAGAGAAAAATGCTTTGGTGACTAATGGAGCCCTTGCAGTAACATCCTTTCCCAGCCCAGAATAGTAGTCATTTCAGCTTCATCAGAAAACTGCCTCTGAATTGTATCATGGCCCTAATAACTAACCCTTTCAAAGAAGAAACAAATTTTAAAGCATTCAAAAGGGTCTCTAATCTTTTATCTTTATCTTGTGGGTGAAAGAGTGTGTGCATTCTGGGCATGCCAT
>JAYRBT010000082.1:29283844-29294515 GCA_036023395.1 Myiotriccus ornatus | reverse complement strand
TAAAGCATTCAAAAGGGTCTCTAATCTTTTATCTTTATCTTGTGGGTGAAAGAGTGTGTGCATTCTGGGCATGCCATGGATATGGATGCAATAAGCACGCTGGCAGGTATTTTTTTCCAAAGAGGCCATTCTGCTTAACGCACTGAATCTTACTCATATGAGGTTAAATTTCAGATATAAAACTAAAAAGTGGAAATTTAGAGATCAAGTGGCTTGTTTTTACCTTAATAATAACTCCCTTGTGGACAACGTACATTTGTTTTGATATTGGAATCTTTCATCTTACATGACAATTGTAACACTGAGTAGTCTCACCTCATATTTTATGAGAGTGCTCATTGTATAATTTTTCCTCTTTGGTGTGTGCATGTTTAAGGTGTGATGGGAAGACAGTGGATTCAAAGTCTTAAGATTTAGCCAAGCCCCATGTAGCAGCTCAGTTACTCCCCCACCAGCAGAGTCAGGGAGGGAATTGGAAAGGAAAGGCTGGAAAGCTCGTGGTTTGAAATAAAGACTGTTTAACAGGGAAAGCCAAAGCTGTGCACACAAACAAATAAAACTAAAGAATTAACTCAGTGCTTCTCATGGGCAGGCCAGTGTTCATCTCTCTCCGGGAGAGCAGGGCCCCATTGTGTGTAACGGTGACTTGGGAAGACAAATGTCATCACTCCAAACCTCTCTTCCTCCTTCTTCCCCCTATTTTATATACTGAACATGGTGTCATACGGTCTGGAATATCCCTTTGGTCAGTTTGGGTCACCTGTTCCAGCTGTGTCTCCTCCCATCCTCCCATACACCTCTAACTCCCTTGCCAGTGTGGCAGTACGAAAAGCAGAAAAGGCCTTCGCTCTGTGTAAGCACTGCTCAACAATGAGCAAAACATCTCTATATTATCAACCCTGTGTTCAGCACAAATCCAAAACACAACCCCATACCAGGCACTATGAAGAAAATTAATTCTACTTCAGCTGAAACAAAAATAAATGCTTTGCTAGAATCTGAGGTTCTTGTCCCCAGACAAGGCCAGGGAAAAAAACCAAAGTAGCAAATTATGAGAATAATAGGCTGGGGAAAGGTTTTGACATCCAGTGTTTACAGGCACAGCACAGAACAGGCAGCTCCAAAGGGATGGAGATAGGCACGGAAGCATTGTCGTGGGTTTGCTGACCAGCAACCCTGGGGCTGGAAATAGTTTTTTCCAGGTGGACTTCCAAAGCAAAACCAATCAAAAGTTTTAGTAATGCCTCTGCCAATTACATATTTAAGAAAGCGGGAGAGAAGGTTTGTTGTGCAGACGAAATGAGGAGCCATGTAGGAGGAGGCAGCTCAGACACTCGGAGAGGCCGCATTTGTTCGGCTGCAGGGTCAGAAAATAGACATTTATATGCCCTTGGGTCAGTCAAACCAATGGCTGTCCAGGTGTTGTTGTGTCAGTGATAATTTCCCAGATCTGAGGATAGAATCTTGTGTTACATCCCTGTCTTAAACACCCCTTGTACACCCTTTTCCTAACCTAAGAAAAGTAGTGTTTGAGCAGCTTCTCATCATGGGCTGCATAGAGAGGACATTGCTTGGCAAGTACCAGCCCCTTCATGATTCCCCTATAGTAGTGTCACTTTTTTCTTCCCCTTTTTGCTAGTCTGAGTCCATCTTGAAGGAACAGGTTGACTCCCTGGGACTGCAGGTTGGCTTTTAACACTGGCCTTCAAGAAGTCCACTTCACTCCAATATAAACAAATCCATCAATCAATCAATAAAGTTAACTTAATGTGGTTGAAGTGCTTTACTGTGTTTTGCCAGTTTTGCTATTTTTGGTGCTATCAGCAGCTTCAGAGGCACTTTAGCTTTCTGAGCACTCTCAACTTCTGTTTGGTTAGCTGCATGTGGGCTGTTCTTATTGGAAGACAGAGGAAAAAGACTGTCAATAATCTTTCAGTGCCATTTAATTTTTATCCTTTCCAGCTGACAATAGCTACCTTTGGTCTTAAATGACTGTAGTCAGATGGTAACGAGGGACTGAAGTAACTTTTTGCTATGAAAAATATACTGAGGGTCATATATGTTCATCACTGGTTTCAGGCTACCGTAGGCAGCTTGCTTCAGTACTCTTCAGAGGGTCAAAATCAGAAGCCTGCGTTTTAAAATGCAATGCAGATGGATATAGACATTGACTATGCATAGCTGCAAACAATCACTTGTGCTGATGTGACTCCAGGGAAAATTCAGCTTGCTTCCTTAGCTTTGATTTGTATGCCAGCTAGAGCCAAAATTTCTGTGCGACTTTATATGCAGTCAGTGTTTCTATTCTGAGTGAAGCTACAGAATTATGTTTTTGTAGTAGTGTATTTACTTGTTTGCTCTGCTGAAGATGGTGCTAATGGTGGAAGGATTCATAGTTTAGACTGCCTTTTCTGAGCTGCTCTTATCAAGCAATGGTTATGCTTTGGAATCCAGTGCTTTCATACTTACAAAAGAAAGTGCTTTTGTAATAATTCTCAGTTACTCTTGCTGAGAGACTCTCAAGAGATATTTCTACTGGACCAGGATTTGCAGGGAGATGCTGGGAACTTCAGCCACTAGCTGACTAGCTGTTGCCACGTCCCTGTGGTTGTCATGTCTGTGCATGCCTAAGCCAGCTGATGGTTGAAAGATAACTCCTTTTCCACTGCTAGGTGGTATTGTATGTTAGGGTAGAAAATTCCGCAAGACTCTATACTCAGTTTTATCAACATATCATTTCATTTTGTTCTAGCAGCTGTTTTTTGTTGCTGTTAATTTGTTTTAGTTTTCCAACTGGAACATGTTTTTTTTATTCTGATACAAAATACCTATTCAATTACAGATGTGTTATTACTATGGTTCCTAGTATGGGGAAACAGTATCTCAGAGGCTTTATTTATATTCTCTACTTTCTAAAGGTAATTTGCAGCCTTAGGCCTGAAACTTGGGTATCTAATGATGTGCTAATGGGCAGAGTTGTACCTTTGGAAAGCTTTCGCTCCGTTGCAGAATGATTCAAAAAGGATGCCTATGTGAGGTGTTTACTGGCTGGAAAAGACGACTTGGGCATTAGAACAAGCACCTTCAAATCGAAGTCATCCATTCACACATCTCATAAGCTCTTGCAGGCTAATATATAAGTGCATCTAATTCCAATCTAATCTTGCCTTATTGAGGGCTGGCATAGGGAGAGAAAGGAAAAGTTACACAAGGAGCAAAGAGAAAATTTATGGCTTCAACTGACAGAGGCTTGGCACAGTAGCCTGACTTCAAAGTGTACTAATACTCTGCAGAGATCAGTAAACATGATTAATATATAGTCTGTGGGATATTATTTTCTCTGTGTGTGAAGTTACATAAAAATAAATACAACTTTTATATTTAATGTCTAATGTATTCCATCTGAGGGAGTGTGTATCAATATGTTCCCATTAAGGGACAGATTAGGAACAAAATGCTTAGTAGTAACTTAGTCTGCAAATAGCACTGTTCTAATGAAAAATAATTAGCATACGGGTTTAAATTTCCCATATCAATATGTTTAGAAAAGCAGCAATATGCTCCTCCAGATTTTCTCCTCTGTGCCATACCTATTGGTCTCCTTTGGCAGGCAACTGGGGAAACCCTGTAGCTCTGATACTAATTTTTATTCTGTGGTGGGTCTGCTTATGTGGTCTGTGCTACTCATGCCAGTGTGGCTTTACTGGAAATTCCTTCTCAGAAGCCAGTCTTCCTTTGTGCATCTTAATTTAGCTTAATGGGTGATACATCTTCTCATCAGCAGATGCAATGAGCCTAGAGCAGTGCACTGGTGGGTCTTGTGTCTCATTTGGTAATCATGCTCTAATTCAGGTGTCCTGAGTAATTTCTTCACCTCCCTTTGCTTTATTTAAATGTCAACATTTCTGGAATTTGTGAATTTGTATTTTGTATGCTTTGAAGAGTCTCCTTTGGCTATCTATAAGGCAGTTAAATTCCAGTCCTTTTTCTAGCTAAGGGTATCTGTGCTGTTCTGTTCTCACTGGTCTTTCAGCTGGTACAGCTGCCTGTAAATGGACATGTAATTTTCCTACAGTTCTCTTATTTCCTTATAAAATGGGGGCGGGGGAATGTATGTTTAATGTTTTTTTCTTTCTTCCTGCATTTCTCCTTGAAATTATTTGTACCAAAGTTATATGCGGGTTAATTGTAAAGTTTCCCTGTTCCTCCTTTTCTCTGCAGTTACTGAACAGTTGGCAGCCAGCTGCAGCTTAAAAGGAGAATTTTGAGGGTGTTTGTGATTTTCTGCTGGCATTTGGGCCAGCTCTGCCTGCAGCCCCACTTGGGTTTGCCAGGCTTTGTGCAACATGTACATGCTCTCTGTGCCCTTACTGCTGTAACTCCTGTGAGCCTGAAGAACACAACCTTTTCCTGCCGTTACATAACTGCCTTGGCCAACTTGTGTCAGCTGTTCTTTCATCTATAGGTATTGCCTAGCATGGCCTGTCAGTGAATGCACTGAAGGCCACCTTCTTTTTCTTCATTCATCTTACTACTCTGTTGTAAAGAGCTGTTATCAAATGTAAGACATTAACATGTGAAAACTAAACATCGAAATTCTGTGGATTCCACCCTCAAGTACACAAAATGCCTGTATGCAGTGTGCAAAGCATTGCCCAGTTATGAAATATGGAATATCCCTCTCTTCTCAAAAGGCAAGGTAAATTTCCATCCTTTCTAATAGGAACGTGGCACAACTAATGTTTATAACAGCAATACAGACAAGATCCTTTCCTTTTTGGGACTATTATTTAAAACAAAGCATTTTGAAGTGTAAGTCTACTGCTGTGGGTCCAAGAGAAGTCAAGCAGGTGGATTTTATGACGGCTTCTGTTTGTTCTTCACCTGTACACTTCTCTGTGACACCAGTTGGTCAGGGCGGCAGGACTGGGATGTGGCCCTTTGCTGTAACATCCTGCCATTGCAGAAGAGGTACCACTCTCTGAACTTCACTTGTCCACTTAGAGACAGCTCATGGGTATCCTGGATGTTGGAGCTCTCCCATTCTGGCTTTCATGCTAACATTGCAAAGGGAAATCATCCAGGGCTATGTTTCTGGAGGAAGACCTTTCTTTGTCAGGCTGAAGAGTGGGATTGCTGTGGAGCACGGCTTTCTTGCAAGATGGAGAGAAATGACTTAGGGTATTTCTAATGCTGTGGAGTTACCAGTAACTGTGAGGATTTAAATGGTGTTTTTGAGGTGTTATGTTGGGATTTTTATTTCTGATCCATGACATGAAGTGCGAATAATAAAAGAGTAAACGTTTGCAAGGATTTAGGTTTGCTATTGTTGATTTCATTTTAAGTCAATTACTGAAATTTGTAACTAAAAATTTTAAATGTAATTTTATTGTCCTGTAATTTGACCATGGATCAGAAAAATAAACCCCTATTACACCATGTTGGCACTGGAAATCTGTATAAGATCCATTCAGTCTGCTAAAATCTTATAAGAGTTGGGAGTTTTACTCTATAGCAAAAAACAGTTAACCCAGAAACTTTTATGTGCAACCTTGCCAATGGGGTTGCCTCGCTTGTGCAAACAGCCATGTGCATCAGGCTTTGATTAAACATACTGTGTAACCAGGATGTGCAGAAAATGAATACATGAGGTTTCTGCTGGGGGACAGTGAACCCTGAGATGGACATATTCATCCTATTCATATTGCATCAAAACCAAAACCATTAGGCATATAGTATTTGTGCAATGAATAGATACTTTTCGATGGAATGGCTGCTTGTTCAGTGGAATTCTCTTGAGGATGAAATTAAAAGGCTCGGGCACTATTGGATGGTGAGAGATTGGGCAGTGAAGTTTTATGCAATCTGCAGAAGTCTTTAAGACTGAAATCTATTCCCCTTTGCCATCTGCTATACTAATCTTGATTTGAAAAGCCTTAAATGGTCCCAGGTTGCAAAGAGTTAATTAAATATTCAGATGTTTTAATTAAGGATTTCCCCCTTTTGGATTTTGTAGTACTATATCAAAGAGAAATACCACAATGAACTAAATATTTTGGAAGATATTTCTCCTCTGGGAAAGAGACATTTACAGAAATTCCGAACATTAAAATGTCAAATGTTACTCATGCTCTCCAAGGCTTTTTTTTTCCCCTTTTGAAGTATATTTACTTCCACTTGGTAGCTGAGGGTGTCACTGCTTGTTGTTTGATATGTGGAACTGGGACACACAAAAGGATGACTAATCCCATTTACTGGAATTTTACAGTTTTCATCAAGGCCACAATTTCCATTTCAAGCTTTATAGTAAAAGCAAAACACCAATTGGCAAACTGACTTCTGTTATTGTGTAGTAAATTAATATGGATTACTATTACAGTAAAATGGTTTTTTTTGAAGGTTGCTTCTTGAACTGAAATGAAATTTACATTTAAATATTTTCTCAGGGGCAGTTTATAGTAACCACATAGACAGTACAGAAGGCTCCCTGTCCTTCACTGAGCACTACCAGCCAGCATATTGTGTCCCTTTGCAAATATGCATGCTCTATCTTTCTGTGTCTCAGTCTCCCTCTCTGTTTCTCTCTTTAATTTCATGGTTTCGAGATCAGTGGTTTACATCTAGTCTGAAGTAAATTTCTCATTATATCTTTGTGACTCACATAGCTATCAGTGAAAAATGCATGCATCGCTTGTATCTTGAATATTTTTTGCTTAATATTCAGCAGGTCTTAAGAAAAAAGGAAAACCTCATAGTCACTGTCTTGAGCTGTCCTTGCAAAAGCCTTTCCTTCTTTCAGTTTCTCTAATGCTTCTACTGCAGTGGTGTTTCTAGAGCATCGGTGAGGACAGCTAGCGCAAGTCTTCAAAAAATGGTCTGAGCTCACTGTGATAAATCTGACTCCCCTTTATTAAAAAAAAAAAAAAAAAATCAAATCTTAAGATAGCCATCAGTTTGCATTCCAGCACTAAGCCTCTTTCACTCATGTCACTGTGCTGGTCTCTCCTCACTAGTCTCAGATCATACCTGCTGCTTATCCTTCTTTCCCTTTTCCTCCTGTGAGTTCCGGTAAGTACATGTTATGTTTCCTTCCATCTTGCACTCTCCATATTACACCTATTGTGCACAACTGTGTGAGCCCCTTTTTAAGTGGGTTGCTACAAAAGGCACAGCCTTTGGAACAACAACGTAGACACAGAGATTAGATATACATAGAAATAAAATTAGTGTTCACTTACCTTTGTTTTATTGCAAATCCTACAGTACCTGGTATTTTCAGAACATCCTACTGCTGCCATGGTTTGTCTACCTAAGGACCTTACCTTCTGGGTGAAGCTGGAGGACCTAACTAAATCAGTTCTAAGGGGTGGAAGTCACAAGTCTGGAAACTTCATGGGTTTTAAACTATGATCAATCCTGATTATACAAGATCTTTTTTTATTCCACCATGGATTTTTCTCCTATTTTCTTCTGGAAACTGTGTCTGCATAACTAAGTCTTCCTGACTCCTTTTTTTGTGATGTGAAGTATAATTTATTTTTGGAATGGTAAAGTGCCTTTTGAGATGCAATCAGGTAAAGGAACTACCATCACACAAAGAATAATGGAAACTTTTGGAAATAAATTAAAGATTGGGCTAATCTGGATTGGGAAGATTTCTACTATAAGTTCATCAGACCCCTGAAAACTGAAGTCCTCTCTTGCTGGCAGCAGTGGGACAATTTTCAGTTTCTTGAGACCTAATGCAAGTGTTGGCCATGTGCTGGTTCCACACTGAGACTGGGCAGACCAATCGTGCAACCTGAATTGCTTTGTAGATTGGAAATCTGGGATGTCCCCGTGTCATGTACATTGGGTGCAGCCTATTAGCATGGATGGCAGGTCAGGCCAGAGTTTGTCACGCTGCAATGCCAGCCTGCCCCACCTCACAGGGTTGAGGGCTTGGTGACAGCAGCACCCAGTGTGTGTTTTGGTCCGGGCTGAGTCAGTGCCAGCCACTCCGGTGGGTTTGGGCACAAGGTTCAGTCCCCTATGAGTACAGCCGAGCTCACCTGACTAATACGTTATTTTGATAGTTATAATGACTCTTTCTCATGTAATACCATTTCCTCTCCAACATGATCCAGTGTCCAAATTAAAGGTCAGACCCTCATCTGGTTTAAATCATCATGGCTGTGCTGATTTCATGCTTACATATACTAACTAATGAGCTGGAAATTTACAGCTAACACTGTTATACAAATGTGTGGAAACTCATGGCACAGGGGTCATCAGTGACAATGTGAGTAAGAATTTTGAGGCATTTTGAAGTTTGTTCTTCTGACGTCAGTAGTTGCGAATTTGGAAAATCACCCTGCCATACTCTTTGTGGGGGCCTAACGGCTCTGCTTTTGGTTAGATTTCAGCTTTTTATAATAAACTTTCTCTACTCCTACACTCTTCCTGGATGAGCTGTTCATCAGTGTAGCGCTGCTAACGAACTGAACGTGGCCATGCCCAGATCCCAGCCCTTCCTTGTAAAACTTGCATTTGCTTAAATGCCAAATCAACCTCAAAGCCTTTCTCTTTTGTAAGTTTAGTGAGACACAGCAGAGCTACTCTTATGACAGTGGTCTCAGAAACTACTGTTGATGCCGGCGTAACTCCTTTGTGTGTTAAACACTGAGGGAGCCACAGATGAAACTGGGAGCTGTGCCATGTCAGTAGATTTTCAGCAGCTGAACTGCTCTCTAAAAATAGTAACTGTATTGTCACATCTTCTGCTATTCTCCTCTAATGGATTTTGAGGGTTTTTTCCCATTTCGGTTGTCTGACCAAGCAAATTGCCTGACTAGCTGAAGTCTGTGTCTTACAGGTACTATTGTCCCTTAAAGATTTTTAGTATAAACACAGGTGTCGCTCTCAGTATATAGCAACATTTTTAGACAGTATTTCAAACAGAATAAACTTTAATCCAGCAAAAATTATTTCTTTTGGTTTTATTTATCTTTATCTCTGTGAGATGTTGAGAAGAATGTGATATTATGACCCCTCTACAATTGAGTGCTCTTTTATGAAAAGAACCAAATATGACCAGGTTAATGTCATAGCAGTAGGTTTGTTTTTTTAAAGAGAGGTGAAGCCGTAGGGTGGCTGTAACAACCCTGTGCATGTATTTGAACATCAGAACTCTGCCAGGAATTAGTGGTCCAAAAATGATCTGCCTTGATTCACATCCGTCCTACACACACTCTCTTCCTCTATGGAGCAGCTCTCTGCCTCCTCCTAGATTTTTCCAGAAGGTGTCACTGTAAGGCAGTGATGGTCAAAAGTCTGTAGATTTTAAAAAATAAGGAATTAATGCCTCTTATTTTTTTGCAATGATTATTTACTCCTAATAAATCAACAGCAATGGTTTAAAACATTAGAATAGGAACAAGGACTGGGAGTATCAAAGTTTCTTCATAGTTTGAATTTACAGTCTGCCTGAGAACATGGCATTCCAAGAAAAATTCAGCTGCTCAGGACATTAGTTCAATAGCTGAGAGTGCAAAATGACCAAAATGACTGAGCAGTTTTAAAGCCTACTCTTTTATTGCTCGTATTCTGTGTGTGCACACAAGGGTACATCTGAGAAGCACATCTGCACACCAGAGAATGCAACTTCATGCGGAAAAGCCAAAAACAAAAATATCTTTTTTTCCCAGGTATTCAACGTGATCCAGTTTGTTCGCAGATTTCAGCTTCCCCAGGGCTGGGGAGCTCAGCAGAACACACTGGGGGCCCTTACAGAATGAGTGGGTGACACAGATAAGGGAAATACTGTTGTTGTGGGTAGAAGGACTGGAGCATGGCACTACAGGAGTGGATGAGCATGAGGGTTCCAGCCATCCAAAGGGGATATACATGTTAAGACTGAATGCAAAGGCTCAGACCTAGGAAGAATAAGCCAGAAGCATGTCTGTAGACAACAAGTAAAGAGATGAGAAGAGACTCATTATGGTGGTGCCTAATGGGTTGCTGATATGAAAAGTAAGTATAGTCTAGAATCAAGGAGAAGACTTGCTTCCAGTGAAGCTGGAAGACCTTTAGCACCCATCTGGAAGGCTGCACCCAGCTCCAGTCCTTTGCCTTGGTAGGTGGTGAGTAAGGGCTGGAAGTGGGAAAGCACTAACATGCTTGGGAACCGGGACAGAAACACGATCTAGGAAAGTGGCAGCACAGCCTAGTGGAGGGATAAGTGGCCACTTGAGCTGGAAAGTAGAGAAACACAGTTTGTGGACAGAACCCTCTCTGTTTATTATAAAATTAACTATAGACTATATGGTGTCCATACTTACAACTCAAGAATGGGGTTAAGAGTTCTGGAGGGGACTGTATACTTCCTGTTTCTCTGTGAGATAATAATATGCAAATATTGGATCATTCATTCCTCTTCCTCCCTGGGGTAAGTGAAGACCCAGAAGTGATGCTATGTGACCTATCATCTGTCTCATGATATCCCACCCTGAAGTGTTCTTGGGGAGGAGGTGGAGGAGAGCAGCCATTCCGCTGCACACCCTGTGCAGACACTGGGGTGTTGTCGTCGGTCGGAGGCGGGAGGACGACACGGTGATCAGGGATACCAGCCCCCTTATTACAACAGTGCTCTACTTATATACACTTCTGGGTGTCACACATGTACATGCACTA
>JAYRBT010000082.1:29234636-29283744 GCA_036023395.1 Myiotriccus ornatus | reverse complement strand
ACCCTCTGCCAGGTGTAAAGTTCCGTCTTCAGTATCTCAGCTTACAGAGAGCCCAGGGCCAGCTGGGCTCCCCCACACTGGGGTGGCGGTAGTTTATCAGCAAGGAGATGAGGCCTCCAGGCTTCTGCCAATCTTGTTTGTTGCCGATCACCTGTTGCTTATTTTGAAATGGAATCCATAAGATAGAGCAGTCACTTTGCTCTGATTATGGTAGTTTTCCTAGGGAAGCTCTGTTTTGTGAAAAAACACTGTGGCAGGAATAGTTTTGAGGCCAGGGTGGATGGGTGAGCTCTTGAGGCTTCACTGAATTCAGTGGGAAGGGGTTCCCTGCAAAAAACAACCAACAGTGACCACAACAGTCCGGGTTTCACTTTGTGCAGACTTGGTTTGTGGGCCCTTTGGAGTGAAAAACCAACCTGAAAGATGGACACCATCTTTCAGACGTAATGCTTCTGTGATTTCTGCTTTTCCAGGACAGTCATCAGAGTGGACAGAGGAAGGGAGAGCAGGAGGGAGCAGGGGGGAGGCAAGATGAACACTGGAGTTATGTCCTTGAATGACCCTACCAGGGCAGAGTTTCAAGCACTCATTTTTTACAGAACATTCTTTAGAAGAAATTTTCTATTTAACTGATATGTTGACAAATAAATCCTGATTTGAATTTGTACATTGCTTTGATTCTTCAGGCAACTCTTCGATACATAGACAAATTCTTAATATAGAAGCAACTATAAAAGAAAGTAAAAAAGTAGGTAATTTCTGCCCTTCAAATACCATTAAAAAGTTTCTCTCTGCTATGAAGGAGAGGAAGAATTTTCCCTTTCTTTTCATCTTCCTAGGTTTCTGCTGTGCAAAGCGCCCTGTGAAAATAAATTGGCATCAAATAAAAATTGTTATTTCCTTTTTCCTTCGATTTTACTCTTCATCAGGACAGTTTTAATGAAATCCATCTATTTAGTTCGTGGGATTCCAGTAATGTACCTTCTCATTATACCATAAATAATGGTATAGTAAGAATCTTATGACTATTACTTTTAAATCAAAGTTATGGGTTTCTTAATGGATTCCATAATACAGATTTCAAAGTTTACAGTAGTTTAACCATAGACAAACATTGTATCCTTCCCCCCTTTGTAATTCAGCTGGTCTTTATTTTCTTTTGCAGCTTCATATGGTTTGAACATCTGGGCCTTCAGAGCTGTTCCATGCCTGCTTGCCTTATTAGAGGGTTTGGTGCTGGAACCTCCGACTGAACGCCAGAGTCCTTCCCTTTGTGTTCCTCAGTGACGTACACAAGGACTTTGAGGTGGTGTAAGAACAGAAGGATTTGTGGCTAATAAATACTTCATCTAAATGGTGAGTGTTTGAGCTGGGCTGTTAGCTTAATTCTAACCATAAGGAGCAATAACCACAGCATACTTTGGGTGGGAGAAGGCATCAATCACTGTCACTTTTCAGCAGAGGAAAATGAACAGAGGGAAGAAGCCAGGGTAGATTTTAGCTTTTGGGACCTGGAATGTAATCTGCTCATCCAGCCTAATTCTCTTCTCTATTGTCGGTGCTCCTGAAGTTTTATTTCAGTGGTAACATTTCTCCTGTTACTTGGTAAAATAAGATGATTAATATGTGTATTATGACCGAGGCTGGCTACTGATAAGTTATTCAATTGTGTTAGATCTTAGGAAGACCATGTTGGTCCATGGTTGTGTATGGAAGTTTTCCACAGTAACTCCCAGAACTGACACACCTCTGTTGTGCTCTGAAGTCTATTCTAAATTATTCAGGTGTGGGAGAAGTCTTATGACTCTTGTCACGAATTAACATGCTGCCATATGAAGCATTCAATAATTTCAGAAGTTTCTTTCTCATGGTCATTTTAACCTTCATTTACATCACCATTAGTAGGCAATGTAAAGATTTGCTTTTAAATCATCATAGTATGTTCATGGCAAAGGGGACAGGGGGGTGTGATGATTCCCTGACAGAATTCTTTCTGATGTGGAAATCATTTGTTCCCTTTAGTAAGTTTTGCATTCACTACTTGACATGCAGAGGGTGGGCTCCTGGCTCTGCAGATGCCAGAAGTTTTGCCATTGACTCCAGAATTTCAAGACATCACCTTCAGTCTTCAGTGCAGTCTGTCTCCTCACAACCCTCACTTCCCTGACAATCTCCTCAGCGTTCCTATGATTAATGAAAAAGTCACTGACACTGTCCCTTCCTATTTGATCTCTGGACACTATGTGCACCCAGGGAAATCTCATTTTCAGCAGCAGCAATGCTCCTGTCACTGGCATGGGGAGAGGGGCAGCTGTGACAGTGCATCTCTGTCTGTGCCCATTACCAGCAGAGGAAAGAGATCTCGTATATGTCTTATCCATTTAGAAGGCAGCCTTTTTCTATTGCAGACCTTCAGTCTTAACTATAATCACCATAGATGTTTTTTCTCGCAGACATATGCTGCCACATTGAAGCAGCTGAGTTTTTGTAAAGAAAATTGCATTTTCCTCTTTCTTCTGGAAAACTGCTGGCGTTCGGATGAGTTGCTACTTCTCTTAAGTCTCTCCCTCTGCCCAGTTTGAGAGCCAGCTGAGTCATATAACAATACATAAATGAGAATTAAATGAGAAGGGCTTTTGCTTCCCCTAATCATTATTACTCTGTCCATGTCAGCTTCAGATTTACACCAGATTAAATTTTGAATAGAAGGAAAGCTGACACAATCCACCAGGATCTCCTAATTAAACTCTTTCAATCAGTTTTAATTTTTTTCCCTTCTTGTTGTAACTTTTCAAGTTTTAGTGGTCTGATCAGGTTGGAAATATTCTGCTTATATCTTTCGTAAAAGCATTCTTGACATTTATGTACTGAAATGGTCATATACAGTTTTGCCATTCACTTCAGTGGAGCTAAGATTTTGTTTTGCATCAGCAGAAAACTTGTAATACCTACTGATAGTGGTTTTTATTTAGAAAAGAAAAAAAAAAAGAGAAAGGAACACTTACAGCTTTTAAGGGCAATATAAATAAAGTTTCATGATGTATTCTTTTCCCAAGAAAAGCATTTCCTAAACAGAACTTTTTAACTGAAAAGGTTGCTTTGGGATTTTTTCTCTTTTAATTTCAGCCTGACTGTTAAAAAACTAGATGATTAAATATTTTTTATACTTTGTTGCTTTTTTTTCCGCTTTCCCACCACCTTTTCTTTGAATCTTTCTTCTATATTCCATTTGTTTTGTCTTCTAGCTCGTTTTCATTTTTATTTGCTTATGTATATCTGTATGTGTGTATCTGTTTTTTTTCTTTTGCTCTTTGTATCTCTCCATTATTTGAAGTCTCTATTTCCTTCCCTCACCTACCATCTCTCTTGCCCTTAATCATACTTCTGCTCTGTTACTGAGGAAGCGACTGGAACCTCAAAATGTGTTTAAGATCATCGTTTTACTCCTCTCTTTTGAGAAACTGAGTTTCTTGGTACCTCCATCTAGCATGCAGCTGCTAGGGAGAGAAGGTAATTCAGGCAGCTGGGGCCTGACAGTAATATCTCTAAAATGGAAATGGACAGTGTAAAGCACAGTTCCTGAGTTGGTGTTAATAATGTAAGTGTTGGAGGAAGAGAAGGCCACCAACTACTGTACTTGGCCTCAGCTGTGGAGAGGCTCAACGTAAGGTTGAGCTCCAGTGGACAGCTGGTATGTGGAAATCCAGCAGAAGCCTGGAGAGTATTGGATGGTTTTACTGGATCTTTCTGAACATGTCTGCACACGCAGAACTGGTAATTTGCTTTGATACCTGCGAAGCTTTAGATAAATGCATGGTGGGTAAGATCTATAATAGTAGCTAAGCTGCAGTTTTGGTAGCTTTTGGTAGTTTGGTACACATGCAGAGCTAGAAATCTGGTGCAACAGCTCCCAGAAATGATTGGCAAAATGCATTCTCGGTCTCCTGAGATGATGACTGGAGCGTGCACCAAAAGCTCATCTGGTTTGAGTTAACTCCTGTCAGTAGCCTGCCTTATGCTTAATGAGGTTTGGGGTCAAGAAATTGGACTCTCCTTAGTTCTTTGAAAGTTTGTTTCTAGGTGTGTGATTTCTAGGTTTCCTAATGCATAGTGATCAAACAGGATTCATCTTAACACACTGGGAGGGGTGTGTTGAGCAGTCTTTTGAAAAATAACCAGAGAACAGAGTGCCTTTTCAGAAAGTGGAAGATAAAGATCCTGAGCACTTTTCAACTCTAAAGTTTTTTAACAGCACTGTACACATCAAATTAATAATCTGCACTTTGAAGAGTACCCTAGTGATTGTCTCTAAGTATATACAGTCAGCCCTATTTTATTAGTGGAGTTTTACTTTATGCAGTTATCTGAATATTTTTTGAAGTATAGAAATAAATTATATTCTAGCACAATAATTAGGTCTGTTGCCTTGGGAGACAGGAAAGCAGATTTCAGACCTGTGATTATTTCCAATTACTGTCTTATGTTTTAATATGAAGTGAGGAAAAGCAATGAGAGATTGAGTGTGACCTGTCCAATACCAGTCAACAACTTGGTTGTTCAGGCATTTATTAAGGAACTAGGTGATGTAGATTTAAACCTCCTTAATAAATGGAACCAAAGTCCTTTTAGTTGCGAGCATTATTTTATGGGGTTTTTTGCTATCAGAATAAAGCCTTAAGCATTTTTAAATCTAATATTTTGTTTTTCAGGCTTTTACTACAGACACTTTAAAGGATGTTCTCTCTCGCTAAATCAAACTTTTCTACCAGTCTGTGACACCTTTTAAAACCCTATTTTTACTTTCAGCCAAATCAATATTTTTATTTCTTATTGCTCTGTATTGTTTTGTTTTCTTCAAATCAGTTATCAAACTTTTCTCATTACCTTTTTAAATAATTCGCTTTTTGGATGTAATAAGTGAAAAGAAGAATGACTGCTTTGAAAAATGTTGTGCCTTTCTTCTGGTACATAAAATAAAGGTAGCTGACCAGACTAAGTCTGCTCTATTCTTGAAATAGTTCTCGACTGGGAACGTTCAGCACTGTGTTTGATGTGTCAATGTGTTTGCCACTCAAGAATAAACACATCCATGCCTACGCTGCAAAAAAAATACTCTCCCTTCCCCAAATACTCAAGTACCCTCATGATCTTCCTTACTGACCAGACAGAGACAAAGCACGTCAGCACTGAGAGCTGTAGTTGATTGTGTCAAAAGGAGAATCCAAACCACATATCTAGAAGTTGTCTGGAAACACTTCTGATGTCACTAAACCTGAAGGCTACTTGTTTTGGAATCTCTCCGTAAATGGCCATTCCTCACCCTTTCCAACTAATTTATTACAAATATTCTGCAATATAATCTTGACAGTTTTTCAGTTTGTTAGCTTAGGAAGCATAAGCTCCCTTACAATAATAAGGAAATTGATCTTGGCATCCAAATTAGTTCTGCTTATTCCACACTGGATCTCTCAAATGGCTGCTGCCACTAATTCTCTTACAATTCATGCAAGTTACTACATATCTTTTAATCCTGTTAAGAGGAGAATAGTGATTATTTCATTAAGGAGCCTGTTGGAAAAATTATCTAAATTGTGCTCTGAATCATTAAACAAAGCCCATAATTGAATTATGTAACACTGTGGAAAAAATTCTATGTTATTCCAGTGGGTCAGCAAGGAATATCAGTTTCAATTGTATTTGACTACAAGCATGAATAAGGATGTTATTCTTTGTCAGTGTTTCTTACTTTTACCCATGTCACTACTGAATTAATTAAAAAATTTGGGATTGGACTGGTTCTAAAAAAATATTGTCATCCTGTTGTAATTCTTCTGAGCAGAAGGAAGCATCTATCAACTCAGCTTGATGACAGTGTGACAATTCACCTGCTGACAGATGTAGCCCAGGCCTTAATGCATTTGAAAACTCAAACTATTATTGCATTTATCTTTTGAATATATAAACTCTATTTCTTTTGAATATAGAAACTGATGTACTGTTACTGTCTCAAACCCCATTCCTCCCCAGCTCCCTAAAGATATTCATTGTTCTGCTGAAAAACCTGCCTGCCTCTTCACCAAGCATCCAGCAAAAGCCAAGACACTTGAGGAAAATTTCAAAGGAATGGTAGAAATCTGAAGTACAGTGGTGAGTGTGTCTCTTGAAAAGATCAGACTAGTCTTACAGGAAGGACATTTATGTACTTATCTAATATGACAAATGACAAATCAAACTCTGTTTTCAACTTTGTTCTTCTCCTAAGAATATTACAGCACCAAATGATAGAGCAGACCATGATGTTTAAATACCTATTGATTAAACACCATGATTAAATACCTATTTTCAACATAATAAAAGTTGTAGGATTTTCTCTTTACTCCTTTCTTAAATCTTCAGCAATATCATATTAGGCATATGAAAGCAAATTAGTGTTCAACTAGCAAAAAAATGTAAAAAGCAATTTCACATACCCTCTCAGTGCTTTGAAAGAGCAGTTTCATAAAGCTGAAAACAATTAAGAGCTAAATCATTTGGGAGAAAGCTTTTAAGCAGAAAAATGTGAATGATAATTGGGAGCTGCTTAGGAATATTTTACCAAATGCTCCAAAAGCCACAACTGAGAGAAGGGCATATTGGTTTAAAAAAAAAATACCATCCAAACAAAACAAAACAAAATAAAAAGAAACTGTGGCTCAAAGGGAAAGTGGAAACAGATATGAAACAAACAAACCAACCAACCAACCAAACAGGAAAAATGAAAATTTGTATAAAAATGAAAGAAATGTGAATTTGATAGTGGTACAAGTCAAAATCATAGTATCACAGAATGGTTTGGGTTGGAAGGGGCATTAAAGAAGGTAAGAATCATTTAACACTTGTTGATGAAAAAAAAAACACACAAAGAGACAACATGCAGACTGTAAGAGGGAAATTTAAAAATATACTAAGAAATCTCACAATTATATTGTTCCATTGCTAAAGAAAAGTGTCTATAATGACACAAAGAGACAGAACTGCTCTGTAAGTAATCATGTTATCCAGTATTTAAGAAGGGAATCAAACATATACCATTGAAGCTACATATTTTAAAATAAGTTAGCTTGATAAACCTATCTCTAGACATTTATTCTAACCTAGAGCTGAGAAAAATTAATCCCTTACCAATATTTTAAAAGAGCAAGAGAATGACCCCAGTAGCTGAAGGATTTGTGGGAAGCTGCTAAAGAACTTTTATTTGAAAAATGAAAGGAAGGTCCTAGTGTCAGCATCCACTGACATAGGTTTTCGGAAAGAAGCTTTTAGTCTCTTGTTTTCAAAGAGTGGAGATAAGTGTCATTGAGAAGGACAATGGCACTGAAGTGTTCTGTCATTTCTCATTCTGGTCAAGACACTAAAGGGACAATTGGTAATATAGAATAGACTAAAACCTCATCATGATGTCTCAAATTTTAAGCATCTCAGGGAGTTGTCACTCCCTAAGAGGACAGGTGGTTCTTGGCCTTTACATTGGTAACACTTTCATCACTGCTATAAAAGAAAATATGAAAATTATTTCTGATAAAGTTTTTAGAGGACCCTGAGACTGGGAATGAAGGAAACCATTAAAAAAACCAAACCCAAACAACAAAAAGCCAAAACCAAACCTAACAAACAAAAAACCCAAACCCAAAACCAAAACAAAAAAAAAAAAACAAAAAACAAACAAACAACCCCCCCAAAACCAAAAACCAAAACACAAAAAAACCCACAAAATCCCCCACAAAACAAAACAGAAAAACTCACCACACACACAAAAAGAGGAAGGTTTCAGAGTACTGATGCAGAAAGAAAGAGAGAATAATTTATTTTAGTTTGGGAAGGTTATTCATCAAAGAATAAAATGTTAGAGAATGCAACAGAGGAGCTAGTGACTGTGCAAAAGCAGTGGCAATCCTGTGAGCAGGCTCAGAGGATGGCTCTCCTGAGATGATTGGTTTTGGCTTCTCTGTCTAGCAACAAAAAATTCATTAGTATGGCTAGCAAGGATAGTCACAGTTTGTCTGTTGCTGCAGTTCAAGGCAAGTTTGGTTGGGAATGAACTGTGGGAAGTTCTGCAGCCTGTGAGTGGCTCAGGCTAGATGGTCCCTTACAGTCTACGAAGCTGCAAAGGAAGAAACGACCATCCAAGCCAGGAAACTCACAGGGGTAAGGGGAGAGAACTATCCAGATCTGAAAATACTTCTGCAGATGTCACATCTCACAGAACATTTGGAGAGTTTTACACTAATGTAATCCATTTATCCATTTCGGTAAAAATGACACATCTGTTTCCACTTTCTGTTTCTTATATTATCTTTGTAACATCACTGTAGACTCCATCTGGAACTGAAATTTCCTTTAATTTTTTTTGAGCAGCGTTCCTGATAAAATCTGGCATTGTAATGATTTGGAGGCAAGGATAAGCTTGGAAAAAGGAACATTTTCTGTTTCCTGCCCGTGTAACTATGGTCCTTCCCTCTCTGCAGGCACACATAGTAAAGATATATACAAATATGAATGAATTTACACTGCCTGTATACTGTGAAGGAAAACCCAACACACTTAGATTTGAGAAAATCTACTTAGATTGAGGAAATCAATCCTTGCTTTGTATTAATAACATTGTACTAATCCTAAAACCAAATTAAAATATGTATTTGAAGAAGTATTCTAAATATTAAAATATTTCTAACTTCTTAGTATTAATAATTGTGTACTGTTCCTTCTTATTACTCATGTTTTAAAATCTCCCTTGGCTTTGTAGTCAATCCAGGCTGCTGGGGCTTGGTGTTGTCTTACTGCAGTTTAAAGGAATTTTGTCATTGACTTCAGTAAGAGCCAACTCTACTTTTACTTTTGCTTTGCAGCTCCTTTTTAATTTCCTTTACTGTATGCCTTAGCCCAGAGGTAATACTCCCAATCCTGTTATGGAAAGATACTTTTTAAATTTCAGCATTTAACTGTTTCTTTGGAAGTGTGAATAATTTTTTTGACCGTGTGTGTTTTGATGATTAGTGCTGAGGGGAACTATTAAATGGTATCCTCAAGCTGTTTATCTATGCATTTAATTGCCAAAAATATATTTGGAAATCTAAAAATGTTCTTGGTTAATATGGAGTGATCCTTGGTGTATCTTATTGCACTGAGAAGAATGAATAAATGTGATTACTGGAAAACCTGTTTAGTCTCATATTATGTTTCCCCTAGAGGTCCCAATGCAAAGTCTCCTGGAGTCAATGAAGGGCTGGAGTGCAAATATTCCTCCAGTGCCTTTGGTTTAGCAATAGCAATGACTTATTAATCTTCAGTTGCTAGACTAGGGTGGATATCTTTCCAAGAAAAAATGAGCACTAACATTTTGCTCAGGGAAAAGGAGGAAAAGAAAAGCAATTAAAAAAAATATATTTATAAACAATGAATCCACTGAATCCCCTTGAAACTGAGAGGGAGCTAATCTGGAGAGTTTTCTGGTAATTTAGCAATCTCTCTGTGTCTTTTTCCTGTCTGACTAGTCAGGCACCTCAAGGTTTTTACTGGGCAGGAAAGGAAAGAATAAGCAATATCAATCACAAGACAAAATTTGTACATGGAGTAAAAGAGGGCAACTACAAGGAGGACTGAAGACCACTTCTCATCCAAGTTCATAGCTTAGTTTAATTTAGATTTTTTTATGGAGGAAAGAAAGGAAATATTTTGCTGTGTCACATATGATTATAATGGAACTATCTCTGGACTTGTCTTTCTTCTTTTGTTTCCTTGCTCTCCTGTTTCCTGCCTCAGGTTTGGGAAGGAAATGCTCTGCAGTCCCAACACAATGATCTAGTCCTTCACAGGGTGCAGGAAAGGTCTGAGAACTTGTTAATGGTGGTGGCCTGGCAACATCCTTTGTCTCCTTATGAGAGTTGGCACAGCATAACTCATCCTTATGACTTCACTCCTGCTTTTTCCCAGTGACTTATCTACATGACAACAATACTCAAAAGGCATTTTGTCTGCTAAGAGCCAAGTAGCATCTCAAAGCCATGGTCATTCTTCAACTTTTTCATCAAAGACAGAGGAGGTTTTGAAGTGTTTTTCCTGTGCCCAAACCAAACAAATAGTTAGCGAGTAATGATGCCATCAATCCACCCTGTCTACCTAGAACTGATAGTTTTACTCTTTCCCTCCCTCTTTCCTAGATATCTGCTTGTCTAACCTGAATAACTATCTATCAGTCTAACCTAGATAAATAGATTCATTGATAGATTTATAGATAGATAGATGGATAACTAAGGAAATTAAGAACCTTTTAAACTTTACTAGCTTTTAAGACATCTCAAATAGCAGTCCATGTTACAGTTCATGGGGCTGTTGAACCCTTTAAAAGTCTGTCTTTCAACAAAGACTAAGGACAGAAAATAAAGTTCCAGCTGCTTCACAAAGATAAAAAGAAATCAAGAACTACTCCTTCAAAGAGTGGGAAGATTTCTGTTGACTTTAGAGGACACTGGATCAGTTCTCTGGCCACATCATGCCAGTCTTGGCTGTCAAGTGATACTGACAGATAGTCATAATAGT
This sequence comes from Myiotriccus ornatus, assembly GCA_036023395.1. NCBI lineage: Eukaryota > Metazoa > Chordata > Aves > Passeriformes > Tyrannidae > Myiotriccus > Myiotriccus ornatus. The sequence continues at coordinate 29,273,169 of JAYRBT010000082.1, read as the reverse complement.
GTTGAAGATTTGCAGAAGCGATCAAGGCACACTGGGCCTGTATGTGTAGAAGTGTTGTGAAGATCTAAAAAATCTCAGTTGGAAACAAATTGCATATTGAGCAGTTTACTTTTTTTTATTTTAGCAATCCAAATTAGGCTTAGACTGAAGAGTTCTGAAAGTTGTCAACACTCAGTAAAACTGAGTTTGAGGTAGTAAGGTAATTGCAGATCTGGACCTATCACAAAACCTGCTCTCACGGCTAACACAGTTTTCAGTAGAGGCATCTGCTTCTGTTCTTGAATAGAGAATAGGCATTGTCATTTCAACTCAAGAGGATTTATCTCAAGGATTGCCATTTTAACTCCCTTTTGGCCAGATGTGAAACATTAGGTAGTGTCAGAACTGGAGCCAGTAGAGTCTGGCTGAGTGCTCTGACCTCTATTTGCTACAATGCATCTATTACCATATTATTGAGAGGTGTTGTAAGCACAAATGGCAGTATAACTTAGCTTCACAGTTTATGTTAAGACCATTTTGAACCTTTCTAGGAGGTACATGGAAAATTAAAGTGAAGATAAATCAGAATGAACTGACCATAACTTGGATTGTTACTTTGTGTTGTTCAAGCTTTGAAAAGTGTACTAACTGCAAGTGGGACCCTGTTGTCTTTAATCAGGGCTCAAGAGTATGAATTTTCTGTAAAGCTCCTCGTAATTTCCTCTTTAAGGAACTGATCAAATTTGCTGGAGGCCAGTTCTGATCTGTAATGAAACCGTCTGAAAATATCAATTGATTTTATGGTTTAAGCAAAATTGTCCCATGTAAGGACAGTGCATGATTACTTCTTGTACTGTCATGTTGAATTGACCTGTGCACTATATTAAACTGTCTGTTTGCCTTTCTTTTTTTTGACCATGGAAATGGAATGGAAAATTTCATGTAAGAGTTTTCCATTTGCAGAAAAGACAAAGAAATATTTTATAAAGTTTAGGTTTACTTTTGATTTACTTAGCACTTTTTACGTTGAAAAAATGTAGTTTCAAAATGAAAATACTTTCTGATCAAAATGCTTTCCTATCAGAAATGTTTTGTCAGGCTAAACACAATTTTGCAAAAGCCTTGGGTTTCCCAGAAAGTAGACTTTTTCGCACAACTTCTGCAGCTTGTCAAAAAAATTAATCCAGTGTTAGTCTTAATTTGCATTGATATGAGTGTGAGAGGAGAGTTGGACCACATGTTCCCACTTGCTCATTCTAAGCCCTTATATGAAGTGTCCAATTTCAGTACAATCATATCAGATTTGAGATATCCACAGATATACCCTGAGATCAGCAAGCTAGAGACATTTTGAAAGGTGGTGATACATGTGAGTGTGTGTGTGTGCACGTGCTCCTTTGGAGGTTTCCTCTGAGGTTACGGATGGCAATTTCATCCAATTTTACATAAACCATTTAGGTTTAATGGAAGCTTTGATCATTGATAGCAGAAAACAGCTTTCATTAATCAAATTTGGAATGCAAGGGATGACTTAACAGTGAAGTGTATGCTTATGTTCATAGTCTTGCTTAGTCCCAGTGTGCCGTTTCTCTGCTCTTTTCCTCTCAACCCAAGAACATCATGTTCTGTTCTAAAGATTGAAGTTCTGAAGGCATAAAGAAGTTTCTTTCAGTAGATATTGAACCCATAAGTTCTCTGGTTTTGTTACTTAATTCTACTTTGCAAAATTTCAGAAGTCATCAATTATGGAAATTATCAAAAGCAGAGCTGTGACACTGCAGAAAAGATTTCTTGTTTAAAATGAATGAGAATGGTCATTCAAGGATTGCCATTTAAGGGCCAGGAAATCATGATACAATTTCATGGACATTACAAAATGGTTTTTTGCTAAATTAGTAATTACAATAATAATAAATAGGTCCTCTTAAAATTAAGAATTTTTATAAAATTGAATCTCATGCTGGTTGAAGCATATTAGACAATAGCAGCAGAGTCAAATATCAGATTGGTAGAGCAAGATAGAAAGAAAATACTAGAAAAGGATCTGGTCTCATTTCCTGTTCTGCTGTTGGACCATTGAAAACTCTCAGCTCCAGTAAAATCAATGCAACGTCATAGTAAATTCAGTGGATCCTTGTTTGGTTTTTTCCTTTCCCTTTTCCCCCCCAGTGTTTGATGCAAGACAAACTTAAATCTGTGTCTTTTCATGCATTCAGTGAAGAAATAATAATAGCGAATCCCCTGATGTTTGTTAGGTGAAAATTGAGTGGAAGAAAAATTATTCAAAAATTAAATAAAAAGCACCTGTAACTGTAGGAGTTTGCTAAACAAGGAAATGCAGATTTAGGTGGATTTCTTATAATTAACTAGGTCCACATATTCCTAGATGTATAAACATCCCAAGTCTTTCCAAAAGAAGTCCTTGAGTATCACTGTTTGTGTTGATGTTGGAGTTTCAGCCATTATTCTTGATTTCTTCTGCCTGCATATACACAAACCAGAACATTAACACTGTTTTTGTAACATTTCTGTGTGTTTGACAGTGTTTTGTACAGCATGTAGTCAAAAAGGCAGGTCAGAGCATAAGAAGACGAGCCTTTCTTCCTTTTTGTTTCATGTATGCCATATGTCAGCTGAATGGGCACGATATGAGTTTTGCCAAGTTGGTTTTTTGTGTTTCCTCCAAAAAAAGCACTAGTTCTCCCGTAGTCTTTTATAAATATAGAAGACAAACAACTCGCGTTTCCAAAGGTTTGGGCTTGTTACTGTGAGACAGTGGGTAGAAGATACTATTGCATATGATTTTTTCTTCGCAGTAGCCTTTCTGAACCCTTCAAAGTGTTTTCTTGGGAGCCTGCTGCTAATTCAGAGGAAGGCAGGCAGCCAACCAAGAGTTGATTCAGTATCCTTCAGCTACCTTGTGCAACCAAATGCTGTTGGTTGTACTTGTGCTACTACGTTGCACCACAATAAGCTCTGGAAAAGAAAAGGAACAGAAAGAGAGCTCACCAGCTCTGAACATCATATTCTTGTCTGGCTAAAATTTTTTCAGCTTTTATTCTTAAGAAACTTCAAAAAGCTTGTAAAGGTGATTGATAGAAAAGACTTTCATTGGAGATTTATCATGGGGTTAAACTGTATACCCTCTCACACAGGTGTTTTTGGTTGTAATGGAAATCTTGTGTCATGCCATAGCTGCTTGAGTATTCTCAGCAGTAGATTTGCTGTGATCTCACAACTCCTGACCTGAAGTCATCCCTCTGATGTGATCCCAGGGGGAGTGATAGGATTTTTCCTTCCAAGGATCATTGCGGGTAAATACTTAACAAGGTCAGCACATCTCCTTTCTGACTGTTATCAGGATGTTCATCTCACAACCTATTCACTAGTGAAGCAGAGAAAACCCAGCTGCTGTAAGACTGCTTCTGAAACAAGTCTCCTGTTATGTCCAGTTGTTGCAGTTTGTTCACTCCAAGACCACATTACACTGTGGAACAAACTGGAGACCTTTCAACCAGAAGAGATCCAGCTGGCTCCTTATGTGCTTACACCACTTCTGACCCGTGAGGCCAGACTAGAACTAACCTGCTGTAAAATCCTCTCTAATGAGCGAAATGGAGAAGCTGGGTCCTCAAGAACAACTCTGCCTCTCAAAAGATATACTCTATTATAATCCACCACTTGCTAAGGAGACACAGAGAGGATCCCAGTTTCTTGTTGTGAACACTGGTATTTGCTGTAAACTGATGACCTGAGCAGCTTTGTGTGGTAGGATCTTCTATGCACAGCTTTGCTCCAGAGCTTGACCCTACCATATCCACCATCTAGGCATTCACTTCTTGGCTGATTCTTGTAACTCCAAGTGAAGGCTACAGCTTCCTTCCTGTAGGACAGCAGACTGACCAGCTGCCACACCTCTTTGCTGACAGATTGAAGTGTTTTCAGGCCTGAAGTTGCATTCCCTTCAGCTGCTACTGATGTCTACAATTTTTACTAGGCAAGAATAAAGGGATTTAAGGGAAGAAAGAATAAAAGTGAATTTTCAGAGGAAATCCTGCTGTTGGTTCCCACTATTTCCTTCTATTGTTGAATGTCGCAGATGCTGAAGTAAACTTCTACTGAGATGGGAATCCCACATTAACTATTGTCATCCAAGTTTGGTCATGGCCAGCAGTTAAATCATACTTCCTTCTCATTTGAACAGCTGGAGCCTCCAGTGGTATTTCAGACATTTTTCTGAGTAAGCATGCATAATGCTTCCCACAGGTCACTGTCCTCTGAAATGGGCCAAAACTATTGAAATAAAAATGTTGAACCTTCCACAAACTCTTTGGCAGCTCCTATGGAATTGCATAGAGAAGGATGCTTGCCAAAACAAACAAAAATGCCTTATTTTTTCCTTTTTTTCTTTTTTCTTTAATCTTCCTCTTCCCTGTATTTTTAGCTTATTTTATATGGAACATAATTGAATTCCTCAGTGATACTGTTGATATTCTACCTAATGAGTTGTGTAGGAAATTTCTGAGAATCCCTTCCAATCCTAAAATGCTTTTCAAATCGTTATCTTTTGAAGGCATAAATGCAGTGCATGGGGCAATCTTTGTTTTTACATGTGGTGCTTAAAAGAGCATTTAGAAACCTCACTGAGAATCAGCTCTAATGGGGCTATTTCTGTAAGGGGAGTGCATAGGCCTGTCCTACTGACCAGACATGACATTATCCTTGCAGGCTTGATTGTGTCTTCTCTCCTTCGACATGAATGCCCTTTACTGGGAAGTGTGGGTTACCAGTGTTCACTCTGGTCTGCAATTCTGCTCACAAAAGGCACAAAAATGATCCCAGTGAGAAATCCTCCAAAGAAACAGTCCAAGTGATAAGGTTAGCTATCGATGCTTATTAATTCTTGTTAGCTATTCATGCTTGTTAATACACTGAAGATGCAATGAGTGGAAGAGCAGAAAGATAAGCAGAAACCCAGCTTGTAGAATAATATAACAAGCAGTGTATTTAATAACTGTTTTACTTAAGACATCGTAAGAATCTAAAAGCTGTCTGAACATGGCCTGTAGATGTTTCCTTCAGAGAACAGTCTCCTATTTGTGTCAAATTTGCCGATTCTCTGCTTCCCACCACTCCTTCCTCTATGGCACTCAGCAGCACAAGGACTGCAGGAGGCCCAGTTGTGGCAGGACAGGCTTAAATTAATAAAGACATTGGCATTGCTGGAAAGGCTGGCTTTAGAAGTCTCCTGTCACCCTCTCTGTTCTGACGCCTTATATGCTCTATGCTGGTGTTTACCACACCCTCAGGTTGCACTTCTGTGACAAATTAAACCAATCTGAGTCAGCACAGTCGTGGTCTCCTCATAATACTTTGCTCTGGCTCTCCCCTGCCTCTCTTGTACTACTCCTGGCATTGAGAGTTCCAGGCGACAGAAAGCACTAATAGGTTGCTGTTAAGCCCTTTGAACCAGCTTTGAGACACTGGGAACCATCAGTGCCAGCAGCAGAGGGGTGGAGATCACAAGGGAAAGACGGGGAGGATGGTGATGGAAAAGTCGGTTTAGATTGGTTTAAGCTGTTGAGAAACTTCATCCTCATTGCACAAGAATAGCAGCATGTGGGGCTACTCTGAGCTGAATTACTGAAAGGATCTACATAAAAAAAAAACCACAAAAAAACCAAAAAACAAAACCAAACAAACAAAACCAAACAAAAACCCCCAAAGCACAGCCCACCCCCCCCTCTTGAAAAAGGGTTGTATTGGGGTGGCTGAAGGGTCAGTGAACTACCGCAGAGTATTTGTTCTTTTGGGTCTCTATGATTCTCAGTTCCCACCCTAAATTTGGTTCCATAAATTGCCTCCAGAACTAAGAAGATCATAAAACAAAGCTAGAAGGGGTTTTTTAGACTGAAAGTGGTAGATTCTGATTTGGATTGAAGGTTATTACTTAGAGTATTCAATTCAAATAGCCTGTTCAAAGTTAGAGAATGTATAGGTTGATATCTGCACCTCAGCTGAGTCAACGAAAACCTGTTGTGCCTTTCAGAAAAGATAATTAACTCTCCTAAATGTGTTTTCCAGAAATACTGGAATATAAATCATCCCAACAGAGTGTTTTGAACAAATTAAAACCAGTCTGTTAGAGTGACAACATGCTTACTTAACTCAAGATACAGTAATGGGCTCTTTGATGTTATTCTAATTGAAACAGATTTCCCAAATTATTTTCTACATTTTATTTTAATGTGTTCAATCATGTTTCTGTGTCTAATTGAAATAAAATCACATGGTTTTGATATTTTTAGGTGTATCACCACCTACTTTGAAACATTTTTGGTTAAAATATTTATAATTTTAACACAATTTTAGGTAGTATATCAGAATGTTTATTTATTTATGTGAAGGATGGCAGAGCTTTCTTCCTTATGAAGTGTAGAGATAATCTGAGTGGCTGAACAAATGCTTGCTTCATCTTTATTTTTGGAAATCTCTATGTAAGGATAACATCCTGTGTTAATAAGTTGTGTTTGGATCTTTTAACATTGTACACTTACCAGGACAGAGAATATGGCAGGATTGTCCTTAGTAATGTGCTGCATTTTGTTCTTTTGCTATTTATTGAAGAAGGACATTAAGACATAACACCTGGCTTGCTGGGTGCCTAAAAACGGATTTTACTCTGGTTGCTCAAGGGTCTGTGCATCTCCCCCAGTATCATTTGTTCTGTTCCGTGAGTACCCACATCATGTGATGTTTCAGTTTCCACAGGAATTTCCAAGTTAATTTCCAGGAAATGAAACTGCTGGGTGGTATCTGTCCTTTAGCTATGTTGATTTGGTTTGTCTGTACAGCATTATTTCTTTAGCACAGCCATGCCTTTGTGTTCCTGTATCTAGATGGTAAAGCAGAGTTGACTGCCTTTCATAGAACAGAGTGGTTAAAATAGCTCTACTCTCATTGGAGTTGATAGCAGCACTGTACAGTGTGGACATCAAAATTCAGATAATTTCATACCTTGCACCTTTTTCTTTAGGAAAAAGAATAGAAAAATAAAAGACATTAGTAGCATCATGAAAAGAAGTAGCACCATCTAAAATGAACCAAAGAGTGGTGCGACTGGTTCACACACTCCGCGAGGATGCCTTCAGAGCTCTAAAAAAACATGGGATTCATCAAAGGGCACAGCTATGTCCAAATCACTTCCCTTGTCTGCTCAGATGACTTCAAAGAAACAAATGAAATGCAAAAAACAGCCTTGTGGCACAGTGAGCTGGAACTGATGCCTTCTACTGAGATTTACAGTTATATCTGGATAAAAAGAAGTCTTTCTGTTCTCTGTCCTAAATGAAACAACAGCTACATTTAGAGACAGGCTTATAAAGGGATGTGGGTGCTGGCTTTAGAGTACTACTTTCTTGGGTTGGGGGGAAAAAGGAAAGAAGAAACCCTTAGTGGAGGTGAAAGAGAATGTGAGCATTTTAGTGTTTTGGATTATATACTTCTGTTTCTTGTCAAACACTCCTCATTCCTGTTCTATTCATAGAGTACTTTGCAGGGAAACAAACTGTAATAGTTAGCATCTGAGAAATACATAGGCAAAATAGACTTTAGAGGCCCTTTGAGCCAAACCCCAAAACATACAACTTATTATGCTAATTTGAATTAATGCACTTTGACAAGATTCAGAGTTGCAACAGTTTACATGGCATAAGTAACAGAGGCTTGTTGTCACTGTTTCTGAACTTCTGCTGTTCCCAGTAAATTGAGTGAGAAAACAGAGCACTAGAGAAGGAAAGATTTTCCCCACACCCATCCTCAGTTCACACTTGGGAGCAAAAATATCCCCCAAAGACAACTTACAGTCTGTACTTCAGCTAAATATAAGGTAAAAATCACACTGGATAAGCTAAACTAGCAAAGACTCAGGACAAGAGTTTAACATGTTATTGATCCCAGACTAAGGAATGTACTTCACAGGTATCACAGGTTGGCAGCTGTGCTCTCCCCAGTTCTTTTGAGGTAGTTTGTCAGATGACAAAGAAGGTGCCTTTCTGGAGAACTGTGCTATGGAAAGACAGTGCCTGTCCAGAAACAGTGGAGAAACACTACTTTATCTTCCTTTATTATTGCAATATTGAACACGTTCTTCATTATTTCTTTAATGTGTATTTTCTGTGGCCAAGTACAGCATCTCTAGAGCTAATACAGAAGTGCCAGCTACTACAGTTGTCCTCAAATATGTATGCATCCTGGGAATTATCCTTATCCTATTTGACATAAATATAATTTCTGATCTTTGTTCCTAATATTTGCATTATTATAGTTATGAATTATTAAGATGTTGAATAATATATTTTTCAAAGTTTCTGCCAACCTAAAACATAGAGGAGCATTAAAAAACTGACAGAAGGTTATCTTAAGGCACAGTAAAATATTCTTCATTTTTTTTTTTTATATTGTTAGATTTTGCTTTTAAATTGAACTTACTGGCAGCTCTTGAGATTTATTCTGGAAGTTTTTTGATCTGAAGCAACCAAGACAAGACAGTAGCACTCAACCTCACAATGCAGAGCCAAAACTGTGCCAGCAACAGCTGCATGAGCTTTCCCAATTTAAGTTTCGAAGCACTTGAGAATAGGCAGAGGAGAATGTAGTCTCTGAAGTTAAGCAAGACTGGCAACTGCCTGAACCAAAATTCCTTATGCTGTTTGTGAAATCAGAGGTTTAAGATGCTGTTCTCTAGTTTGCCAAAAGTGTCAGTAATGATCTTTTTTTCTTAAGTAAACTGTCTTTGATTTGACCGAACTGAAATCTGAAAAAATAATAATAAAGGTGTTCCAAATAGGAGATTTGCAGCAGGACTCTTTGAGGCTGTGCTGTGTATCAGTGCATATGGTCATGTAGCTGTGTATGAGTGTATGCCTGTCCGTCCTATGAAATGGGAAAGGGTTTGGAAACAATCTTCAGGCATAGCACTTTTTATGATGCTCAAATATTAATGTAAAGTGGAGTTGGCTGTGTTTTCTACCTGCAGTTATAACACAGCCAGGTTACAAGGGGAAAAAACCCACAGAAGCAGTCTATTTTTCATGGTGCTTTGACCCAGAGCCCTTTGTTGCCTGCTGCAGCTCTCACCGATGCTGACTAAACCTCACTGCTAATTCTGATATATTGACTTGAATAAAGGGGTCGAAATCTCACCCCTAAAGACTAAGAGATAAAAATCTTGTACTGAACTGCTCAGGTTTTTCATTTAACTTGAGCTGTAGTGACATTTTCCTAAAAAAACCTTTGCCAGATTATGTGCATAGGAAAATCTATGCATTCATATTTCACATCCTGAATATTGCTCTCCAAAGGATGGCATACATTTCGCTCCAACAGAGTGAGGTTTAGATGTTTAGAAGATAAGCTGCCAAACTCTGTTTTTAGTTAAACCACTAACGGAAATACTTCTAGATTTTCCATGCAAGTGTTTTGGCATGGGTGCCCAGAAGGTACAGTGGTGTTTTCTTGTTTGCCTGTTTGGGTTTTTTTCACAATAGCCTGACAGCTATTACTTAATATAAAACAACGCTCAACATTCAGTGAAATATTCTTAGCACCAAAATAGCCCTTGTTAACCAAGATCCAGACAGCAGGGACACTACACCTACTAAAAAAAATCACTGTTGCTAAAAAAAAAAAAAAAAGGTATGTGAATATCATGAATGCCCATATAAAATTTAGGAAAATATATTAAAAAAAAAGGCATTAAAATATGAAGTGGAGAAACTTCATTTACCTGAAAAGTGTAATTAATTTGGTGCCCGAGTCCTGAATATACTGTCTGTCTTTTCAACATAGGATTTTTGTATTTTATTGGGCAATTTTCTGCTTTTTTACACATGGCCTAATACTGTATCCCTTGTTTCAGGGAGTGGTATCTAGCCATATAAATAGCTGGGATTAACTGCATGCCTAAATACTGAAGTGGAACTACTTGCATAAAGAGCTACCACTCAGTGGGAATAAAACAGAATTGGGTGTAGAATTATTTGTTTATTACTCATCAGGAAGAATTACTAGACCACCCAAATGGAGTTCCTGAGGCAGTATCTGAAAGAAAGCAGTAAAAAAAAAACAGATTACATTCTTATAAATGGTCTTTACAGTGGATTTCTTCTTCAGTTTTGTTCTGGACAGTTTTTTTACAGATTATTAATGACAGGGTTAAGAAAAGAACATTTGAACTTAATTAGTGATGTAAGATAATACATATAATTACAGTATGAAGAGAAGCTAAAATGTCTTGGTACATACAGTGACTGTGTTTATTCCCACAGTAATTAACTCACATATAAAAGGATTTTTCAGACCAAATTCTTGAAGTTAGTGGCAAATGTGGGCAGCTTTCTAAAACTATGAGAACCTCACTGGCGCCATCCGACTTCCTCTGAAGTCAATGGAAATTTTGCCTGCAACTTCAGTGGAAGTAAACAGCGAGATAGTTTGGAAAACAAAAAGAAAAATTGCCATTAGTGAGTCATGAAATCTGGAATCAAGCTCAGAGAGTCTCCACATCCTTCAATCTCCACGTAAGTGCACAAAGCAGAACTTCTAACTTCTTTGTTTTCTAGGAGTGCTAAGATTGAGAGCAATGACATAGTATGTCCACATATTTGAACCATTAAGCAGAGGCCATGCTGTTGTACCCAGAGCTGTGATTCTGCACTCCAGCAGTTTTGAGCCTGATGTATCTCATGGATGGCCAGCGATGTGGGTATTCAAAGCCTACAGTTGCGTAGAGGTCTTATATAACTAATTTATGTTTGCCTAAATTGATTTCTCTTGTATTGAAAGAACTAGGAAAAAAGAAGTAGTATTTTAGTAACCTGAACAAAGAAAAACTATGCTTCATGGATTTTTGAGAGTATTCATTGAAGTAAGCATATAAATACAACAAGGGATTAACGGCAATTAACGGCAACATAATATTTTAGAGTGAGGGGACTTTTCTTTGCAAGGTATAATGAGAAATATTTTCCCACAGAATATCCCTTGTTACTAAAAGGGTGAAAAATGCTCACATCAGGATAGAAGACAGGAGAAAACATGACTGGCATGGAGTTAAATCCCCTGTGAAAATACTATGGGAAAGGCCACTTCAATAAGTGAACAATTGTGTAAATAAGGATTTCATCCACTAGTCTGCCATGGTTTCTCAGAATACAACAGTGGTTCAGTTTGAGTGTATTGTGCATATATCTGAGTTCTGTACACTGGATGTCAAGGCTCTCTCTTCAGACAAAGCCTTATTGTTTATTGAAATGTTTCATAAGTCCTTGTTGTGGGAGCAACAAACCTCTTGTCCCCACCAAAGCCAGATCTTGCTCTGAGCACAATTTGGAATGCATGCCCTTGTTAATTTAAAGTACAGAATAGCCTCTCTGTGGTCTGTGCTAAAAATCCATGTGAATGCAATATCTTTCCCCTAAGCTTAAATGGGCCATGGTGTTTTGTGTCAGTGTAAAAGCATACACTGACCCTGACACTCTGGTCTGGCCAAGCCATTTTCTGTCTAAAAGCGGAAGAGAATTTAGAGAGAAAGAATATTCTTGTCTGCTTCTTAGTCTACCCTTTTGTGCCTACAGCATGGGTAAGAACAACCTTATTCAGGGCTCTGCTAAATTTTAGTTTGCTGTGTCTTCTCCAGAAGATACTGAAGCAGAGGAATTCCACCAGACACACTCTGTATTTACCATAAGCATCATTATTGCAGGCCTCCTATACTGGGTCTGCCAAGTGAACAACACAGGGGTGTTGTGGTCCTTCTTATTTTTCTGAGATTTTGTTCCTCTGCAGCACCAGAAATGCTACAGAAACTGTAGTAGAGCAGATTTAACCCTCACATTTTCTAAGTTTTAATCTTTTAGGTAGAAATGTGAAGCATTTGGTTTCCAGAAGGGATGTTATTTCTTCATAAGTCTCCTGCAATTACTTAGCAATGACTCTTGTCATTATTCTGGTTGCCTGAAATCTGTTTTTTGTGTTTCTACGTACAGTAGCAAGATATGTTAACTCATGAATACTAGACTTGAAATCTTGTTTCCATTGGTAAATGGAAGTTATTTGTGGATAAAATTATTCCACAGGGAATCAGAACCTGTACAGTGGCTAAGAAATCTTTTGTTTATTTTTGCTACACAATACTACAGGTTTGCATCGAGTCACAACCCACTGACTCCCTTACTACTTACCAAGAGAACTACAACTACCACCACAATCCATGGGTTAAACAGGTCCCTTACTGCTGGAGAAGTGGGATGTATAACCTCTTGGATAAATGGCACTATAATTTTAAATGCTACAAATATTTTCATAGTATTTTAAAGAATTTATTTTACCTAAGAAAACAGTTTTGATTCTTGATTTCACTGTTTTCTAAAGTCTTCTGATTCAAAACAGTTCTGTAGGTGGGTGGAGCTGTACCAAATTATCCTGTCATTTCCTTGAGATTAGTACCTTTACTTGAGACAGTAAAACTTCCCTTTTATGGGGAGTGGGAGCAGTGGGAAGGGGGTGAGGTGGGAAAAGGACAAATAAAATCCTTCAGTGGCCCATACCATATGTTTTAAATCAAAGACTTAAACAAAAAGATATAGGACAGCAGGATAAGGAACTGAAAATGTAACAATAAAGTACATCTTGGATAAATATACAAAACAAAGGACGCTGCCCTTTCTTCCTCAAAAGTATATTTTAAGCATAAATATAAACCAGGGTTTTTCTTCTGAAAAACCTCAAACCCCAATGCAAGCACATTCCAAAATAACTCCTGGAGCGAACAGCCCAACATAAACAGCAATGGCCCACAAAAAGCATTTTTGGACCATTAATGAACTTTCCATTTTTCTTCAAACTGACAGCTCAGGAGAGCTTCCAAGTGCACGGGTATGTGCAACATATCAGTTAGAGCAGGAATTCTGTCGTGTATCCTATCAGCCTCAGCTCCCCATAGTCACTGTATGGAAAATATCCATCACTGAAAACTTACCACATCTCAGGGCAGATTGCTGCCTCTCTGGCAGTGCCGTGTGACCTTCCTGTACAGCAGATGTGCAAGAAACTGCTTGCTAGTGTGGGAAAGCAACATGCTGTGCTCCCTGGTGAACTGCCACAAGGCAAAAGGGTTGATTTACCTACAGGTTGGGTTGGGTTAGGTTGTGGTTTTTTGTTTGTTTGTTTTACTTATTTTTTTAATTTCCCATATCTCAAATGTAGGATCACTCTCTGATGGTTTTTTACCCCAAGAATTATATGGGTTTTGATTTAAATTAATAGTTTTCACCAAACCTTTTGCCTGTGCCTTGCAGGAGGCTGTTCTCATCTGTTTTACTTTGAAGGCTAATCATCTGAGCATTAAACACTTGCTGCTTTGCTGAACTGGGATTTGTCTGGCTGTCTGTTTTTTATATCCTTCTTTCAGTAATATCCCAGGACAGACATGAGTGTATATGTGTAGGAGTAAGTACCTGGGCAACCTGGTTGTGGGAATGACATAATCTCCTGGACTCACTGGGAAAATAGTGCATTTGCTTTTAGTAGTTTTCCTCTTTGAAGTGAATAAACTTCTTAATGAAATGAGTGCCCCTCCTGCCCAACAAACCATAGCTGCACAACACTCCTAACCCCCTTAGCGTGGAGGATGCTGAGAAAGCATATCTGAGGGGTGTTTGACTTTGTTTTGGGCTTTTGAGGCAAAGTGCAGTGTTTCTGCCTTTGTTTGGGGATCCAGCCTCTTCCACTCCGTGCTTGTTTTTCTCCTGACCTTTGCCTGGCCAGAGGAAGGAGAGGAAGGGAGTGAAAAGAGACCTGCATACCCAGAAAACACTTCATAAATCACCACAGTTTTGTTTTCTGCATTGTGTCCTCGGAAACACCCACAAAATGAGAACCTGCTCAGCACAAAACACCACAGGAATCTCCTGCTCCTGCATAGTTTATCAAATCAGTGCAGGGGCCTCTTTAAATTGGGTATCTTTACCTAAAGGAAAATTACGGACTGTTTCGCAATCACTTAACTCCTCCCAATCTAAAGCCTTACGCAACCTGCTTTTTTTCTTTTTCTTTGTTAGGCATATGATATTTGATGAACAGAGGAAGTTTTTGTTCAAATGTGATTTAAAACATTTCTCGTGATCATTTTCAAGCCAATTCCTTGTATTTAGGAAGGCTTGAGAAAAAACAGTAAGATATTAATATTTATTGATGAATTTGTTATATGAAATGCATTCAGGAAATTTTAGGTTATAAAGGTGACATTCTAATCTGAGCATGACTTTAACAGATATACTGAAAGAGTCATGTACATGTCCAAAACACACAGCATAAAAAGCCTTCATGCCGCCTCTTCTCTTTTCCATTCACCAATTCTTTCCTGATGACTGAGACAGTTGCAACACCCCTGCTTTGCCCTGCCAGGTACCCATCATCCCCCCTTCATGTCCGTGACCGTGCCCGTTCAAAGAGAGCTCCATGTGCTTCACTGTAATTATTGATGACAGCTTTTCAAAGAGAAGGAGGGCCTGGAGGATGGGCTGGTCTACAGCCTTTGACTCTTAAGCCTTTTGGCTTTACGCAGGACATATTTTTTCCACCTACTTGTCTATCAGAAGGGTGAGTCATGCTCATATGCATGTCCATAACGTTGCTTAGGTAAGCTGTCTCATTAAGTTCTGTATGACAACACACATATAGGCGTTTTCAGACTGTGGACGTGGGACTGCAAGTCTTGACTGTGATATGAACATCCCTTTCAACATATATCTACATGTCAAAATAGAGTAAGACTCCTGTTATTTGGGGCTTTCAGGTGCAACCACAAGGATCACCAGCTGGTAAAGAACATGGCTATCTCTTGGACTGTTAAAATGCAAAAGAAAAAGAACAACTCTCTGCTCTACCAGCTCAGAGTTAATCTCGTATTTATGGGAAGTAAAAATGGCTAAAAATGCACCAGCCAAGGCCATATGTTCCTAACACATGTGTTACTTCTCCTTCTAGCTGCCAAAAACAATGTCTGTGTCTGTATAAGAGGTGCTGAGTAGTTTCTTCAAAGTCTGAAGCGCCTCTGTGAAATCTTGAGGATAATAGTGCTGCCAGGTCTCAAGATAATACAGAATCAAGTAAAGACAGCTGGACTCTTCTTCCTTCAAAGTCACTGAGATAGCATAATGTGATTCTGGGAGGAGTAAGCTGCAAATTTGCCACCTCTCTCTAAACCAGAGAATTTCACCCTGGTGACACTATATTAGGTGCACAGGGATGGTGCTTTTGTATCCTGGTTTCAAACTTGAGGTTGCTGAAGTTTTGTGTGTTGTACAGAGCTGTGGGAAGGGAGTTAAAGAACGTTGCAAATATTTACTATAGGCTTTACCAGCAATTAAACTTTCTGAGCAGCAACAGATTATAAAGGGCCTGAATTTACGTTCTACCACTGCAAGAAATGCAGAGATAGGTATTTCAGTCTTATATGTTTTATGCATATACAGGCTAGGACTTAGACAGGAGCTGTGAAACCAGATAGAGAGAATCCTTACTTTTCTCAGGAATATTACGCTGTATTGCAATGCCTGCCTTACAGTGAGCCTTTCTGCTTCATGAGCTAAATTCCTATTTTAGACATGAAAACAGAAATTAAGCTACCTTGCATGCAGTGGCTTTCCTAAAAGTCTGGCATCCCAAACTACAAACAGTGCAGCATTTCTTCAAAGACTGGAATCAAGCCCAAACACCAGAAATAAAAAAAAAAAAGCTATAAAAATTTGTACTCTGTTTAATAATACCATTAGGTCATACTAGCATCAGTGCAACTGTGTTCAAGACTTTTTTTCTTCATATTTTTATACTTCAGGTTTGATAAATTTAATTATTTTTGATAAGAATTTATCTAGACTTAAGAGGAGTTTTGGGGAAAATGAATGGTTTCTTGAGTGAGATGAAATTTATGGTCATAAATCTCTGAGAGCACAACAGCAGTTCACTGTTGACCAGGGGGTCACTAGGATGAGGAAGGGAACAAAACCTGGAAGAAATGAGATTATTTCTAAAATGTTTGTGCAAGAAATATAAAGGCAAAAGAAAAGGAGTTCTTTGATGGCCCATCACACCACAACGCCAGACCCAGAGCAGTCCTGGCTCCCTTCCTCTGCTGTCAAAGACTTGGAACAGGCACTGACCACACCCCCAATAACATAGTGTTAATTGTACAGTAAACCCTGCTGCCCTTCTGTCCCCACTGCTCTGACACAACACAATCCCAATGCCTGTATATCTTCACCTTGTAAGCAAAGGTGGGCACCATCCTCCCTATTTACTTTTCACTGACCCACAAAGTTTTTCTCTTACAAATGTTGTCACAGAAGATGCAGTGTCACTGTCTATGACATTCAGAACCTTTAAACTAAGAATAGTCAGGGTAGCAAAGCTTTTGCCCTAGCCAAAAAAAATCAGTGTATTTTTCATGTCATCTGTCAGCTTAATTCTACTCTTTTCACCACAAAAATACATTAATTAAAGGACAGCTTATTCATTTGCTTTCTTTAGAATTATTCTCAGCTATCAGTGACAGCAAACTCAACTTATTTTTTGCCTAACAAAATTACAGCTGCTGCCTAGGGCATTAATATACAGATGGCTTGACTGTTCAGAAGTGAAATGCAATATCAGCTATGGAAGGATCTTATTATGTCTATTTAGAACAAATTATTTTTGAAAAGAAGACACGTGACAGAGTGGTATTATTTGTAATTTTAGTGTGGTTTCTTTTCTTGGAATCAGACTTGATAGAATTTTGCTTTATGATACATGAAAAAAAATTTCCAGTGATACCTGCAATGACATAAAAAAAATCTTCTTTCAGAAACCTTTCACAACTAATACCTTCTGTTTACAGGTTGAACAAACACCTCTATTTTATTTTGCTTTGCATGCTTGTATAGGGTCCCCAAAGAAGGAACTTTGTGCTAGTAATTAGGACGTGATCTGTCCAACAAGTATGTGGAGAAGATTGTACAGGAACATTAACACAATCTGATCATAGTGGTTGCACATAGTTCTTCCCCCATTACAGATCCAGAACTGATGTTTTCTGTGCTATGCACTACAAAGCCCTTTCTTTTCTGCTTTTCAAGACATATATGTGCTTTAACTCATTATTGACATTCTTTCTGTGGCACTCCATCCTAGTCAGACAAGCTAAAACTTTAACATTTTCAATGGCATGTCATATATTTAAATCTTGCATTATTTTAAAACCAGTGCCTCGAAACATGAAAGCTCCTGACAGTCTGTTTCCAAAGAGTGACCTCTCTGTAAATAATACAGAGGTTCTTTCCACTTACCTGGTCCCATCCTCTCCCTGTCCTTCCAAAATCTGTTTCTCCTCATGAGATCTGTCCCCATTTATGCTTACATTCTCTATTAAATCTAATTATAATAGTATAACTACATAATATAATAATATCTAGCTATAGTGCTACATCAACTAGAAAGCTTTTTGTAAAAAAAATACAAATTTTCAAGCAGTAATGAAAACACAAGCTCACTTGAAAGGAAGTAACATTTTTGCCTTGTTAGCTACGCATATCTACTGGTATATTTAATGACTTACTTTTTATAGCCTAGTATTAGATTGAGCTGTTTAGCAAGCATTTATTTGTTCATCAAGTTCAACGAAAGTTACACCAAAGTTAGTTTGAAGAACACTGGACACCCTAATATTCAACAGAAAAGTTGAAAGTACTTAATAGAATACACAGTAGAGAAAAAAATTATTTGAATAAATATCTATTTGCTGCTTACCTTCTCTTTGGGCTATTATGTCAAGCTCAAAATCATATGGATTTGGTAAACTCAAAAGGAAAGATTTAAAAATTATAGAAAAAAAAGAAAAAAGTTAAATTCAAATAGGGAGTTTTTGGTGAATGAGAAGTTTCAGTCTAAATTTAGCATTTTATTCAGAAGCATCCTGCTCTTCTACAAGTGACTAATACTGTATACACACAGGCTTTCCTGAATGTGTTGTTTATTTGCAGATGCCAAGATGTCCTTCAGACAAATATCTAACACAATATTATAGAAAGTGGATGCAAAATTAACTCTTGCTGTCAAGGACAGCCAACTGGCCCCTGTGAGTCCAAGCCAGAGACAGGTTTAGACTTGAGAGAAGTTGATGGGGGGGGTCCATCCTCCCTAAATTTCAAAGGCTGTGAACATCTTAAAAATTCCTCTGAGAATGGTTTTGTTTAGACATTAAAGAATTTAAGATTTGTGCCTTTTTTTTCCTGTTTTTTAATATGTCCATGAGGCAACCAAGCCCAGAGCATCAGGACAGAGTGAAGGCCTTCTACTAAAGCCAAATTAGGTTTAAATGGTTTTAAGCACAAAAGCAAAAAGCTGTTTCTTGAGTGGCGACAACACAAAGCAGTGAAGGAAATCAGGTCACAGAAAGCTGAGATAAGGTTTTGATTTGGAGTAATCTCTATTCAAGGCATCAAAAATAGATCTGGTTTTGGGAGTGGCTGAGCACCCAGAACTCCAGCTACAGGAAACAGAAGGGCAGCACTTCAAGAGGCCCATGAAGTAACACACATTGTGCTGCTGTGTTTTGCTTCAACAGTAGCAAAGGTTTAAAAATATATTTGTGTGTATTTTTGTCACTGAAGCTTTCTGCAAACACAATTAATTATATCTCTATTTCTCGCTTTCCAATGTGGGAAAAAAAAAAGGAACACCAAATTTTTAAGGCACAGAGATGCTGAGATAGGTGGTAAGTGCTAAAATATATGTCAGAAAACATTTTGTTGAGACCCTACTGAAGAAGTGTCATCTGAGAAATTGTAAAGATGGCAGAGATGATCAGACCTTGGAATTCATGTGCTTTCTCTTTGAGAAAACTTTCTTGCTGCTTTCGGAGCTCTAATTGTGAGGTGAAATTAAACAAGACACAAACAGCACTTTCAAAAATTAGATATCTGTCTGTAATCTCTTGCCAATATCACAGCATTTTGCAGCAATTTTTAATCCTGTTGTCAAAAAAGTATGGACTTTTTGCTCAACCTGGAAACAACCATGATCTAAAACATGGCAATGTAAATGTAGCTCTTATTCTATGCTATTTCTTTTATTTCCCTGGCCCAAATTTACTGAAATGAACTATTTTTTCTTTATAGCATAGTGTTCTGCTTTAAGAGAGAACTACAAAACCACTTGAAATTCTTAAAGATAGTGAGCAGGAGCCACTGAACAAACCAAAAAGGTTATGGATTTACTTAGCTAGATGATGCAGTACAGCCTGGATGAAAAACTTCTGTCACTGGTGTCAGTGTAGGAGAAAGCAATGTCTCTCACACTGATATTTTTAATACAGACATTTTACAGCTGCAAAGAGAACCTTGGAGAGCAATTCTTCCATGTCCTAGATTTGGATATCAGAAATAACCCAACCAGAATCTCATTCACTGAATCTAAATATTTCTTGGTGATGACCTCCTAAAAGAGCTCTTCTACAGTATCTGAGCCTAGATATAGTAACTGTAGAGTTACTATAAACTCCAGAAAAATTCAACAGTTCTGTCTACAAATAGCTATTAAAACATAGAGATATAGGGTTTCACCTTCATGCAGTTATTTTATATTTTGAATCATTCTTTCTACGTCAAAGTAACTGATTTTTTGTACTGGAAGTGTATTTGCATTTTAAATTATCAATGTTTATTTAACATTGCACTTTATATTCTTAATAGTCATTTTTCTGGTAATAATCTTTAACCTTTTAAATGTGTCTTTCTTTTTTGCAGCTTTGCATGTTTTCAAACCTTTCGTTGCTTAAACAAAAAAAAGGTAAGAAACTGTTTGCTGTTACATTGGCAATAATATATTTTAATTTTTTTATATGCTATATTCTCCTCTTTTAAAATTACACCTTTTACACGCCTAGTGAGATGAAGGTGGTTTGTTTCTGACTGATGTCCTGCTTGCACATCCTTCAAATCAAGGGGAACTTGTTTCTCTCACTTCTCCATCATCTTCAGCTAGCTCTGTGCCTTCTAGGAGTACTCGTTCTCCCAGCTGTTGTTCTGATATTCTCTCCATATCTATCATCACCCATTCCCAATTTACATAGGTTTCACTGGGCTCCTGCATGCCATTCTAATTTTCCCTCTGTCTGCAAAGCCAGGTTTAGTAAGCTTTGTGAGATCTATTTAATTACTAAAAAAATATGCAGCCCAGAAGCAAATGTAATATGCATTCCAGAAGACCAAAAACCAAGTTTTATTTGGCACTCGCAGCAATGAGGTAAGAGGATAAAATGAGTCTGTGGTCACATTACCAGACCACCAGCACAGAGTTATGAGAAAGCTAGACCCATTTTAATTAGGAAAAATATAAAAATCTTACATGAGAGCCATCATTCTGGTCTTCTATGAACCACAAGATGTAATTATGTAAACTATAACTATGAATTTTCTTAGCTTTATTCTTGGATTTTAATATCACTCTGTGAAGCAAAAATTGTATTTCTTGAGATTGTTCAAAGTCTGCCTATACTAAAAACCATTTTTTTCCAAAAAAACCTGCAAGAGATTGGACTTGATAAACAGCATGATCTCCTTTAAATTCAAAATTGGTCCATGCCATTCTATAAATCTACGCAATATATAGTTTTAAGGCTGATTTCTATGTAAGTAGAATGATACATCTTAAAAAATGAACCCTTTGACTTCTGTAAGCAGAAATTTAGGTCTTCAGCATTCTTCTGAAACAGTTATGTCCTGAGGAGTTTTTGAATATTTGATGGGATCATGTTCTTATGATGAGATGGACTGTCACTTATGCTGGTTGGTAGAAGGTGATTTCTTAAGATGCAGGAGTCAAATGCAATTTTTTAGCCATGTAATTCAGTATTACAGAGATGGGATCAAACTTTTGCTTTAGGGGCTTGCTCAAAGGATGATGAATTTGATAAAGAGCCTCAAGTAGCACATTCTCTGGTATTTGGTTACATCAGCGAGGACGTGGTTAGGTGGAACTAATTCAATGCCATGTTAGAAAACTGAAACTATCACCAAACTAGTTGGTATGCTTCTGTGGCAGAATGCCATACCTTGCTGAACCATTAGTAATCAGCTTGGGTAACAGTAGAAATGTAGCTGAATAAATATGATGCAGTGTCTGAACTAATTAGCCTCAAGACTGGGTCTTCTCACAGTAGTGTCTTTGCATTCTTCGGAGGTGCAACTATTTGACCATCTACTGTTTAGTAAAAGCATGGACCTATGTTTTCTAAGACGTGTTTTCTGTTCACCAGGCAAACTTACACTATAGGCTATAAGAAAATATAATAGAAAATCAGAAAAAACTTTAGTAGGGTAGATTTAACACCTAAAGCAGTGCAACTGTGGGATGTGGAGTAAACTTGGAGTGGAAAACCGGCTATTGTAAGAGAAAACTTTCCTGAAGAGAGATACATGGTGAGGGAGATTCTCGGCTTCTCTAGGCTTTGCTGTCGCTATTGGACAACCTTCCTCTTGTACCTGTTTCCTATGTAGTGGCTGTGGTGGTACCACACTGCCCATCTTTAAACAATAATTAATTGATTTGGACACTCGTGCAAATAGGAGATAACCAAACTCATTGCCTCCTCATTGCTTTCTGAATTTCAAGGCTTTGCCATCTTCCAAGCAAATTCAATGAGCTTGTGATATTTCTATCAGTGTGTATAACTACAGAGGAAGGGACAGACAATGACTGAAAGGAATAGATCTCTCTTGTTGAGGCTGTTTGATTTTAATTAAACATTTGTCGTCTCACGAAAGCAACTGCTATAATCATTCTCAATGTCACAAAATTCAGATTTCATTCTCTCTGTCAAAAATCATTTAGACGATTACAAAAGATGGCACAGGTTCAAGAACATGGACTGAGAAAACCATGTAAGGAAGATTTCTCTACAGGATAGAAGTTTCTATCTACAGTGCTTGCTCAGAATGTATGCCTATCTGGCCAAGCATGGAGAACAGTGGCATAGATGAGTGCTTCATACCTTTGGCTGTTGTATAAAATACTGTTATTATCAAATCCAGCTTAGGGTAAATTCTATTTTTGTGCCTGAGTGCTGGGCAGCCCAGGACTTCTGAAACTCTAGCAGTGGCAGTATAGGTATCTGCCAGAAGTGTAGGGATGTGTCCCATGCTTCAGGAGCACGCTGGCTACCACCCTGCACTGGTGTTGTAGATCAGTGGTAGAAATGCCATCTATATTACATGTGTGGGGGGTAAATCAGGATTTAATTTATGTATCCAGCACTTCCTGGAAGGGTGCAGACCTACTATGAAAACACATGCAATGCCCCACAGGATATAGGAAATGTTGTAATATGGTAGCAACAATTTAATAAAGCTCAATGCAAGCCCTGATGGGAGCATATTTTTAAATCGAAAATTAGAACTGAAATAAAAAGGATTTTACCTATTTGTACTTGCACCATCACTCCCACACCAAGACGTGTATACAGGTTTGCTCAACATGCAGACAACAAGAAACTTGTATCCAAGCAGTTTGTTTAGCATTCCTTGTGATGACTTGGCATAAAGGTTGGCAACTGCTGAGTCCTCTTTACATCCCTTGTGTTGACCTTGGGTTGGCAGTCATCTCTTGCTTTAGGCCTTGCTCTTTCCGAGCCTCTCTATCCCATCACATCCCCTCCTATGCTGTTCCGTCCCATTCCATCCAATCCCATCCCACCTCTGTTATCAGGACTTGCTCTCTGTACTTGGTCTTCTCTACTACATGTCCTGAAAAGCTGTGAGTGCAAGTCTCCGTGTGACCTGCTTCGTCTGGTGCCATCAGCTTGTGTTATTTGCATAACATTTCTCCTGTGGCTTTTCCCACTGGTGATTTCACACCCTTAAATGGGTTGGATTTTTTAGAGTAACTTGGCATGTTCATCAGCATGACTGGGAACTTAATGAAGCCCCAGGTTTACAAATGGAAAAAAAGGAATTTTTCCAAGTTACATTTCAAAGTAAGATTTTTTTTTTTGGTCTTGCTTATATGAATTCATTGCTGTTCTCCACCAAGATAAACTGCTGAAAGCTAAGGCACTTATTTAAATAGCTTTTATTGAAGAAAACAGAAAGATGCATTGTCTAAGGTAAAAAAATAGAATCCTAAGACTTACTGATTAAAAACTACATCCTTGTAGTGATTAATAATTAATTTCAAATACTTATCTGGCAGGAAAAATGAGTAATCCTGAAAATGTGTGGTAACCCAATGGCTGTCTCTTTCTATAATGTTTTTTCCCTGCTTCAGGCCAAGGAATGGACATTTATTTTGAAAACAGATCTTGCTTCCTTGAGTTGCCCTTGGAAGACAGTCATTGGAAGAATTAGTGTTTTGCATACTTAAAGTGTTTCTTAAATCTTTAATTGATTCCTTACCCTTCTGTCCACATATGTGATCTGTGGTTTTACCTCTCCTATTTACATCTGCCAGAGGACAGATTTTATGTTCTGAGTTTATTCATTTATGTAACTTTGGACAAACTAAGCTGCAAACTGACCCTAGGAACCATCATGGAAATTATTAATCTAAAATGCACTAGCTCTGGTCTGCTCATTTAAAGATTAGTGAGTAATCTCATCAAACTCTGAAAGCTAAATGTTGTTGTAAACATTACTGATAGGAATAAAATTTGCTGATTCCTTATCTTAATTTCTGAAGGTGGGATTTCCTCTTCCATCTTTTTTTTTTTTCCCTTCTTGATATTAGAGCTCTGATATCAGCTGGTCCAAACTGAAATCCTTCTATAAAGTCATTAGACTGATTCAGACCAGCTGAGCCACTCCACCTCCCTTTATGTACAGACTTTCTGCTTTCTCTCTGTGCTTCCAGCTGTGCACTCCTTTGATGTTGGCCTCCAACAGCTCAATAAAAGCTGGTTAACTTTTTGTGCTTTCCTCATACAAAAATGTTTGTGGAGGAATGCTATTAACATAATGTAGAAAAATCTGGGACTTCCTGACTAGAAGAAACACCTTTGCATTAAGTTTCAAGCAAGGCAGTGTATATCAAATTTGTGTCTAGTCTGGAAATGCTCTTGGTTGCTACCAGACCACTATTCTGTGGTCAGTAATATGAGCTTTTATTCTTCTGGATTGTTTATGAGTATAAATTTGACAGAGACGTGTCAGACAAATTCTGGATGCTGCTTGCCTTCCTGGCAAACTGCGGGATGTCCACTTTGTTGTACCGTGGGGCTGTTTTGGGATGGTTTACCTAAGGCTTACCCTCATGTTGTGAACATCCGCCACATTCCTGCGTGGAGTCCAAAATATTTGTGACAAAGGAATTAGTGGACATTTTTAATAATTATGGAGAGTTTTATGTGTAATATGTACATCTAGAATATAAAAATATATGTCCATATATGGTTTTGGGATATAAACCAGTGCTGGAGCATCTTCTGTTGTATTTTAGAAAATGCAGAACACGCACCTAGATTAGGTGCCTTCTGTGTAATATTTCAGGAATAGTCAAACTGCATAATTAACTCTGTCACCTTCCCAACATTCTCATACCTTGTGGGTAACAGTTGCTTATGGATTGCTTACCCTCATAACTTCCCAGCCTTACAGAATGTAGTTTTGTGTGTTTGTGGACCAACTAACCCTTGATTGCAGAGACCTACAGACTGCTTTAATGGCCCACAAAGTATGGCTTAGCATAACCAGAGGCGAAATGAATATTAATATTTTGCTCAGCAACATTCTTCTTTTTCAATCAGTTTGATAGATGCTTAAAAACAGTAGTAATTTTAATATTAAATGTCTTTGTTAAAAATCTCTGTAAAAAGATTTATTGTTATCTGTTCAAGCTATCCTAGAGGATTCAGAAATATTTTCGTAAAGATGAGCAATTACTATATTTGGGTTGGTTGGACTTTTATGATACCTTATAATTGCAGTTCATGAACAACTTGATGACTGTTAATTGTTTGCTAAAAACAGCATAAAGACTGAAAGTTTAGTGAATGTTAATAAAAATTCTCTGCATTTTTATGGTGTGCTGATAATTTCCTAGTTCTGTTGCTCTAAGAGCTATTTCTGGTTTTCAGTTCTATTAAGTCTTTCGTCCAGATATTTTTTTCATGATACACACAACAGTGAATTTTCAAATACATTCTCTTCCCTGCTGTAACCAGTTCTGTAGAACAAGCCTAGAAAGAAGAGATCCCAATTAACTCTGTAGCTAAATTTTGTAATAAGTAATTTTAAAAATACTTTAAAAACCCCTACACATACAGAGAAATCTAGATTGGTCAGGTAATAGTTGATAGTCTGAAGAAATATCAGTGTGTTTGGTAAATTATTCATGTCTTTGAAGATAAAATGAGAAATTCTGGCTTGTGGTAATGTAACTATAAACATCTGTCCTGGCTTGTCAGAAATACCTCTAATGTATCTTCTGAAAGTAAAACTGTGCTTTTCCCACAAAAAAAAAAAAAAAAAAAAAAAAAAAGAAGTTAGAGAAACAGATAAACTCTAAAGTGCTTTACAGGACAAAACTCCTGATCATTAGCAACAGTCATACCTAGTTTAAAAAAGGTCAAAGACTTCTAGAATTGAAATATATCATGTCCTGTATGGAAATGAAATACCTTTTGGCTTTTGCTATGTAACTTTTGCTCTTTGCAGTTTAAAAAAGCACAACCAAATGGGAGATGATTGTTTCTAAATTGTATAACTCTTCCTTGTAGTTGTACATAGGCAAGCTCTGAAACTTTTCACTCAAGGTGATAATTTCTTCTGTGGGAAACAACAAGCAAGCCTGTTTGCTAGACAGTAGAAATAAAATTGCCTTGTTGTGGCCAGATTTCAGAATAATTTAGCTGCTTCTCAAAATTGTATCCACAGTCCTTTGCCCAGATCTTATCAAAGTCCCAGCCCTTAAAACCAGTACTAATACGTTATCTGCTGCAGGGGTGAGTAGCCACAGGGAAGTCACATGCCCTGTTACATCCTTTAATGTCTGCTGACATGAGGCCTAATATCAAATAAATCATGCATTTTCATGTCCTTTTAACTGCATTTATGTATTTAAACAAAGGGTTTTGTGTCATCTCACTTTGTGTGTCCAGGAGTCAGACAGGTAGCCTGAGATAAATGTCTAGATGTCCTGCCTCCATTGTCACTGGAGAAAACAGTGAGATGACTTTGCTTCTGGAACTAGTGATTTTTGCCCTCTATTTTGAGATTAAATTAAACTTTTTGGGGTAAGGAGCTCTTCATTAATTATGACAGTGACTTTAGCTAAAAGATAAAAATAGATAAAAGCTAATTTTTAAATAGTGAAAATTACCTGAGATAAATTCCGTTCTCCATGACAAGCTCTGAAGGCCAAAGCTGTGTAAGAATTTTTTTCTACGAAGAAAGTATTAAGGGAATTGTGATCTGAGAGCACCACAGCTTAAACCCTTGCTGTCATGGAGTATTTGCATTTTTGTCCCTGCCCATGGCATTGCCTTAGGTAATGTTTTTAAATATCCACTTTCTGAAATTATAATAATAACATATGTAAAAATAAGTTGCGATAATCTGATTTAATGTACTGTTCAATTAATCCTATACTGTTAATGTGACCTTTCATGTGATAGGGATGTAGAAGTAAAATAAGGTTGCATAGCACCCTAGAAATTCAAAATATCAGGAAGAAAAAACAGAACTATTCTAAACATTTACCTCAAACACTTGAAAGCTTAGTTATAACATTTAGATGGGCTATTTTATAATCATACTCAAGGGCTGGCTGCTTCCTCTCATTTCTTACCAGTGATGCACAGTTCCCTGTCTTCTGTGCTGAGGACAAGCTATGCAGACAGGCATGGCAAGTCTACTGCACTTTTGACCTGCTAGTTGCCTTTGTTTCCTGTCTACCTGCATTAATTTTGGTTCATTTGCACAAGTCTTGATGTACAATAAAACAAATAAAATCTCACAGTGTAGCTTCTCATTGTGATTAAGCGGAATAATTAACAAACATTTCTCCTTAATTTCTTTAAATAGCTTTTACATGCATAATAGATATAAAAAGTAAGAATAATGCCAGTGATCTCTCTGTTCTAGGTCATTTGGCTTTCAGACTCTGAATCTGGCCTCTCTTGGGAAGGTCTAATGTCTTCCAGTGGAAGGCAGGAGGAAATGAAAACAACCCTGTGGAAAAAGAAGAGAGGAATATTTTTCCTTCCTTGCTGGATTATATTCCCTTAGGGCTCAGCAAAAGTCTGTACTGCATACTGAATATGCAATAGATGGTTTTGCTATTGCTAATTCTGTAGTAATAACCCAGCAAGATAAAAAAGCTAATAAGCTGCCCATGTGTTTAAAGTAGTCTTCCAAAAACACATTTTAAAAATAAATGTATTCTAGAAGATGAACTGGAAAGAGACAGTTTTTTTATATCTTAATTAGGAAAAAAATCTGCCACAACCAACATTAAAATTGATGTGAGTTTCTCTCCTGAATTCAGTTACAGTAGAATTTTAAGAAGCAGTTCTTGAGAACTTTGCAAGCAATGTCTAGTGTTAATGCAGAAGCAGGTTTGTGACAAATGAAGAACACACCTGTAGAGTATCTGTTTTTTCACAAGTTTAACAGAACCCAGTGAACAACTACTGAATAATGAATTCCTACATAACAGTATTTTTCAGCCTCATTACATATGAATGTAGTAAAAGATTTGCTAGATTTTCTACCGAAGATCCTGGTATTGATACATCTTTTACTGCCCATCAATATCAGTGGTACCATTTTCTCTTTTCACAGTTTCCGTCTACTTCTGTGATTTCAGCTGTTACATCTTCTTCACTGTTTTTTTGCATTCCTTCTGTGTGTTGCCTTCCCTACAATCCATATGTTTCTTGTAAATGCTTCTGTTAACTTTTTCTTGATGCCTTCTTCCTATGATTTCCATGTGGCAGCACACAGATTACTTGCTGTTATTTTTTACCTTTCAGTAGCAAATATTTCTACCTTTCCTTATTTCTCAAATCCTTCCACTCCTCTGTCTGCAGTCCATAATGGTGTTTTGCGTCACTTTTTAATCTGTAGAGCTCAATCTCTGTGTTTTTTTATTGTGCAAGACATTGTCTACAACAAAAATACTGATTACGTTTGGCTAAATATAATCCACTGGCTGTAGAATTTCTGTCAAAAAGAAAGGCCAAGCAATGGCTGGCAATAAAGCATCAAAGAGTTTAATAGTTATATAAAAGGCCATAAAACAAAGGTATTGTCTGGGTGTCTGTCAAGTCTTGGTTTTCCTAGAAAGTATTTTAGACTTACATACATAAACAAAGTGGCAGCTCTTTCCTAATTTTTATTCTGTAGTTAAAGGTTCAGAGTCCTCTATTATAATATCAAAATGAATCTCCAAAATATATGTGGACATTTGTCCATCAGTTTTGGAAAAAATGAATGAGAGCAAAAAAAATAGTCAACATCAGAACTGAAGATATTTTTCCTCACAGTTCAGCCCACGGTTTTGTCAGTGTGGAATAATGAATGCACAAGTGGAAGATAATTCTTTCTAACGTATTGGTGCAAGTATAGACTGCCCATAAGTGAATGGAGAAATACTGGACCATAGTAGCAGGTATGAGATTAAACAACAGATCAAAAGGTATGAGATTAAAAAACAGATCAAAAGTTTCTTAATAAGTTCCTACATAAAAGAATGAAAGTCAGGTAAAATGTCAAAAAGGAGATCTCTATAGTTCATGTTCTGCACATGCAAACTCTACTTGTGCATTCTGAAAATCAGACGAGGTATTTCATCAGGTGACCTGATATCCTGGTTTTTGGCCAGGACAGGGTTCATTTTTTTAAATAGCCAGGAGGGAATGTTGCTGAGGGGGCTTGTCCAGGACCCAGAGGTCAGTCTATACCACATCATGTCATTGCCAGGGACATGGAGGAAGGAACCTTTTGGCTTTGGAGAAGAAGGGTGTGGCTTCATTTGCTTATCTCACTGCTGTTTCCAGTAAATTGTTTTTATCTCAACTTCTGATTCTCATCTTTTGTTTCTCCAATTCTTAACTCCCTCCTACTGCAGCAGGAAGTGGTGAGGGGAAGAGGAAAGGAGAGAACAGTGTGTGGTTTGGGAGTGTCTCAGTGGGGGGCACTGAACTGAGGTGTACCTTATCTAAACCAAGACACCTGACTACGTAAGCTGATGATACTTTCACATTTAAGCAACAAAACTTGCAGATGATATTATTCTGTGATCAATTTACCGTAATATTTGAGTGACTTTGGGACATTCTGACAGCTGAAGGATTATAGTTTATGGATATATTACAACCAAATCTTTACAAATACACTTATATTTTGTAAGTTCATTTACCATGCCATTAGTCCCATTAATAACAATCACATGACTAGATTGCTCATTTTCTTCCCAGTTAAAGAAATGAATATAATTTATTTTTAATTTGAACCATTCTAACATTTTGTTTTAAGTAACAGATTTTTGATCTCTGAGTACATTCATAGCATGCTAACAAAAAGAAAACTGTTACTCTAGAAAAATGAAATGTGGTTAAATTTTCTCATACGGATGCAATAAAGACCACTTCTGGTGGCTTGACATTGCACAGATGAATAGATTTTGACAGGGAAAATAACTACAGTTTAGTCTGAGCTTTGGCAATATGACAAATTATTAAATACTTGCAGTAGTCCAGTAAGCGGAACTTTATTATAGGCAGGTTGCTTCAAAGTGTATCGTCTCCATAGTTAGACATTTTCATTATGTTAGCCTTTTTTCTGTATGGAAGTACTCTTTCTTCTTTATTTTTATGTTGTTTCATGGGCTGATCAATGGTCTTTTGGAAGCTTTTGGTTTTCCTTATTTCTCCTCTTCTTGTTTCTCTTACAAATGGGATGAAGTTTTTCTGAAATATACAGAACAGAATATTCTGGTAAAATATGATAAGAATATTTTACTCCCACTCAGGTGTCCCTGTTTCCACATCTGCACTTGGAGGAAGATTCCCAACTGCAGCAGAAGAGAAGCACATTAAGACTGATGAACTATCATGCTGTGGTAGTGGAAGCCCAAGGGATAGGTGAGGTAACATATGCACAGTGATACAGTATTGTTTTTGTGAAATAAAGACATGAAAGAGCTCAGCAAAATTCAATACTGATATAGAACTCCACATGTGAGTTTAAATATACTTGATTTGAACAGCAGCTCTTACTTTTACTCTCTTTCTGTCATGCAGAAATGTGAAATGTGGCATTGAACGTAAAAGAAAGAAAAGATGAGGAATGATCAACTTAGAATTCCTACAGTGTTAGATGAAGAGTGGGAAACAGACTAGTAGGTGATGGAACAATTTTACAGGAAATTATTATTTTTCAGAAACAAATTACACTGGTAGGTATTTTCCTCATGTTTCATAGAATCTGGTTGGGTTTTCTTTTTATACTACAGAGAAGAATCTTCTGCAAAAACAGGCATGGAAAACAAATTTAATAAATTTGAGTGTATGTAGTGCAACAACCGATGCTGAAAAACTTACTGAAAGCCACTGAACTACTGTGAACTATCTTATGACAAGTTTTGTATAAGATAATTCTATACCATATTTTAAAATAATGCACAAATAATTCTTTCTATTTCTTACGATAAGATATTTGTTTCTTGAGCTATATTAGTTTTTAGCTTTACTCATATTGCCATGGAACACAGACATTTTTCAAATTTTTCTATGGAATAGATAATTTAAAGCTTTCTATTAATTAGAAAAATCAAATGTTTTTCATACAATGGACTGTTTGTATAAGCCCAACTGAGGGACCCCTATAGTGGAAGAGACCATACAGTTTTATACAAACAGTCTTTTGGGACTTTTTTTTTTTAATTATCATGCTTATGGTGTAAAGTTACCGTTTTTTCTTGATATTCAAAGGGACCAATATTAGCTTTCCAGAGTTCAGTCAAAAGAGTTTTTATTAAGTTCGTAACACTTTTGTAAAAATCAAGTAGATATTTAGTAGGGATGCAGAAAGTTTTGCATTTAAGAGAGTTGTTGATGTTTTCTGTTATTTTAAACAAATACTGATGAAAATATTTACTAATTAGTAATTAGTAATGGATTTAATGAGGGAACTGAACATTACTCACAGGATCATAAATATGAGGCTTGAATATTACAAAGGAAGGCACCATTGTAAGTAGCGCTTCTGTTGGGTATCTGGTAGGTGATAAATCGTGGGACTGGTGAGAAGGGGACAGGGCTGAGTTTTATAGCACTCATGATCAGAGCTGACAGATGCTGATCTCAGTCGTGCAGAGGAGGGTGAGGGAGGGGAAGGTGAACCTTTGTACTGAGCTGTGAGACTGGTGCCAGGTTACAAAGGTCAAACATTTAACAGCACTCTTTCATTTTACAGCTTTATTCCATGTGTGAAGGCAGTCTAGGAATCCAGCTTAGATAAGGAAAAGGCAGAAATACGTATTTTTCTGCCCTTTGATTTTGGATATGTTTTACGTTTCTGTACTGTAATACTAGAGCCTCAAAAAGGGCCATGTTCCTGACTCTAAAACCTAACACAGAACTGTGACCTAAACATCCGTACTGCAGTGCACTGTGTTGGGGAAGTAAGGAGGAATCAATTCCAGCTGTTGCAGTTGCTCTGAACTCCCTAGTGGTGGGCTTAGAGCCATTTTTGGATTCTGATTAAAAAAATTGCTTAAATCTGTAGGGATTTCAGTGCTCTGCAGGGACTCTTACACACATTCAGGCAATGTCTGGTTATAAAAACACAACTATTCATCAAACATTATTTAACTAATATAATAATTAACTGTATTAGGTTTGGCTGAGACAGCATTAGCTCTCCCCATAGCAGCCCTCACCATGCTGTGCTTTGTATTGGCAGCTCAAAAGGTGCCAATAACACACCAGGCTGTTGTTGAGAAGAGCTCACACAGCATCAACACTGTCTCTCCAACATTCCTCCCTCACCAGTGGGCAGGTGTTGAGCAAGATCTTTGGAGGCAACATATCCAGGACATCTGACCAAAACTGATTAAAGGGATATTCCATACTATGTGATGTCTGCTCAGCAATAGAAACCAAGGGAAAGGAGGAGGGGAGGGACATTTTTTATTGTGATGTTTCTCTTCCAGAGCCCTTGCTCCATGAACTGAAGTCTTGATTCCCAGGGAATGGCTGGACGTTGCCTGCTGATGGGAAGTAGCAAATAAATCCCTTCTTTTGTCCTTGGAATTTGCAGCCAAACTCCACTGACTGCAGCAGCACTTAAATTTCTTTTTGAGGCTCCTTGACAGTAGCTCTGTGTTCATCACATGGAAGACATGTACCTGGAAATCTTGATGGTCTCACCTTAAAAATCAAGACAGGATGTGTAGGCTCTTGTTCTGCATCATCTCGTAGGAGACCTCATCTCCACTGGCAGCACAGTGAATCCTGTGGGATTAGCAGCTGACTTCAAGATTTCTCTAGATTTTTTTTAACGGAATTACCATGAAAACTCCATATGCAACATTCGCTCTCCATTTCCTCAGTGGGAATACAATAGTCCCATCATATAAAGATAGATTACATGTCTCTATGGGCCAGAACCAACAGTTCCTTTGTATTTTTTTACATTACCTAGCTCAGTGGAGCTCCATGCTAGCTGATTCTTTTCCAGATTAATGAAATATAAATATTTAGTCACAAGTAAAATAACTTTAGCATGTTAAGGTGTTTAATTACATGTGCCCTATTATCAGTTTCTCAAAACATGGCAACGTATGATCCGTATCATGTGTCACATCTATAAGCAATAGACACAGCTCTATGAAAGTATTCAACATTTGTGTAAAACAGCAAGATTGGGAGTCTTTATGCTATATGAATAAACACTATTAACTTATATTTCTGATTAACTTACTTTTTGTCTCAGTAAGTTTACCCATAGTTGGTTTTCTACACTGACCTAACTTGTGACAATACGTTTACTCAAAGAAAGAAATCCTTGCTCAATCTTATCATAGATCAATCTGCTTATGTAGAAGAGAAGAAGTAAAGGAGAGAGGAAAGTGCAGCTGTCTTGGTGGCTCGGGACTCTATTTGCTGTTATTGAGGTTCGTGCCATTTACTTTTATCTGCTAAATGATCTTTGACCTGCAGACTGGGAGAACATTATTAATAAACTGTCATGAAATACACCTGAAGTGGTAATAAAATAAGTGAACAGAAAATGCCTCCATGTGGGGGCAAATAGAACATCTTGTGAGAGTCCTTTTTTTCCTTGATAAGAATAGGCTGCTGAAGAAAAGCTAATAATGAGAAATATTATCATGTGAAAGAAATGCATGTTTTAAGTAAAAAGTTTGTTCACTGACTAAATTTCCATGTCTCAAAGCTTGTCTAGATTTAAACTTTCTCAGGGATCTACAGAAACAAGTAATTTATGTTTATGTAAAGAGGAAAGGATTCTTTGCACAAGTACGGTGGTAATAGCTCTGGTATGTACTTCAAGGTCTGCAAAATTGCTTTTTTCTGGAGAAAGCAGTTCATGAAATTTCCATAGCTAAGGCCAATGAGCACAATCCAAGTAAATGTCCTGAGATAGTCTCTGAGGGCTAAAGGGCTGAGTACACCCATCATACCTCATCTCGCCGGCAGCAGTCGTGGAGGCCCAGAGTAATGGGTGTCCTCTCTTACATGACCTCTGAAGTCATCTCACTTCTGAACCTGTTTTCATGCCTCATTCTCACAGAATATAATTAATAATAATTCTATTTAATAACATTTTATTGTTCAATAACAAAAAAGCAAAATGCAGACTGATCTTCGGGGAATCAAATGAAAATTTGCATTATCTTTAGGATGGTGGCAAGCTCTTACACGGTGTGAACATTTTTTGCAGGATTTTGCGTTACCTTCCTTGCATTCAGTATACATAGGGAAATGATGGGAAGTACACAACTTCTCTTCCCACTACATAGCATTAAAAGACAAAAATATAGTTCTTTTTTTAGCTTTGCATTAAGAGTTCAGCTTTCATCCTCCATATTGTTCAGCAATCTGCTGAAATTTCCAGCAGCTACATTTTCCAGTGAAGCCAAGTGCAGGATGAGGTTTTCCAAAAGGTGAATGAAACAATCCATTGAAAATGTCAGTCAGAAGCCAGAACATAATTTTATTTGTTTTTTTGATCCTTGTTCAGAATTCATATGATTAGCATGTGGCAAACTGTAAAACAAAGTGGAACAAAAGTGCCTGAAATAAATTTCACCTTGACCTGATTTCCACTTGACTGAATTTGTTGTAGTAAACTGGTGACACATAGTGGATAAACAGTAACACATGTCTGCATTCAGAAAGGGAGAACAGATGGTAAACACACTGATATAAGGGCTGTTACACAAGAGCTCTGTGTATAATTCAAAAAGGTCAAATCCCCTGAAAGACGGAACAAGTTTGATAAGGGAAGGGGATTCATTGACAAGGAGGAGTCAAGTGGGCACAACTGAAGCAGATAAGGCTTCCAGCTCCTCAGTGGGTTTCACTCAGAAAAGGCATCTGCCCACATCTGTCTTCTTTTGTAAAACGACTGTCAGAGGTGTTATTCACAGGGATACTTGTTCTGAAAGGCACTTCCTTAGAGGATACTACTGCTGGTGCACTGGTTGACTTTGTGCTACTGACCTAAAACCTACCTCTTTTGCAAGAGTAAAACCCATAGTTTTTATGGTTTGGGAATACATTTTGACCATCCAAAGACACTGAATCACTAGATCTTGGCTTCTGCAGTGTGGATTATCTGACCCCACTGGTGACTACAGCTGACTGTGAGCACTGTGTTGGGTAAAGGAGTCTAAGCTGAGTTCGGGAAGGCAGCTGTCTTTGAATACCTTTACCGTCTGGTGTGCAATAGGGGTTGCTGTCTTCATTTCACATACTGGGAACGAGTGATTTTTCCAGTGGCCACCTGGGTAGAGTAATGAGTAGAACAGAGATCTCCCAGATCCTAAGCAAATTTCCTGCATGTTGAACTGCCTTCTCTTAGATGCACACTGAAAGGATTTGGTCAAGATGGACTTGAAAAGGAAAGGAGCTACTCAACCTCACATACAGCTGAAGTATTCAACTGTATGTCAGCAAGAGCAAAGAGGAAGATAAAGGAAAGATGAAAACCCAAATAAGACATCATTGCCAATGGTGGTGGTGGTGCTGGTGGTGGTCAGCTCCCAGCCTGTGCTCCAGAAGCAATTCAAGATATCTAAGTTAAAAACTCCATGTACATGAAGATATCACTTTCTTTACAAAACTTGTATTTTTTCTTGTGCAGTTCTAAAATCTGAATTTTTGCTGCTCAGAAATGCACCAGAATATATCTAATAAGGGAGACAGATAAAAAGTAATTCAGGAGAAAATAATTTCTGCAGATTATGAAGATGGTGGTTTTCAAAACTATTCAAAGGAATTCTGTTAAGGTGTAATTCACGGTATAATAGTTACTCTACTTTAAAGATAGCTTCTACTGTTAAAAATATACCTAGAGAGCCTTATTTGTAAGCCACATTTTTTCAATCAGTTCTTGGCAGGAGACTATAAATTTAAAATTGAAGTTGTTCTGTCTAAAGACTCACAGAATACAGAAATGGAGTGAAAAATTAGGTGCTGAAGTCAGGCATGTTGAGTGTTCAGCTTGTATCTGTTTTCAAGAATTAACAATGCCAAAGTCATTTCACTTGTGACTTATTTAACAGCTGTCTGCAATTGGAGATCCAAATTTAGTCTCTTATCACATCTTTTTCTCAAGGGGCTACTTATTCCCTTACAACAAAAGCAATCCAAGCCAAAATTTTTTACAAATAATACAAGATTTTCTTTTTAGTTAAAGTAGGGAGCTTGACTTTGTTCCTGCCAAACAAAAAGCATTTCTGTACCCTTCACAATATGTCTGAAATTTCTTTGGTGGTTACAGCTCCAAGTCTAAAGGATTTGTGGCCTTGATACTTGAAGAACATAAGATCGGTAGAGGTGCTGTCCTGTTTTCTTCCCCAGCTACTCAAACATTGGTAAAAGTCCTTTCATCTACCCTACATCTCCATCACTGGCTTCTCTTGGGCATATTTCCATGGTGAATTTTACATATGACCTGAATGGTCCTAGAGAAAGCCAAAGAGCCCAGAAAAGGGCACAGTTCTGTACTCCCTGGGAAATTTGTGGAGGGAAATTAAAATGTGGCTCTCTGTGCAGTTCTTGTGCTACAGACAGTTTGCATTTCCTGTGCACCTGCATCATCTTGTAATTTAGCTTCATCAGTAAGCAATCCAGGTCACGTACTCTGAACCCAGTTTTCTCTGTTAACCCAAGCCCAGAAAAATAGGAAAACTGTATGAGTAATTTTACAAGTGCATTTCTAATCTAACCTAACCTGGATGACCATTAGTTGTAGCTTTAAGTCTGAGTTGCAAATAATGAGTATTAAAGAGCTTATTGGCGATTCTTTGTCTGAAATGTATTTATAAAGAGAAGGTCCTAAATGGAAAAGCAAATCAACACAAATCTAGGTCTGCTCCTGAAGGACTTAGGGACACAAGGAGTACTGAGTTGTTGGGTATTATGTATGTGAGAATTCAATTAATTGTCATTTTAGCAGAGCAGTCAGCACATCATAAAAATCCAGTTGGCACTTTCTGACTCATGTGGGAGGTGCAGGTGAATATTTAGTTTGTTAATGTAAAGATTATACAGCTCTAATATCAACTCGAAAACCACTTGCTAAAAACTGGCCATCTGAGAATTAAATCAACATTTTTTTCCAAGAAAGAAATTAAGTAACCTTTAAGCCCTGAAAGACAGATACATTTGTCCTGAATAAGTGTATATAGTGGATGATATCTCTAAGTTAGAAAATACAGAGGGTTTCTGGAATCAGACATGTACTTAACAATTGTAATATGGTATCATATTTCTATAACAGCATATTAACTGGAACATAGCACTACAGGGATAGTTTTTATTCTATAAAGCTAGAAATATACTGTGATTTTTTTTTTTTAACATCAAGTGACATTTACAAGAGAGGATCACTGAGGTTACTGTTGCTCTTTCAGAACCACTTATTAGTCCTGTCTTTAAAGGTCACCAGTAAAGGGCAAAGTTCCTGTCTCTTTGCTTTTAAGAGTATTTTCCCCTTATTTTTACTTTATGAAGGATATTTCATGTTTGTGTATGCCAAGATAGGGTCTTAAAAAAAAACAAGGTAAATGGCTGTCAAGTTTGCCGTGCATTTTGTAGAGAGACCATGTTATCAGTTTATCATATAGATTGTTATCAATTTCCCCATAAAAGACATGGCATCATATGGCATATTTTTTCTGTTCAGTACTTAATATGTTCCATCTGGGCATCATACGTCTCTGTGGCTATGCTGAGTTAATGATCATTTCAGGCATAAGCTTATAGTAGGAAATATTACAGAATTCATGTGTGGCCACATGAGGACTACATTTTGTTTTCAAGTAACTACCTCATCTCTAGCATGTGATACTGTGATTTGTTGATTTGCAATAGGAATCCAGTCCGGACAGAGAAGGCGGAGTTCTCAAAAGATTGCAAAGCAACCTGCAGAAGTATCTGGAGTGCAAGAACAACAGCCCAGTGTGGCAGTATCCCAGGTGAAAGGCAGAACAGTGTAAAATGGTTCCAATACAGATTACAAAAATTTAGGATCAGGCAGTAAGCTGCGGCTTTGAAAGGAACAGGGAAAATTCTGGAGGTTTAGCAGAGGTAGAAACTCTCCATGTCTGTACACTTTTGGTCAGGTCCCATCTGCATGTAATTGCTCCTTCCTGACCAATTTAAGCAACTCATTGTGACTCCAAGTTACTTGTTTAATACCTAGAGACTGTTGAGGTGGGGAGGTACTTTGTTACCTGAGCAGCAGTGAATTGGCATCTTGGAGAGCTGAGGTGGTGTATAGGAGATGATTGCCAAATTTTCTTCTGAAGTCAAATACAACTGGAATAAATTTTGTCACTGACATTCTCATATCACCATCATTGCATGTAAATGACACAGCCAGAATTTTAAAAATAACAAATGATGTCATAAACCAACCATTAAAACCTCTGCCAATTCCTTATTTGACCTGTGGAAAAAGCTTTTTTACCATCTAATCTCATCAAGCAAAGATGATTAATAAAAGTAGTTCAGTTTTTTTCTCTTTTGAGAGCTCACACTCCAGTGAGGCCCAGTTCAGCAAATGCCTACATAATATACAACATATAAGGCTTTCTATGAATGAAGCAAGTCATTAGTGAAGCATACAACAAAGGTTCAACAGCTGGTTACTTGTTGGATGTTTACTACATGTACACCTGTCGTGGTTTTCCCCACCAGCCCATCCCTGGGGCTGTGAATGGTTTTGTCCAAGTAGATTTCCGGACAAAACCCAATCAAAACTCGTAG
>JAYRBT010000082.1:29205199-29234034 GCA_036023395.1 Myiotriccus ornatus | reverse complement strand
GCATAAACCTTCTCTCTACTAATGGTAATTGTGTGGGGGGTGTAAAACAAATTGACCCAAGGCAAAACCACGACAACACCACAGAACACCAACAGATCTATTGAACATGTTATATTTCAGCAATTTAGGCATGTCCAAAAGGTTAACAGCTTTGCAATTAGGGTTCATGTGAAGAGACCATTAAACACCAAATTCTGAATAGTCATGGTTATAACAATGCACCATGGACATATTTTTAAAGGTGCATGGAATACATCACTAACCACATAAATTAAGCTCAAGCACTGCTTGTCTGTTAGCTGTGAATATATAACGAAGTCATTCTGCATTAAACTTCTTTTACAGGGGCTTTAAGAGACTGCTTCATATCTATTAGTCAATAATTTGAAATAAAAGGTTAAAAAGCAAATACTTGTGTGGGAAGAAAAGCTCACATGTTATCAAAATATTCAATACATGTACAGAACAATCAAGAAGGACTTTATTCTGTGTTACCATACCTGGAATCTTTGGAATGCTATTTTATCATTACAAACAGCGGGATAACCTTTGTTTTTCCAATAAATTCCACCTTTTTTTATATCTGTGTATGCCAGTCCTATTTATTATGAGAGCTATGACTAGCAAAATAAAAACAAATGGTCTTTAATCTGCCAAAAAGAATATAGAATTACTATAAAGAACAACTTATCCTAGATGAAAATAAATTCAACATGCCTGTAAGATCAACTGTTACATTTTTAACTACTTTTTATATGAAGGCATATTTGTCTTCTAGATAATGACCTATGAACTCAGAAATAAATATGCTACCATTAGATATTTGACAATGACGTCTACATAAACTGTATTTAAAGAAAGCATGTGCTGCAAGAAATATGTTACCATTCTAAATATTTTCCCTCCTCCCCTTTTTCTTTCTCTTTCTTTCTCTTCTACTGAACCTCTGCTTGTAGTAGAGCTATGTTTCTACATGAGGCCAGGTAAAATTTTTACCATAATCAAAGAAGAAATCAAGCTTATCCCAAAATAAAAGCCATTTAAAAACATGAGGGCCTCAGTGAGAAGGAGATAGAGGCTGTCACTGCAAAAATTCTGTGTGTAAGAACTTAAAATCTTCAACAATCTTTATTTCATTTACAATGGCAGTCAAAAAAACCAAGAAGTTGTTGCTGAACAATAACACAAACTGGAGAAGTAATTTTACCATTGTACAAAATCAGCACTATTGAGTGTTGCCACAGAGGTCTTCTACATTCTATGGACTGCATTTTACCTTGTGCAATATTCTTCAGAAAATCTGTATAAAAAGTTATAAGAGATTATCTAGCAGAACCTCAGTAAATATTCCTCACTGCGAATTTACCTTGATGCCTATATTTGAAGAGAGAACACAAACATTGGAAAGGAAGGACAAAATCCTATGCCTGAAAGTTATTTGGATAGATTTTTGAGAGATTTATTGCAACACTACATAAAAGCCTAAGAATCATGTCTGCAGGAAATTAGCTATGCATTCCAAGGGACATTTTAAGTGGAAATTCAGAACTAACTCTTCTCTAATCTACTCTGTGAAAATACAAGACTAGAGAAACTTCCTGTCTTTCATCTTCATCCAGTCCATTTATATAGAAAAAAAACTTGACAAAGAACATCTTATTTAATCTTCATATGCAGTAAAAGTTCTTTCAGTGTCTGTCAAAGGTCTAATCAGCAGTCTTATTGTATCTCTGAGACTTTAGGGTACCTCTTAAGGAGGAACATGGTGTCATCCATCAGAGATCTTTTTCTGTTTCTGAGGACACAAGTGAATGCTAATGGCTCCTGTAACTCTCAACTGGTGTTTCAATCCTTTGCAATAAAATACATAACCATGTATCCTGTTTGTGTGTCTCTAATGAGTGGAGGAGGGGCAAAATGAAGTAAGAATACATTGTGTTTGATATTATGTCAGTATTGGGAGTATTGAAGAGGGAAAAATTTAAGGTGCTAGTTCTACCATAATTCTTTCATCTAGGTATTCACTGATACCACCTCTCCATGTCACCCAGGTGCTACAGAAAAGCCCTGACCTTAGTCCCAAGAACCTGCAATGTCTTGGCCTCCATTGCCTCTCACCCAGAGCAACAATGGGACTCTCACACTGCTCACTACTTTGAGGCAGATCTCACCCCCCAACTGCCTCCCCCTTTGGAAGGCTCTCCTTTTCCTACCCCCTGAAGTGCAGGAGATGTCTAGCTCTCCACAAGTGGGATCACTGGTGTCTCTGGGTCAGGAAAGGGCAGTGTGTGTGTGTGTGTGTGTGTGTGTGTGTGTATTTGTCAAAGGGAGGCAGCTGTGTATGCTGTCATGCAGCTTGCAAAAGAGGAGAGCAGTAGGGCTGAACAGATCTGCAAAGGTGACTGGCAGAAAATATTCTCTCTGCAACCTTCCGAAGCATCTCTCCTTCTTCTGAAACATCTCTCCTCTGCTCCCCAGATTATTTTCCAAAAGATATAATATTATGGAAACAGATGATAATACTGAGATGCTTTCTCTACATCCCTGAATCAGAGAAGGCTCATATGGCACTGCACATTAATTTTGATTACAGACTTGGCTGACTTATTATAAAATTAAGTGATAGCTCAAATTCTTTATTGTTGTG
Organism: Myiotriccus ornatus; assembly: GCA_036023395.1. NCBI lineage: Eukaryota > Metazoa > Chordata > Aves > Passeriformes > Tyrannidae > Myiotriccus > Myiotriccus ornatus. Next base: position 29,231,387 of record JAYRBT010000082.1, on the reverse strand, counting down.
AGGTTCAACTGTGGCTCTTACCTTGAAGATACAGATCTATTTCCCAGAAATTTTAAATTGGTAAAATCCTTCTGCATCCTGTTTCCCTCTTCCCCTAAGTGCAGATGGTATGCATGTTTATATTAAGTCTGGCATCACAACCCATTGATTTGGGAAGCACATTGTACCTTCATGTCAGCCCAACACAGGCAGTTCCTTAGCTCACCCTGAAATCAGGAACAGGCATGTGGCAACTCAGGTTGTACACAGAAAAAGCATGCAGGAGACAGAATGCCTTTTTTTTTTTTTTTCTGTTTTCCAGTATACAAGATCTGAATACATTGTATTCTCTTGTTAGTGCTTTACTCGTTGCTGATGGCTTTGTGTGGTACTGTTCTCCTAAATCCTCATTAAGTAATACACATGCATGCACAATTGCAGTACAATTTTTTTTGAAATCCCTACCAGCTAGAAAGAATTTAGAGTAGCCACAAGTAAAGATTGTGTCCAGTACAAGGTAACCGAACTAACTAGTGGGTTACATTTACATTCACTACAGCTAAATGTTTCTTCAGTGTATTAATATAAACTATTTTATCTATTTTAGACTTCCCTGTTACCAGTCCCCATTAGTATAATGGCACTGATATTACTGATATCAACATCAATCAAACTTGCAAAGAAATTTCAGACCATTCTCCAGAAATTGCACTCATGTAGCAAAAACAATCTCTAACAAAGAAAATGGAAACCAGTTGCTGCATCTGTATGAATTCAATTTTGTATTCTCAATGAGCTGTTGAAGCTGGTTTGCAGTGATTTCAAGCAACATTTGTCTTCTTTTTGGGTTAATATATTACTTGCCAAGACAGACTTCATTTGGTGTAGTCATTGTCATCAGTATTGAGAGGATCACATAGGAATGAATGTAGGCTCTATAGCAATCTTGGCATGACTTATTTGCCAGGGCCCATATGTGGCAGGTTAAACTCAGAAGGTTTGTATTTGCTACTGAACAAACTTACAAGTTAGTTTCCACTAATGAAGACCATTTCTTTTAACAGTGAGATTGCACAGATATGTCCTGGGGTGAGCTGGGTATATCCCCATAAAATGATAGCCTGGGACTTCCTGTGCAGAGCTGACTGTTATATGCTCACACCACGTGTGCAGGGCTGGTATGTTATGAAGCACTAGCAGAGATGTGAAAAGATTGGATCAGAAGGTTTATGATATAAGGCATGATTAAATAGAGCTGGCTATCCTCCAGCTTTGTGTGTGACAGTCAGTAGCAGACTAGAATGGCTGAGTAACAGATGGCTGGTACGGATGTTGGAAAGGTTTGTGTTCAGGCACCCCATGCTAAGCCAGCTAATCTACTTCACAGATGTCCTTGCTATTGCGGCTGGTTTTTTGAGATGTCCTTGAAAATTCAAAATCTGATCTAGAGTTACTCCTAGATACACCTGATATGATTTGCATTTCATGTTGCTTTCACAGTGTGAAGATGTAGCATGCTGATGGTATTTGGTGAAAACCTATCACTGGTCCTAGCATCTCTGCCATCAGAACTGTACCTAAGATGCTCTAACAGAGCATTTATATTTTGAGATGGATTTTTTCTATATAAATTTAAAGAAATTGATGTATTTCATCAGACTGTGTGAGGCTATTAGATTTCTTGGCTCAGGCAACTGCTGTGAAAGTCAGCATCCTCTCAGGATCTCAAGGTCTCTAGAGAAAACAGGAGGTGAAGTAAGTTTATAAGAAGTGGGACAAGAGCAGAAAAGTAAGACTAGCAGGCAGTCATACCTGAGATACTGAAAATAGATAATCTTCCTAGAAAGGCTCTAAAACATTTGTATATTTCTAGATTAAAAAATATTGTCCAAACAGAGGAAAATTTTCTATGGAGTATGAAGCCTACAGGTTCAGCTAGAGCTACGGGTGCAGGAAGGGCAGTGCTTGTCTTGCCAAAGATGGTCTGGCTTAAGGGAGGAGAGCCCCTATGCAGTGATGCTGTGGTATTTTAAGTTTTGTTGCAACATGTAGCTGTCCAAGTGCAAAAGTATTTTTGAGAAGGGGCATGCCAGACTATAGACACTTGCAAATATTGGCTGCTAGTTATCTGTTCAGATACCAGAAATGTGGAATTGGTATTGGCACTAGTGGATGATGTCTGCAGAGATTGTCTCATCAGTTAAATTTAAGCACATGTCTGAAAACTATCAGGTTGTATGTATTCTGGATTTGCAAGGCTGTGTTTGAATAGTGGAAACATTTACCTGTAATCACAAAGTTTCAGCCGCCACTTCTTCCTAGACAGGCCTGTGATGTATAGTCAGTGCTTACATTTGGGCATATGATAAAAATATCTGTCTTATTTCTCCTTATGGAAAACCTTCACTGAAACAAATCCAAAATTGAAGAATCTTGTAGGATATGACATGTAGACATCTCTTTTTTTTCCTTTTCTCCACTGAAATTTGCAAATATTATCGCAATATTTTCTAGTAAAGTATCATAAAATAGTGAATAGTAGGGACAGAATGCATTTAAGCTTGCATATTTTACAGAAATTATAGATTCTTCCCAGGGCTATGCTGAGCATGGTCCTTCCTTGGTAACTGAAAGAAAATCTACCATAGGGCTCAGAATACACTCAAAAAAGTGATTTGAACAGAAACTAAATTTTGACAAGGTGAAACATTCCGAAAAAGACTGCATATCTATCAATGTTTTATTTTTCATCATTGATAACCCATTAAATTATTTCTCTTACTTTTTGTTTGGATAGATGATGTAGGTGGAACAAAAAAATGTAGCTATGCTAGATTTATGTTTTGCCAGAGCTGCTACTTTTTTAGCCTGCTTTTGAAGGTAGCTGAGAGAGCTAAGGCTATGCATCCACTAGTAAAAACCCAAGTGTAATACCAATTCAGATGATCTATATGGAAAGATGTTTCTTAGTGTTGTTTAGCAAAACTTTATATTCAGAAGAGAAGCTTCTTAGTTGGAGAATAGAGAAGTAGAGAAAAAAAGGAGCTTCACAAAAGCTTGCAAAACTCTGTCTTGGAGACGGTGGGCTTTGTGTTGGAGGTGCTGGCTGAAGGCTATGTTTGTTTCATTGTATCTCTGAGAGAAGGATTTTGTACTTTTTTGGCAAGTGTCAGCCTTAGAACATGGTAAGAGGCAAGGACTTTTTCTGCTGTTCCAACTGCTTTAGAGGTGCAACATTTCTATTGAATTTGTGGGTTTTTTTATTCTAATTAGAGCTCCTTTGAAGATGCTACCACTCCTTCAGGTCTAGAACTACTTTTTCTCTTAACTGAAATATCCCAGGAAAATCAACTATTGATTAGCCACTCTAGCTAGAAGAGCTGCTACTCTAGATTTATAATAACATTTTTCCATAGTGTCTTTCACTGTCTGCCCAGAAAACTCCAAACATCCTTGAAACACTAAGAAAAGTGACAGTTATCTGAGTTTCTTTGAGTAACCCAGTACAGCTGATGAAAGTAAATTACATTAACTTCTTATGATGAGAATTTTGGATGCACAAATAAATGAAATTCTAGATTTCTGAGACAAATCAGAAGACAAGTTTTGTAGAAAATAACTATTTAACTACTGGTCTTGATGAAAGCATCCATCTTAGCTCAGGAAGGGATAGTTCAGACAATGGAACCTTGACAATGGATACATCCCTTCCTTTCATGGGTTTATATTCTGCATGTCACTAAACTTTTTGACAACTCAGTATATTTTTCTAGTCTTCCCCCTTGTTACCCTTACTGGCCCTACTAAAAAGAACTTCCTCAAAGGTTACAAAGAGTCACAAGTGTCTTCTGATGACTTAGCCACCAGTGGGTGCAGCACTGCAGAGCTGCAGATAAACCAAATGAACGAATTACACCTCTTGTTCTCTGGAAAAATTAATAAAATTTCTAAAATGAAGAGTTATTAGAAACACAGCTTAAAATGTTCTCTGAAGGACAGTAACGACCTGACATGAGTTGGATAGATACAAAGGAATTACGGAGGGGTGATACTCAATAGTCCTTAAAAATGCCTGTTGCAGAGTGCTTTTTATTCTTTTCTATTTCTACCAGAGATGGATAATGTAGGTGAGGTCTTTTCTTTAGAAAGAGAGGAAAGCTCTAATGTGAAGATGACAGAAATGTTAAATCTTTAAGGTTCTGGATCCAGGATCTACATGAAACCCTGTGGCAGAGCAAAAGGATGAATCCAGGTTTCCTCACTGCCGTCTGAGGCCTCCAGCACCAAACCATCTATTATTTTTCCATTTTTCTTGAAGCTAGGACCCTGCCAGATGTTTCTTCACCATCTATTATTTTTCCATTTTTCTTGAAGCTAGGACCCTGCCAGATGTTTCTTCTTAATGTAAGGGAATCACAGGCAGAGGTGGTATGGCTATTCTCAAGCAGCATACGTAAGCAGCCTGCAGACCAGGGTGGAGCTGGCTTAGCTTAAAATCTTTGGAATTTTAGGGATAGACCAGAGAGACAACAAATAGAACAGCATTACTGGGACTCACTGGCACAATGCACTGTTAAGCTGCCAGCCATAAAATCCACTTTATTATTGGGTGTTCATAATTCCACAAAATCCACAACAATTTTTGGTTTTAACATCTGAAGAGACCTTGATGTTTACAGCACAGGTTTGCTCATGATCTACTGTGAAATTTGCCCCCCTGAGATATGTTACTGGCAGGTATGACCTTTTGGGGAAGCTGGTAGTCTGGTTTAATGCTTTGTTTATTTCTTCTTCAAAGCTAGCAAGTAAGTAACACAGAAAGCTGTCTGCCTTCTGGTATTAGAAAAGGTTATTTTCTTTCTTCGGTATGGAGAATTGATTTATCTCAACTCTCTCAGGATTTCTCTCACTTACCAGCACAGGTTTTCAGAAAGCAGGGTGGCTTGTCTTTTTTTTGAGTATTTCTTTAGTACCTGAAAACTGGTACTAAAAAAAAAAGGCATTTACACAGTAACTTTTTATTCAGATTAAGAATCTTGAAGCCAGTCTCCTGTTTGTCCCTTCTTGCTGTACTTTGGTTATCAATGTTTCTAGGACTTCTGAAACTTGACCCTTTTTGGATGAAACTAAATAATTATATGCCCCAGATGCCCCAGATGATGTGGTCCAGCCATCACTGGCCATTTAGTCCACTGAAACCAGCTAGAGATAGCCTGAAATAAAAGGTCTCAAAACATGTAATGTGGACATCAGGTTCTTATCACCAGACAAGGGGAACAATTACTCAGCAGATCCACTGCTGTCAGTCTGTGCTATTTCTTAATGTTGGCATAGTCAGTAAGTCTCTTACATGATTCTAATTTTATTTGAACTTGTGTAGAAAAAAACCTTAAATTCATAGCTTGTACAGGAAGAGTGACTTCCATTTTAGTCAGCTACCAGACATTTAGGATGCAGAATTCTGATTTTTGGTAAAGTATTTCACATACAAGAAGCACATATAAATAAATAATGAGTACCAGTACATGATAAAACCTGTACATTAGACAGTTAGGCTATAGAACAGTAAAAGGAATTATGCCTATAGTTAGGAATAAAGAATAGCTGAGATAATTCCATTGTCACTTACATACTTTAGGAAGGCTGTTGCAGCATCAAATAGGAATGGAAACACACAGAACACCCATCTGAATTCAAACCAGAGTCTTTCCCCCTCCCTTTGACTGTCATAATATTTTTGGATTAATTTCCCCAAGAACACAATAAACTAGCCACACTTTTCTTTCTTTAAGACAAAGCTGCATACCTGTTACAGGATTTAACCTACTTCAAACAGTACACTTAATATTTTATTGAATACAGTTTCATATAGACGGCAGAGAGACAGCAATACAATGTTCAGAAAAATTACTGAATAAAAATTGGGATTCATCATATATTTCAGATGATCCAAATGGTTTCTCGTGATCTTAGTACCTATGAAAATGTTTCCTAGTTTGCCACCAAGTGTGGAGACTCAAGCTTCATGCTATCTCAGCCCTTGCCTGAAGTTGCAAGGTTAAGATCTGTAAAGAGAAAGTCATACTTACAAGATGTATCAACTTCCTTATCCTGTCTTTAGAAAGTGGCAGAATGACAGCTGACGTGAACACTGCAGGTAATGCATTTCTTCAGATATACAGTATGAAAAGCTAAATATATTAACATCTATTTTGCCTTCCTTCCCAGTGGTCCTTCTTTTATCAGCTAAGTAAATTGTTCTTAGTGCAGAGACTTTTCTATTTGGTGTTAGTAATTCCTGGAGTTCCAGTAGAAATCAGGACCTCGTGATTGAACTATTCCTGTAGTACCTTCAATCTAAATACATTCATGAAAAAACTCATATCAGAAGAAAGAAATGAATGGGGTGAAGTGGTGTGCACAGGGTTACACAGAGGATCTCTTGAAGACCCAGCTAGATTCCTGACAGTATTCTGATACATTGCAATCTTTGCTATGCATGAAGTGACTGTGGAACTGTCAAAGACATGTCTTTTGTCAGTAGTATGTTTTTAAAAAACGAAGATGTCATAAAACAGTATCAAAGCTTTCACAATGTCCATCCTGCCTTCAGACAGAAAAAAAAATAAATTAAAAAATCATTATTGAGTACCACTGCTCATTTAAGATATCTGCGACTGAAGTTCTGACACTCTTTGAGAACTGCTACTTTTTTTCCAGATAGCAAAGTTTTGCTTTGAACCATATTAAAGCTAACAGAATGTAAATGGAAGCATTTACACTAATAAATTTGGACTGATTTGGAAAAACTGTTTAATAAAGTCTTTGCAATTGTCTTCATAGTAATAGCTGGAATGAAAACAGTAATGACAGAATGACAACATTCAGCTGAAAATGGTTCAACATTTGCCCCAGACACCACAGTCCCTTGCCCCATGAACATTTGCCTCAGTTCAATACTCCTGAGATGTAAAGGCTGTATTAAATGGACTTTAGATCTGCATTTATGCTCTGAGATTTTCTTGTAACTTGGCAGGATTCCACTACTTGTATACAAAAATGAGTATTCTACTTCTTACAAAATGAGATGGCACTATTTGAGTTGTATCAGGTGTGTCTGATGTTCTTTGAGGACAATTTATTAACTTATCATTACTCTTGCCCTTCCAAATTCCTTCAGGTTATGCATCTTTTTGCCATCTAAAATAAGTTTGCTGGCTCAGAGAACTCACAGTCAGATGTGTGTGGCATTTGCATGCAAATACAGTGTGTGTTAGCGTGATTTTCTTCTGGGTACTCTGATGCAGCAGTGTCCGATCAGTCAAACTGTCAACAATCTACTTATTCACATACCTTTTTGTCAGTCACTCCTAATTAATTTGGACACTAATCCTTGACTAGAAGTTCAGTACGATGGTATCTTCTCAGATACTATCATACTATACATGGGTCATGACATTTGTGTTTATGTGTAACCTAAACTCACACAGCAATACGTGCAAACCAAGGGATAAGCCACTAGAGCAGGGAGAACTATTCTTAGTGCTCAGTTGACTCAGCAAATGTATCTGTTTTCTTTTTGTGAGTTACCTATTGGTCCCTGCTGGATGGCTCCCAAACCCACAGAAGTGCTTCTGATGACCACTGCATACCTCTGGCATGAGAATTTCTGTAAACATGTAATCATGACAGCTTCTCATTCCAAAAATAACTTTGAAGATAAAATGAACATAAAGTTTTAGAGGAAGTGAATCTAAAGTGACTTTCAGTCCAAATGACTCAATTGTAGCCAATTTTCCAAAGCTATTTATTTATGATGCTTGCTACCTACAGAACAGTAAAATAATTATACAAGAATCACCCATAACTTACTTATTTCTACAAGAGTAAGTAGAATTCTATAGAGTTGCAAATGTCCATGTCTACACTCAGTACTGGAAAGTGCATTGGCTAATGCCCTTTTTGTACTGAAGTAATGCAATTAAATGTTCTTATTGTGGCTAAATCTTATAAGGCATATTTTTAAAACAGATTTCAGGGTGGTTCTTTGCCTTTTGAAACACAAAATCTTGTGTCAATGACACTGCCTTTATCTTGTGAAGTAGGTTTGAACAGAGAGGGCATACTTCAATAAAACATTAATGCTTGCCACAGTGGAAAGCTTTTAATTTGTCAGCTGAGTTAAATTCCTTACTCTACTCAACTTACACAGTAAAAAAAGAGTAGATCTTTGGATGGTACTAGTTTGGAGCTAAAGATGTGAAATCAGGGAGCCAGGGTTTCTGCAATATGATATTGTCTATTTTTTATCTGTCTCTTCCCCTTAACACTCTCTCTCTCCTTTGCCACCTCAAGAATCTCCCTCCTATATAGGGGGTAAAAGCATAATAAAAATAAATGATAGCAAATGGAAACAGCTCAACTAACCAAAACGTGGCTAATCAGAAAATTAGGGAAAAGTGTCCTACTCTCAGGAGACTTCTGTTCTTGGAAAACAGTGGGGAAGCGGGAGACTGTAGTATGTTTGTTATTCATTGTCTCCATTTATTACATTAGAATAACTATCCCATTTTTGTTTGTGCCTCAAGTCCAAATGGAGACCAGAGTACAGGGAATGAAATATCCAACATACAATTTAATATACAAGCCAAGTCGGCCATTAATAGTTCACTCCCAAGCATCTGGGTCCTGAATATACAGTTATACAAGTTGAATTAATATTGTTGTTTACTCACATTCTTCCGGAACGTTTTCAGCCATCAGCCCTTTGCAATAATATTACGCCCAGCCAGGCTGGAGTCTGGTGACTGGTTATTCTTTAGCAGATCCCTAAGCACATTCCTAAATAAAAAGATTAAAATAGAGTATTTTTCCTCTTTACTTCTATCTGATATGTAAGTAATGTGATTTAAAGTTCATTTAACCTTAAGTTATCTGTGTCCTTATTAGGTATATTAAATATAGTGAAAAAATTGGTTAGCGCAGCAAGGGTTTGTATGCATTTTGAAATATTTAACCCCATGGATTTTCTAAATACAGACTGTGTTCAAAAGTTAATTTTACTTGGAAACAAAACTGAAGCCTATTCTCCACCTGTAGAACTTAATTATTTTTTCTTTACCTGAATCTTTAGAAAGTACCACCCTTATGGGGGAAATTCAGTCAAGGCAGCTTTGTCCAGCCTGAGGATTATAGTTCAAAGGCCTCTACATGAAAATTCAACCACTGATCCAGCCTCTTTATTTTACTGTCCACTTGTTCTCCATATTTGAAAGTTTTCTTCAAGGCTATATACAAGCTGTTATTTCAGTGGGCTCTCCAGCTACCAGTAAAATTTCGGTTCAAGTGCTCAAAAGCCCTTACACTAAAATGTTTCACATTTCTGTGGAAGGCCCTATCATTTGAAAGGAGTGTTGTAATTATTTGAAAACCAGAAAAAGTCAGGACTGTGTGACTTTATTCCCAGTGGAATTTAACTCTGAGGTCCATAGGGATCGTCTGAAGACCATCTATTTAAAATATCCAGATGCCATGCTATGTCACACACTGTGTCATAGTATACACTTTGATCTATAAAAGGAGATAAGATGTTTCATTCAGCACTGAAAAGCAGCTGTCTTTAATGGTTTTAAAGATAGAATAGACTATTTCAACTATTATATTGTGTCATCTTTTAACATTTCAGTATTAGGAATAGTAAGCAGTAAGATATATAGTATACTATGGGATGAAGTTAAAATATTTCTCTCAATACAGAAACAAAAATGGTATATCAGAAGAAGTTTGGAAGTTCTGAAAAGAATCTTTATTCTGAAACAACCCTTGTGAAAACTTATTTTTGTTATTATTTTCTCATGAAGCTTCAATTTTTTCAACAAAAATTACGCAAACTTCGAAGTTTCCTATACATAAAAATTCCAAACTTTAACATTATATGCTAGGAAACACAACAAATAGAGAGCTAAATGTCAACTCCCACTTCAACACTGTATGTAAGAGAACAAACATGGATATGTAGGAAAAGGAATATCAGGTTGCTGTGTAGTTAGTGAGATTAGGACTGCAGTGCTATAACCTTTGTTTTTATATGTATATTAGGAGACAGAGTTACATATATGTGCATACATGTCTGTGAAAATCAGATTTTACAGTGAGGGGATCTGACATACAGATATATATAGAACATAGCTGGTGAAAGATTATCAAGGTCACATAGCTGCAAGGAGAAGCATGACCAATTCAGAGACAAGGCAAAGAATTTTGTAGCTAAAACTAGTTATTTCATGGGCACGATTTTGTTTTGATGCAGTTCCAATAATCTTTAAAAAAAAGATTTGGAAATTGTCTTGAAAGATATTCTGTAGCCTCTTCGTGCACCCTCATACTGCACCCAAAGTACCCTGGTTACTTTGCAGGCACGCTGAGAGAAAGCAGAGAGCCTTTGCTATCATGCTAATCCAAAACAGTTTAGGGATTTCAGATCACTCAGGCCATACTGGAGTGATTGCAGAAGGAATTTGTGTTCTCTGGGGACTGGATTGCACTGTAGATAGTGACATCAGAAATATCATGCTCTTCCCTTGTTTTGCTCTTCAATTTTTGTCCCGAAGGAGGAAAATATTTTTTCTCATCAGATTTTCTCACTGCTTTCTATGTCACTTATAATGGGATTGAATTTTTTTTTTTTTCTTGAAATCTCCCTGTGTCCCCACTCTTTCCCTCACAATTCACATTTTTTGGCAGTCCAGGCACTTCCTCCCACCTTCTCTTTCTTTCTCGTTTCAACTCTCCCCTTTTCTATATGTTTCCCTTTGTACTTGAACAGCAAAATACACCACAAAACACAAACATTTTTCTGTTTGCAGCCTCTCCTCCAAAGTGAAGATTAAGGCTACCTCTTTTTTTTACGAATAATTGCAGCTCTGCACAGTGTAATGCATTTGCTACCTAGGCCAATTTCCTGAACAGAGACAGGCAGCAAGATTTTTTTTTTATGATACAAAACGTCATCCTAATGACATCTCTTCCCAGAGGGAGAGAGACAGAGGGAGAGAGGGAGAATTTTCGGTTTTCCTGCTTCCAGCTTTATCTGCTTTGGGATCAACCATTCAATCCAAGCTTAATAAAGTAATTAGGTCAGTGTGAGGCAGTTTCCCAAGGGCAGAGCCTTTTAGAATTTTTTGTTCTTTCTTAAATGCAGAGATGTTATCCAATATAGCATGGTTCTTACAAACAATGTTGTGTAATGTACATTTAATCTGTATATATAACACAGCACCACATCAAGTCATGATTATTCAAACTAAACCTGGCAACATTTCAACGTCAATTTCCCTCTCCCATTTTCCTTTACCCTCTTCTTTTTCAGGACCCAAAGAACTTATTTTTCTTGTAAATATTCTCGTTCTCTACTGCTACCAACAATCCATGGAATTTTTCTCAACCATGAGGAGACTGTCTATCTGAGCTCAGTTAAGTACTTTTCCAGTGTCTAAATGAGTACATTGTGGAAGCAAGCAACCATACTATCTACACAACAATGTGCACAAAGTGGTATCTGTACAGCATATGACAAAGAGGTCCATGTGTAACTCACAGTGCCATTAATATGTTCTCCTATTAATAAATGATACAAATGTCCTGTGACATTCTCTACATTGCATTTCTGTTATAACTGTATTTTTGTTTTGTTGATATGGGTAACAGTCAGCTACTGTTTCTATAATGTTTTCTGTACAAACTAGAAATGCTAGAGCGAAAAAGGTACTCCTATGTCAGTTTAGCTATAAAGATTAATTGCTGGAAAGCCATAAAACTTCTGTGCTAGCTAATCAGTTTAAGTAGCAATAATCTCTTTCTGAAGCTAGAAATTCATTAATTAATCATCCCAACTGTAAATGCAGTCTAGGCAGAAAAATCAATAAAAGCCCCAACCACTCTTTTAAGGTCAGATGTTATCAAACAAAACTCTGCTGTTTTACTTACGCAAGACTGCACATCTAGTCAGAGATAAGGCAACCACTGCTGAAAAAACTCTGCGTATGTGATGAAGAATTTTCATAAAGACCTGAAAAAAAGTGTTTTCACTTTTACTGAACTTGCTTTTTACCTCATCCTTTTCACACTGTTGCTGCCTCATTTCGTTCTGCCCACCCATAATCAGAGAAGTGAGTAGGATTTTCATTTAGCATAAGGCAAAAGGACAGTTTTGATCAGTAGTGAATCTGTAGTCTTAATAGTTATTATTCTTCAGAAGGACCTGGGAGATTTTCCCAAGTATGAATATAAATTCCGCTTGGTGAAAAGTGTTACATATGTTCTGGAAATTCATGAATGATTGAGTAATAAATTATTAACAGTTTCCCATAAGAAAGGATGGGGTGGGGACACTCAAAGAAAAGAGATACAAAAACAGCTAAAGACATTATTTATCACACACACGATTAAAGTGTGGTACTCAGTAACACAAGATGCGCTTGGTATGGAATCCTAAATTGCTACCAGATTTATCTAAATCTAATAAATTTATCATACAGAACAATTTTGAAAGAAAAATCCTTCAAGGATTATGAAGCACTGTTAAGTACCTCAAAGACAGACAGCTTACAGATACCTGAGACACCTATTCTCACAGTTTTCATGTATTCTTTTCATAAATATCAGCTTCATACCCTTGACAGAGGCAGGCTCTTTGGCCTTTAGTCTTTCTTGAACATGAGTACTCCTTACCTTCTGCTCTAGCTTTTGCAGTGTATGAATCACTTGTCCGTATTTCTGTCAGCAGATGGCATTACTCAATATGACCCACGAATGTAAACAGAACAAAAGGGAGTTGATTGTTCCAGAAAAGGAAGTCTTCATCAGAGTATGATAACAAAGTGATCCAATCTATTTTCATTTTGGAAATTCCACTTTGAAAGTTAAGCAACAGAGAATGAAACGGTTGTGAAATATACACCCTAATGTATTACATAATGTGAAACAAGAGAGTGATTTTCCAGAAAAAAAGTGTGAACTGGAGTATTTAACTCAGATCTTTCCTTTAAGTGTAAATGTAATATCAAGACCTTTCCAAATTCTCAGGTCTGTAATAGAAGATTCTGGTGCTGAAATTAATATCTATTACCAAATAAAATAATTTATTCTCTTAAAAGAGTAATATTAAAGAATCCAGCTTAGCAGACTAATGACTAGCTTTGCCAACCCCACTTACAATGTCTTGCTATATGAATACACTTGAAGAAATGTATGTGGCTATTTCTCATGATAATGATTTAGGTAGAATTTACTCCTTCAAAAATTCAGAAATAATTCTGATAATCAATAGGGAATGACCATTTGAGGAAGAAGAGATAATCTTTGGAAGCTTTTGGTTTTTTTCAACAATAACTGACAGAGGTTATATGAATAGGTTATTCCAAAAAATAATTATTTTAACCTATATGAATAGGTTATTCCCAAAAATAATTATTCCCAGACCAAAGCAAAGCGGCAGCTGAACTGCAGGAAAGATTGCGTTCAAAGCAGGGCTAAACCAGTGTGACTCACCTTGGCTACAGTGGGGAAAACAACTTGTGGACTTTGAAAGAGAGACAAGGAAAACTTATAACCAAACAACTCCCTGGTTATGTAGTTCCTCACAAATAAAGTCATTACTCTGTGAATCATTCCTCGACATCCTCATCTGTTCTGAAAGGTCAGACACCTTCTCAGCAAATGTGCAAGTCACCTGCAAATTTTTAGGCTTTCATGAACTGCTTTTTTGCTGATCACAATATTCTCATAATAAAGTTAGATCGGTTTTCAATCTGTGTTTCACCTTTAGTATTGCCTACTTTGGGTATTTTTTGTTGACATTATGTTGAACACTGGCACTGATTAAACCATTTCAGACACCTAACTTAGGTACAACTCTTCTTCCTCCCTCTTCTCCTCTTCCAGTCCTTTGAAGGCTTCCACCCTTCTCCCTTTGACTTCGAGGAAAAGACAAGTTTCTCGGTTTGCTGAAACACAGCTGAGCTGCACAACTAAAATGAGACAGTGCCAGTGATGAAAATACCCATTTGTGTGTAACTACACCCAGTGTAGAGACAATGCAGAGCAATCCCTTTGGGAAAATCCACTTCCAAGAACTGACAAACATATCTCATGGTCTACTGAAAGAGAAATCTTTTACTAGGGGAATGTTTGCAACGGTATTTTTTCTCATAAAAAGATCTCACTGAATATTTAATGGAAAACTTTTAAAAGAATTTACTTATTTATTCTGTATATCTTTCCAAATGTTTTCAGAGAATGAGCATGTTCAACATCACAATACCTACAAGGATTATTTTAAAAATGAGGGGGAAAATCTTTATATAACAAATCATTAATGTGGAAGTTGGAATTCTGCAGCTGAAGATGCTACCCTATTCAGAATGCAGTTTAGTTTGTTGCTACAATTCTGTTATACAAAACTGAATGCATTTAAGACTGCAGTTGGGCAGAAGAATTTCAGTGTTCCATTTCAACTTCATAAAAAATTGTAAATTGCATCCTTACTCCAGGGATTTCTTTCTGAAGAGGCTTTTTCATTAACTGTGTCTAACCATGAGATACAACTTTTCTTAGATTAGGATAATGAAAAGAATTGCTGCTCTATTTTTATTTTGCTTGAAAAAGGCAGTTTATTTAGATGATAATTTATGTATGTTTTGCTAAAATTGGAAACACATTGAAAACTTTTGTTGCTCCTACTTCTGTACAGTTTTAGGGAAATATTTTATAGAAATCTGCCTCATCAAGAAATAACCAAGAAAATTAATTCCATTCAAACATCTGCAACATTTCTATGTATTCCTAATTTGGCAGTTCTTGCAGGGGTGATTTTCATAATGTGCTTAGCACCACCCTCAGGAAATCTTTAAGATGTCTCCCATAAAACTGGAGAAATATCATATCACTACTTTCTAAAATATTTGCTTATGTCTTTCAGGAAATGCTAATTATATGTGACATATGAACAAGCACGAGAACTCATGCATATTCCAAGTTAAAAGAAACCTATAGCCTAAAAAAAATAAATATTTCCACAACGGGTAAGATGAACAGCAGGTGAGAAAAAGATGTATGGGGGAGAATCACAGATTATGGCTACCCATAGCTAATTGCTGTTTAGATGAAACATGTGCATCTGTTTTCAGCAATTAGCGTGGAGATCAATAGAAAACATATATATTTAATTAGACATATGGTTCATTTTACCATAATTGGAACCCCATGTCACTTCTGGCTCTTCATATGCAGTATGCTCTAAAATGCTTTCTGGGGTGTATTTGCATCATATGGAAGGTGAAGCGCAGACACCAGCTGATACTCAGATCTCATTGTCTCGTGATGCTGTTAAATGTAGACATTTACGGTGATTTAACCAGGCCAGAAACAAATAAAACTTTGATTTAAAATGTCATTTAACCCTTTCCTTGGTGACTGACCAGACTGCATGTCTTGTGACAACAACTGTTAATACCACATCTGTTCACCAGTCTTTGAGCTAACCAGTATTTTGAAGAAAGCCATTTCCCAAATCCCTAAAAATTAGATAAACTTTCATTTTTCACCCCTCTGAGAAACAGATACACTCAAAATATGGAAGAATGGAAATGGAACCGTTAAATTTTACTCACTGAATATCTCTTAATCAATTATTTCAATTAAAAAACCAAACCAAACAAAAAAAAAAAAAAATAATCTTCCAGCGAAATCTGAATTGACAAACCCATCCCAGCTCCACCAGTCTTTCAATTTAAATAATGCCTGGTTACTGTATTTCAATTTCATATATATTAAACTGTGAATGAGGGGAAACTTCCTCTGCAGTGTCCAAGAACAGATACAAACAGTAACAGAATGTGGGAGAGAATTAGTAAAACTTATTCTCAGTGCCCAAACTGTCTGTACATGTGTGATATCATAAAACATGTTCATAAACCTTTTAGGTGTTTAACTCCAGTGTCCCTATTAGACTATTATGCTTATTAGTTTTAATATAAGACTTCTATATGTTAATTTAAATATTTCAATATTGTTTACGAGATTTTTTATTAATTTAGCAGATATAAAAAGATTGAAATAGGAACAATTTAGGGAAAATCACAGCTTTCACATAGTTCTTGCTCAGAATACGTCACATTGTAAATATCTGCCTGGCTCAGGCTAAGGGATCTATTTTAAGTAGAACTAGTTAACAGACAGATCAAGAAAACTGTACTAGAGAGTACAAGGGAAATAGTAGAAGGAAAGTTGCATCAACATTAGTTGACCTTCATATTAAAAATTCTGTACTCAGTCTAATAGAGGATGCAGACACCAAAAAACATGGCAGTGAAAGTACTCTTTTAAAGATGAATGGGTCTGTATGGCCTGTTAAACGACCCTGTAGCTAAAGCTTACAAACAGGAACTAAGAGCTGAAGTAAATCAAATCTTTCATCTGGATGAAAGATTTGAAAACCACCTATCAGCAGAGCAACTTTGGAATCAGATACGGGATATTCTGAGTAAGGGAATTTTCCAGTCCTCTTATTTTATGTCTGATAATGTCAGGAAAGGATTGCTGTTTCATGGGGAGAGAAGAACAGCAAAAGCATTAAGCATTAACGTACTAATCTTACCTTTGGATTCCATACATTTGCACGTTCTAAGGTGAGACACTCAATGTGCATGAACAATCTTTGTTTCAGGGATTATATTTCAGAAATTAGTATCTTTGAACCAAATATTATAAACACTGGAGTCATAACTGAATGCCCTTCACTAGAATATTTAACCATATGCACTAAAAATGTCACCCTTCAGTCTAGCATGAGTATAAACAAGCCATGAATTCACTTTACCTTAATGTATTGGCCTAAAAACTTCTGCAGTTGCTAGGCAGCCTTTTTATAAGAGGTAGAAGATACAGATTTAGTATTCCTCAAGCTGAGGAAGAGTGTAAACTTTTGCTTCCATTTCTTAGGGAAACGTTCTAAATAGTAGGCAACATCTACTAACAGTAGGAACAGGAACATCACCACTATTTTTTGAGATGCCTTGTCCTGACAGTGGAGGTGGTCTGGGAAACTGTTCCTCTCAGGGGCCTGAAATGGAAAAATCTCTCTCTATAATCAGTCTTGGGAGAAATTAGATGAAAGTCTCTTCAAAACAGAGCAAGGTTGGATTTTGAGTACCTGAAGAATGTTAAAGAGCAAAGTATTCATGGATTTAGAGCAAGTTTATCAGGAAGTTTCCTTTATCAGAATGTTGCCATCTTGGGTGTAGATCCTGAAACTCTATCCATGCCTTCTTTAAAAATCTGTGTCCTTTTCTTCTTAGACACATACCTCTGTAACTACACAAACTTCCTAAGACATTTTTGGGCTCCCTTCTACCTGTCTTTATTCACTCTGCATTGTTAGAGGAGTCTAGAGGAGTTTGTTGACCCAAGAAAACTTTTGTCCTGAGGCAACAGCGGTATAAAGATACATTTCCAGCAGAAAGGTCAGCTGCATTAATTTGTTTTGTCAGAAAGTTCTTCTTTATCTTAATTATATAAATGGGCTCAGAACAGAGCAGCAAGGAAAAAGTGTTAGAAATGCCAAGGAACATAGTGTAGTCTCTTTCTCATGCGTTGCTGCAAAAATCCACTTTGTCCTGCCTAATATTGTTTTCCTTCCCGACCCTTTAAACTGAAACCGTCCAGATCAAAAGCATTAGTCTTGGACTGCTGCCTATGAATATTGTCAGTAATTGCAGGAATTAATGGGAATTTCTGAGTATTATTACCACAACTAAATTGACATTATTAGCTTTATTTTACAAGTGAAAATTTCTTTCACCATATCTGAATTCTTGTTTAATCATGCTGCTGCCTTGGATATTTTTGCTAGACAGAGGCCTGGGCATGGACTGCAATGAAGACCAAAATAAAAGCAACCAAACAACAACAACAACAACAAGAACAAAATACCCAATCCCTCTAGAAATTCATTGAAAGTGAAATTGTTTGTGAAATTTTGTTTCCACAAAGTTGACAGAAGTGAATCTGGTTCAGCCAGGGAACAAAGGGAGCTGTGCTGAACTCTGATACGATGCCTCATCTGCAAGAGGAGGAAGGTAGTGCACGACACTACCAGTCCTCTTTCCAAGATATACTAACAATTGATGTTATCCTTCCCTACTTTGTTCAAAATGGTTGTATAACTCAAGAGAGTATCAGGCTTTTTTGGCTGACAAGGCCAGGTTGATTGCAAGGGACACTTGGGCTACTTTTACACCAAGAGTGTGTCCCCACCCACGGGGACATCTTCTAGCCACATCTTTGCACAGCAGAGAAATAAAAAAGCATATTCAGACCAAGATATATGAGCAAGAGTGTTTCTTCTAGCACCCATTCAGGTGGTGGCTAGCTCAGAGGTGTTGATGAAAGCACTGCATAACATTGGATGTTGTTTCAATAGCAAGCCATGGAGGAAGGCAGCAGGGCAGTTTCTGTGTAAGCAATGCTGCCAGTGTCTGTTTGTACTCACCGTGCTCCCTTGCCCTCTGACCAGGAGTTAAGCATTGGACTGAGCCACTTCTTCGTGTTACCACTCACACAGAGGTTATGCCCCTGCATTATAACTTTTTAACTCACCCTTTGCCCCCAAGTATGTTGGCAAATAATTCACTTTTTATGTCTAGCCTTATTCTTAAGAATCAAAGAGAAAATAAGTCTAAATAAAAGGTTTTAACTCCATCTTGGGATTTTTTAAATTTTATGTGTGTTTTATACATTTTATGAGGAGTGACAAGTCTATCCTCTTCTCTTTACAGTGATTGCAAAGTTCTTTTGGCATCAGGAGGATAGGTACAGAGCAGGTAAGTGTTTATGGACATAACTGCATTGCTTAGCGATCAGACATCTGTGCTAGGAAATGCAAAACTACTGCTGCCAACTCAGTGAAAAGCCCACTGCTTGTATCCATCTCACTAGCAAGTTCTCTAAAGATTTGCCTGCTTGGGGGAAATGGGAAAATGCCATCTCCTCCTGGCCCCGCAGTTATTTAAGTGCTCCAGTGTCAACCAACATTATAATGCTTTTATATTTTCTCCAGTAGACAGCTGTTGGATCTGCCTTTATGGGAAAGCCACCCTTGAAGTCACTTGACCTCTTGGTGCCTTAATCAACACAGATGGAACACTGAATAAAACCAGGATGTTGTAGAAATCCTATGACTCATTTGAACTGGGGAGGGAGGGCATTTTTGGGAATTGTGTTTCCTTTCTCCTTGGGTAAATAAGACTTTGGCTTATCTAATTATATGCAAAGGTACACAGATTCTGTTTTGCAAAAATGTATTTTCACAGTCCAACAGTCATCTTTAAAAGGTCAAGTTGTATAAGAAAAAGCAGCATGCATTTTCATCTGAAGCAAAACCCTGTACTTCTTGTATGCAGATACTGGGATCACTGCATGGGAAGCACTGGCATACAGATGATATCTGCTTTATATATCAAGACTTTGGTTTATAATTCTATTTAGAAATGTAAGAGAATTTTTAATACAGGTAAAACAGTTTAATAAATTGAACATACATTATTTTCCTCAGAAATAAGATACCACAACCTACAGTGATGACCTTTTCTCTATCATGACCCAGCAACCTCCCCAAAGAGCTGCCAGCAATTGCCTGGAGGTCATGAGCTTGTTTCCTTCCCTTTTTTCTGGCCTCCTGCCAATGCAGACTTGTTCAGACATCAAAACCAACTCTACTTGCTGCTTCAACATACAAGCAATACCTAATCATCCTGCTCTGCCAAATCATGGAGTGGATTTACTGAAGTACTGTGGGAAGTAGGACTAAAGATACCTTGCTGATTTAGAAACCGGTTGAATGAATGTAAGAAAATATGGAATCATGAAATCAAGAGTCATGTGGCAACACAGGTGAAAATGGTAGAGCTTGAAACCTCAAATTGGAAAAATGCATACATTATTTATTAATCTATCAGAAGGACAGTTTATAACTATTTTTCTCACATCTATTTAATACTCCATTATAAAACACCTTACTGAAAAGAGGAGGCATTTAAATGTTAGATTTATGTGAAGCTGTCAAACACTGAGCAATTCCAGGAGGCTGACACTTTCAGTTATATATTTGCAATGCAGACTGAAAAATTCTGGAGAAGCATGATAGGAATTCTACTACAGTCTCATCAGTATGTATCTGGACACAGAATATCTCTGCTTGATAACGAAGATCAAAGTGTTTCTCATTGGAATGCAGCATGCTACCATTGTTCATTATTGTGGCACACTGCTAAACAGTGCATGATCAGAAGTCTTCCTTTCATGACTCCACAAGCTCTTTCTTTAGCTTGGCAGAAGGAGGCAAGAAGAAGGGAGAAAGGAGCCTTCACCTCATCACTCCTGATATTTTCATTTAGCTTTTGCATTTGATTTCAAGATCAGAGAAGATGACATTGAAAACATGACATATTTACAGCTTCACAAGACTTTTGGGATCACCAATACATTATGAAAGGTTTGTGAGCTTTAATAGGTCAGTTGACAACCTTGGTCTGCACTGTCTCCTGAACAGGAAAAGATCGAATCTGGATGATGCCAGAATACTAAAATTCCTCTAATGATGTGGCCCTCTTAAAATTCCAACATCCATTTATCGTGAGAGATAAACTCTGTAATAATAGCAGTAAAATAAATTTCTGCATGCCCAGTATGAGAAAATTACATATACTGGATGACTTGAAACTTCCTAAAGGCAGCACAGAACTAACAGATGTATCACTGAATAAGAAAACAAAAGGAAACAGCCGATTCCAGAGGAGAGGATACACAGGCGGTTTAAAGGCAAGGCTGGAAGCCCAAATTATTAAAAAAAGCCTTTGTAGAAAGGGTGACATTAGTTAGCATGTCTATAAAGTAGGAGCTGTGTTCAGTCTTGGTGTCTGCTGGTTTCTGCTCACAGAAGGAAGGTGTTGATGGTCTCACTGAGAAGGGACCAGCACACAGAGAGACACAAAGAACAGGCTTGCAGCTGGTGCACACACCAAGTTCACAACATAGGCTCCAGAGTGCTGGGAAGTATTTCAATCTCTCCAAACTCCTTCAGGGAAGGTGTACTCAAGATGGAGCTGTGCCTAAACGCCACAATTAATCTCTCTGTTAACATGACAGATACTCTTTAAGTTAAATGTACTCACAACACAAATTGTATGGATAAGGCTGCTTGTTATTTACAGTACACTTCACTGAATCCCAGCTTGTCTCAGTTAGTGATGTGTCCTGTTAAGTACCCTATTCATAAGGTAAATAAAGTTATATTGACCATGATCACATGTTTGTTTCATAACCCCTTTGCCTATTGTGTACCACTGGTAGATCTGTGTAATTCAGAGACCTCCCTCTTGACCTACTTCAGTGATAACTGCTTTTTGTTCCATCCTTTGATAAACATTATTTCACATCTGGAACACAGTCCCACATACTTTAATATCTGTAACAGATGTTTTGTGTATAATTTTAAAATAGTTCTTAAGTGAAAGTTTAAAGAGCTGCTGCATATTACTTTTATTATTGTTCTTATTTAAAACAAATAATTCGTAAGTTTTTTTCCTCCACCATTACAACAGTAGAAATGCACAATGAACTTCATTTAAATATAAGAGTTTTCCAGCCAGGTCACTTTCATGAGCTTCATTGAATAGCATTATTATTAACCATCAAAGCAAAATCCTGATGTAGAACTGCCCCTCCAGCCCTATATTAGAAGTAACTATCTCATTCTGAATTTCCTTGTAAGTTATAAAAAGTATTTGTATTCCTCACAGTCTGTAGGTGGCAAAAAGTTAATGTTTACCTACAAATTTTGTAAGTGGCTTAAACTCTGATATTAACATTGTTATAGCAAGGGTTATTTTGTGTGCAGACAATGCACTGTCTGGACATAAAGCTTCTGATAGATTTCACTCTCCATTCTCTTCTGTTGATATTGTCTCCCACTAACTGTAAAATTTCTGTTTTCATTATTTCTCTTCAATTCCTAGCAAGGTATAACAGAAATCAATGCAGCAGATGAAGTGAGTAGACCTGCCTATTGGAAATCTCAAAGATGAGGTAAGTGTGGGAACAGCAGTCGTATGATAGACCTGTTTCACTCTCCGCAAGCCACAGCTGAATCACACTAGTCAATGGCTCTGTTGCATCCTTTTTTTGGCTTTTAAAAAGAGTTTCAATCCTCACTGTGCTCTAGATGATACAGATTTTGAGTGAATTTCTGAGGAAATCCATTCTCACTCAAGAGTGTAAAAGTAAAGAAAAAATCCTCACTGCTCAGTAAGTGCTAAAAGTGGCTAAACTTTGTTACTTAAACATCAAATAAGCTTGTTCTCTTTTTTTGCATCTCAGTTGCATTACCATCTGAAAGTGTGTCTGCAGAAACTGCTGGTTCACAAAGTTGCTGAATTGTTAATTGAATTAGCCAAAGGGATTCTGAACTTTATTGCTAATGGGACTGAAATAGTTATTCACAATCCAAATATTCACTTTCTCAAAAACAGTAAGAAGTAAAGAAAAAGAGATTTTAATTTTGCAACAATAATAGCATTAATACATGTTGGAAAGTTTATTACAGTATAAATCGTTATTTTAAAAAAGTTTTCTTTGGCACATTTATAAAATAAATCAATGAAAAAAGATAAACAGAGTGATTCATATGTTCATGTGAACTCTGCTAAGCTACTTATGAAGTGAATGAGAATTAGTGGTTTGTAAAAAGCCTCTGTTTTCTTAGTTATGAAGTTTTGGTGTTTGACAGAAGAGTCTGATTGAAAATAATAATCTCATCCACTGATTTACAATTGACCATTCTGTTATTAGGGATATAATTTGGCTTTCTTCTAATTAGAGCTTATTTGGATTCATTATGTAGAGACTGACATTTCATATAAAATAAGAGTGTAAGCTGCAGACGTATGTCTCAGCTGTAGTCTAGAATTCCAGTATCATTTGAGGACTGCAATTTTGAAAAATAACTGAAGACCTCATGAGCTGTGAAGAGGAGGAAGCAGACAGTATAAAGGCTGGGCACTGTGCCACTGTAAATACAGAAGTGTTTGCCATCCATCACATCACTGGTCTGGGTAGTACCCGGACTTATGTCTCCAGGCCAAACTCAAAATCTGGTTTTGTGACTCTCAAAAACAATTAACTGAACCAGGCATTTGTTTAACCCTTTATTGCTTATGGATCTTACATGAAATGTATAGATCAACCACATATACTGGCCGCTGTTCATGTAAACCCGAAGAAAGTAGGGTGTAGAAGGTGTTCAGATTAAAGAGCAGTAGTGCTGAAAAATGTTTCTTCCTACATGTGGGATGACAGAGAGAGTTAAGAAAGCAGTATTTGATCCTCGAACACTGCAATTCTAGAACAATTATAAAAATTCTGAGTGTGTATGTTTTGGTTTTTTTTTATTTTCTACTTTCATAAGCTTTAGACACATTTCCAAAAGTTCAGCAAACCCAGTGAAGACAGTGAAGTTTCTTAGGTATAACTGAGATTGAAAATATATATATTTTTTTTTTGTCATGCCTTCTCTTTTGAGAGGAAACATAAACACGTGATTATGAAAACTTCCCATCAAACCATTTGTATTTTCAAATATATTTGTAGTATTTACAAACAACTCTGTGCAGTTTTGGGCCTTACTTTTTCCTGATGTTTGAAGAATGGTGCACACATAAGATACAAATGTCTCTCTCATTGCTTGCTTCTGAGTAAAGCAATGATTAACCATACATTCCTCTTCCTAGCTGTGTAGAAAGAATATCTTGGCAGATTTCCCACCTTCAAGTGTTTGTATGTCTCAGTGGAGGCATGTGGTTTGACAGCACCTTTTAATATTAATATAAACCTTGCCATAGCAACGTGAGTGTTGCCACAAAAAGGTCGCCGATGTCACTTAGAAAAATTATTTGAATTACTGTGGGGAAAATTGCAGATTAAGCCCAGCTTCCCAAAATTGTTGTAACACACAATTGTTCCAGTCCCGCACTCTGGCTCAGTTTTGCATTCCCTGTCCATCTGCAAGGAAACATGGTTTCACTTTTCATTAGATCTTAGTAGCAAGAAGTAAGAATACACAGTAAGATTTGTAGACCCAGACCTTTGGTAGATGTTCTTTCCCTTCACAGCAGCTCTCAGGAAAGAGTGCATGTAACTGTGTTAAAACCTCCTCAAAGTGTTCTGGGCTTCAGCGAAGGGATGGAAGAAAGAACTCAGTCTTCAGAGAAACTGCAGTCAGTTGCAGAAACCAATTGGTTGCAATCATCAGTACTTGGAGCTGATCCGTTCAATACATATAGGACACAGAAGAGGGAATTAATAATAAATGGAAACGAACAAATCTACCAGTGCAGAGCTGAGATTTGAGTAAGGCAACAGACAGTTTATAACATCTAAGCATAACTGACTTTCTTCTCACATAAAACCAAGGGACTGATGTTCCCCTATATGAGTCTGGCCATTGTTTTCATTACAATAACATTAATTACAGTGGCAAAGGACAAGTACATGACAATCAGCTGACGTATTTCTTTTAATCTCTCCCTTCACTAATTGTCAGTTTTGCAAATCACTGACACAAGAGTTTCCACAGGAAAAGTTGAAGTTAATAGGTGAAACCTTTGACCTGAAGAAAATAGTACTGAAACCTTCCAATCCCATCCTAATAACTCCTAGACAATAACTCTGGCCTGAGTTCAGGCAGAAGACAGACAGAAATATAATGAGAAACCATCACTGGTTAGGTTATGGTTCATCCCTTCTTCTTCAGACCACACTGTGACTCCACAGGGTAAGGTAACTTATGAGGGAATATTCACTGTGCCTTTGTCTTTATTTTGCCCATGTGTTAAAAACAGGAACAGAGGAGATATCAGAAACCACACAACCACTCCAGCTGTACTCTGAGCTCAGCTACTCTGAGGAAACAACTGTTTTCTCTAAAGAGCAATAAACAGACTTCTGTTTGAAATTGAGATGCAATATGTGATTTAGCTACTCTTTTTTTAAGCTTTGTATTCATAAAGAGATTTCAGAAAGAAAATTTTCAGATCATCCCTACTTTGAATTGTTGCTTAAAGATGCAAAATCTATTTGCCTTTTGAAGTCCACTCATCATTTGTCAAGGAAAGTACTGAGGAAAATTTATAGGATGTGTCTGGTACTTTGGGCAAACATGAAAAGATACAATAGAAAAAAAAAGAAATCATAGAGTTTATTTTTATCATGTGCTCAAGAATCACAAAAAATATTTCACAAGAATCAAATAGCTGGAATGGTGTGGCTGATCTGAAGCACCATGAAAAGACAAGGAAATTCATCTTTGCTAGCTTCTTAAACTGCTGGCTGATGAGTATTTCTGATGCTAATTTCTTTTCTGAAGATGAGAGAAGACGCTGTGTGAGATCATCATGTGCAGAGAATGGGTTTAGATTAGATATTAGGAAGAAATTCTTTACTGTGAGGGTGGAGAGGCACTGGAATAGGTTGCCCAGAAAAATTAGGGATGCCTCATCCTTGGGAGTGTTCAAGACCAGGTTGGATTTGGATGGGGCTCTGAGCAACCTGGTCTGGTTGAAGGTTTCCGTGACCAAGGCAAGGGAGTTGGAACTAGATGATCTTCAAGGTCCCCTTCCAACCCAAACCGTTCTATGATTCTATGATATAGAGAGTCTGTCCTCATTGCTTTTAGCAGCACCACAGAAGAGCCAACTGTAAAATCATTATTATCCACAGGAAGATGTGGAGACCACTCCCTTTGACAGACCTCAGTGTTGAAAATTGTCCTAAAAGGATCCTCTTATAGCTAAAGGAAGACGTCATCCTGAACCTGCTATGTCACAGAATCACAGAATCAATTAGGTTTGAAAAGACCTCTGAGATCATCAAGTCCAACCTAAGACTGAATGCCACCTTGCCAACTAGACCATGGCACTGAAAACCACGTTCAGTCTTTCATTAAACACTTCCAGGGACAGTGACTCCACCACCTCCCTAGGCAGACCATTCCAATGTCTAATCACCCTTTCTGTGAAGAATATCTGTTGGGAGTGACCTGGAAGGAACCTCCTATGGATTGTGGAAAGCACATGTCGTGAAGCAGGAGAGCCAGGGAAAA
>JAYRBT010000082.1:29185948-29205099 GCA_036023395.1 Myiotriccus ornatus | reverse complement strand
GCACTAGCGCGCGCCTGCTAGCTCTGCCTACAGCCACAGACTAGCCGCCGCTGGCAGCCCTGCGGAGACCTCCACCTTGGAGGCTAGCGCAAGAACCCCTGACGCTGGTCTGCTCCTTTCCAGGACAGCAAAGCCGCGTCAAATATCTTCCTAATGTCCAACCTAAACCTTCCTGGCGCAGCTTAAAACTATGTCCTCTCATTCTGTCACTGGTTGCCTAGGAGAAGAAGCCATCGCCCACCTGGCTACAACTTCCTTTCAGGTAATTGTAGAGTGATAAGGTCACCCCTAAGCCTCCTCTTCTCCATACTAAACAAACTCAACTCCCTCAGTATCTCCTCATAAGACCCCTTCATCAGCTTTATTGCTATTCTTTGGATCTCCTCCAGCACATCAATGTCCTTTCTGAACTGAGGGGCCCAGAACTGGACGCAGTACTCAAGGTGTGGCCTAACCAGCGCTGAGTACAGGGGAAGAATCACTTCCCTGGTCCTGCCGGTCACATTTTTTCTGATACAGGACAGGCAGGATGTCATTGGCCTTCTTGGCCAGCTGGGCACACTGCTAGGTCATATTCAGCTAGCTGTGGACCAGTACCCTCAGGTCCTTTTCCACTGGGCTTCCTTCCAGTTGCTCTGCCCCCAGCCTGTAATTCTGCATGGAATTGTTGTGTCTCAAAGTGTTGTCCTGAAAAACAAACAAGCTAGAAAATTGCTGAGCTGTGATGAATTTGTTAAACCTGCCAAATGAATCATGCAAAAGAGTAATTTAAACCCTCCCCCTCCCCCATATGTATGTGTCAATAGGGATTTTAACTAACAGATTTAATTGCTTCCAAGACCTGCTGACTTGGTAAGCATACAGGATGGGGATGAAACGGATCTGCTGAAGAAGTCCAGGTCCCCCAATATCCTGTCAGTTGAGACTTAGAGGCACAGAGCCTGCTGTGTTCTTCTGCTTCCACTGCTCTGGGAAATACACAGACGCTATCCCACACAAGCACTACAGTTCTGAGGAACACAGGGAAAAAAAAAAAAGGGAAAAAAATCAATTCTGTCTTGACTAGCATTTAAACAGTTGCAGTAAAAATGGCCAGAAACCACACTCTAAACCCAAGGCAAAACCTAGGTTTTATACACCTACTTATTAGGGATACCGTACCCATGCTGAGCATAGGACAAGGCAAGGGTGGTCTGGGATCCTACCTCAGTGCATATGCATAAAACTGCTGGATTATTGTCACAAAGAGCCCTTAAGTCTTCTACTTCCTAAATTCTGAGTTGTCTGGCTTTTAAAATTGTGGATTTTCAGATAATCTGTATGTGTATAATTTTAACACATGGCAGCAAAAGAATTAAATGAGCAGATCTGACTTTCTATAAAACCTGCTGATAATTTT
This sequence comes from Myiotriccus ornatus, assembly GCA_036023395.1. NCBI lineage: Eukaryota > Metazoa > Chordata > Aves > Passeriformes > Tyrannidae > Myiotriccus > Myiotriccus ornatus. The sequence continues at coordinate 29,203,700 of JAYRBT010000082.1, read as the reverse complement.
TCTCTTCCCTGAAAAGCACAAGAGTTCTTCCCAAAGGTTAAATAGATTTTCATGTCAGTGTTAATTTCTCACTAGAGCACATGACTCTAAGTCAAGACATCTTTCTTCTGCTACATATTCAAGCTAGGAATATTTAGCCTGGAGAAGAGGAGGCTCAGGGGAGACCTCATCACTCTCTACAACTACTTGAAAGGAGGTTGTAGCCAGGTGGGGATTGGTCTCTTCTCCCAGGCAGCTATCAGTAAGACAAGAGGCCATGGTCTTAACCTCTGCCAAGGGAGATTTAGGTTGCATATTAGGAAGAAATTCTTTACAGAGAGGGTAATCAGGCATTGGAATGGGCTGCCCAAGGACGTGGTGGATTCTCCATCCCTCTGTCCTCTGGAGGTTTTTAAGATGAGACTGGATGTGGCACTTAGTGCCGTAGTCTAGTAACTGTGTCCTTTCCAACCCACCTGAGTCTATGATTCTACAATACTATAGGAAAGTTTGGAGGGATTGATTGAATTTACCCCTCTGTAATTCACTTTATACTTCTTCCTGACTTGCCTTTGACACTTAAAATCTCCAGGGTCTAAATTCTTGCGTATTTCTATCTAAATCTGACATCACAAAATGTGTGTTTCACTCATGACTAACCTCTACCATGGTGCAGACATATCTCAGTACGCCTTCCCTCTCAACTTCTCTTAGGACCCCATCTGATGCTTTTCAAGCACAACACACTGATTAAAGACTGTGTCTTCCCCTGTCATTCATTACTGAGAAATCAATGTTGGGAGAGCTTAGGCAGTGTGGGATATCCAGCTGCAGATCTTTCCTCTGCCTGATCTATATGTAGAATTTAAACCTAGGTTCTTTGACCACTGCAAAGCAAATACAGAGATTTCAGTTCTGATGTCCTCTCAGTCTCTCTTGTCCTACTGTGCAAAAATACTTAAATATTCATTGAGCTTGGACAGAGTGCGAAATTTACTATATTTAGGTCACAATCTCTGCTCATACATCCACTAATGTGTGTAAAGTGGATCACCTTCAACAAACACAGACTTAGTTCAGCTTATTCTAAGCGTAAGGGAGCTCTCTTGGGAGGAAAGCAATTTTATTTCAAGGCCTTGCTCTAAATCAGATGTAAGGAGGACTTGAACATTACGATTCACTGCTTTGAATTCAGCTAGAATGACAACCTTCCTCTTTTGGCTTTTTTTAACATTGCTTTTGCATCTATCCTACTTCTGGAATTGGTGTGTAGCGGTGAAGTATATATTAACAGAATCCTCTGTCCCTCTACTCAAGAATTTGCAGATGATCCACCTTTTCAAAAAGAGATAAGTCCTCTTCTGGGAATTCCCTGTTGGCCAGCTTAAGTTGCCTCAGACATGCATCTGGCTGTCTTTTCTGAGCCTCCTGCTTCAGATATTTAAATGTACCCTATCAGGTGCCTGGCACTAATTTGGCTGCTGAGAATTGCCCATTCATGCAACTGGACTCGGTTCCCCATATGTGCTCAGGCCAGACAGGAGGGAGGGTGATGACTCTGAGGACTCTTTGGAGGCTGCAGGGACAGCAGGGGTGACACTGCCTCCTTGGTGGGGTGGAGCTCCTGGAGGGGGAAAATGATAGAAGCCCAAGGTCAGGGGGTGGCAGCAGGTGGGGCACAGCCCACCTCTCCCTCTGACAGCTCCTGGGGCAGAACTCAGCCCTGCAAATTTGGGCAATCATGCAAAAGCCAAGTAGAAAACATATGGAAAGAATGAAATCAGGGAACCTTATAAAAAGATTGCATTTAGAAAGATGAAAAATATGGAGAACAACCTGAGAGGCTTTGCCTGAAGCAAAGGCCGTGGGTACTGCCAGCCTTTTTCTGTGCAAATAGAAACCTTTGGCCAAGATTTGAGGTATGAGGTAATTGTTAGCAATATTATGGTTAACCAGTATCAGATTGGGACACTTGCAATATTTTCATTTTAGAAGGCCTGATTTTAAGAAATGGAGTGCAGTGAGACTTTCAGACCTTCTTGCACTTGATAAATCTAATGAAAATAGTTTGGATTCCTCAAAATTGTTATTCATATTTTCCTCTCCTGTTCCACCGTCCCTTCACATTCCCATAAAAAACTGTGGTCTTCTAAGCCATACACAAAGCCAAACCTTCCACTCACCCCAGGTAAACTCTGTCAGAATATTATGTCCCTGCTCCATTTGCTATTTCTCATTCCCTTTATTTTAAGAGTGAGAGAAATGTGTCCCTCTCCAGGGAATCTCCTCACCATAGCAGAGCAGACAGCCAGCAGTTCACTTGAACCAGTGCAGCTAAGTTATTCCCAAAATAATTTGCTGATGCATCAGTTATGGCAGTGTGTCTTGCATCTTTTATGGCCATCACAAGCAAAATAAGGGCTGGCAAAGGTAGTATGCTGTTCATGGCACAGCCTCAAGCACAGCCACTGCCAGTGTCCATGAACGTTTTGTTTTGCGTGTATATCATGCAAAATATGAGTGAGGGTGCTTTTTTGTTTGAATACAATTGTCAGTCATTCTCCAAAGCATAACAGTGTTTTGAGATGGAATAAATTGTAAGCATGCAAGTAATTGAAATTTTTTTTGCAGCTGAATTGCTGGTGGGATTTCATCTGTGCTTATGTTGCACAGGCTTTTATATTTTGCTTCATCCTGTGTGATTGCTTTATGATCTGTAAATATGTCACAGGAAGGCTATTGCCTAGAGATACATGAAACTAACATTTTCTAATTAATAAATAAAGAATCAATAGCAGGTTACACCTAATCTTTCTGAGAATTCACCTTGAAATATTTTAAGTTGATAAATGTAGAACAACAGTGAATATAGCTAACAATGACTCATTTTCCTTAAACAAATCCTGTTTCTCTTCCAAAGACAAGTGTAAGAATTTGCTTGTATAATAAGAACAACTAAGAGAAATTATTTATGCAAGAAGGATTAGTGTTTGATAAAGTACCACACACAAATTAAACAAAAGAACTGATAAATGAACATATGTTAAAGAAAATACAGATAAAACACACACCTCACCCCCACCCCTCAAAACTACTAAAATTGAAATAGCTTGTTCAGGCCATAATATATTCCAGCTCTATTCTGAAATAGCCTTGAAAAGGACTGGGTAGTGCCAACATTCAGCTTTTAGTGAGTCCGTCTGAAATGCAGTAAGAATGTTTAGCTATTATCTGTACCTGTCTGAACTTGCTGTACTTGCTACTCCAGGGCTGCTCTCCACATTACTCTGTCTGATGTCTTTGCTTTGAAACAAGCAGTCTGTACTGTGGGAAATAAGCAGGTCTGTGGCACACCTACCTAATTTTTTGCTGTGCCTCCGTTATCAGAAAAGGAACGTACACACTGCAATCTCTCCTGTTTTTTGTTAGTGTAGGGTGACTATAGAATTCTTTCTGGATTACTCTGCAATCTGCAAGAATAAGCAATTGCAGTAGATACAAGGTATTACCTATCAAACCTTGTGTACTTATCACGAAAGCAGTGAGTGCTTACATGATAGCCATGCTCTGCAACTTTGTTATCTAAACCCCTGCTAAATGTTTTAGAGACATTTTCACAGGGTTCCCCATCAGAATAAAAAAAATAATAATGTCAGTAGATGATATGTAGCAGCTGTGCTTTTCGCCGGACTGAACACTAAAAAGCACCAAAGATAATGGTTTATGAGACCCAAACTAATTCTTCACTTATAAGCACAGTGCAAATTCTATTAGTCAAGTAACTAAAACAAAAACTTTTGCTTTATTAACATAATTAAAAACATCAGAAAAAATAAACAACTTTGTCATCTAAAATGAATGCAAGCCATCTTTGATCCTCAGTTTGAGAGTTCCAGGAGTACATTTAATTCTAAATTACTCTGAAACATCTACTTTTTTACACTTTGTTGGTTTTTTTTCAGCTCATTAAAAATAGACATTAAAAATCACTTTCCATGTGGAAAGCTGACTACTTGTTCTTGCTTTGTAGCCAAATCCTCACCCATGATAAAACTTTACCGTTTATCCTATTGCCCCTTTATTGAATTAATACTAACTCATCACCTTAAAAATAAGCATATCTTTCGAAGGTCATCTAATTATTTATAGGTTATTCTATGATTTCTCTCGGCCACTTACTCAGCAATCATATTTTTGTACATAGACTAAGATAATCCTGATAAACTGAGCTCAATTTTCCATGTGTTTAAGAGACAAAAGAGTAGTTTAACCACAGTGAACAGACACCAGGTGTGCATGGCTCTTGTAAAATTACTTTTCATCTCTCCTTGGAGTAATCAGAGCCTCTTGCACTGCCATTTGTAACCCTTTAGACCTGGGACTATATTCTGTCTGTATTTCTTCAAATAAGTGAGCCTATGATTTCCCTGGCTATGGTGTGCAATGAGTTTACCTTTGTCCTCAGAGAACTCTGACACCTCCTTTCTTCCCCCTGTCAACCAATCAAAAAGAATTGCTGTCCCCTCTCCTAACTTCTACATATGTTCTCTGGGACTGGCAGAGGATTGGGTACAGGGAACTGAAAGATGTTCAGACAGAGAAAAAGGGTAGGGAGAGTTCATCACATTGTCAGCAGTTGATGAAGAGCTTGTTCTTGCCCAAGGAGTTCTGTGTCCCCTGTAAAGTACAGGCATATTACTAAATATAATGAAAAAGCTATATATCTTTGCAGTGGCATGTGAGGCATAAAACACCTATTCTCGAGATTCACTGTAAAAAATCTTAAGCTCAGCATCTTCCCTAAGATAACATCTGCCCTTCATTATCTTCATATGCAGACTTCTCTGGGATGTGCTTGTGAATAGCTCTTTTTTTTTCTTCTGATAACCCTGACATTACAGGACTCTCACTTATATTAGAAAACAAGGGTTCTTTTTGTTGAATCACTACTACTGAGCCTTTCAGAGTTATGTTTTTAATGAAAATTTCCATAGATGGTGGATTTTATTTGGATGGCATTACACTTCCATAAAAACAGTAGGTCTTTATTGTTTCCATATATACCTCTTATAGTTGTTTTTTGAGCTGGTCACAGGAAAAGCTGATGTCATGTAAAATTCTGTGAAGGGACCCTTCCAATATTTTTTGGATCATTACCACAGCAACAGAATAGAGAAGAAAAGTTTCTGGAAGGTGAGAGGAATTTTTACCAACCCAGCTTTTTCATGTTGAGATACAAGGTTCAGCTTAGCTGTTCCTGGCCATCCTTACACTCACATGAGCCACAGAAAAAACAGTGAGTGTGGTGTTCTCTAGCCGCTATTAATTTTTCCACTAAGTTTTAATTTCACCTACGGTGTTTTCAGATCTCTACACATAAAACTTCCAGATACCCACACATAGTGGGTTCTAGGACAGTGGATAGCACTAGCATAGCAGATACCAGTCCTAACGTAACAGATACAAGTACTATCAACTTCCTATTCCCTTGATTACTCCAGGGATGAGTTGCATCTGTAGTTTCAGTTGAGCAGTGTCAAGCATGTAAGATCTCAAACTCCATGCATCTGGAGGAGATATGATGGTGTTACTATTTTCAAAACTTTCTGAAGATACTAAAATGGCTACATGAAATAATTTTGATGTTATTAGCCAAGGGTAAGAATTCTCCATGGTGACTTAGAGTGAGGAGGTGGATTCATCTCATGTGACTTTAGGCATGCAAGTAACAACTGCTGTGTATAAGATGGTTGCCTAGGCTTCTTCTGCAGGCACCAGAGAGATAAGAACATGTGTGGGGTAATTTATCTTCCTTGACTTAACAGTCCTTAGAACCCTTTGGATCTTACATAGCTGCCACACTTTCGGGAATAAGGTTGTGGTAGACACCCTTAAAAAGGTACCCATACTAATAATGTCATCATAAAGTAAGGGAGTTTGTGCTTAGATATACTTGAAAATTCATCCTTCTTATTGGCAGCAGTGAATGGATAGCATGATTCACAATATGGTGGAATAAGTGACATGATGAGGCAAGAAGAAATGTTAAGTATATCTTCTCCCTAGCCTTGAGATGATGTTAGATATATATATGTATGTATACTTCAGCAAGAGTGTTCATGGTACTTTGCAAGTATAAGAGAGCTTCTAGAGAATTTACCATCTAAGGTTATTTGTCAGTGCTTTACATGAAACTACTAAACTTGGCAGGATACATATTCTTTTCTAGTGTCATGAGGGATAAAATAAGCAGCCAGGGATCCCACAGACTGAGTAATGCTAAAAGAAGGTGTTTTATACTATAAATCTGGCACCCTCCACTTCTGTAAATGCATCTGGTCTCAAGATGGCCTGGAGTGGAAGTGGACATCATGGTCATGTAAAAGATTACTCTATCTCAGCTTGAGAACTTGGCTGCTCCTGAGCTGCAGGTGGTCCTCTGCTGGGGACACTGCCACTTGCCAAGAGCCCTTAGCTGAGATGGGAGAAAGGAAAGCTCCAGAGTTTCCTGTTTTTTTGAACTGAAGTGTCAATGACCATTATTTATTAACTGACAAAGGGGCCTTTTTTTTCCTCTCTTTTAATTAGAAATTACAACAACTCACTTTTCAAAGCTGGAAATACTTGAAATGATCCCAAGTAATATTCCAAAACCACTAGCCTAAAGCTGGCACTTAGAAACCTAATGAAATCTGATCGACTGGCTGAGCCCTCCTTTTCCGACACACATACTCACATGCACACACACGCTCGCCTTGCCCCAGCACCACAAAAAAAGACTCCAGACATGGCAGCCACATTTCTTTTGAACATTTGTCACACAGAGGACAATTTTGGATCTATTCATGAGAGATTGCACTTACTGTTTTGAGAGGCAAAATCTCCTTTATGAAACCTCCCAGAGCAGACTAAGAAAAGTATACCCATTTCACAGGCTATATTTAATTTTATTCCATGTTCATCACAGGGATTTATAATCCTCTTCTGTGGAGAATATCTTCATGGTTTGAACTCCTCTTTAGCAGGGTAGATTTATCATTTGCTGTAGGAGGGGGAAAAGCTAAATGAAGCTGTGCTGAGTTGCAGCAGCTGCTCCATCACAAGCTTTCTCCTTCCTCATTTAGCATGATTGCTATTCTAGCTCGGGCCTTCACAGCACACACACACACACAGGCACCCACCCCAGCTCACAAGATGTGAGGGTTTTATCTTTTAGTGGCAGGGTTTGATGGACATCTTCTCAGGCTCAGCCAGATACAGCTGGACAAAGCAATGCTGTTCATTTACATCTGTCTCCCATGCACTGAATTCTGTCAGGGTTTATTTGTAATGGATGAAGTTAATTGTGAAATGCTCGATATTGAGAGAATGTGGAAGATACAATATAAAACAAGCATCTGATCTGTGAGAAAATTGAAATGCTGACACAAAGCTGGGCTAAAGCTCAAGCAGTTTAAATGGCTGCACAGGTCCCATGTGTTTGAGTCCTCCAGGATTATTTAGTCTATCTCATCCAGTCTTCCTCCTAGCAAGTTCCTCTGTTATAGCCTGCCTATGGAAACAGCTTTTGAGCTGCATTTGCGCTGTTTTGCATCTCAAGAGGTGTTTAAAGATTGTGATAGGACACAGACAAGTAAGATTATGTCACGGGTATAGAGGAACAAGTTTAAAGATGGTGTACCACTGAAAGTGTTTGAGGAAGGAGGACTTTGGATGGGGAGTGGGCAGAAGTGGGGAGGTTGGAGATGCATCAGTAGAGCAGATGTGAATTAGGGACTTGAGTTTTCCTTGAGGCTTGCCCATATCATCTCAAGCCCAAGTGGTATGGATGTTCTATGTTTCTTTTGCACAGGAATGCCTGTCTGCAACATGCTTACTTAAACTGGTGTCAGACCATCTATGCATTGCCCAGCTGTTCCTCTTCAGCATCAGCAGGATCACTGTCAGCTGGTCACAGAGCCTTCATGATATATTTGCCACCAAGTGGAAAATAATTTTTAAGAGATTTTTCTGAAGACATTATAGTGCCCAGAAGTTTCCACAAGGAAAATACTTCATCTACCTGAAGGCATGGAAAAAACCTTCTCTACAGACCTTCAGTCAATGACTGCCTCTAGGAAATAAAGGTTTGTAGGAATATAGAACTGGCATGTGGCACTTTTAACACAGTACAGAGACCTTTTCCAAAAGCACAGTATTTATGAGAAATCATGTTTCATTTCCGTTTGCACAAAGTTTTATCATGTGTTTTTAGAGCTATTCTTGGTTATATATTTGATGTCTCTGTCCACAAAAGCAAAATTTCAGACATGAAACTTTCAAGGATAACAATATATAGTTGGAATATACTTTCTCCTCTGCTAGCCTTTCTGTAAGTACAGAAACATCAGTGTTTGTAAAATATTCTCAACACAACAAGCAATGCATATAGCAAGAGATACACTTAAATTTTAATGATTCAAGTATGACTTCAACATTGTAAGTTAAACACACACTTAAACTCTTTACAAAATGATGCCTTAAACACTTGTAAAGCCTCCCTCTTTCATACCAAAGGGTCATAATAATTTGGAGTTAGTGCTGCCACTTATGAATACTTTGATCTGTGTAACAAACTCTTCCTTGTTATCTATCTGCTGCACATCTGTTCATCTTTTCGCCCCAGATGCACTCCATGAGAGGCTGTGGGATCTCTGTAGTCTAACTTATTTAGGTGGGATGCAGCAGATATTCAGCTCTGATCCATCAGAAAGGTTAAAAATATTGACACTTTAGAGTCAAGAGTTAGAAACTGTACCAGATGTGAAGAGAAACAAATTGCAGCTAATTGCAGAAAACTGCTAGCAATCAATGGGAAGAGGCAGAACTAAAACAGGAAATCACACAAATTTCAGGAACTTCAAAATTCTTCTTGCCCTTGGTGTCTTTACAGTCTTTCTCTTAACCCCTCCCCTCTTCCTTTTAACAGCAAGTTAGTTACTCCTTTGCTCCAAAGTCTGTGTATCTTTCATTGCTACCTTTTTTTCCACAATCTCTTTCCCATCCTCCTCCTTACCTCCAAAAATATATAAGTAAATAAATAAGCAGTGACTGTGACCTCTCCCTGACTTTGTTCTGCTTTCAAAAGGAACATGGTGCAGGTTGATGCTTGAGCAGAATTCATGGTAATTTTAATTGTTTTGAAACAAGTGTTTCAAAGTTTTTGTCATCTGGAGCCTTAGGATAAATGTAGGAACAAGAATATGCTGTCTCTATTTGTTTGCATTGTTTTTGAGATCTTTATGTCTATTTGATTTTATTTGTATATAGTACAGTGTTCACTACACAACAGAGATAGTGGAGTCTCTGTGGAGTCATAACTAGCTGTGGTAAATCATTCAGAAATTTGGAATTCTCTTCCATGTTCAGGGAGTCAAACCTGTTCAACAGATCATCCTCTTCCAGACCAGAAAAGGCAATATTAAACCTTCATTGTTCACTAACAGGTTCATTGTTTGTCTTTGAAGTTTCATCACATGGAAGCTTATATAAATAGTAGGATATTTTCCCTAATTTCCTCATTTCTTTATGCCAACAATTCTCCACTCTTTACACTCATACCATTTCTCTCACATGAGCAGTTTCAGAATAAGAAAATCTGCCTAGTCTGCCAAAGATATGAGAAATTCTGCCACATCTGTAGTAAGACAGCTTTTTCACATCTATCCACCACTGGACACACGGTAGGTAGACTGAAAAAGGTGCGACACACCAAAACCCGCATCTGAGCAATTTGTAGCAGGGTTACATATATTTCTATTACACAATATTCAGAATTTAGTTCTAAAATAAATAGTTTTGGACATTTTGCCAGGTGTTTTCCCAAGGAACTCATGGATTTGCCTGGAATAAGTGTACTGGAGTGTTAAACTGTGACAATTGTCACTTCCTGAAATCCTGTTTTGTACTCCACTTTGTGAGTGTATGCTTACAGGTTTTACTGTAAAATAAAGGAAGGCAAGGTTTCAATTTGTCCAGCTGGTAAATGTCAATATTTACACTCTTTTATCTACATTAGAAATCCATAGCACATTAATTTACAACACTTTAATGTTGGCACTCAATGTTTATTGGTTTTTTTTTTTTTTGCTCCTAAGTACCATTTATTTTTTTTAAGAAAACAGAAGGATTAAATAAATACAAATGTATAAGTGTACTTTAAATTTTCCCATGCTTTAATAGTCGAAGAAAGACCTTCAAATGTGTAGTTATTTCTAGGACTTGCACTACCAAGTCTGAGATAAAGCAATTTAAAAGAACATAAAATTTATTGGAACCATGTTTTACTTGTTCTTAAAAACCAGCATTTTGGCTTTTAAACTCAGCTAGTTTTCTTGGGAAATTAGTGCTTACTGCTAATAACTGGATGCAATTTCTAAGAAATCCAGGAGCAATCTTCTGATAAAAAACTAAAGATAATTTGTCAATTTATAACATGGCCTAGATTTAAATTTGATCAGGTTTCCCAGTGTCTTTGTTTGCATTATTGAGAGCTTATTCCAGAATTAAATGGCTTAGTTAGTTGCAAATTTTTGAAGGACAGCGATGATGTTGATTATTGCACAAACAAAGCCTAAGATTTTTTAAGAACTTAGAGGAATTAAAGATCCAGCTTCCAGTGGAATGTAGACACCTAAAGCTCCTAAATCTTGTTGATATTATGACTAAAAGATGTTTTTTTAGATTTCCCTCCTTACAAAAATGTTTGCTGACTATTAGCTAAGTTTTGACCAGAGAGCTCTGTTGTGAGCAGGAACATGAGAAGTACGTGACCCATATGTAGACTGTCTCCAGCACTGGATCTCCAGCCACGAACCATTAACAAAAACGCATGGCAGTGTGAAGAAAACCTCCTTGTTTCCTTGCTGTCTTAATAGGTCATGGAAATGAGGAGAACAAGACAGCTGAGAAGGTGAAAACTCAGTGTAATGGTGCACATATCAGCTTCTGTCACCTCGGTAATGGTGTCAGCTATTAGAACATGTTAATGATGTTCCTCCCATTCACCAAGAACTGCCTCAAAAAAACCTTGGCATGAGACAGAAATAAGAAAAATAGTAGTTTAAACCTGAGGGAGTTTATAACAGAAAAGCCTTCAATTTTCCTTTTTCATTGACATGCCCTTGTTCAATCCTCAGACTTCCCCTAAAAGTGTTGCTTTTAGTTAAAAACATACCACTGGACAATCCTGTATTTTGGGTATATAAAAAAAAATCAAGATGTTTCTTAAAGTCAATTTTACACAGTTTTAGAAAATCAGTGTGTGGTATTTCTATCTTGCATAATACTGTCTTACTGTCTGCAGCATCATTCTGCACATTGGTTTGTGGTACTATTCAAAGCTCTAAAACACCATTCTCCTCAACTGTGCTGGCCAGAGCAGTGGGAGCTCTAAATTCAACTAGTTGTCAACTTGGAATTTGGTGACTGCTGGCAGTACACATGAATGAACAAGATTAAAAGTAGTAGGTAGCTCTTTAAACTGTTCCCATGAATTCTGAGTACCCAAGAAGAGGCACTGCTTGGGGAAGTTCAAGGTCAGGCAATATTTCAATCAAATATAGTGATCTGAAGTAAAGGGAAAAAATTACTTCCGTGGGAGAATAAGTTTGGTGATGGGAGGCAGGAGTGTGAAATGAGTCTTCCCACTGCTGTATAGTACACAAATTTTTGAGGTGGACAAGCTGTGCAATGCATCACTTTTTGGATTGATTTTAGTGGTGAGGTTCAATCAGATGTCATGTGTAAACTCAAGGGATTAGTCAGCCCAAGGTCTCCTGTAAAAAGAGAATCTTTTTAGCTGCAACTAATAATCACAGAGTGTTAATTTGTAGTTCTGGTTCAGATGACAAAGATCTTCTAGCAGTAGCATCTTATGATCTGGTCTGGTCTCTGTTACTGATTGAAAGAACGAATAGGCATAACCAGTGTTTTAGACACATATGTAGGTCACTCTTGGCAAAACCCAAAACGGATAACATACACACTCTCACTTCAGATTATGTTTCAAATTGAATTGACACCTTTCCATTTACTTTAAAAACAAACAATAAATCTTAGACATGCCTCAAATGAGAAACTGGCTAGTCCTAGTAGGTTTCCTGAGATGAAAAACAACTCACAAAACAAAACCTAATAGCCAAAACAGAACTAGTTTAGGTGCAATACAATGTACTAAGTTTTTGGCTGTAAACCCAAAACTGTAGTGCACTATAGTGTTAGTAATTCTCCTTGGATAAGACAAAAATGAATATGGTTGTTCTAAAGCATATACACACAGAAGTCCCAAACCTTATTCATTTTGGATGTATTTGTGCTTATCTAAACATAATGGTTAAAAGTATTTTGGCAGTGTAACAGTGCATTATATAGTTTATTGCTTTTTGTTTTGGAAAATGAAAGCTGCTAAGTTGTTGTGGTTTGGAAACTGTTTGCAGACCGTGTACAGAGTTTCTCACAGGCAGTGAGAAACTTCACACTGAAATACTTTCACTGTATTTTTGGGTTTTTTTCAATGGATTACAGAAATTTCTTACACTTTGGCTTTTATATACCTTTTTAAAGCCCCTTAAAAAGTGTAGGTGAACTTTCAGCTGGCTTAATTTGAGTTACTCCTATGATATTAAAAGATGTATGTATTAAACCATAATAAATATAATAATAATGTATTATACCACCCCAGGAGCTGTTGCTTTATGGATTATTGTAAAAGGTTTTGATTTCTCACTTACTGAATCTATTCATCTCATAGATGTCTTTGCTTAAAGAAGGTTTCCAATCTATAAAAAGATATATTTTCCTGAGATTTATTGAATAAATAAAAAAGAATGAAATTCCACAATCTTTTCTTTATTGTGTGTAGTGTCTGATGCCAAGACATACAGAAATAGTAAATGGAGAGAGAGGCAAATAGAGCAAAGGAATTTGAGGGGAAATGATGTCAGGAGTGTGTGGTGGGTGCTGATTCTATGGGATTGCAACATAAAAAACAGAACAGTACTAAGAAAGGATCATGGTGTCTATGGCTTAGGTTATGTTTTCAGAATACACAGAGAGACATGAGGTAGTATCAGAGGTAGTATCAGGATGGAGGTGGTGCTTAACCCTTACTTTGAGTTGGGAAGGCTGTTGAGTAGCTTTCCACATAGGGACATTGGGACCATCACAGTTGTACCAGAGTCCTGCTTTCCCTGGAGACCTGGAAGGTTGCCTGAGGCTACCACTGCAGTGTTGTTGGACTGTATACGTTGTTCTCCTCAGTACTTCAGCTCTTACAGTTGTGTTGTAATTATTCTCATGTCATTAAATCACGATTTATCTTGCACTCACTGTGCTGGGTGGTGATGGGGCGACTCCTAGTCTATTTTGCTCAAAATGAATCCAAGTGTGTTGAGATTTCAAGGATTATTAGGTGAAAAAAATAAGATGTTTCTGTCAAAAGGTTATAGCAGAGATGCAAACACTGATAGGTCTCCATGGGCCTGTCTCTTAATTTCCCAGTATGGTCACAGTGGTAATTCCTAACTTGGGATACATAAACTTAGTCTGAGGAATGTTTCATAGATTTCTCTGTTTCCTCCCTTTTACAAATAAAATGACAAACTGCTGCTTAAGTCCACCTTAAGCGCCTTTTTCATTCTTTTATCCCTCTCACTTATTTGTCACTATCAATGGAACAGTAGCATGAGAATAAACTAATTGACAGCTTTTAAAAGCGATAAAAAAGTTCTTTGTTTACTTTTATCTGAGGACAGAAAGACTGGCAAAAGTATAAGGAAATAGATGACTAACTTATTAAAGCTCTCGTCGAAGAGAATGGGCTCCATTTTGCATAGTCCAATGTGTGAGTGGAGAGGAAGTGGGGAAATATTTTTCTAGTGGAAAAATACTACCTCCAAGATCGTAATGAGAGTTAGCAGGGGCTGAGCAGTGACCAGGTGCCAGCCTCCTTCCACCACCGCTGTGTCTTGCAGGCAGTTTGCGTGGCTGTGCCTGGCAGCACTCAACCCCAAGCACGCTGGGGCGGGCACCCCAGATTACGGGCTCCGGGTATGCCTGGAGCCACATCTGCAGGCACACAGTACATGGAGAGGAGTCTGGCCATGAAGAAAAAACCTGGTCCGAGTGCAGTGGAGACATGTGCAGAAATTCAGAGCTTGAGGAATCAACCCGAGAACAGAGGTTTTTAAAGATGACAGCATGTGGGGAATAAAGACTGAATTTTATATGTGGTTAGGTAAAGCACATACTTAGCAACATAATCAAGCAGCAATCTCAGTGACTGTACACACAGTGGTTATTCTCACACTATTCCTTTGTTATTGCCTTCTGTTACCGTAGCCATGCATTGATGTATAACAAAGATATGTGGGTGTAATAAACATTAGGATGCTCTCATTTTTGGCATGCCACTGAGGGAAGTAAAATCAATATAGAAGAGATAAAAGAGGAAATACATCTTAGAGGCTGAAGCTATAAATCAACATCATGTAAAGTGCCAGTCAGATTTATTTGGTGCTTTTATGGCAAAAATACATAGCAGTAGAAATTGGCTTGCATGGGACAACAGAGCAAGTAGGGCACAACAACTGCACCTCTACCTTTGCTGCCAAGGTCTGCCCCTGCCAACACAACTATGCTCTGATTTACTGAAGGTCTCCATTTTTTTAATGTTAATCTATCTACCAGCACCCTGACATCTGCAGCAGGGGTCCCTGGCTGTGTGTGGGGTCCAGCAGACATCTGGCACTGGGAACCAGCAGAGCTGGCAGACTGAAGAGAAGATAACCTTGCATCAGTGCTTTCAGGACATGCTGTCAGGTTGGTTCACTCCCTCTTTCACAAGAGCGTACTTCTCCCTGTCTCCACCGTGGTACAGACATGTGATTCCCCCAGATCTGTACCACATACTGGTCCAGGTAGGGCCCAGATACTCCTGTGAACTGGATGCAAACTTATTTCCAACACCTCTTCCAGTAACCATAGTTTCCCTGCTGGCCTGATTAGGAAAGACAAGTGTAGGTCTAGGTTGGGTTCCCAGATCCTGAACATAGCTGCTGGGGAAACAGAGGTGCTTTTCTGCAGCCTGGGGAACTGCTTTAGCCCACCAGTGAGCAAGTGAGCACTGCCAAGGGGCCCCTCCGCTGTGGCAATGTTTAAAGGATGTGGCAGTCACGAGTGTGCTCAGCATGCTTTGCAAATACCTCTGTGACCATGGCCCGTCGGGGATTTAGGTAGAGGAATGCCTGTTTCTCCAGCTCCCAGCTGCTCAGCCCTGTCAGAAATGGGCCTGTTCTGGTGATGTGCTGAGATGTGAACCCTGGCACTGGGGAACTGTAGTGAAACAGGAAAGTGTCTCTGGTGTTTATGTGCTTGCAGGCTTCTGTGGCAGCTGTGCAGTGGATGGGTCTTTGCTTCTTTGTCTGCTTATTTTCCTTTATTTCCCCTCTTGTTGACTCCACCCCTTCATCTGAGCCCTAAACTTGACCTCCTCTTCCACTTGCAGGTCTGGTCCCACACTAGCCAGTCACAGTCCACCCTGCGAGCACCTTGTACAAACCCAATTTTTCTCCCTGTCTTCCTCCCCAGGGCCTTTTCTGGCTTTGGCCAGGAACCATGCATGTGGCAGAATAATCTGCCTCAGATTATTCCCCGATTGTCTCCCAATTTTCTCTAAGGCTGACAGTCAGGGTCACAGTCAGGATCCCTCTGTGATCACCCAGCCACAGCAACAACAGCTGCTCTTTACCAAAGCTATGGAGCAGGCATTAGTTTCCCGAAGAAAGGGCTGATTTTATGTGGGAACTCAAGACTTATTTTTTTTTCTTTACTGTTTGCTTTTCTGAAAGTCTTCTCTGTGAAGGAGTCCACAGGTAACACATGACAGTGCATTGCGTAACCTGGTTCAATTATGTGTTTGCTCTGGTAAACAAACAGGGTGCAGAATCCAGCCAGTTCCCAGATTTCATACTTTCCCCCAATGTTTTCACAGGAAAGAATTCACATTTCACTTCCTCTGTTGTTGCAAAGGTTCAAAGCGTTCATACTTGGCATATGGTTTTATTTTATTTTGAGCTTTATTTACCCTTGTTCTCCCTGAATATAGAAGCCACCATAACTAAACCATGCTGTAATTCAAAGACATGTTTAACTACATAGTGAAAAAATGAAAAGCAAATTTAAATAAAAAGTAACTCAATGTAGCACTAAACCACAGCATATTTCCACATGAAACCCCTACAGAATCATTACACTGCCTGTGTGGTGGGATAAAATGAAAATTACCTCCATTAACATTTTTCAGCAAAGTGACATCACTCTATTAATATATTTATATACGTATATATAGATATATCTAACATAAAATTGGCTAACATAATTTGAACATTATTCCTCTCTAGAATATCCTTGTTTACACAGTTATTTACCTTTGGTTTATATCAGTGCAAGTGAGAAGAGGACCATGCCTACCACTTACAGACAATCATACCATCATATTCTCAAAAGTAACCTCTGTAACAAGCACATTTTACATAATTTTTTTTCTTCTCATATTGAAAGCTGTACTTGGTATCTCTGTTGTGATTTTTTCTTTTGTGGGAAGGATGATTAAATTGATTTCAGCAGCTGTTGAAATTTTCAAGAGTAGAAAAAAATTTATTATACAGTATAGCTTTGAACCAAACAGATAGTTTTGTCCAAAAGTCATATCTCTGAATTGTTTGGAAACAAACTGTACACGATGAGAATAGATAATCCCACATTTCACCTGTGATTCTAAAATTAAAAAAAAAAAAATCTTCCTTCTGTGAAGAGGTGAACTCCACATGTTAGAAAGACAGTACTTTTTAAGCTAAAATAGTACTAGATGTGGGATTCATTAATGCAGGCAAATATCAGTCATTTATCCTTTGAAACCAAATGTTCAGTGTAGATTAATAGTATTCCTAGCTTTTACAGAAAACACCAGTGTTACAGCTGGAGAAGAAAATGTTGGCAAAATATGGGAGAGTCATGATTAATCTCACGAAGAACAATGAGTTCTTCAATTAAAAAAATGGGAGTTTCTGCACTCCAGTAATTTTATACCCCCCATTTAAAATGAAATAATGATCAAACAATTTGCTGTGCAGATGCATTCTCACTGCATTAATTGTGGCAGGGTGAACAAGTTCTAACAATATGGTGATTAAAACTGACCATATTTCAATACAGAGCTAAAAAAGATTTCGGTGGATAAGTACTGCAAGACAGCATCTTTCATCTTTCTCTAAGTGGTTGGAAGCAGCCCAGGTCCATGGTAACTAGAAATTTTTATTGTCCTGAATAAAGATCTTCTGAAGTTTTTTTTCTTGGTGAAATGAAGAAACAGTTTCAGTTCCCTGTAGCAGTAAACCTGGTAAAAGTGTTGTCAGGGGCTTTGTGGGCTATCTCAGCCCACTATCAGGAGTTCAGCATTCAGGACTGTGTATTTACATCTCATCCTTAGGAATATTCCCCTCGAGGACAGGTTGGAAGAGCTTGCTGTGGGAATGTCAGCAGGACAGACAGTATTAAAGTCATGCATGCTAAATTAACATGTAAAATACACAAATTATTTCAAATAATTATACTTTTTTATTTGACATGTTGAGACCTGCTATGGACCTGCTGAGCACCTTTAGATGCTCCAGGAAATATACTCTAAATCACATGATGCAAGATCTTAATGTCAAACTGAAGAGTGTAGGAAGAC
>JAYRBT010000082.1:29112227-29184316 GCA_036023395.1 Myiotriccus ornatus | reverse complement strand
CCCTGAAAGTCTTGAAAAACACAGAGGTTTAAGAAAATAAGCCAGATACATCAATATTTCTTGAAAGTTGCTGCTCACGCTTCCAAGAAAGGTAAGGAAACCAGAGAGTCACTTTGCATACATGACAATGTCACTTCCTAGTAAAAAAAATGTAATTTGATGAAGACTTTTCACTCTGAAGGCAGGAGAAGGAAGATGCTTTTCTATAGTGCCCACAAATAAGTGTAACCTTGGGCAAGCATGAATTTGATTATAAGAAAGCTGACTAGAAGGAAATCAAAGAAATTAAAAGGACACACATTAGAAGTGTTCTTGCTGCAAATGAACCACATTTTGAACTCTGATGGATTCTGGTTTGGCTATAGTGTTGTGTGCAAGCTTGAATTGTAATGTTTTATGCACATGTAATGGTAGGTTAAAGTTACATGTTTATTAAAAGAAAAGCTACAAGGCTTAGCCAATATATGATCATCCTAGATAAAAGCTGATTCACTTTGGCCCAAGGGCAGAATCACTGGGATAAATCCTACTAAGCGCTAAAATCAGAAAGAATCAAAGCTACAAATCTGGCATGCAAGAGCTTTAATCTAGAAGCACTATATACATTGTATTATAGTTTTGATTTTAATGTACTCATTGCTTGAGGAAATACCATCTGCTTTACATTATGCCTGTGGTGCAGAGTACATTGATTTCATCACATCTCTGTACAGAATAACAATAAATGGACTGTGAACCATTCTTCAAATAACTTCTTTAAGAATATAACAACTGGTGTAATATTTCAAGGTATGAAAACACAATAAGAATGAAATAGAATAACTGCAAAAATGCGCTTTGAAAGCATGTTTCAGAATGGTATTGGTCATCTTCCATTCACTTTACTGTCCATTTTGATGGTTGGCTGTCTTCAGCTGTCACTGAAAAAATTGATTCAAAACTTTCACTTTGTTCCTGCTTTAGAGATACTGTATTACATTCAGAAGAGATATTGATCTTCTGCAAAAATGCAGGACATGTCCTATGTTTTTGGGTTTTTTTTACAAGCAAGTTATTAGAGAACTTCAGATTTTCAAGAATAGATTAAGGCAGAAAACATTTCTAGGCTTTACAAATAGCTGGGTTTAGAAAAAGTTGTCAGTTTGCTTTCTGGAATAGGACTTCTGAACAAAATAAAATACCCGAAACAAAGACAAAAGCACAGTGCTTGCAAGTAACCTGTTTTGATGGAGAAGAAAATCTAACTATCTGGAACTCCTGGAAAAGCAGCACAGATGTGATGATGGGCATAATGTTACACAAGCTATATCATTGTGCAGACATTATCTACAGCATAGGGTGACACACATGGTTATTATGGTCATTGGCTAGCACAAAGAAAGTTCAAAGGATGAGGTAAAGAGTTGAAAGTAAATACAGTCAACAGCACATTTTTCCATGGCTTTGATGAAGATTGTGTGTTTGCTCCATGGAGTTCAGGGCAACAGTATTACAGCAGGAACTCATCCAGAACAAATCATCAGATCAGAGCCTGAACTTTCAGTAGCAGCCAAAACAATACTGAGCTGGACTTAAGTGACTGCACGATGTGAGGAGCAAGCCCTTAAATCCTGTTGTTCTATCTCTGTATGATCTGGATTCCCCTGCTTTGGAGGATAAATAATCATTAACCAACAACAACTAGGTGAGGGATTAGAAAATTTGTCCTAGCCATCAGAAAAATTCAGTGGTGCTTGATAACTTTGTGTGTGGGATGGTATGATCATATCGCTTTAACACTGAAGATCTAGCTCTGGTGACCTAGAAGTTCTTCTCAACTGATACTGGAGAGCCTTTCTGTTTAGACTAGACCAGACTCCAGTATCTGAATCACTCTCCAGACTTCACTTGACTGTAGGTCAAGATCTTTGCAGACAATAATAATTGAAGTACAGACATTAAGCTCACATGTTGATTCTAAAATTAGGTTGATACTGACCCCCCATCCTTTCACTCTGCTGTTGCTGCTGTTGCTGCTGTTGCACTTTTTCAGTTGTATGAGTCAAAACAGCACTAAGTAATGACCATGCAGACTTGTGGGCGCGGATCATTCTGATTCACCCGTGAGTCTGTAAATCAAAAGAAGTTTCAAATGCTCAGTAAAATGGTCTCATATGCTGAGGTCTGCATACATGGAATATGAAAACACTTTTTTTACTCAAGTTTAATTAAAGGGCCTCAGGTCTAAGTGGGGATCATTTTATCACTGTAGTAATCTCCTATGTTTTGGGTGAGCCCCGCTACATGACTCAGTAAGTACAAGTAAGTAACTAGGAGAGCAGGTTCCCCATTTCCATCACAAGCTAGCCATATTTATGAGAGAAGGTGAACAGCTCATTCTGGAACGAAATCTACTGCTGCAAATGCAATAAAAGGAAAATAGGTACCCTTTTGCATGGGAGTCCACTAATTCTCCCTGCTCAAGCCAGAAAGGTCCATCTCTAGCAGCTTCTATGACTGCGCCCGGCCCTGTCAGGAGAGAAAGTACCTGAGCTCTTCTGTGAATACTTCAAATAAGCTACATTTCTTTGAACCTATTTTGATGTATTTGTGAGGACAGAAAAAACAGGAAATGCCTAGCAAAACATGAAATGTAGGTAAGAGAACCCCAAACTAGTTTACATTTACATTTATTACTTTACATCTTATTTTTAGCCTGGGACTGAAAATGATTTTGATGCAGGAGATCATCGAATCATAGAGTATCTCAAGTTGGAAGGAGCCCATAAAGGATCACGTTATACCCTAAGCCTTCATTTTTCATGTTTGTGGACAAAGCACACTTCTTTCACTGCAGTACGCAGAGGAAGTGACCGTACATTCCAGTTCCCTTTTTGGTACCTAAAAGAAGACTATGAAAATAAGTGAAATCACTTTTGTGTGATGCGACATTGTAGATATTCTTTTCTTCCTCAACGTAATTCAGTGGCTCTCAGCATAGAGCAGAATCTAGTTAAATCATGATAAACATAGATTCAAATAGGAGAGGGGGCTTTCACAAAACTAGTCAAGGTAATGGGGAAAGACCGCTAAGTGGGTCAGAGGATAAAGCAAAATATTAGACTATCTTTATGCTAAACACAAAGGAGTCTGAAGACCTGACTCTACCTGCATCTGTTGGGATCCAGATGTCGGAACATACCTGTAATGTTCAGAGTCTGGTAAAAGTGGTCAGTGGCTGTATGACTCCAAAGGACAGTCATCCCCAAGCAAAATGTGTTGTACAAAGAAAACCCCTTAAGTAAATGACCTTTCTGACAAAGACCATGTTGGTATTTCAGGTAAATCAGACAGTGCTTAAAAAAAAAAAAAAAAAAAAAGGGGGAGTAAAACCTTAATGAATGTTCCTGCATTTGGCATAAAGCCAAAGAAAAATGTTGTACCACTGCTTTTCAGAGAAAGTGAAGTTACTATTCCCTTCATGGGTGTGGGAAAATTGTTTAGCACTTCTTTGAAGCCAAACTTTTTAAAAGGCAATTTAAAGCATCAAGTAAATTGCATATATTTTGAAAATAAAATACCTTTTATTGACTATACCAGAGATTTGGCCAGGAGAAAATCTATAAAAGGAGGAGATTTATAGGCAGAAGTGATAGGAGGGTTTTCTAAAGATTAGAACTCCATAAAGTACAATCTTTTGGGGGGTTTTATTTGTGATTCTTACTGCATCTGTTCTAACAAGATGCTTTCAGTGGGAATTCAGTTCCTGTGTATTTATACATACATGTATTTATATATATATATGTAAAACTGCCTGATTCCCCTACGAGCCCAGATCTTGGTGAATGATAGGAGTTCTCAAACTTACTCACTTTATAGGGGAAATGCAGATTTTCAGTACACTTCCTGGAACCTCTCTGCTCTTATTTTAACTTTATTTAGAGTAAAATCTTCTCTTGGATAGTCTGAACTATTTAATCACTTGCAACAGCTAATATGAGGGCTTACATTGTGCACATGTCCCAGGTGAGTTGTCTGAATTTTTTCAGTCACAGATCAGCCAGTTTGTGAAACTGTGAGGCATTGTCCAGAGAATTTTTGGCCTGGTCAGCAAACTTGTCTTTAGCCAATTACCTCATCTGCAAACCGAAATATTGTTCAGAACAAGAAGTGGGAGATAAGAGGGGACCAGTTATGGCAGAGCTCCTATTGGAGAGGTGGATGCATCATCTATGAAAAATATCCAGCACTGTTCCAGCTAGCTGATGTTACCCAGAAACATGCAAAGGATATGCTTGAGGAATCACAATGAGCTTTGAAAGACTTTGCTTCAGCATTATCTCTCCAGAAATGTCCTTCCTCCTTACCAGGCCAGAGACCTGGAGAAAAAAGAGTTAGCATAGAACACTGAGGGCCAGCAGTTTCAGCAGAGCTGAAGTGTTGGGCTCACTGTATTTGGCTTTTGTGCTTTCCTAAGGCAGCCTGGACCAATTGCTGTAGCACCCACTGGTACTGGCAGACAGCCTGCACTCTGCGCTGTAAAAGCTTTCTGGTCAACTTTCTTGTTCCCTGACACAGAGAGGGAAACCTCATTGAATGTGTTGGATAATTGATAGAATGGTTTTATATTGAAGGCTGAGCACCAGAGGCCAGAACCGATGTGCTATCAGGCGGTCACATTTGGACATAAATGCTATGTTTTCTTCAGTGAGGTGAGATGAGATTGTCAATTTTTTACATGTAAAAATATAAATTGCTTCTGCATTCCAGATGTTTTGGTGATACAGTTATCTCTTTCAAATTTTTTAAAAAAATTTATCAGTACAACATAGACCAGTTATGAACACAAAATGATTGTGACCTGGAGGTGGATTAAAGAGACAAGATGTTATTAAATTCAGTTTTGCCCTCCTGATTTTCATGTCTGTGAGAAGGTACTTAACTCAAACTATTAACATCTTAAGCAAATCCATATGTTGATCATATCAGAATGTAAAAGAGATGTAATTGTTTAATATATTTTTTCCTAGTGCTCCTCAACAGTGTGTGGATGCCACAATGTGGCAGTGATTCATATGCATGGAATGGGCACCAATCTCTTCTGGCTTACCAACTGCTGCTGTAAGAGGTTGTGAAATTGCTAATGTAGATACATTGTATAGCCTATAGCTAAAATGGCAGTAGATGCCTGTGTTTAGGTCCCTGAATATCTTCCAGTGCGTCATTCATCAATGTGGGTAGGAGATTGAATTTATGAGTTCTGAATTTCAAGATTTATTTGTGTAACCATTAGCTATGTACACCCTAAGTAATTAAACAGCTTATACCTTAGTCATGCTCCTGATATTCTGTAAAATACAGAAGAAAGGTACATCTAGTTTTACATCTGGTAACAGATCCTTTCCCTTTGCAACAGTGAAGTATTTCAAACAGCCACTTTTCATTCCTCAGACTTAAGAGCAAAATGGATGATGACATTATTGCTGAGTGAGAAGGAAAATATGCATACCAGTAAGACTGTGTCAGGAGATTGCTAATTGCTGTGTCAGTAGATTGCAAAGGTTTCAGTTTCTCAGTGAAGGGCAGAGACTACATTCTTTAAAACTACACAGATGCTGAGGAAAGGCTGAGTGGCTGAGGAAAAAAAATAGAAATTAGGAACAACACAAAAGCTGATTTCTCCACCTGTAGAAAAGATAATCTTCCAAAGGTGTTTAGAAAATAAAGCGCATTTTTTTTCTATTGCCTCAACCTCTTTAAATAGTATATCATCATTTATGAAAAACATCTGCCAAGGAGTGGCAGGACTGAAACGTGGAAAGAGCCCTGGTTTTGTTCTATTATCATCAGTTTCTATCTTCCTTTCTTTGATGCTGAAACAGTTCTAGCGCAGATCAGAAAAATAAAGTTAAGAAATCACTACAGTCAGTGTTTTCCAAGATATATATATTCACTTTTTAAATGGACATAAGAGCTTTTCTCTGTTTTGCAAGAATGACAATCACCTCCATCTTCAGAGGCAGTAACCATTACTTCTGGGACGGGAACAAAGTTAGGAGACCCAGAGGTGACATTCAACGACAGAGACTGCCAGAATTGTTTTAGGTGTATGTGGACAGTACAGTTATTTTCACAAATATGTTCAGTATTTTTCTACACGGGCAAGCAGAAATGATCCCTTTCCTGAGGCATATAGTTCCTAAATAAGGTAGGCCACTTTTAAACTCACCTGTCAGCTTTAAGCAAGGTAATTTTCTTACTTTACAGACTGAACTAAATCCACTGTGACTGGGCCTTCAGGTGAGGAAGAACAGTCAAGGATACAGACACTGGCAGGGATAGAGGGCAACGCAGAATGTCAGTGGGTAAATCAGTGCTTATCTTTTTGTTTGTTTGTTTTTCCTATAGGCCAAAAGGATTCCATGAAACATTGTCAGAAATACTGAGAACGGGTAAACATAGGATTTACATGCAATTTTTGTGAAGAATCTCAGATAACTTATGCTGCAGTTTGCCAAGTTCCATGAGGTAAAATAATATCAGGAGGAAAGGAAGATACATGTTCAGCTGCTATAGAGCATTTTGATGATAGCTGAGAACACCTGCTGCAGGCTGAGATATGACACACAAAGGCTGTCAACTAGGGAGTAAACACCTTTTCTCTCCAATTATTTTGGATGGATTTTGAAATGTTTGTGTGAGTAATTTCCAAAGGTTTTGTATGATTTTCAAAAGCACGTGAAAACAAAAAGGAAAGGCAATTTGGCAGGCAACTATGAGCCTTTTAAAAGCACACAAGCAAGCATCCACTCTTGGGCTGTGCACACATGTTTTTTCCATAGAATGAAAGGCCCTAGTCATGGACTAAGCAGTCATGAATAAAAGATGGAAGAAATCCATTAAGTCATATAAATTGTTCCCAAACTACAAGCTAGCTCAGTCTAGGTCTGAGTGTCCTACACAATGGCATCTCTAACTAACGCCCAAGAGACCATCACTGAATGTCCTATTACTCCCCAACCTTCCTTAATATTGTGTTTTATCTTTCTTTCAAAAATTTTATCTAACAGCTCCCTGTTGCATCCTCTTCTGTCAGAACAGATCTCCCTCACCTTTTTATCTCGATTGCTTTGGAATTGCAGACTGTCACCTCTTCAAAGTATGAAGAAGAAAAGGAATTCTTAGTGATGGAGAAAGAGACACTAGATAAGCACTTGACATGAGTTTGCAACGTAATATTCAACAAAATCAAAGCAATACAAATTTGGCACAAATAAGGAATTTCTTCATATAAAGAAGGAGGCAAGAGATTTTCCCACGTGTATATGTCTCTAATATGATGAACAGTCAATTCAACTAATGTCTCTTTGTCCAGCACTGACATAACAGACTGTATTCTCTTTCAGAAAAACAAACAAACAAAAAAACACCACCCCTTTCCCTCCCCCAAAACAGCCCAGCTTGCTGAAACAAAAGGCTTTTGGAAACACAATAATAAAAATGTTATAAGGGAAAGCCTTGGGGATTTTTACTGAAGAATTATCCTACCAAGAAAAAAAATAGTAGCTTGTCACCTGCCACTTCTGCTGGATCAGTCTATGTCTTTTTACTCGTCTCTTCATACCAATTATTTTATAGCATGGTGTATGGAAATACCAGTCCCTGAATACACATTGTTCAAATTGACTAAGGGTAACAGTCAAGAAATATTTTGTTGTGTGGCTGTCTGGAAGGCAGTATCTTGACATTACATAAACAGACCAGAGGGAAGCAATGAAGAACAGAAAAAGATAGGATGAGTGAAGGGAAATCTTTCTCCCAGGGAGAGCTCATACAGGCCTGCTGGGCTCTTGAGTGAACAGGAGGTACCACAGTTGTCCTAATCAGACAGATGAAGCTTTTATACAACAACAAGGAATCCTGTTCTGTCAGTGAAAGAGAGATGATGTAAGAGGTCTTTGTATCATTCTGTGATTCATTAGTAATGTTTCTGTTTACTGATGCAGTTGAATAAAGCTAGTCAGGTGATGTACTTCTACTAAAGGCTCTGTGTGAAATAGCCACTTTGAAGGTTGCTCACTGATAAGCAGTGATTAAACAGCCTGATCACAAGCTGTAGAAAACCATAGGTCATAGCTTGTTTATGCTGCTCCCCAGAAAATGCTCAGAAGACCGGTGACAAGACTTTATATGAGCAGGGTAAAGAGCACAATATAGATATAATGCAAAGCACTTGACTATTTTTAGTTTCTAGTGTGCCTAAAAACAGGCTTTGAAACATTAAGAATCAGAAAAATCAGAACAGGATGCAATTTATCCTGCAAGGCCAGAAATGTTAGCCTAAAGATCTCTTTAATGTGATCTTAATAGCACTGAACTGACATTCATCTGATGTGAATGATTTTGTTCAGGCAGACTAACATAAAAAAAAAAAAAAGCCACAGAGCCTGCACTGCAGTTACAAACGAGTATGATCCCAGAAGCAGATAAGTCGCTGATTTGCTCCCAAATGTGCAGGATCTCAAAATACATTCATGGTGGGTGAGACTTTTTTAATCTCCAGCCAAGAGTTACTATATTTTCTCCTTCTGCTACTAGGCAAAATATGCCTGGACATTTTACAGTGTGTCATAAATTAAATAACACCAAAGGGACCTTTCCTTTTTATTATAGCAATCCACACCAAAACCACAGTCTGATTTTATATTGTAAATAAAACAACATATCTGGTTTCTAATTCCAGCAAGCTGAGCAGCTAGTTGTTAATGTGGCTCTGGAAAAGCATTTCATGCATGATTTAGGAAGCTGAGTGTAGATAATTGTATCTGAAATTATACCACTGAAACTATAGTATGGTAAATGTGAGGTCAAATACTGGCTTTTGAGGGATGGAAGGAGGTTACTTCATCATTTGTTGCATGCAATTTCTAAAGAAGTGTTTCTCAAATTTTGGGTTACAACTAGGAAGTTATAAAAGGTTTCAAAGATGTAATGGGTGGGAGAAGCATGTACAAGTTTTATTCCTCTAACGTGCGGAATGATAAGTGAGTACAAGCGGGTTGTAATACCTGACTGGGTATGTTTATCTTAGCCAGACAAGTGCTACCTACCTCTCCCTGCTGGCAGCAGCTCAGTTCCTCCTTGGCAGAAGAATTGACCCAGGGCTGCATGAAGACTGACAGGCCAAAAAGTTGAGAAAGATTGCTTGAGAGAAGACATGACTCAAGAAGTGACTGGCAAGGAGAAAGCTGAACTATTGCTTTGAGTCTGGCACTGGGGCAAGGTCCCTGTTCCCAGCATGCAGGGGGCAGAGGAGGAACAGTGATGACAAGGGACAGTCCCAAGACTGTCTACTTGCCAACTGTGCTGTCTCTGCTGTGAGACAGATGGTGAAGGCCTAAAAAAAGAAAAAAATCAACCTCTCCTCTAAAGCAGAATAAAGAAGTATTATTCAAAAATTCCCTTTATGCTGCAAAGTAGGAAAAGCTGTTTAAGCTAACACACATAAACATGTATGTTAGATGTCTGTTACTTCCAGTGCTCTGAGCTGCTGTAGCAGGAACCGTTCGCTATGTGCCACAGTAAAGAGAGCAGCTAGCAAAGAAAGCAAGGAACAAGACCAGTGAGAAGTTGCAAAGAACAGTAGCAAAGAAGTGTGGCAAAGCTACAAAAAGCAGATAAGCAACTTAGCAGCCGTTCAGATTAGGTCCTGTTACCCAACCGATTTTATCAATTGAGGGTTGTTATTTAAGTGATATTTCAAAGTGGACAAGAACTGACCCAGCAGTTGCCACATCAGAGGAAAACAGATTCAAAAATAGTTTGGTATTTGCTTTAGGCATTAGGTGTTATAAATCATCCTGTTTATCTAACTTGTTGGAATTTTTCTTTCTTATCCCCACCCCTAAATAACAATGTTAGGTGATCTGTGTTTGCAAGCAGCTCATTTTGAACATCAGTTCAGATCTGTTATTCTAAGTTCCTGGATGCAAGCTCAACTGGTGTGTTTGTTGTGATGCTCCACATTTGAATGCAGTCCTTCCTGATGCCAGTCAAGCCCTGGCAGAAAGCTTGTACTAGAACCACAAGGCTATTGCATAAAAGAGAGTCACCAGTCAGACAAGTCTGGTTTAGGAGCTTACAGTTGGCTCTGGGCCCTGTGGTGTGAGCATTACTTAGCACTGCGGATCTCCCTGCACTGTCTGTACAGGAGTTAAGAGCCTTGGCAGCAATTCTGAGCCATATTTGTCCTTTGCATATCCTATTAATGACTTCAGCTACTGTGCAGCGTTGTGGCAGGAGTCTAGCTACCTTGTTCCCTGACGAAACGGGCAACTGCTCCAGCCATGAAGCAACTGTTCTTGCTCTACAGACTCCCCTAGGCTACACTCATCTGCCTTTACCATCTGGGAGCTATCTGCCAAAGTGATTTGAAGAGACTTTCATACTATGGCCCTTTCTGCAGAACACTGATAATATCTAAACCATAAGCTTAAACTGATCTTCTTGTACTATTATCTATTGGAGCAGGTTCTGTGTAAGGTTTATATGTCCCCCGAGAGTGGGTAGGCAAGTGTGTCCACTAATATACAAATATCCTAGTTCTAAAAATAAATAAAAGCAATGAAAAATGTTCCAATGATACATCCACTCAAATCTGGATCTTTCGCCACCTGTTTCACTTTTGTCCAGATTCTAGCATTAGAGAGCAGTGGGCATGCTGACTTCAAAGCACTTTTAAGCCACAGCTGAGTCAGAAAATCTGTATCTTTTTCATGTGTAGCAAGAAATATTTTAAATGCTGTTTTTAGGAGCCTGCAAAACAAAGAGGGAATGAAACAAACTTGATGAATGTGAGTTCACACAGCTATATTTGAGGGGAGGAACAAGAGCTCAGAAACATGTTGATGAAGTTTATCTGCATTCTTTAAACTGATCATTTCTACATTTTTTCTGCTTAACAATACCATTCTTGGTCTGAAGATCCTGTGATTGTTATTTTACTCTGCAATATTAAAACCGAAATAAAAAGTTAGCAAAACTTTTTTTTTTTTGCCTGAGAATTTCCTTTTATTTATTTTATTAAGAACTATTGGGGGGCTGAAAATAGATCTGAGCCATAAAGCTAAGTACATAAAATGTATGTACTGATAAGTCTAGGTCTGAAGTTGAATGCAGATCCTTCTTTATACTGAATGAGGCATCACAGGCTCTTATTACCCTTTCAAGGTTTGATTAGATGCCAGTATAATTAGAACATTCTTTGGCACAGATCATGTGCCTTCATGATCACAGGCTGCTCTGCGTGCATGCATGTGCATGTTATGCAGCAATGTTTCCACTGCACACAAATGCTATACCATTTTGTCCAGTAACTTTAGGGACTTCTGCAAGCAAAGGACTGTTTTATTTTTCATAATGATTGGCACTACTGTGAAGTCCTGACCAGCTCTTGGCATTGTATTTGAAGCTCTACAGGTAGAAAGTCATTCTGCTCTTACTCCACAGTTCTGTTTATAACTTGGAAGAGCAACTTGCAGCTTTGTAGAAAAAGGTCTCAGAGACACTTATGATTATAATGTTGATGAGAACTTGGAAAATATGTGCTTTAAAAACATATATAGCAGCATGGACAGCTAAAATTGAAAGGAATAAACTCTCTGATAAGGCCATTTATAGCATATTTCAGCTACAGAGATCCTTTATCTACTGCAGATATAAAACCAAGTGTGAAAGTCATGCTGTTTTATTCTGTTTGTGGGCTTTTACATTTAAACTTCCATCCAAAATGGATTACATTTCTCCCCTCTAGAGAAAAAAAAAGATGCTGATGAAGACCTGAACAAGTGTCCTAATTGCTGGGTCAGAGACTGCCCTGGGCACATCCAGACAATTATGATTATACATAATCTTCAAAACAGTGTTAAAATAACTGCTGAAGTTATTAATTCCTGAATGTCGCTCACAATTTTATTAAAATCCAGGATGGATTCAAGAGAAGATAAGAGCCCACTGGCTTTGGCATAAATCATAAAAATATTTAGGGTTGAGGAACCCTTTCTCAAAGACTGTTTGCTTTGGAAACTAAAGTGTGTATAGCTTTATTTAATGCTAATAACATTGTCTGCTGGATGTTCGGTAGAAAGGTCAGGTTATGGAGAAGAAACCTCATTATCCCATCGACTGATCACATTTTTGATTTCACATACTCAGTTGAATCTTCGAAAATTATTCACTTAGATGTTGATGGTTTACTATTATGGTCCTTCTTTACCTGTCAGGAAGACAAACTTCAAGAGTCTGCTAGAGCGTAAGAAAGGATATTTCTCTACAGAGCTGGCTCAGATTCCCTGGTAAGTAATCAAAGTGAGTACTGGTCCCTGAAAAAAATGAAAATGAAATAGGGGAAACCAAAAGTGCCCCATACTAGAACTCATTACATGTTCAGATCTTGTAAAGTGTACAGCAGGTGGAATTTCAGTATTAGTTTTAGATGTCAACTTTTATTCTGGATGTCTAAAGCTGTTTTGGTCTAATATACTTATTTAGGACTACAAGTGTCAGCTACAGAGAAGGACGCTTAGGCAGAGAGGGAAAAAGGTAGGAAGATAATTTGTCAAATTCATCAATGAAAGAATAAAAATATTAAAAGTGGAATCAGGCTCTTACCCCAGACACAACCTTTAACCGAACTTACTAAGCCAGTTCTCAGACGAACAAAATCAACTGGAAATAAAACAGCTCTCAGATTAAGTGTGTGAGTGGAAGAAATGGTTGCTCACTAGGAAAATCTTCAAAAGTTTTCCAAAGCTTCAAAATCTTTTCAAATAGCTCCAAAGAACTATTTGGGACAGCTTCCCTCTGACGGAGCCTTGAGTTAGTTGATGACTTCCACCAACAAACTGCCTGAGCTTTTGATGCAGTGCCCTACTGCGGGTTAGGGACCACCATGGTCGTTAACTTTCAGGTTTGAACTAGAAATAGAACCAAACTTCATTAATCATGAAGAAAATTGATTTCTCCAGAATAAAGCACCCACTCCTACAGAGAAAACTGGACAGTAAGGTCCTGTGCTTCTGGGAATAGGTTGATGTGTGTCTTGAAAGTATATTTTTAACAAATGCAACAGACTACAAAAAAAGGATGACCAGTGTTGCTTATATTATTGCTTGATTATTTCCAGATGTTACTTAATAGATTTGAAGTCTTGTTGAATTATTCCTGTACCTTGGTATGTCTTTTTGTACTATGCAAGAACAGCAAGCCACAGGACTGACATACAGAGTTCACAGCCTAGTACTGATGCCGGATAAGACATGTGTCAATGCATTACAAGACAATAGTGTAGTTGAAACCAGTTAAATCCATCTTGTCATTAAATTTGGTAAACTGCATGTGGGGTTACAGTGAAACATTTGATTCAGCATTACATCTGATTTTAAAAGATTATCATGCAAAGACAATATAGTGCACAGAAAACAGTAATATTAGTAAACAGAAAGAAACAAAAAGAATTGTTTTCTTAACTTAAAGTCACTATTAATGAACTGGCAATAAACAGTAAATAGGTTACTTATCTCCAGATACAGATCACAAAAGAGAACATGCTTCCTTCTAGCAGCATCTATGCAGAAATCATTCCTACCTCAAAACTGCTCAACTATGAATTTACTGTGACTAAGCAAAGAATATAAGAGCCTTCCAACTACTAATTGTGGCTTACTATTTACAAACTTTATTTATAAACTCATTCTCATGCATGTATAAAATACTAATTCCATGGACAAATACACATTTGTTCACCACTCTAAATTATATACATTGTATTTGCATCTAATATTCAGAGAAGTGCAAAGTCCACAGTGACGTAAATAACAAGTTTTGTAAACTATTAGATGACAAGCTCTCAAAAGATATTAGTAACGGTATGATAACGTACGTTTGTTGTATACTGCTGAAATCAAACATTTTTGCAGTAAAAGAACATACATTTTAGCTACATTCAAGTGATTATTTTATTACCATGTATTACGTCTTACAAACTTTAGTGGAGATGAGCAAGAGCGCTACAGAACCATACCTTAACGCAAGAGGTGTGTTGCATGGTATGTGCAGGCATAGCAAAGGAGAGATAAGAACTGGAAAGCAAAACAAGGTAAGAAAACTCGTACAAAAATGGACAGTAATACTGACTAACACTGGGTTATAAATCTTACTTATAACAGACCTGAAGGGCTAATAGAGATCCAATTCAGAAACACCTGTGCACTGTAGGTACAGTTTGGTGCAGATCAAGAGTGCACTAATACAGTCAACGTTTTACGCTTAAGATAATGCACAAAATACGCTGATATGCATATAAACATCTAATTTGTTTACATTAAGTAGAGCAGCACAGTTTTAGTACTGCATCCTTGGCACTTAGTGATAGGACAACATGTATTTGGTTTAACTAAATTCATAAACAGGATATATACTGGTTTGTAAGATGGAAAACATACATTATCCCTTTGAACCTTCCAGTTTTACAGCATTATTCTAATTTTCAAGTTCAAATGCCAACATGATACACTAGCTAGATATGGAAGACGTTTGAGATACTGGCTTAAAACAAAACCTTCAATTAAAAAAAATGACAGAATCACAAATTAATTCAAATGATATTAAGTAAATCTGTTACTGATGTAATTTGTGCTGAAAACAAATTCTGAAACGTTAAAAGAAAGAAGCAATCTCGTAAATCCACAATGTCTTTATGGGCTTTTCCTGAACAGTAATTGCATGCTTAATGTCCCTTTCATATATGGTAATTTTACTTAAAGAACTGCTGAAATTATTAATCTGAACATTTAAAACTGAGTTAGAAGTTTGGCATAGCACATATCACAATGAAGAAAATATGCTCTTCTTCAAAGAAGCATGTTTCAGCTATGAAAGGATTCCAGTTTTATGTGATTGTCCTTTATTAAACAATATTAACAACTGTCTGGAGAGAGTCAATTTACTTTTGCCTGTTTAAAACAAACTGGCTAAATTGCCATTTTATATTACATATAACAAATGTAATAAAATTGTTCTTAACATATAGTGATGTAACACTTTAAAATTAACTGTTTAAAATATTTTACAAAGACATTTTATTATATATGAACTATACAACACACAAGAGTATGAAATATTTTGAACATATACACACTTCTGTATTTTTCATGTAGATTATTATTTTGCACCAAACATTGGTGTCTGCAATTTAACAATCCTCTCAGATAAAAGCAAAACAAAACCTCAGAATGTTTAGTGGATGTGTTTATGTTTTTTTTCTTTCCTGAAAATAAAAACTTTTACAAGGAGAATTTCTCTAATGACTTTTTCTTTCCCCAATTTCATATTTCGCACAGTTTTCAAATGGATCAACATACACAAAAAAGAATAACCTCTTCTCAGTGCAATTTGCCAGGGATAAAGTTTAAACCAAAACTGACTCTTTCCCCGCAACTACCATTGAAAATGCAATCCTTTTCAATATCCATTTTAATGAAAATATTTGCATAGAGCAGCCTTGTAGTATTTCTAAAGAACATTATGAGCGTTTTAACACAAGATAAGGCACATGTTTTTCAGCATTAATAATCTAAAACTAATCCTGAGGATCTGCTCCTCCCCCTCAGCAAAATCTGCTCTTTTAATATACCCTGTGTTACCTGAACAAAGCAGAAAAGCAGTATAGAATAAACCCAAACTCTTTAGCTGAACTAAATTCAGAACATCAACAACTCCTGATAATAGTGTAACAAATCCACAGATAAAGAGTTAAGTCACTCTCTAAACAAATTATCATTAGAGGGAAAGAAAAAGATACAGCCAGTAGCACTGTAGATGTCAGCTAAAAGTTCACAGAGTACGGATGACATTTATAGTGAGTTTTGCTAAAATAAGCTCCCATCAGAAACAAGGTAGCTAAATTGTGAGGCACTTAAGGTTGACATGAAAAGGAGGAATGCGAGGGGTCTGTTTCATAGAAAACCTGAAGTTGCATATCATATCCTTGTATTAAGCCTTCTATTAAAGTGCTAGAAATGGAGACTTAAAACAAAAGGATTTAAATACAAAAAAAGTGATTAAAGAGCTTAGTATGCATTAAAATGAAGTGCTTTTGATTCTTATGAATTTAGAGCTTTTTAATAGATTTTAAAAAATAAAGTCTGGAAATAATCCACGTGTGAAATCATCTTCCTTGTGCCATTGATGCTATTTGTAAAGTGCCCAATTATTTTCTAAACAACAAAACCATTTGCCTTATCTTATGTTGTATAGCACGACATCCTCTGTAGTACGTTTGTAATCCATACTGCAGTGACAAAGTCAATCTGATGGAAAACAGCACATGCATACTTTTAGTCGGAAGTTTAATTCCACCTGTCACACTAAAAACCCAGGTCTTAGATTACGTATCCACCAGTATATAGTGCAACCAACCTCATATTCTCAAAATGTAATTTAGCTGTTAAAGTCTGATAATCAAAGAGAGACTTATCAAGCTTTTCCTCAGAGCAGCCTGACGCCCAGACAAAATCACAGATGGAGGTCTAGATCTGAATCACATAAATCCACTAGATGCCAAATCTGAGAAGGATCTGGGTTCTTTCGGATGATGAAGAGGCTGAAGATGTGTGGCAGTCTGTGCATTACTGATCACATCTAACTGAGAGGGATATGATTCATTTACATTTCCTCCATTGAAACTGTTTGGGAACTGGCAGGAAATAAAGAGAATATAAATGGTTAGTATGGGAAACCAATTTATTTATAAGTATATAAAAATCCTCCTAAAGACACATGTTGGATGAAATAATCTTAAAATACATTGATTAGCTGTAAAACTGTTTTGGGTTTTTTTTTAAATGATGAATGAGAAGTTAATTTGCATTAAAGCAGGGACTGAATCATCATGAAAACTTACCCATGCTGAAGTCAGTGGGAGCCCTACTACTGGCTAAGAAACAGTTCCATTATCTAAAGCATAATATAGTTTCCATTTGTAGAAAGTACAATCTTACTGAGCACTCCTAATTGTCACATCCAGCTGTTACACTTTAAAGGCAACCTATTTACATCTTTCCAAGCCTGCAATGGCATCCAGACTTTACAGCTCTTCCAGGAATGCACATGAAGTCCTATTGGTAAGCTGAAGTGCACTGCGTTCAAATGACTGAACTATTGCAGGGTGGGCTTTTTCTGACAGTCTTCATATTGACAGTGCCACGTAAGAGCAATGAATGGCTTTCATCAGTTTTAACATAATTGTTCACAGGATTATTTTAATCATCTTATGTAATGATTCCTGTCATGTTATGGAAAAGTCACTTTACAAAATACTCCCTTCAGTAAAAGAAAAGACAAATGCAAAGAAAGTACAACAAAGTATTTTAAACATTTCCATCATCTCTTCTGGAGCAGCTTATATCTGAAGTACTAATTCATTCAAGATTTGTCCTCAAAAACATTCTTACACATTCATTCATCTACCAAAATATGCTGGGTTTTGGTTCTTCTTTTCCTTCAACGTAAGCATCGGAATGTGACTGACTGTGCAGAGTTCTGCTAAGTTTTTAACAACAAGACTATAGCCATGTGAATTAAGTTTTAATCAAAGTTGACATACTTCTAAAGACAGTTACAACAGCATATATTAGGATTACTTTTTGACAGAAGCAGATTATTTCAATATTCTTCATTAAGCTAAACTATCTAAGACCTTTCTGTCCACCTCCATCACTGAAAATGTTTTTAGACTACATTGATCCTACCGCAATTACAAGTTAGGCAGAAGGTTAAGGCAGATGACCACAACAGACCCTTCCGCCTTTCTAATCCCCTAGTCTTTTCATGTAGAAATCAAAGGGAGTAAGAAGTCTGAGGAAAGGATAGCAATCATGGCTTGTGCAGCAACATCTGTCCTCTCTCTAGACTCTAACCACTGACAGGGATGTCAGTGTGCTAAATCCAGCCACAAAGACTGTCCTACTTTGGTTTGGCTGTGTGAACATAGGCTCAGACAGCAGTATCCTATCTGCTTAGTCGCATGAGGCTTCTGCTTATGCAGTGCTGTGCAGCCCCACAAAGCATAGGAATACCCTGAATTTGCCTCTGAACAACTTAAGTAAGGAAAATTTTTCACAAAGTGGCCTTTCTTCATTTTTTGTGACATCAAACTAAATGCAATATTGTTATTGCAGCACAGAATTCTTGTAAATATGAAGCAATGGACAATAATTTTTTCAGAGGTGCTGTCTTAGTCATTAAACTTTTTACAGATAGATGTGAAGAAAATGTAAGGAAGAAAATAACAAAAAGGGGTCATGATTAAGGCAGTGTAACAACAAAATAATCTGCAAAATGAATGCAATTGAAACCAAATATTAAAAATAAAGAAATGGAATTGTGAATGCACTGGTCGTTCAAAACTGATGCATCACACCGGTAGAGCTTTTGTGAAAAGAGCAACTCTTTGTTGTTATACAGGCAAACTTGGATGACCCTGGAATTGCTCTGCAATCCTATTATCAAGCACTATGAAAGACTAATAACACTGATACAGCCAGGCAACATACAGCCAAGCAGTGCTCAAGTTTGCACACTGCAGTTTGTCAAAGTCACTTCATGCTATTTCAGCCCTTGGGCACTCAGGGAGAAGCCATTCATCTTGCTGAACCGTTTCATATTTTAGGTAAATTCCTGCAATTCTGCAATTGTATTCTTTTCCCGTAGTGAAGCATTCTTAAAAAGGGGATGTTCTGTACTTGTATTAAGCATATCAAAAACCTGGATATGTTCTAATTGCATTCCTCACCTTTGCCTTGCACAGGTTAAATGCCAATTAATACTTTAATTCTGTAAATGCTTATGCATGTGCATAAGCATTTGCAGGATCAGTACTTCAGAACATTAACTCATTGAGGAAGAAAAAAAAAAAGAATTGTTGCTCTGTACTTGAGCAGCATTAACAGAAATAAATGGTACAATTGAAAGGACTTCAACAAAGGTTATCCAGTATCAGGAATTTGTTTTCTTTTATTTCTAAGTTAATTTTACCTATGAAGAATGGTGTTTCAAACTGTAGTGTGTGCTACTGCCAGGGTGTTCTCTTCTACAGCTTTTACTGTGCATTCTCCTTCGTGAAAAAGGTCTAACTTATCTTATTTCGAATGTAATTTTTTCCTCTCTGCTGTCTTCACCAGATAATTTAGACAGCAGCTTGAGGAACTAGCTGACTTTCCCTTAGAGCAATATATAATTATTTGTTTTGCAGTAACATTGTGTGCAGGAGTACAATAGTTCATATTTCATGCCATTCATATATTGTAACCTAATACTTTCAGTAATCCTAAAATCATTGAGAAATCTGAGTAGCTAGAGAATGCTAACACTTTGAAAACAAGATTTTTTTTTTTTGGATACTTACAAGTAATGCCAAGTAATATTACTGACATCACTCCACTCCTCTAAAAAAGGTGTATGATCAAATTCCAAGCTTTTGACCAATCTACCTTTGTTTTGCTCCTACCAGGAAAATTGCTGGTAGGTACAGCAGACCAGTTCATTCACTCTTGATTAATATTGCCAAAGAGAGCTATCAGGTTGCAGATACATGTACATATAAACTTGATCAAATGCAACCCTCTTCAATCTAACGAACCAGTAAAGCAAACAGATATTCACACACTGCTAATCCATCTGTTTCAAACTCAGCAAGTCATTCATGACAAACTCTGCACCCTGGTAGCCACACAAAACAATATAAATTCGATTCAAAATGCAAACAACGCAGCAATGCTGTTTACCATACCTTGTTCACCAAGGTTTGTTGTTGTTGATTTGTCATCATAGGATCATATTGCATTTGGTCCACACAGCTGGGCTGTGCCTCCTGCGTGCACTGGTACATGGAAACAGCGCCTGCGTAGCATGCTTGAGGAGTTAGCATAACCGACTCAGAGTTTATCCCACACTCGAGATTCTCAGGGACTTGCTGCAAACGACTGAGAAAATCCTCAAAGTTGGAAGAAGTGGAATAGCTTGGTCTGTCAAAACCTGCTGCAGGGAAATCCATTTGAGCAAAATTAGAAAGCTGTGGCATCATTGCTGTGGGTTGCTTGTAAGGAATAAAGTCTTGCCTACACTCATAAGGAGAAGCGTTCACTTCTGATTTGTAAGAGAACTCAGATGCAGTGGTATGCATGCCAGGGAACATGTATTGCTGGGGCTGCTGCTGTGAGCAGCTAAGAGGCATGCTCATGCCAGAGCTCCAATTCGTGAACATCCCATTGACTTGCATATGTTTCATCTTTTGACAGAGTTGCTGCTGTTGTTGCTGCTGCTCCACAAGCTGTTTCTGGTGCTGATGAAGTTGATGTGGATCTAAGTCTTGCTGTACCAAGCAGCCTTCATTCTGGACCAATGGCTGCT
The DNA here is from genome assembly GCA_036023395.1 of Myiotriccus ornatus. Lineage (NCBI taxonomy): Eukaryota > Metazoa > Chordata > Aves > Passeriformes > Tyrannidae > Myiotriccus > Myiotriccus ornatus. The sequence continues at coordinate 29,163,871 of JAYRBT010000082.1, read as the reverse complement.
GCTGGTTACAGTCTGAATATAAAAAGTCAGATTTATTTAAGGAATCCTGAACATAAGTCAGGATTTCATCAGTTATGTTGATGTCCCCAATGTCATCCACATCAGATAATTCAGTTTTAAAGAACTCCTCATCCTGCTGAATACACTTTAGATCTTCAAAGTCAATACCCAGATTTTTCATGATGCTGTACAAATCACTGGTTTTATTATCCTGAAAGAGTGCTGCACTGTCTTCAGGAAGTTCAACAGTACTGTCCTGGGAACACTCCATCAGCTCCCGTTTGAGAATGTTGTGACTTCCAGCAGGTAGGAGATTATCTGTCCAGCCGCTGCTAACAACACCGCCCAGTTCATCCCTACTGTCTGCAAAGAAGTTCCGCTCAAAGGAAAGTTTATGTGATGCTGGAGGGCAGAGATAAACAGACTCATCTTGCCTTAACATGACACCTAGGAGGGAGTTTGGATCAACAGGATCATTGTGTAGCGTTGCTTTGGCTCCTTTTCCCATTGTGCTTTTACTCTTCATCTGAGAGGGATCCATAAGGCTCGACATAGGGAAAGATACCTCATATAACACAGCCTCACCAGTGGTAAACATGAAGGGCAACTTCATGTTACGCTTCCGTAGGTGTTCTGCCCCTTCTTCATCTCTGAAAATAAAGCACATATATACTATAATACTGCAGTACTAAACAGTTATCATAATCTTTTTGTCTCCTGGAATTATATAAAAAAATGAACTATTCTGTTTGTAGGCATTTTTCAAATTCCTACCTATTCCAGCTCAACTTGCCTGAGTTAAACCAAGAGGCAGATTATGAAATAAGGAGCTTATAACTGTAATACCACATTTACATATCACATTTCTAATTAAATCTAGATAGCATACACCATTTTCTGTCCATTATGGGCTGAAATTAAAATAAATGGGCTTTGTTACATGCATTATGCTTTTCCTGGTGTAGCAAGTAAATGAATACTTGAAGTGTCACCTTTTCTCCATTTTTACAGACTCTTTAGCAAAATTAATTAACCTGTATGAAAATGCTGAATTCTATATTATGTAGAACTCAGTTCAGCACCATAAGGACTTAATTTCTTTATATAATTTGTTGGTGAAATCCAACTGCAGTAGAATTTCTCAATTTTTGCTAATGATGATACCAAATTAAAAACAGGATGGATGGAATAACTTTGCCCTTGTACCACTGCCCTTACTCTCTACATGAATTCAATGTCTAAAGTTTTACTCAAAAACAACTATACCACTTAAGTAATGAAATATCAGAATTCTTTTAAGTGTTTCTTAGCAAATTGAAAGGTTTTCTTTTTGGACTTCAGATTTTTGAAGTATGCAGCTTCATGCAGTAACGACTTACGTGAGTGGTCTTTGCGTGGCAATGATGTAATCTGGTCTTCCATTTTTGTAGACAAGACGAGCGTTTGCCTGTACCCAGGCCCATCGATTTTCTTTGGTTAGAAGCCTAAATACAGTCATTCCACTCTCACCTGTCTTCATCACTAAAGAGTAAGCATACTGTTTATTGTCCAGCAAACAAAACCATGAAAATCTGTACAACAGTCATGAAAGGAATCCCATTTGCGTAGCAATTTTACAAATCTCATGTGCTCCATCACCCAATTCTGTGTGGTACTAATGCATTTCCAGTAAAACAAGATGATTGATCACTTTAAGATGTCTAATTTACTGGTAAAATAAAAGTCAAAAGTGCAAGCAATTGTAGGATATCCACTGCAGATCGGCAGCATTTTGTATTGAGTTTCATCCTTTATTTCTTCAATAACAGAAATTAATAAACATTAGAACATGTAAGAGACAAAATACTAAGACTCTCCTGTTTCCAAAAAGTGACTGTTACTTAAGTAGTTAGAAAACACATTCGTTCTGATACCAATACTTCCACATTTTGATTGGTTAATGCAGAGGTACTTAAAAATCTATTTTTTACTCACACTACCACCTCACTAACAATGCTTGATAAACATACTACATTTTCATTGTACATTGCTGAAAAAAGTATTTCTAGATAGAAAAATTAAATAAAAAGTATTAGGAAAACTTAAGAATCCTAACCAAAAATAATCTTTTCTATAAGACCTCTTTTTTAATCTTAGCATTCTAAGTGAGGAAACCCAGTTTTAAGACAAAGTTTCAAACCATTCACGCTAAACTTTCACCCCATTCTATTCTGAAACCATTTCTTCCTTATTTTTTATGAAAGAAACAAAACCACTGATAGGCAACAGTGACTGAGCTATACCTGAAACAGAAAATGTGCTTAATAAAGGCTGAGAACTAACCTACTGAGGTAGCTATTTAACTTTATATAAGGGGATAAAAGAAAAACACACTTTCAAGAGAAGTCAATAGAAAAGAATAAACACCAAAATATCCTGAAGATGACTCTGTAAATTCCAAAGACAAATATGTTACAGCTAACAAAAAAAGTAAAACTAAAGTCCACTAAATAGTTATAGATTAGATAGCTCATACTTATTTCCTTAGCTTAAAACACCAAAATTCTCTCCATAAATGTTAGTTAAACCAAATCAAACTGCCAAGAATCAAAACCAGAAATGGATAAGACACTAGCATGTTAAATCACAGATTAATTTATGGTAAAAATCTTATACCAATATCAAAAGAAAATGCTTCATTTAACTTGCTAACAGGAAAGCTATCTTTGAAAAAGTCTCCTTGCCCAAAGGAAGTTGTTGAAATAGCAGAAATTGGGTTGAGCAGAGAAGGAAGTGAGAAGAGCAAGATGTGACAGAGACTGGAATATATATCTTAAAAGGGTCTAGAAAGGAATACTAAATATTTCTTCAAGCACTGTAAGTTTTTATAGGGAGGGAAAGATTACATGAAATAAATAGTGTTCTTTTTGTTAGCTTTTTTTTAAACAGTCCTTCATATTACATTCATACTGAAAAAATACTCCATATTTTGATTTTTCAGCCTTTCTTGGGGAACAAAACTTACTTCGGACATGATTTTCAGCACAATAAAGCATATCAGCTGCGTGAACAAACTGGTATCCTGTTCCTCGCATACACAGCTCTGCTTCAGTGTATCCCAGGACAATCTTTCCTCTGGAAGTTAAAAACAAAAAATTGCAACGCTGCTGATGAACCAATTCACAGAATGAATGCCAAGCAAGTTAATTATGGCTAGAACATTTCAGACGCAAGTGGTAACTACCCTTTGTTGCAATATCAGTTGTATGCAGAAGCAGGACAGCTCTAATAAAAATTACAGTTAACAAATCATAAAATCTTAATTAGTCTGCCAAGTTGCCTTCAGTGAGGAGAAATGGTTTCAAAAGCTGTTACATCATAAAAAAAAAATGTGGATGCCTACAGTTGGATCCTCAATTCCATACTTTTGAACATATTCACTCCTAGCAGGCAGCTCCCACTTGTTACAATGAAAGACACTGTTTTCTGAGCCTTATTTCATAGCATTTACCTGTAGGTGCTTGCATGCAGAACTAAGTAGGGATTTAACTGTAGTTATCTAAAACTTCTCGCCTAACTCAGTATTTTCAGTAGCTTAAAGTTCAAAACAGGGTGTATCTCATAACTATATCCCCTTTGCTATTTACTGATCTGGGACCCTTGTGTTTGCATTTAAACAAGATATGCCTCAGAGGAGTACTGTCAAGAGCCATGTTTGACCCTAGTAGCTAAAATTAGAGTACTTTACTAGATGTCAGGGAGATGAAAAACTTAACAGCATTCATGTATGAGGTACATGATGAAATAAAATAGTCAAAAAGAGACTTAAACAGGATTTGGAACAAAGAAATGGAGATTCAAAGGCAGGATGGTAAAAAAAGGAAAAAGGGGATGGGAAACAATATATGTAAGAGTAAAATCTGTTACAAAAATTGAAGGTTTCAAGTGAATGAAAAAAAATCAGAAGAAAGAAATGCCTGTGTTAACATTTTGTTAACTTTTACTTGTATCAGTTTACAGAAGTCAAGCAAAACATTTTGGTCTCACAGCAGACAGAATACTGAGTAATTTGAATCTAACCTACAAGTAGATATAGAAATCCATATGAGATTCCACTGAAAATGAATCTGAAAGCATTGTCAGTCAAAAATATGAGGGAAAGGAGAAGGAGGGAAGGAAGGAGGCCAGAGGCTTTTATTTTTATAAAGAAGCATCTTTATGGGCTTCTTGCCATGTTGATGCATAGTTACATTATTTTGATTTAGTAAGGCAGTAATGTTTCCAAATCTTACACGGAGAAAAGAATGGTTTGGAAATGGGTAAAAGTCGTAATATAAAAAAGAACTTGTTTATTTTGAAGAAAATGACATTTTCATTGTATTTTACATCTATTTGAATTGAAGGAGAAAATATGAATGTAGAATAAAATGAAACACTTTGCCTATCAGTTCTAAAAACAAATTTTAAACCAGATTTAAACATGAAACTTTTCTTAACTCAGTAGTATTCTGTCTTTTGGGCTTTTTACTTTGGGTTGGGTTAGTGTTTTCTTCGCTTTTTGTTTGTTCATGTGGGGTTTTTTGTTTTGTTTTGGTTTTTTTTGTTTTGTTTTGTTGTTGTTTTGTTTGTTTGTGGTGGGGTTTTGTGTGTATGTTTTTTTTTGTTTTGGTTTGGTTTTGGTTTTTTTGAGGGAGTCAGTGGTGTTGTTCTGGTTTTTTAACACTTGAAGGTCAGAAAGCAGTATGCCATTTCAAGGAAGTAGGCTATGATAATCCCATTTCTGTTTACTTAGTAACAGGGCTGAAGAAAAACCTCAACAGTTTCTAAGCAGTCATCACTGAATCAGTATATATACTGAAAGAGTAGCCTGCTTTATATTTCAAATACATACATGAAACCTATCTCATCAGTAAACTATTAGAATATTATGCAGAATAATTTACACCTACTTTGCATCACAGCCAGTAGGTGTGAAATCCAGTTTGTGTTTAGTTCTGAAGATGAAGTTTTTGGTTCGTATCTCAAGGATGGATGGTGGCTGCAGCGGAGTAGCTACTGCAAACAGAGCAAGCTGAGGAGACAGAGTAGCACCATCCTTCCCTTTCTTGTTTTGTCCATGGAGAAACTTTAACCTTCCTTGAAAATTCATAGCCTTAGGATGAAGAAAAAAGTAATTGTTATACATTGGAAATATTTAAGAGTAAGGGATTTCTGTTATGGCATAAAACATATATTTTTATTTTTTCTAAGATCATCAGATTCAACCTTTGTAGCATGGCACATATAAGAGTTACCTAGGAGGTACAGAATACTGTTGTTACACACCTGCGTGTGACACTTCAAGATCTACTGATCAACTCACTCAAAAAGGAATTAACAGAAGGTTGTTCCATAAATAACCTCCAAACATGTAATAGCAAATGTCAACTGCAGCTTCTAATATTCTAACAAACATGGCATTATACATACATACAATTATAATAACATTTCTCTTGCAGATGTATATATTTGATTTTGCAATTGTAAGCAAATCTATTTGTAGAAAGTCACAAAGAGGATCATAACATATTTGTTCCAAAATCTACATAATTGACTAAAAAAAACCAAAAACATTAAAAAGAGCAAGCACAGACTTTCCATAATAAGGGAAAACTATAGTCCTGTTAGTTCCAATAACTTAGTGCATCTTAAGATACCCAACAGAACATAATCTTGTAATGCTTTTTTATCTGCAAATCACACAGTATTTAACAAAAGCAGGTGCTTATTTGCATTTCACTGAGGAAAGTGAGCCATGAGAAATGAGAGAACCTGCACCTGGTTGTGACAACATCTTGAAGGAGGCACATTCAGTGTCACTAACTGAAACATTCTCGTTCAAGCAGCTCAGATATCTTTAGAGACTTAACAAATAAGTTTCTGTACATCTTGTTAGGATAATGCAGATGTCCAACTTCTAAACATATGTGGAAGTTTTTACGTAACTATACTCACCAGGAATCCAGATGAATTATCCAGGAGGCATCGTAACCTGCAGATGAAATTCCTTTCCATAAAGGAAGAATTCTCTGGAGGAAGTTGGTCTGGGTTATAATAGGTTGCTGGCTGTGAAAAGCCATTATCTCCTGCAGGAAGGGATTATTTATAAGGATTATTTTTAGAAGAACACCTAGTGAAGGCTATCTATAACAAACGATCTTCCGTCTCATAAACAAAGTATTCAGTCATGACCTGAGCAAGAACAATGTAAACTGGAAACATCCTCAGAACCTATAATGATTGCAACACTGGTTAGTTATCAGTTCTTCTGATGGGATTATGTTTTACAGGCTGTGGTATTTGAAAACTGCATACAATTTATTTTTAAGAATTTTTTCTTTGGGGTTTTTTTGTGCTTTTAATTTATTCATTATGTTTGTCAACAGCCTAGATTCTGAATCAGTTACAGAGAGCAGAGTTCTCAGCAGAGAGCACATCCATGTTCCTACAACAGTAGGGTCTGCAAAAAGGGTCCCTGTAGTAGCAACTACAGGAACTCAGTATTCAAAAATTCAGGAGATCAAACGGTTACTTTCCAGACAGCCAGGTGAATGCTGTAGTAATAAATAAAAATAAGCATCTTTAAGAAACCACCACAATAAATCAACATTTCTCTAATGGATGCAAAACCACTCTACTTAACAGTGAAAATATTTCTGGGCTCTACTGATCAAAACACCCTAGTTACCTCTCCAGAGGTACCTGCAGCACTTGTGTTTTGTGGATTGTTTTAAAAAATCCTGAAAACCATGACTGTCAGCTAGGATAACAACATGGCATCCTACCCCTTCAGGAAAAGCGTTTGCTGATAAGTGGCATTAAGAAAACAGACTTAAACATTTGGAAGATAAAGTAAAAACAGAAGGTAAATCAATAACCTTCTGACAGAATACATGTGGTCTGCATGAGAGTACATATACAGAAACACCAGAGCATGTCCGCTCACAGCAAATTCAGCAAAGTGATCGTGTTTGCAATACATATAAAACCCCACAAACTGTTGATTCCCTAGGAATTCATACATGTAGAATATTAAGAAAAAACAGTTTAAAATGTTATTCTAGAGTGTTAAATGCTCTGCTATTCGAAAAAAAAATAGTCCACATACTCTGAGAGAACTGATTGTCATGAACGGACAAAAGAATAGTACAAATTTTAAGAACCCATATTGACCTTCCAGAGTTGGAGATGAGGTGGAGAGAGCATATCACTTAATAATGCACCACATTATGCTTTTGGAACATAATTTTGTCTCTTGGGCAGCTGGAAAAACTTACAGATAGGTTCAGTGGTTTGCACAATGGCAAACCAAACCCAAAGAAAACAAATCCTTACCAAAAGCCAGTTCAATTTAATCTCCTATAAATTCAAGGGTCAGAACTGGAGTCAAATGAGATTGCTGATGGCTCACCAAGAGGCCTTGCAACCTAAGGCCATCTAAATCCAACATAAAAATGTTGAGTTACCCAGCTTTTCAGATAAAATCAGCACATATCTTTCTTTTCTTAAAAGAACTGCAAGGCAAGGTCAATTTTTGCTGAACAAACTTCAAGGTACGGAGAAAAAGAAAAACGGCTCTAGGTTATAGTGTGTACAAAAAGGGATAATCTGAATTCACAGCCATCTGCAGAACTGTGTATTGGCCAAAGCCACCATTATAAGGTAATCCCACAGGCCCAGAAACTCAGACACTTGTAGTCCAAGATAGCTACTGGCTAACTTTTATATTAAAAAATAAAAAATTCCCACACTCATCATATGAGTGGTTCTCAACAGACAAAGCAAATTTACTTCCTTACTTTCTGCTGTTGCAGATTTTATTTTTTTTTATTAATTCCCTAAATGCTGGCGAGAATTTTTAACACTTCTGAGACAGTGCTTCTCCAAGAGGTGGTTAAACAGGTCGGATACTCTCTGAAGAAGCAATGATTATGAAGAAAGAGCAAAGAAACAGCTTGCAAATCCTAACTTATTATTCAAAAATACCAACTCTGACTGAGTGCAGGTCTAGTATTCAACAAGAAGTGCAAGTCCTTCTGTTGGCATCGTTGGCACTGCTATGCTGGTATGCCCTTCAGCATTTCTGCCACAGGAGAAACTCAGTGTTATTCTTTTGGTAAATACAGAGATGAAATCTATAGGTTCAGCAGGTTCAGCTGGGTTCTCTGAAGTGTTTGTCAACTTCCACAGTAAAATGGGCAGTTCCCAAGAGTGAGCAAAGCTTTGATGGAAGAAGCAGCTCTTGAGAGAGGAACTGAACTCAAAACGTGAGGGAATCAGCTTCAAGCCCAAGCCTCCTACATTTGAGAAAGGAATAATGCTGCACGTTCCCAGTCAGGTAGGAGGCAGAGGTGCTTTATTGCCAGGACCCTGGTGAAGTGACTCACTGTAAGAAGGCAAAGAGTCTTACAGAGCATCTGCAATCCCTGGAGCAAAACTACCAGTTAACACTGCAGTGGTTAGAACCCCTATCTCTCATAAGCTCACAGTGGATCTCATCAATACTATGGAGCAATGCGCAGAACATGCAGTGCATTAAGTCTTGTCTTTAAGTTCAAGACCATACATGGTTGCATAGCTTGCAAACTTTAAAAGATAATCCAGACTTAAGGCCCCAAAGCAGATATTCGGGACTGAAAAATCAGAATTTTGCAAACTTTTCTGGGTATTAGACAGGACTGGGAGGATTGTCTGGGAAGCACAGTAACAGCTGAGGAAACCAGTGGTCTAGGGGCATACCAGAGTACTGAGTGAGAAATAACCAGTCCAGGCTAACTGAAAGCAGTATTAGTTCCCAGACTCAGGCTGGAATCTGTGCTGAAGCCTGAGAACAATTATATCTATAAATATCTACATAATGCCAGCTGAATGTATTAAAGGGAAAATTAATTAACTTAGCAAAAATGGAGGGCATCCTCCTGATCATAGCATTATCCTTTGTTATAAATCTGAATTCAGTTTAAAAATCCTCACCATTCAAACCTTTGACGCTACCTGAGGCTCAAAAATCATCATAGAATCATAGAATGGTTTGGGTTGGAAAGGACCTTAGAGATCACCTAATTTAAACCCCCTGGCATGGGTTGAACACCTTCCACTAGACCAGGTTGCTCAAAGCCCCACCCAACCTGGCCTTGAACACTTTCAGAGATGGGGCATAATTTGCAGCTTTTAGTAAACTAGAAACACAAGATACTAGAAAAACAATTGTAATCCTACTCAGCACTTACAGTGATTTTGTCAAATATGATGTTAATTCAACCTGGTGTTGTACTTTTCAAACATAACCTTTCATAAATTCATATGCACTTGCTTAAGCGCTATGGAACACCATTTCACTCTAAAGCAAACAATAAGTCACCACATAAAAATCTGGTTTCTGAGTGCCAGCAGCTGTTTGCTATACTAAACTGCACTGTTAACTATTGTGCAGCATATGCAGCAGGATTGTGTAGATTGATCCACAGATGACATAACAATGTTGAGCACTAAATGAAAAAATGAAATGTGTTTCAAGCATCACAACATTTGTTGTTTTTAATTTCTCTATCAAATCATGGCATTTCCATACTCTAAAACATTAAATATGAAAGTGCTAAGAGCTTTAAATCAAATTACTTCATGCATGGTAGATTTACTAAAAAACACTATGGACTTCTTATGGATTAAAAAATAATGATCTATAATCAAGTCACGGTAACAGAGAATTTAACCTACGTATTTCATCTGCAGTTGTGTAAAATGGAGAATTAAAATGTAGCAGTTGTCTCAATGGTTTTATTGTCATTATAAGGCAGGCACATGCTTCCTGGATTACATACAACTATCTGTACCTACTCTTTGTTCCGATATATAGGCAATGCCTTTCCCCTTAGTTGTTTCTCAGTACAGCAGGTCACTTAATAACGTGACAACCCAATGCTCTAACAAGCATACTATTTGATCTTAATGGCTCATCTATTTTTATCTTTTATTTCTCTACCCCTTTTTATGCCCAAGAGAAGTGCTGGTCTGTGTGGCAAGGGATGCACTATGCCCTATATTAACACCATCACTAACACATTCTTAGACCGATCAGACATGTAAGACATCGCCATTTGTGCTCCAAATTAAAATCTTCCAATTTAAAGTATAATTAATATTTTTATGATGCTGTGCTAGGAATAGCGGTACCTATTTAAAGTGCAAAACTATTGCCTAAATATGTACATAAAATTCTAATAAGTTTAAAAGACGTTATTCCTTCCTTTCTTCAGATAATGTTAACTAAACTCTTTTACACACAAAAATTAAAAAAAAAACCAACAGCTAATCAGACAGACAAACACAGAAATTTGTTTGCATTTTTACCTTGTACGCTTGGTCCAGAATCTGCTGACTGGGCAGGATTTAATGCCCAGTGTAGCTGTCGCTGAAACTCAGGTCTGTCTTCTGTGTGAATCAACTCAAATACACTCTGGTGTATAATATCCGACTATGGACAAATGCAAAAAGGTGGGAAAGAACAAGAATAAGAAAATTATATGACAATATGATATAAGTTGTCTGGTTGCCAACACTGCTATGTATACGGGAAAATCCATTTTGTTCAGGGATAAATACATAAAATCACATGCACGTGGCAAAGCTTCACAAAACAGTTTTTAGCAGCACAGAGAATTCAGCTACACCCATGACTGCAAACATGGGAAACAATAATAAAAATAACAAAAAATATTATCCTAGGGAAAAAAAATAACACTATGTCAACTATTTCTTTACCTGCTTTTTTTCTAAGAAAGGCTGTAACTTTTATGCTTAAGTTCTGTTTAAGTAATTTAATTTTACATACTGGTAAATAAAGTACTTGCCAGCTAGCACTTGACTTGACCCTTTATAGGTGCTACAGGAATACAAAAGAAGCCAAAGACCCTGAACCAAACAACTTCCAAAACTAAGCCAAGTAGGTTATGAACAGTGGATTTGTTTGCCTGAAAGATTTGTCACTCCTTAAGGATGTGTAAAACATGTAATTATTAAGCTCTTATATCACCACCGATTGTTTTGTTAGGAATGTGATCTAAATGGCAAAGGTACAACAGTGAGGATCAGCCACTCAAGGAAATTAAGGAGGAAAAAAGCACCCAAAATATGCAAGAAAAGACTCAACTGACTGAGAGGAGTTAAGTTTCCTGTTTTCAGCGTGTTTCAAAGACCCAACTATTACATAAACAGAAAATATTTAAAATAAAACATAGATCTAAAGTAATTGAGGTGAACTGGCAAAAGGAGAAGTCTAACTCAAAATTTGCTTTGATGAATTTAATAAAACAATCGGTATTTTCCAGAACAAACTGCCAGAAATGCTAATTTTTGTAAATTTAAGACTTTACTTCTTTATCACGCACTTGATTTACTAGTATTACTATATAAATTTTATGCCCAATTTGTTTTCCAAGCTTTCCTCTTTCTTCATTCCCCAACACTGAAAGAATATGTATCTCCAGGAATAATGATGTTTTGTTTGAAATATTTTCTTTTACACAAACATTCCTCAATTCAACAGATTGCAGACCAACCAGAGTTTCTCCTTATTTTTTGACAGCAACTGAATTTATCAACATTCAGTATCCACAGATATACACTGATAACCATAACTAAGGTTCTATCATCTCTACACAAAGTAATCCCAGTAGTTCTGTAATGAAGGCAACATTTGCCTGCTACGCCTTGGTCTTTAATACGCTGGCACCCGGCTTGCAAGCCTGCTAAGTCAGCCATATGTGGTCTGCACCAGAAATAGTAAAGGAAAAAAAAAAAAGCTTGTTTTGAAAGAAATAATTAAATAAATAAACATGAGCAAGAGAACACTAAAATTCTAAAAATACTAAAATTACTCACTAGATACTTAAAATCTCAAGCCATATGGAAATAATTTTGCATGAAAGGTTTCCATTAAAATAATTACCTTCCCATTGAATTATGTCTCAGTCAGCATCATAAACTGGGTAACACCACAGTATAAATTTCAAACAGTTGTTACAGTGAAGACTAATTAAGTGTGAAAACTTCCTATCTTGCCTAACTCAACTTTGGAAATTATATTCCTGTTGTGCTTGGCCTGAGATCCTGGCTATGTAAAGCTGATAGAAAAGTAATATGGTTTCAAAGTGATCCAACCCAAAGTACCTAACTGAGATTTTTATTACACAAACTATCAGACCCTAAATACAAACACTGATGTTCTCTGAAATTAAGCAAAACCTCTGAAGAAATAAGAGTAAAAAATAAACTTACTTGTTGGAAGCCCAAGTAGTCTTGGATGGTAGAAGACACGTAAAAAACCAGAGCATCTGCTGTAACAACTAACACAAACCCATTTAATGCCTGGGGAAGAAACACACCAATCTGTCAGCTTTACAGACAAAATTCCAGACAATTATTGTGGTTGTAGGTCTACCCATACTTTACTCTCCCAGTAAAATGTGAAGCATGCAAAAGCATATCATTACCTAACAGCATAAAGAGAAGGATTCTTTATTGCATCTCTCTACCTGTTACAACGAAGAAAACTGGATCTAATGAAAAAAAAAAAAAATGTTCCTTCGGAAAATTCAGGGGAGGAGCCAAACCCTGTTGGTGACTTTTAAATACTTTTGATTGTGGACAAGGGACAACGGTATGAACAACTATAAGTTTTTCTAATATCAACCACAGTTCACAGTGGTTGTGTGGCTCAAGCCTTTGGTACCCCCAGCTGCCCACCAGCACAAACAGGAGCCATGCCACAAACCCAGTCCCAAAATCCACTCTATTCATAGTGCAGACAGGCCTCTGTGAACAGGAAATCAAGCTATCAAGATCGCCCATATAGTCCAAGAAAACATTTTATAGCTTACTTAAAATAGAAAACCTCTGCACAAGTGGACTGTTGCAAGTAAACAATGTTTTTGAAGAGATTTCCCCCTCCATGAAGCAGCAGACTAGGCGGCTCCACACTCAAAGTCACGCAAAGGGCATTTATCTGAACTCCCAATCAATACGGTTCATGGCAATTGTTGTGATAGCAAACAGTACATTTGTGACTTGGCAGCTCATCTGAAAGGTGCCGATTTACTTCTATGGATTTCAGTCAAGATTTAACAAAAGGCTGTCTCAAGGGGCTGGATTAAGTACATTGTGCCACTTAATTTCCTCAGTTGCATTCAAAGTGAAATTTGGCCAGCTTATTCAAACATTTTTAAAAAAACTTTATTATGCAAAATAATTGTAACACAGAAAATCTTAAGTAAGTGAAGGATAACCTATATCTTACTGTAACAACCTAATAATATAGAAGTTAATTATCTGATTAAATGACTGGTCTTTAAATGCTGTGACCCACTCCTATTTAATGTGTAGACATTTCTTAATCTACTCTCATAGAGTTGTGAGCTGTGTAAAAACTCCTTATATAAGTTGAGTAAATTTTACATGACTAAAGAGTGTGCTAAAAAACCCCTTAATAATCATCCGAAATTAAACAGCAAAGCCAATCCAAGAAATCTTGATCTGTTACATAGAATCCTCGGGTTTGATGAAGTTTTGCAGTAATTTCAAGAGAGCGGAATGCCGCAATGGCAGGTGCCTGTGTCCTCTGCTGACCTCCTCTGCAGGGCATTTCACCTCAAGTGCTGGATATAAAAAGTCTGCAACCTGCACAGTATCTAACTCTGTCTCAAATGTTAAAATTGGTTATTCTGGCCTATGTCATATAAAATTACATACACCTCCTGTACCTGGAATTCAACCACATTTCACTGTGGCTCTAGTACACAGTTCACCTTCAACCAGGGATGGCTACTAAAAAAAACACATGCATTCTGTAAGACAAAAATACTGTAAAATGCATGTATCCAGATATATCAATAAAGGGGAGGTAAGTTCTGATTGAGGCTTTTGCAAAATGCAATCAAAAAATGATTATTTTTAAAGACATAATGAAGTTTCTCAGTGAGCACTCTGGAGCACTGAACATAAAATTTGTGCCTCTAAAAAATGCTCTCAGTACTCCTAATACAAAGGCAATTACAAAACTGTTCATTACTGATGAGAAGTTTTAAAAATTTCTTAGTGGTTGTCATTTGTCTTGCACTTTTTATCATAAACTTGCTTAGTCCATAATAGATCATGTATTTAAAATAAGAATTGGAAATAATTAAAAAAATTATGAAGGACATAATCTTGATTTTAAGGAAGGCATATTTATGTATTTGATCTCTACTTCCACAGTATATTGAACTGGTAAGGCAATTGCTATGTTGGCAATTTAGGACAACTTCCTGTTTGTTAGGAAACAAGAGAAAACATCTGATGAACAAACAGAAAGAAATACAAACAACATGGTGTATATTCATACCACCTTTGCAAAAAAGCCCAAACTTAATTATACTTTAAGGGAAGGATTTTATCAATATTTACATCTTACTATATTCCCAGCATCTTCTAGAAAATTCCCACTTTCATCTCTCATGAGTTTTTACATTACCTAAGATAACTCTATCTGCATATTCATTCTCATAAATTTTTTCACATACATAAAATATTTACAAAACAAACTCCTTTAGGAAGTTCAGTTAACTTACTTACTTCACAAGATGGGCAGAATTTACAGTAAAATAAGTATATCATCCATTTAATTTTCATACTGGAAAACAGTTCCCTCATATCATTCCACTTGGAAGTCATAGAAAACCCCCGATATTTCACATAAAATAGATGCCTCCAATATAAACTATATACTTATCCTTCCAGATATTTTTTGTTTAAAAAGGAAGCTGTTCACCCGCAGTAACTCCACAACAGTTCTTCATTATACTTTATTAAGGTTAGAAAATTACATACATGTCCTAGTTTTTTAGTTGGTTAGAAAACAATTTTAAACAAGTATTAATTTAAGGTAATTGTTTTGTGGGATTCTTAGAACTTGTTTTCATTTCTACTCTTTGAACACTGAAATTAATTTTGCTCTAAGCAATGATTTGCCACTTCTAATAGATACATCAGTGGGAAACCTGTGAAGAAGTTAGATTATCAGCATATGTCAAATGAAGCTGCAGGTGACAGTAAAATCTATTTTGTGAAACTAATTAGAACATTGGAATACTTTTATTAGTAATTTCCCAAATTTAATCTGGACCAAGTATGATATCATTATTCATATGTTTTGACACTCTAGGACATCAAAACAGGCTAGAGAATTTAAGAAAAAAAAGAAAACCACCAACACTGCTTTTTATTAATACTTTCCATTAGTTCATAATAGGAAAGTTATTGAAAGTACCTACACTGTGGATGCTGAGTTCTTTCAAACTACCAAGAAAGCTAGATATTTTAGCAACCCTGAGGTCTTTTAAAGAGAAATTGTTTCTTTTAGACAATTAGTCACCAAATTTATAGTAAATTACTAACTTATCTGCCCCTTACAAAGATTGTTACTTTATATTAATATCTTTATTATCAATAGATGCAAAGAGCTGGGAAAGAAACTTTTAATAAATTACTTGGAAACACTGAAGTGGAGCCCATATTCTACCACCAGTCTACATCACTACCAGAAAAAGTGCATAAGCTGTATAATATTACCTTAAAGAATGTGAGAAAAGGATTTTACAATAAGAAAATTTACTGTTTCAATCTCATCAGTGAATCTAGCATGCTACATACAATAGGGTTTTTAATGTAAATCTTTGTATAACATATCCATTGCAAAAAATACCTGCAGTAGGAGTTCGCCTTCCAGGATCTGCATCCCTTCTCCACACTTTGCTGTTCTACAGTTTTCCTGAATGCCATTTCTTTCTGGTCTTGTAGAGTTAGAAGATTTTAATGCAACTAGAAGAAAGAAAGAAAAATGTTGAGCTATCTTTGAAAGGCCCATTAGAAATGTATGTAACGATATGTTATTCTGTGTAAGAAAAAAATGTATTTAAAAGATGCCTATAAAGTCAATCTAATGAAAATTTCTGTTTCCATGTCAAACTTTTTCCTTACCTTTAGAGCTAACCCCCAAATTTGTCATCTTTCTCAGTTCTATACTATAATACTTTCACTACAGAAGCAGCAGTCTTGAAATCAATCCAAATCTCATTACTTTATACCTCTTTTTTTCCTTCTTCTTGTCTTTACTATAAGACTCACTTCTAGTCTGTCACTCTTGTGACAAACAAATGACACTTGTTTTCATACACCAACCTCCTATAACCTGATAACAACTCTGTGTTAAGCTAGGAAAACAGTTGCACTTATTCTTATCCCATCTAATTTCAGACATCAAACTATGATTCATCAGATACATAAACCTCCTCTAGACATAAAGCTCTCTTCGGGGAAAGGAAGGAAAGAAACATGAACCCTAAATGCACATTACACACTAAAGAAAACAGAGAAAGGTATTTCAAACAAAAAGTTTTGGATTGGGGTTTCTTTTTTCTGTCATAGCTAAATTTTAACCATTTAAACAACTAAGCAAACTTTCCAATTTCAGATAAAATACTACAACCATGAATCATCATTATTCAGGTTACAAATATATCCAATCAAAAGAAAAAAATTACTTAGTGATCGAGAATCAGACCATATTGCTACAAAGTTTCCAAGACATTCCCATCTCTGCATCCCTCCAATAAGCAGGATGCTGTCAAGTAAAATTAGTTACTAGCAGATCATCTATAACTCAGAATTTACCTACCTTATATAGTTTTCAAAAAGGAAGGAAAAAAAAAATCTTCAAATCTGAAATTAGTCTGCGTAGGTTGGTGGTGCCTAAACAGCTTAAAATTACTTGAACAACTGTAACTTAAACCTTTACCATAAAGCTAAAGGTCACCACCCACCCCAACCAAAAAATTTCTAAGATGCAAAGTAAGGGAAATTTATAAAAACAACTGCACTTCTGCAAAATACCACAGTTTATCCTGTAGTGATGAGATATCCATCCTAAATTCCATCCAATTTTTCAACCTGCTGAAAATTTTCATTTTTCCACTCCTCAGAACTTTAGTCAAGAATCCTGAAGAACTTCTGTTCACTTGCTTTTAAACTTTTTTTAATGTATGCAAAATGATATTTTACACCACCTATAATGATAGCTTTCAGGTTTTTTTAAGCTATCACTGCAGCTAACAACTTTCAAGCTAGAGAGTTTTCATTAAAATATCCCTCAAAGGCACCACAGAGGAAATACATGTTCTAAAAAGACATTAACCGATTAATCAGATCAGAGTCATAAGGGTTTGCTTTGAAACTTAAACCTTAATGCTGTTCTTCCTACCACATAGCCAAAAAGTTTTGCAACAGGCCACACAGAGTTGCAGTTGCAAATTCAGTTTGAATTCAAGTGAATGGGATATGTGCCATTTTTTTTTCCTGGGCATTATTTGAAAAGGATATCTAGAATATTCACTAAACATCACTGAAGTCCATAATCAGTAGAAGAAAACTTATTATCTTTTTAATTTATATTTTATGATTATTGAAAAAGCCCCATTCAGCTGTGGAAGTTGCAAGTAAAGATGCTTAACCACACTTGTCATTCTGAAAAATACCATACATAATGATATACAGGTGGTTTCTTAATCTTTTATAATGTCTTATAGAATAAAAGCTGATAGATAAAATCTATCAATTAACAGAGTTCTAGAGCTCAAGCACAGATGATGCACTGGTGTCTATGTTCCTCCTAACTTTCTAAGCTTACAAGACGTACACATGATGTTAAACATTTGCCTGAATTGGAACCTACACCTTTTGCAGAAATCAGGATGTGGATGGAATCAAGTAGTTGTAAACTGAGGCAAATGGAAAATTGCTGACAATCTGGATTAATAAAAATGGAAGATACAGGGGAAATTAGAGCTGTATCTGTCATTGGGTGTGTATAGCTCCTGAAAAAAAAAAGGCAACAAATTCAAATGTACCTTGTTTTGACAGATAAATCACAGGCCTGTTAACATCCAAGTCCCTTGCACTGAACAACCTTGGCTATGTGGATGCACACTATCAATGTGTGGTTCTATACAGTCAAACTGAAGGCTACCAGAAACAAGGGACCTCACAGTAAGGAAGGGTCACCTTGCCAGGCAGTAATTCTGAACAGATATGGTCACAGCACACAATGATGTGGCCTCAGAAATACCTCAGAAATACTGTACTGGAGATACAGTAACAGGTAATGGAAAGAAGAACTAAATCTAAAAAGCATAACTTACCCAAAGGTAATATTACAGTCACATCACCTAGCTAAAATCAGCCATGTGTTCTGGTAGTTCTCATAGTCTATGTTACTCATGTCATCAAACAAAATAATCCCAATAGTTCATTACTTTATAATCTTTGAAACTCTGAATTAAGTACAACTCATTTCGGTCTATCCCCTCTTAATTTTTAGCCATGGGAAAGTAAAACATGAATACTCCCACAGAGTAAATAGAAACAAATCTGTATACATACTCTAGAATACATTCATAATCAAACTACTTGTCAGAATTTCCTACTAATAACTTTAAATCAACAAAAATAAATCAAAGTTGTTTATACCTGTAAAAAACCAAACCAACCAAAACCAAACCCAAACCAAAAAATATCTGTTACACAGTTTTAGCAGGAGGACTGGATTGTATGCACCTGCTTTCCAAGTTAATGATTGTCATTTAATCCTATGTCCAGCAATAAGCATCATTTCCATTGCCTAGATATCCCTGATTAGAAGTACAAGCTGAATCCCAAAGACAATAAAACTAGATATCGACATTCGATAGATTTTTCTAGACATAAAACAATTGTATTTTCTGGTACATTTCCTTCATAGTTGTGAACTGCTTTAGCACCCAAAACAGCAAATGTAAAAGACAGTTGGGTTTACATTTTATCTATAAAGATAAATTAAATAACAATGCTGACATCAGTGTTTACTCGCTTCTTATCTCTGGTTCTACCTGTTACACTCAGGTGATAAGAGACTTCTATGGAGACGCAGTGTACTTTATTAGACTAACTGTGTACTGGGGAAAAACACCCCCAAATTTGACATACAACTACTTCTTCAGGTCTGAAAGAGAATTCCAGCAACTGCGTTCTAAATACTGCCAAAAGCCATCTGTAATTTTAAAACCACATAACTATTTATCAAAAAAATTATATTCAATACCTAAGGAACAGGTATTAAGCAATCTTTCTTCTTTCCAGGGACCAACAGTCAGTTACAAGGATAAGTTATAAGCAGCAGGCTGAATCAGCTGATAATACATGATAGATTAATTTAATTATCTCTTGAGATATTCAAAAGTTAATCTAATATGAGGAAAATTATTTAAAAAATAAGTCTATCCACCATCTCATTTAATCTCCACGCTGTCCTCAAAGAAAGGTCCTAATCCAAGATGAAAAAGGCCTTTTTCACTTTCAAAACCTTGATCTCTAGGGTTTCTACTTAGTAGGTATGCTTCCCTCCCTCCAGCTTCAACTCACAACTGGTGTCCTCTTGCTTCCAGGCTGTAACTCCTGTTCTCAATGAGAGCCTTTGTCGTGACTTCCTCCCTTGACAGCCAGCTGTTCCAAAGTCCCAGCTCCACTATTTCACCCATTTCAGCTGCAAAATCAATGACATGCAGCTATCTGTACCTATCAGAGCACTTTCAGCAGAAATCCTGTAAATGATGATTCCTTACTCTGTTGACCAGAAATTACAACAGCAGAGAATCACAAAATTGTCACAAAGCAAGTGCGAATACACTCTACTGATTTCTTTGGCAGGGCTCTACCTGTAATAATTGTTGCAGACTTAATAAAGTAACTGGAGATGCAGAGAATTCAGCATAAGGTATTATGTCAGCAACTATTAGCCCAGTTTCTGATGGGCATTTATATAGAAGCCTTATTTAACATACAAATATTTGAGATGTCGACTTTATTACTTTAAGAGAATAATATTAAGAGTTAAACTTCTTAAAGTAATAAAGAGTAATTTAAAAACTGTTCCAGTTCCCCTTTCCATGAAAGAAGTGACAAACCTACAAATACTTATACAAATATTCAAAAGACATATCAGTAAAAATGAAATCTAATAAAAATGCCTCTAGCAAGCATGTGACTAATGTCTGATGCAATGATCAGCTGTCTGTCCATAGAACAAGAGAGTGCTATTTATCACAACTACTGTCAATACTCAGCTCATCCAAACCAAGTTTATTATATTGTTTTCCTCAAATCTAGAAACTACTACAGTTGGAAAAAAACAAACAAACATTTTGTTTCAAACCATCAGAAAGAACCAAATAAGCAAGAAAAAATAAAAAGGGGTATTTTTTCTGTGTTGAGTGAATAAAGAAATTTTTCTGACATAAATCAAGAAAATATAACACATTTGCTAGAGCTCAGCCATGGGGTCTGGAGAGAATATTCTCCACTGAAACCTGAGCATTCACAAACCAAATGTCTCTTCTTATTATCAAAGGAGTGAAGAAATGCACGATTAAACTTTCCATCTCAAAATTCATCTAAACCTGCCTTGTGTTATTAGAGTGCTGAATATAAATCGTTTCAGCAACTGCTGGCTGAAAAACTTCACAGAAACCATATGAAGGTACTCACTCTGTGGTTATAACTTTTTCTTTTTCCTACATTTTCTTCACCAAAGAAAAAGCACAGTAAATAGTTTTAGAGGAGCCAGAGTAGCTCACTGCAGAGACGTGTAGAGAATGGAAAATCAATATGCCCAAGCTTTAACCAGACCTTTTAAAATCATATTGAGATGCAACAAATTTCTTTAAATAAGGCTCAAGACAATTTTTACTTTTAGGTGAATGATCTCTTGTAGTCTAAAACTATATTAAAGTAACACTTGCCTAATATCACAAGTATATTGCTAGCACATCAGTCATGCAGTCCTGAAATTTAATCTTAAAAAGCTTCACAGAACTGCTGTATATCAAATCTTGGCACAGTTTCCACAATTCAGCCAAACAGGTCAAAGTTTGCAGTCAAAGCCAACTGAGACTGTTTCATAACCTTTTCAGTAGATTTATAAATTCTATTAGTCTGTTCTGAATTACTTTGAAAAATCAACAGTCCTCTTGAGGGGGGTGATCTTACTTCAGCAACAAATGCTAACCCTCAACATGAAGTTCACCAGCCAAAACAAGACAAGGAGGGCACTAATGAGAAAACAGAGATTAATATTAAACTCTTGCCTAAATCCATAACATAGGATGAACTGTTTATACTGGGGAAAAATGCATTTCAAGTGTGAGAAAATATTATATACACCCACATTTTCCACCTGCAATCTCTGATAGTGTAAAGGCAAAAATGTTTATAGAAGTGACGTGAAGAAAGAAAAGCAATTAATTTTCTAGAAAGATAAAAGATGCATCGACTGCATATTTTGTAAATAGCTACACTTCTAGATAGTGGAAACTACATTTGACTAAAGAAACTTTCGAAGGATTGCTCCATATTCAGAGATACAAGAGAAAATAAATACAATTCAGAATTATCATACCTGTAGCCCTAAAGTTTTAGCTATGCTACACAAAGAGGCAAGATGAACTTCCGTGTAGGCTGCACGTACAGGTAAAACATGTTGCATGCATTGGTGGCAAGTTTTCACTCTATTTTTCACACTTAAATTTTCCATTTACTTTTTTTTCATTTATGAATTCTGAGTAACTTTCAAGATAGCTTTACAATGGGTCATATGGTAAACTGTGGATGGAGGAATGTATGACAACATGCATTTTCCGTTACTACCGAAACTCCAACATGTGAACACATTAATAAAAAAGTAAAAAATACATCACTTTCCTGACACGGTCCAGAGCAATCTCAGCTGAAAACAACTTACAAAAGCAGTCATAGAAGTTGAATAATCAGATTTTGTAAAAATAAGAAAAATGAGGGTGATATTGTACATTTGGAAGTGACTATTAATAAAGGGTACCTTTTTTCCTCTTAAGCATCAGTGAACGCACCAAATTATGACAATGCTAATAACTGTCATACTAATTCTTATAACACTAATAATATATTTTAAAGCAGAAAAGTTACCAATAAAAAACAGGCAGAAGCTGCCTATGTTTTCTAGAAAAAAAGCCAAAATAACTTAAAAAACTAGTAACAACCAACCTTCAGCCTCAGAAGACACAGTACTTTGATTCATGAGCATATTTTCAGCTAATGTGGAGACATATAAACATATCTACATATTTAGGTAAAGCAACTGAAAGAAGCATTGAGCCACAAATGACAGGTATTTCTTGATTTGGCCTCAAAGAAATTCTTCATGGTTCAAGAGAGAAAATGCCATGAAGCACCTATCACAAGAGGATAAATCATCCCACCGCGAATATTTTAAAGAAATATTAGTAGGTTATGTAGGTTGGTGAAGGAAATAAAAAAAGAGATTGAGGGGAAATAACACTTTTGCCAGAATAAGCTTTAACAACAGAGATTAAAAAAAAATAACTTTCACTAATCAAAAAAGGAGAAAGGAACAGAGGCAAAAAGGAAGTGGTCAGGTTCTGGGCAGTTGCTGGGCTTTTGAGAGTCAGTAACTTAACTGCTGTACAGATATAGATTGCCTACTGATGTACAAGCCTAGAAATCAGGAACTTCTACGTGTGCAGACTTTGTGCAAGTGACTCAAAACAGAGCCCCACAGTGCCCCAGACCTGCACTGTAAACATTGCAACTTCTGCACACGCGCAGTCCTCCACTTCCAACCATCTAGTACTTTCTTTATAACCCAAATTCAAACCCAGTAAAATGCAAATTCATCAGCTACACAGTCAGACATGGCAGAGAGAGCACAAGTCTACCCAGCTGTGAGGATGTTCAAGTATATAATAAATTTTATTTAAGGGAGAAAGAAATGTAGGATTTGCCCAAAGATGCTTAGGCTCGAGAGAATAACAGAAAAAAGGAAATTTTCATCTCTAAAGCTGATGATTCCATAGGTTAAATGTATCTTAATATAAATGGTTTTGACAGAAACTGTTAGGAAGATTTGGTGAATGCCACCAAAGCAACTACTACAATAAATCTGTACGTGTTTGCTAGACTATACAGAAATATTTATACTTCTGGTATAATCAAGATAAAGAACTTTCAATATTAAGGTTCTGTTATTAAGAACCCTACTTGAACATGTCGCAGACCATGGATGAAAACAGACCTACAAACCAAAAATAAACCCTTCTGCCAGCACTGGACTGAAATTACTCAAGGTAAAGCTTCAGAACTTCCCAAGGGCCCCGCTGTACTTACACTTCAGACATGTCTTCATACATATTTTACACTCAACAAGAGAAAAGCACAGAACTGGTACACATTACTTGAACTGCTGCAGGAGTCTAAAATAGTCTCTTCATTGCAATCAATATATAACGAATATACATGAGGAATAAAAACAGGACACAGCATTTTTCTCAATGCCAAGTACCATGGTTTCTGAATGTGTGATATTTCAGATTCACCCAACAAAACCCATCTAATTTTAAAATGACCTTGGGTTTCCGCTACTATACAAAAAAGGTCCAAAGTGCAAAATATTATTTTTCATTTATCTGTGATCAAACACTATGCTTAAATATTTTAGCACGAAAGCTATTTTTGGCATAAGGAAGTCTGTTGCTTGCCCTTTTAAAATTGACATGTCTGTGAGTTCAGATCAGTTCTACTTGTTTTCCAGGTCTATGGCAAGGATACATTTCCAATGTTCAGAGCTATAAATCATAAAATGGACAAAAACTTGGCAGGATAATCACCTTTTTTGTACATAAACTTCAATCAAATTTCACTGGCCAAGACTTAAACGGAGCCACAAATTTCCCAGAAATTATATTTCTGGATCTCAACATTATTTATGAGATAGTAAATGAGCACACAGATCTACCATGGGTGAAAAAATCATTTTTAAAAAACCTAATATTGCTGTTTGGTAAACTTTATCAACAGTAACTACAAACAGAAGCAGAAAAAAAAAAACTTTCAAAAAATTCAAAACCTTTCTGTACAACTTCTGTTGATAAACCACCATATCCTGGAATACTGTAGCACATTATTTTAATTCACCTTTAGTCCGGTTTTGATATTTTATACTTGAACATAGCATATATCTTTTACAGAATAAGATATTAATTTAAGTTTGTATTCTTTTGTCATTTAAATTTTTATTAAATTATATATATAGAAAAAAAGAAACAAACCCATATCAGCTACTTTTTAAAATATCTTGAAAATTCACAAGGTGAACCAGCAAGCTGGCAACTTATTTGCTTTTTTATACCACGTAAAGTTATGTGTTCAGTGAACAATTTAGATCATAAAACTCATTTATAATAAAACAAGGAGATATATTTAAATAGTTGGTTGTACTAACAAGCCATTGTTCAGCTAAGTGCATAACTACACATGTAAATACCAAACAGGAGGAAGAAAACCATAAACACTTTCTTTCTAGAATCTGAAATATGAGGAAGCCTGTTTGAAACATTTCTAACTTTCCCTAGCATTATTTTTATACCAGCAGAAAGGTTGTTGGAAGAAATGAACCTTAACCTCCCTCTCCTATGGAAAGCTGAATAGGTAACAGCAGGTAAGCAGGACGGAATTAGATCTTACCTAATGAGTTTATTTGTGATGGGCTAAATGCATAGCAACTTCCTGAGCCGGAATTTGGACAAGACACTGGGTTTCCACTGTTATTTTGGAGAAACATCAAAACTTCATGGTTAAATATCCTGAAAGAAATGATGTTTTAACTGCAACACTATGCAAAAGTGACAGCTGTCTTTCCCCACGGCTTTAGTAATGATAGCAGTTTTTTGACAGCAGAATCACGTATACAAAAACAAGGCAAAAAACATCCTAAGCATCCGTGGCTTAGGTATATTTTTCACATGGTAACAGCCACTACTATACTTTTCAAGTAAATATAGGATTGTAAGATACACTAAAGTGTATACATGGGGCAGAGTAGGTGGTGGGCAGGCAGGAAAGAGAAAGACTGAAAGACTGAAGGAGGAAGTTATCAAAAATATGCCTAAAAGTTGAGAGGATGGATGGTTTTGTGGTTCTGACATCGTCTTCCTGTGCGATATGGTAAAAATCAAACAGGCATCATACATTTCATTTCCTGAACTATGAAACTGGAACAAGCGTACCTCAGCTCCAGCAGCACTGCAAGGATAAACGCAGTAAAGATTTGGAAGTTTCCATTCTCTGTTTGGGAGAGATTTTAGTGCCCCATGTGAAAATCATATTAGATAACCAATAGCTTAAAGCAAATAATTGCGCAGTATTTCAATATCACCTTTCCTGACAGTTTTGGTTTGCTATGCTGAGCTGTAAAGTTCATGAATTAAAGACCTATGAACAGTTAAAGTCTCAATATAACAAAAAAGGTAATAATTTCAGTGGATTTCTGTACAGAGAGCAGAAAAAGGAAAAAAGAGGTTGGACTGGATTTCATCCCAGGCACTTTTACTGAACCCTGTGCTTAGGAGGTCGCACAGGACAGAGGTCTGTATTTCTGATCAAGCATCAGAAAACAGAAATAGCAACAGCAAGCATTATATAACTTATGTTGCTCAGGGTTAGACTGTGACGCAAAGGAAAACTATATTTTATTCATGATGAACCCTAGGAGGAGGGAAAGAGAAAGGCAAGGAATGCTGCAAAGAAAGGAAACTGGAGCAAGTACACTAAACTAGAAGAGGACTTGGGGGAAACAGGAACCTCTGCCTCTGTCATTTGCTCTCCCTAATAGGGTTTCATTTCACAGAGGGCCTGTTTTAGTCTGTCCACAAGTGAACCCGACAGATGTGGTCTGACAAAAACACAGAAAAAACAAGTTTTACAAAGTTTATTCCATTAATTCTAACTATTAAAATATAACTTAGATACAATAAGTACTAAGACAAGCCTGTACTGGGACAACTCCTTTACTCATTCAGAAACATAATTGCTCAACTGAGTTGGATATGTATGAAGCTAGACACAGTAAACATAAAGCAAGAGGTTATTATTTTGATTAGTGCATTACCAGGCTAATCTACCAGCTCTCACAGACAGAACCTTTTTTTCAACATCTCAAAAGTATTTTAACATATTTAATTTTTTTAAGATTCTAAAATATAGAGTTTAACTTATTATTTAAATAATCACTCCAGTCAAGACTCTATTCCCAATAATACAGAAATTATATATCCTTTTCATAATATGAGCTTTTCAGTAAACCCAAAGCTACATAATAGTGTCTTAATATTTCTAATATGTCCATTCTACTTTTAATAAACTGCCTCAGAAATCAAGACAGATACCAGAAATCATTCAGTAAATATCACAGTTTAACTGGCCCACAGATACACATAAACACAGAGAGCTCCTGTCATGATAAGATTGCCCCAGAGGGCAACCACACACACATACACCAAAAAAAAAAAAAAAAGGAAAAGGAAAAAAAGGAGCGATAGTATCTCAGACTTTAATACAAGATTTCAGTTTCTTGTTGCAGTTTCACATTTTAGAAGAACTATGTGACTTGTGTGGACTTGCAGAATTTCTTTGGTTGGGGAGAAGAGGAGTTGGGGGATGTTGAGGGCTTAGGGGTTCTGTTTGTGTTGTAGGGGATTTCTGTTTGGTTTGAAACTATTTATGAATAGAACTTTGTCTGAGAATCTGATAGCACAAAGGACCTCTCTAGAGTTGTGACACTACCTAGCCATGGAGCTCATAGGGTATCCAGGATGTGTTGCTGCAGTACCTTGTACCACCACAATTTAAAAGGGATTTCCCTCTGTTTCCACATAACTTGATTCCACAGTTTTGCAGAAAATACGATACTTTGCTAGATGCACAGAAGGAATGGTCCATTTCACTGGCTCTTCATTTTACACACATTTCTTTCTTGTCTAGGAATTCCATATATTTTTATTTCTAAATAAACTGACATTTGAAAGGCTCTACATAAGTAATTACCATTTCCTCTCAATATGCTTTTTGAAATATATTCAACCTTCACTACACCTGAAATGCCATTAGAAAGCTAAGCTGGAAGATGCAATGTCTTAAAGGGGATAAAGCAACATTTTCAGACAATAACTGCTGTTACACTTAAGAGGGACCACATCACCACAGTAAATATTTAGTTAAATCTCTGGAATATTTAGTGCCTCCTTTTTCTTTAACCCCTCCTTGAAACCCTAGTAAGGCTTATTTTGATACTAGAAATCCTCAAATCTTCAGCAAACATTTTATCATGTCCAGCTTATTTCCATGTCCTCCTGTGGCAACACTGCTCGTTAACTTCAACAGCTCTTCTCCCTTCTCAATGTTACCCCACCTGGTATATTCACAGACAGGAATAATAATCCCTGGCCCACATTCTGTCATGCTCTCCTGTCATATACACTCCCTAGGCCTTCTACCCATTACAATTACGTTCATAAGACTCTCTCTTGGTTTTACAAACTGAATGACATCTCTCTCTCAGATATTCTGGAGAATCTCTTTTTTTGAAACTGAATTTGATAAATGGAGTGACTGTCCTTTACAGGAACGTACGATTCAACACTATCTCCAAGACTGCTTCAGGAAATTCTACCAAAATCTTAGAAGGGAGAAACAAAAGACAGCTGAGTCCTACTTAATGAAAAATCCTCCCTATCACTATATTTTAGTCCCACCAGAAAAGTTGAAACAAGAACAACTACAAGTTTACAAAAATGCTTTTTATCAGTATTTATTAACTGTAGCTACTGAAGTGAAAAACATTCATAATGTTTTAGTTTAGCCAGTTATTGTCTGGCTCCCAGACTTCTGAAAACAGTTACATAATAGGAAATACTGTTTTAACATGGACAATTGCAGTAGAGATGGATATGGCTATAGGCCAGAGTACTGTACAAAAATGACAGAAGGCCAGATCCATCTAAAGGATCTGATACATGAAATTTGGGGTACTATACCCAATATAATCACAATCTGAATACCATATGTACTTCAGTTTCCTAAGTTCCACTGTAAGCCCCATCATGCACAGCTGCCATAACACTCTCTGGATGGGAAGGAATGGCTTGGCACCCACTTCATTCTGATCCCAAGCACTGTGCAGAAACTGGATTTCTCATGACCCTCCCCCAGCGTGGCATAAATCCAAGTTCTTCTGACAGCTGGTAGCCACTAATTCTTTGATAAGTCTGGAGAAAATTACATAGCTCTTTTTTTACAGTATTAGGATATAACCCCAAGTTTTATTCATTCGTCTGCTACAGGTGGTTCACACTCCTTTCTTTTCCACTGCAGGAGATGTCTTAAAGCAGCGGTTACAGGTAATACCTATTCTTCCTCTTGAAAATTATCTACCACACAGAGAATAAAAAATAAAAACACAAACGAACAAACAAAAACCAACCAAACAAAACCAAACAAAAAGCAAAAAACCCCCAACACTTTCTCAAGTCTGAAAGTTAAAATCAGAAAGCAGGTTCACATCTGGGGCACTGACCATAAAAGACAAAGTCAATTCCTGATTCAGTCCCTATTGAAACAGCCATTCCACTCTGCTATGGCACGGATGTTTCATGGGAAATGCATAACCTAGTCTAGAAAATTCAGTTTCCAAAAGACTTTAGATCTAGTAAGGTAATAAAGAGAAATCAGAAATCATAAAAAAGGAAGCATACTGAATTAATCTTGACAGAACATTTCTTATGTTGTAAAAGGTGGGTTTTATAGGTAAGACTACGACCAGGATATTTGCCCTCAGAGTGGACACTGCAATAGAGAATTGGCAATCACTGATATTGGCCTCTGCATAGAACAGAAACAAGCTTAGAGCCAAGATTTGATTGCAGGACTATTTATAATGAATGGAATAATATGCATATATT
Organism: Myiotriccus ornatus; assembly: GCA_036023395.1. NCBI lineage: Eukaryota > Metazoa > Chordata > Aves > Passeriformes > Tyrannidae > Myiotriccus > Myiotriccus ornatus. The sequence continues at coordinate 29,134,946 of JAYRBT010000082.1, read as the reverse complement.
TGCTTATGAACACCTGCATGATATTAAATTTGTTTTTACAGTTACACAGATTGTTCACATTCTTACCAAGATAAATGTACTGTGCTTCAAAATTTCAGTTACAAGTTTGTGCCATGCCTTTATCAAGTATATTCAGATTCATATTAGAGTAAGCACAAATCAATTCATATTTTAATGGTGCCCTCTGTCATTTTTTTTCATTCTGCTGCCAAAGCAGCGGATGATCAAATGAAATAAAATCTAAACATGAGGTTTCATTTACCCTGCCATAAGAAATAACGTTCAAGGTGGCAAAGACAGATCTGTTTGATAATTACGTATTTTCTGCTAAATTGTTCCATATGCTTAGAATATTTGGGATTTAGCCTGGAAGAAAAGCAAAAGCACTTCTAGTAGCTGAGCAGTTCCCCCCTAAAATATGCATCAAGTCATCTTTGTACAATTGATTCTTAGGTAAAAAGATTTAGAGTAACTGTTTCTGCTTACTATGTTCAATAGAAAAAAACCTCAACACGCAGTTAAAGAAATATAAGCACTTACACCTTAGCAATGTAAAATTTAAGCAAAGGCAGTGCAAAAATACTTTGAAATACTTTACTGACAATTTCATTCAATTCATCTGCTTTACTAGGTCATTTGAATTATTAATAACATTTATAAATATATTCCTTTGACAGCTGTCATTAATAAAAAGATACATTTTTATATAAAATAATCCAGTTCCAACTATTCACCATATTTGTTTAATCTTTTAATAGAAACTAAATTTTGCCTCCATGTTTAAGACATTTGCTTTAGTTCTAAAATTAATCTGTCTAATTAAAGACTAGCTTTGATAAAACAGAATGAGAATCTATTATTAGCTTTAATATGTTAGTGAGGAAGATGCATATAGGACAGATTACAAGATGACAAAGAGCTCTCTGTGGGATTCAGATGGTGACTGTTACTGAGAGGAACACCACTTCCTTCCTGCATCCCAGCCCTTCATGCAGGAGGATTCTGAACTTATCAGGACTTTTTTAATTAGAGGTTGTAAATTAAAGTACATTATGATAATATTTTTTTTCAAATATACTGCCAGTATGAAGTGTTTTGTACAAATGAGCACTGATTGATTCCAGGAACAGCTTCATCCTAATTGTCATGACCTTACAGAACTAAAGAAGGAACAGCAAATGAGAATTTTTGGCAAAAGTTTAGATGCATCACCATTACTGCCTTGCACACCACCATTTCTGTAACACAACTGCCAATCACAATTTAAGCACTTAATAAATCACATCAATATATAAAAGGAAATAGAAATATGTTTCCATTTCTGAGCAGTTTTCATCTTTGTTGGAGAAGAGCTTGATGACACTTACATACAAATAATTTTTTTATATAGTTTGTTAATTCTGCAACTTCAGGTATCTGCATTCCAAATGAGTAAGTTGAATGCTTCTCATTTTTATAGCAAAAGACAAGTAATAAGACGGAAAGAAATATTCTACTAAAACAACTAAGCTGTGCAAGGCTGCTTGAAAAGCTCATGATTTATGTTATTTTACCAATTTAGGAAAAGTGAAATGAGCCTGTAGTGATTCCAGTTTTGTGGTATATATTTATATCATCTACTGAGCAAAATAATTTTAAATTGACCCTGCCAAAAGCATGACTGGTCTCTCAGGTATGTTTAAACACAAAATTTCAAGTGCAAAAAGGAAATTAAGAAGGCATATCACTGCTAATGTCTACTGGTGTGTGAGCAGAGCATGGTACTGACATGTACCAAGATAAAATAGCAGGTGGGATAGTAATGGTCATTTTTGCACAAAGCATATACACAACCTCTGAGATGGAACTGGTCTTGTTCAGTGCTACAAAAGACAGACAAAATTGTCAGGCGCTCCTTCTTCAGGACAGCTTGGCTTTGCAGGAAAGACAAAAAGTTATATTGCTACGAACTTTCCTTGCCTACTTTTATTTTTAGCAACAAAAGAAGTTATTAAAAAATTACTGTCTACAGTATATCAGATTTGTTTTCCTGCTCTATGCATGGAAGGCTGTGAAAACTATCAATATTTTTCTCTTTCCTCAAGGATAATTGGCATAAATAAACTATAGGGAATTCCTTTCTTATGAAAGGAATGGGTGTTTAGTCTAGTTAGTACTGTAGTAATTTACAGCTTTCTGCTTTTATGTACCAAATGGTATTTCCATCCTTAGATCTTGGAGCCAAAAAAATCTACTCTTTCATTCCAAACATTTAGCAGTATTACACAATGCATACATAAATATATAGCTGCCAGCCTTGCAGAAAAAATTCAAGTGGCAAATACTTTACATCCAACCTGGAAGCAACTTATTCTGCAAGTACACCAGCAAAAACTTTTGCTGCAAACCATTCATCCTGCCCATAAAACAAAAAAAATCACAACTGATTACAACTTTCATTGTTGCATGGCATAAAAATACAAAAAATAACCAGCTTCTATAAAATAATTTATTATTTGCATCTCTTAGTTCCATTTATCTTATGCACATAACTCTCTTAAACAGAAGCTCTAAGTAAGGTGGCAATCTTTAAATTCAGTTTGAGAAACGTAGCCCATTATCGCATTCAGAAAGTAGACAGCAACTTTTATTTTCAGAGATGTATGTGGGAAAGGTGATGCTGTAGCAATCTATAAAATGTAATAGCCCTCCCAAAAACCTGTCTTTGTATACAGATGCAGCAACTCATTTGAGCCATACTGTTCAGAGAGGAGGTGCATTTCACAACATGAACTGCCCATCACGACTGCTACTTGATCTGATGAATGGAAACAGGAGTAAATAGTAGCGCAAGAAACACATCTCCTTTGCAGACTGGAATGGCAGCTGCTGGTGACATACAATGCTGGCAAAGTAACTTGAAGTTGCAAGGCATGAAATAAAAACACTAGCTAAGGTTCTTCTCAAACACAGCAATGTCTCTCAATTTGATGCGAACTTTTTTCACATTCCTCTGTTTTTGTCTAATTCAGATGAATTTAAATCCTGGAAGAAACAAACTTATAAGATTCCACCTGTGTTCTTGCACTCAACAGGTAGAGCCTAATGTCATGTTATTTTTTTAAAGTTTGCCTGTTCAGGCACTTCCTCTTCTGTCATTATTATCTCCAATACTTTCTTCTCTTAAGTTAGAAGAGGCAGTGTAAGGCTCACTAATTTTTTTGCATTATTAGTAATCCAATTCTTGATTATTTTTTCCTATATGGCTTATAACAGTTATTACAATATTCCACCATTTCATCTTGTTTCAGGATTCCTTATTGCTTAACATAAAATGTTCCTTTTTGTTAGTCTAACTATGCTTTTAAACTTCTCATTTGTGTGCACATTTTATAGCGTTATCTTATCAGGTGTCTGTCTTATGTAATTCTCTGACTATCCAAGCTAATGATTTTGTAAGTGTTCTCTACTTTCATCCGGTCTTGAATTCAATTTCATATTTTTTTACAGTCCATATTTTACTGGAAAAGCATTTGATGAAGAGGTCAAAAATACTAAACTGATCCACGTCAGGCATTCATCGCTTCTTGAAATTTTGCCCCAACTTTTGATTTTGGACATAACCTAAATCAGATTTTATGAGCAAGCAGCTCAGATCCATTTGGTGAAAGGTGATCTGCTTGCACACACAGGGTCACTCTCAGAAACATTTTTTTCCTAAATTGAGTCTTTTTATTGTTTACAAAAGTTAACCTAATTCCTTGGCCTGTCCAGCAAAACATAATTTATTTTTTTAGGGTTGTTTCCACTACTGCAAGCACTTTCAATTAAACAAGCAATTGTGTCTGAGAAGGAAATCACCTTGCACAACATAATACTCAGAAGTCCAGGCAATTAGCCACCTTTTCTTTTAAAAACCTTTTCTGAATCAATGTTCCTTTCTGCATTACTAATGCAAAAATGTTAAAACAACAACAGAAAACCAAAACTGATCAAAAACTGAAACTGCCTAGCAATCTTTTCTTCTGATACGGTTTGAGTGAAGCAAATGTCCATTTTCCCCTTGAATTCTGAAGCGAGTTAAATATGTAAGCTAGTTTTAAAATGTTTTCAAAATATACAAATCAGGCTAAATGCAATTGGAAAGCCTGCTGACAGTGTTCTGTTGAATTTTTCCTAACTCAGGTCAAATACACAAATCTCATAACATCAGCAGTCTATCCTCAAAAAAATTCTTGACAGAGATCTCTTGACTTTTGACTTACCAGAAATATCACGCCTAACATCTAGTATTCTGGTGCTAGACCCACTAAAATGGAAAAATAGAATGAATATCAGCAGTTAAATGCCTGAGCTCTTACTGTCGTTTTCTCCTCCCACCCTGACAAATGTATAAATTGTTGGCTAAATCCCAATCCTGAAGTCATGGCCCCTGCTCTCTATAAAATTTACTACTACAAAACAGTAAATTTGCATTAGCAACTACAGAAAAATTATGAATAAAAGTAATAATAAAAGCATGCCTGCTGCGTGCTTAGAGCAAAATATTAGTTACAGAGTAATTGAACTATTACCTCTAGTATCACACCCACTTTTAAGAGCATTAACAGTAGCTATGACATTCTTAAACTTGGCTGAAGTTACAACATTGAAGTAATATACTTACTGGTTTTAAAAACACTTTACAGAATGAAGACATTAGATTTTACTAGATTTGCCTAACATGCATACCATACCCTGTTTTAAAGCATGTACCTAATCCAAGAACTTGAAGCTTAACCACGTTGTGTATGGAATTTTTCCTCAATTTTCATAGTATACTTTCTTTTGAGCCATTCCCAAAACGCAGCTCAGCAACCCCTGAACTACTTGTTGAATCAGATCGGTGTTTCACCAAAGACCGTTAAAAGATTAAAACAAATAAGATATCTGTTGTCAAAGAGTTGAAAAAATATTATACATCACTTAATTTCGCACAACACTGATTAAAACAAACCCAAGCTCTGCTACACAGATAAGCTGCACTCAGTTTTTTTATATGTTTTTATTTTTTTTAATGTTGTTTTTTAAAGAAAGAGTTAACAGCATTATTAAGTGTGGAATGTTAAGTGTTTATGCAGTAGTCTCCCTTAAATAGGGGACATATCCTCAGTTGCCACAAAGTCGTACTTAACACATTGCTATGTTTTCTTAAGTTGAAGGAAAAACCAACAACCAAGTTGTGTATTTTTTTTTTATTAAGTGACTGAGTGATGATGAACTTATTTCACAGCATGATAATTAAACAGTTTAGAAACACCACAGTAAGTCAACATTTGCCAACCTACAAAACCAGGAGTTCAGATGCTGCATTTGTAAGACTCAAGTCTTTGTTCACACAAACAGTTGCACTACCTAAAGCAGATGTTCCCAAACTGTGCTACTCAAGACACTTTAGAATTATTTTATGTGTGTGGTAGGCATTAGGAGCCACGCCTCCTGAGCTGGGGGCTGGAAAGAGAGAAGAGGTAAAAAAAAGAAAAGTAAAAAGAAGAGTCTTTGTCAGAGAGGGTCAATGGTATCTGTATGCTGGGTGGCAATTTCTGAGTTTCCAATACATCAGTGACAGTTCTATTCAACTTAAAGCAGAGCCTGGAGTTGAGAAAAAACACCTTGAAGAATGACTGCACATGACAAATATATAATGCAGCAGAACAGTAATTAGTGTGCAGTGCTTTTACGGTTAGCCAGTTGTACCTATTCACCTCATAACAGAATTTTAGTTCAGGATTTCTTTTATTTTTTTTTCTTTTATTTTTTTTTTTTTAAACACACATAATGAATAAAACTACTTTTGCTTTTATCCTGTACTTTAAAATAGAAAAGTAAATCTCAGGAAACATGCAGTTGTTCAAATTTCTAAACTCTCACTTGGGCTTTGAAGCTTAACAACCACATACCAAACCATATATTGTTTGTGGTTTCAAGACTTAGAGGCACTGAACTCTCGTTCCCTAACTATCACAGAGACAACATTCACCTGCTGAATCACCAAAACCATATCTCAGTGCACAGACATTTCTTCTGAGCTATCTCCCATTCAGTTGCTTGTCTGGGTACATCTCTCCTTGCTTTTACAGAAGAGTCAGCAAGAGGTGCACTTTTGTAAATTGTAACTTACCGTCAGACCTATTGATATGATACTGCTGTAGCCACAAAAAGGGGAGAGAAAAAAAATCTTCCTAAATTTTTTGAGGTGAGCGATGAAAAAAAAAAAAAAAAAAAAAAAACGGTAAAGCAATTTATTTCCTTGTGGAACAAGGTCTATGGGAAGTTGAGCCTAGATTCACACTTCCCTACTTTTGAAGCTTTGGTTCCTAAACCAGAGTTTTCCTATAACATATTTTTTCCATATGTTAAAACAAAGAAAAACCTCTATATGCATAAAGCTACTCAGACATTACATATCATTTAAAAATCATCAGGCACTTGTTATGTTTTTGATTTGTAGAAAAGACAGGACAATACTGAGTAAAAACCGACAGTTAATACCACACTTTTGGGGTTTTTTTAATTATATCACCAGTTCTGAAATGGGTTAAACTCTTCACTAAAATCAATCTTTGAATTAACTCTTCTGTCTGTTTTGTACATTGATCAAAGCTTTTATTATAAAGCCTAGGAATCTAAAGTGATTTTTAAATCCCCTCTACAGTTCACAGTTTTTTTCTTACCCTTCAGTTTCACTGACAAACCCATCTCACTCAAATATGGACCTCATACTCAATAATTAACTCAAATCCTTTTTTTTTTTTTTTTTTTGCCTTACTGAAACGATGTCTTAACTTTCTCTTCACTGAACTGATGGCTCAACAGCACCTTCATACATTTTTTTGCCTGGAATTTCCCTAGAATTTTAACTGGAAAAAAGGGAAATGGTCAATTACATTCCACCTATGTAACAGGAGAGTTTATTTTACTAGTAAAAAGCAATGTTGACTTTTGCCACTATTGTATTAAAAGGGTATGGAGGTGTGTTTAGGAGGTTTCTTTATAAGACCATTCAAGTCCAATCCTTGCTATCTACGTAAAGGTATTAATGAATATGTACTTTCTAACACAAATCTCTTATTTAAATTGAAGGGGAAAAAACATACATTCCACCAAAAGAGATGAAGCTCTATTTTTTATACCAACTCAAAACTTTTCAGCTATTTAACAGAAGACAATGATTGAAGTATAGCAAGTGAGTCAAGTGGGCTTTTGGAGGGTTGTTTCCTTTCCAGACCAATATTGTCTCTCCTCTGCTTGGGATATGGCACTTATTCCAATCTTATTTCACTGTCAAAGCCCATGGATTTATCTTCTTTAAAGCCACATGCATGTCCTCAGTCTGAAAGATGATTCCTTCCTTGTCCCTTGAAGAAACCTCTAGTCAGTCCCTAAATGTGTTGTCAGCCACTGAGGTCGACAGTTAGACCTCATTTGTACCACACAGAGGGAAGAGCAATGGATTGCTTGGGACAGAACTGGAAGGACTGTCTGATAAAAGTACACCAAACAAGAAATGGTATAAGCAAGGAGGAGACAAGGCTACCATGATCTTTTCCTCCAAAAATGCAAAATATGGCACATTGAAAAAAAATATCAGTAAAGACATCATCCTTTGGTTTGTAACTCAGATGTAGACACAAAGAGGAAAAAAGGAATTCACTAAAACTGAATACTTCAGGACAAAAAGCTAGTGTCTTGTGCTGGGCCATAGAAATTGTACTGCTGAAGATGTGACAATGGAGTTTGATAGGGGAGCCAAAATATTTGACCAGTCAGGCCATGGACTTACTCCAGTAAATTCCTACTTTAAGTGATCAGTTAGAATTTATCTTGAGGAGCCAAGTATGTATGTCTTTCAGCTTATAAGATGTTATACAATGCCACGCATAAAGTGTGCAGTACTGTGCAATTCAAAAGGCACATGGGTTGAATTTCAAGAGGCAATTATTCAGTGGAAGAAAACGAGCGTATCTTTGTTCAATTAAAAACAGAGTTTAGCATGCATCACTGAGGGCAACTAATTCCTATTTGTAGGGCCCCTTTAATGTTCACAGCTGTCAGGCAACAAACCTACATTTTCTTAAGGCAGTTTCAGATAAATGAAGTAAACTGTAAGAACTAGAATAGAATTAAGTTTCTAGAATAAATATGGTAAGTTTTATCATTAACATAATACCCTGTTAAGCATACAGTTAGGCCAGCCCATCACTGCACTGAGGAGCAAGAACTTCAAGGAGACTTTTCCCAGGGAACATTTATCAATACATTCAGGTAAACTCTGAAGCATACTTTTGCAATTCACTATTTTTTACCTTCCTGGATTCTCTTAAAAAGAAAAGTAATTTATAAATTAATCAATTACAACAACCAAGCTCTGGTAACTAGAATTACCTTCTAATTATCTTGCTAGAGTTCCAAGACAATTCACAAAGCAATGATTCTTTAAGTAGTTAGTGCTCTATCAAAGCACGTAGGGAACAGAAACTATTTCAACAGAGTTGAAGGTTTTGTTTACTCTGGAAAAATAAACAGGGTTATAACTAGCTAGAACTGTAAACATCTACAAAGCCCAGTCATACAAGCATGTCTTATTTCCTGTTTGACTTTATCTGTATTCCAATAAGGAAAAACGAAGGCATTTCTCCTATTGAAAAGCTCGCACAGGAAGAAAACTGCTGAGTCATAAGGGCACAGACAGCAATAAAAGCTATACCAGTATTAATAGATTATTTGTACACATTTCTAATGTGTATTCACACCGAAGCCTTAAATAACCAGGACATACTTTTAAGGTCATAGCCAAGCAAACCATATTTCTACAGCTTTAGATGGATGAATCATGAAGTACATGGAAGACAGATGTTGAGAGCCTGGTTCTACCTCTAATTATACTTTTCTACTCAAACTGTCTTTGGAGGAGGGATCAATAGTTACAGTGATTTGAAAAACAAAACCAAAAAGCTCCAAATCTCATTATATTTAGGTGCTACAGTATAGTAATAAAAACCTTAGCAAAGATTACAAGACTAAGAATACATTATGCAGGACAAACAGCAGTACTTCCTGAGGCTAAGCGTTTATCTTGCTACCTGTTCTGGGTCTGAATGTCTAACACTAACAGTGTCAAACTCCAAAACACTTCCATTGTTAGAATAGGTTAGATTATATTTTAGGCTCAGATCTTGCAAACAAGAGACTCAGGAATACAGAGAAAAGCCCAGAACCATATGCTTAAAACTAATCTCCCGATTAACAAGGACTATAGAGAAAAAAACAAATGCTCTGCATACTGGGACAGGGTTTTCAAGAAGTTTTACAACAGATCTGTGAAACGTAAGAGGTTCCTACACTGACTTTCCATATGCCTTTGATTAAATAATATCCATAGGGCAGAGATAAAGAGATACCTTTTCATTTCTTTTCCTTGCAAAGGGACTTCTAACAATGTTTAACATCCATCACTGAAATACTGCAGTGTAACAGGAAAAGAAAATTCAAAGAACACATTCACTACTAGCATTTGTACCTGGTTTCTCCTCTTTATCCAACAAATGCATTGACATATTAGGCTCTTACTTAGTGATATAAACAGAATTTTCAATTTTAGATGTTCAGTTTGTGATATATTAAATCTCAGTTGCATCATTCCTTAGGGGTACAGGGCTGCCCCAGCTGCACCAGATGTGTAGTGACACAGCACTTATAAAAATAAAATTTTTCTGAGTAATTTAAGAATGAGCATGTAACAGAAAAAACACACACATTTTGAGATTTAAGGTGATGTCATAGCTACATGGCTTTAATCATAATTTTTGAAGATCAGAATTTAGGACTTCAAAGCCTAAATCCCTGTTTATCTTCTGTTACGTAAAATACAGGCTAAAATAGCCTGTAGCAGACAGCCAGAAATGCTCAGTATGAATCTCGGGGGATTGTGGGCAGCAGGGGAGGTCTGGAGGAAAAAAACCAACCAACCTACCAAGAAAACCACCAACAACAAAAAATACCACACCAAAAACCCCAAGTACCGCAGTGTGAAAGAATAAGCATGGATTAGGAAATAACTTGAATAGTATGATAGTCTGATACTGAAATAACTATACAATTCCGAGGTTCACATTTTGTAATAATTCTGGATTGTGGCCAGGGAGAAAGCCACTGGTTTGTTTCGGGTTTTTTTTCCCAAGTTTTTTTTTCTCCAGCTCTCAGATAAGATTCAAATCAGTTGTCCACCTGACACTTGGCAAAAAGGCTATCTATATCTATAGTTCGGAGATATGTTGTTGGCCTTTTCAATGTAACAGAAGAAATACATTGTCTCCCACTTTGCCTATCTTTCCCATTTGTACACCTCAGCCATACTTTCCAGAGCAGGAACTACATGCAGTCTGTTTTCTCCAGTACAGAGTGACAGAACAGTGGACATCACAGGAAAAATATATTATCAAGGAATATATTTTATGTGATGACAATGTCTGCACTGCAAATTTGAGCTATGCTATGCCAAGGAATGTGTGTTAATTATACTACAAAGTAAAAAAAGGCAATGCAAACTTACTGGAAAAAAAACCCTTAATTATTTTGTTATTGCTGTGCTTGCCAGAATCACTAGCATACAACATAAGAAACTAATTCTAAACTAATTTTGAGCAGAAACTTTCTTCTATAAAGGCAGAATACTGCCCAATAAGCAAGATGGAAAAAAAATCCATACTTTAAACCACAGGAATTCTTAGTGAAATGGATGAAAGGATAATTAATAAGCAACATGTTGAATTTCATTTCTAATGTACTGATATGCACACATAGCACAGCTACTTCATTTTTGATTCTGCAAGCCTCTCCTTTATTCTCAATACACCTTTAAAAAGAAAAATCATGCCACTAACATTAAAAAAATTGATTAGTCACACAAACTCTACTTTTAGCCCTTTAATCTGTTTCACCAAAACCCCAAGAAAAATCTTTATAAATGTTTTTCCTTACTGCAGTAAAGTATTTAAGTGATTATCAATTCATCATATAAGGACCAAAGCTAGAGGCAAAAGGGTTTTTTCCTTTCGTATGCATGGGGAACACAGTCTATGCCTAAATGATTGTCCAGTTGTGCTCCAGATGCTGAGCTCACACTAACCTGCATCCGCACTAAGAGCTGTTGTCCCATATTCCACTTTATATTTTTCACTGCTGAGTGCACACATGCATGGGCACTTAGCATCAAAATGGACTGAAATAATACCAGGACAACACAAAGTCTTTACTGACTGTCAGCAGACACCTGCCTGATTTATCCTAGTCTCTTAAAAATAAAAAGCTTGCCCTAAGCCACTTTCAGAAAGTATCTTACATGCACAAAATAAACACTCTAGCAGTGATTTAAGCTAACCTGCTTGACTTTGAGGACTGTTAATCCACTTGAGTACAGGCAGGTAGCACTGCACTGCTGAGAAGTGACACCACCCTAAATCACTTCTTAGTTTTGACTCACCACATAAGACTTTATAAAGAAAGACATATTATTTTAAGCCACTACTGAAATTTTCCTCTTGACTACAAGGTCAAATTCATACATATAAAAGCATGCCTGAGTGCTTGACAGTGGATACAGAAAGCTTTCTGACACCATGTGGACTTGAGAATAACCTGACCACACAAAACTAATGTATCTAAAGGGTCCCTTCACACCACAATAACTTTACTAACAAACGACAACAATCAAAAACAACTGCTTAACAGAATACAATCACCAACACAAGAAAATAAGATGTCTTAAAGTTGTGAAAGAGAAAAAATACGTACACTTACTTCCTAGAACCTGAAATATGTCAAGCACGCAGAAGTCTATCACATTTCAGTAGACACTATAGAAACACTCACCTGTCTTTAGCTCTGGAGAATATCTTGTACCATTTTAATGACTAGGGTAAGGGGAATATGCTTTTTTATTGGTAGGGATATATATGTATATATGCAAATATAGGTGTGTGCATACACACACACACACTTAGCTTTTAAATGTGCCTTAAGTGAGGCACATTTATTCAAACTGATGTAACTTTTAGAGATGTCTTTCACGAAACAGTTCTTTTTTTCACCCCAGACTTCCGCCTTCAGAAAACAGACATTCACTCTAGATTATTTAAACTTGGAAAAATGCAAATGTTTTCTTTGAAAAAAATATCTATTGTTACAGCAAAACCTTGGGTTTCCTTTCAAGCAAGATCATATGATTACGCATTTATATTTTACTTTCCGCAGGAATTTACACACCCCCCATTTGCATCCTGTTATTCATTTAGCATTTCCCTTTACTTCAGCATGCTGCGTTAATGAAGTGGAGCAGCTGGCTCAGTCTAGGCACTCAAGGTGACAACCAGTGCTCACTCGTGAATTTGTCAGATTTATTCTACAGGGTTTTCTGCATATATTCAATTACACAAAAAAAAAAGCCATCCTGAGAAATATTGCACAGATTGACCATGAAAATCTAAACTAAGGGTTTTCAGGGGTTTTTCGTTCATTCTCAGCATTAATTTTTCTTCTGGAAGCTGAATTTCACTGAAACAGATTGCACGTTATTTAGAAATGTTAGTATAAAAGGCCACATTTTCACTACTGTCTCTGTCATGGTCAAAAACTGGTTACTCTTACTGAAGTCATTGATTTTAGTCTTTAAACACCTTGAGATGGAAACTAATGACTAACTTAGCTTGTACAGTTCAAAGGCCTGAAAAGAAGTAGTAAAAAGGTTTCTGCTAAAAAAGCGTTAAGACAACTTCTACTGAAGCTATTCTGTCTGAAGGTATAAATTAAACTTGCTTAACTTTATACTACTAAAAATGTCTTGCACAAGGTAAGCAACATTAGATCACTTATCTTTTCAATTTTAGCAGGCCTTTTTATATAATGGAGTCTAAAGGAAAAATATTCTCTTGTCATGCACCCTAGTATATGCACTTGTCGCTCTCCTACAAGGCAAATCAAAATTCTGCGCCTTAATTCATTACAACGCAATGAAATGTTCTATATTCTACAGCAGTTGTCCAGTATGCCAGCATTAACTACGGACGTTCACTGAAATGGATACAATCCTAGTGCTATGCTACTAAGTTAAAAACACAGGTTGTTTGCCTCAATTCCAGATCCACAGTAGTTAAACTGCAACTTGAAATGCAAACACAACTTCTCTGCCACTAATGCACATCTAATTCAACACTAGTCCAAATTGCTGAAAGTTACCATATGTTCAAATTAGAAACAAGCAACTGATGTAAATTTTGGTGTGAAAGAATTCTGATTGTCTCTTTACAGCTAAAGGCATGATTTTATTTTTTTTTCCCTATAAAGAAATCATAGCCTTAAACCCATTATTACAGGACCTTCAAGTGCAAATTGGAGGGAAGGGGCAGGAAGAATAAAAATCAAGTATTTCCATTGCATGAGAAATTGAGATTTGTTATTATCACTCCATCCCAAGCAAAAAAAAACTTGCAATCTTGGGCTTATTTCAGAAAACATAATATAAAAACCACAACAAAACACATTTCATTGAGACTAGAACTACTTCAGTTCACTGGGAGAGCACAGACAAGCAAAATAATTTCTTTTAAAGCAACCCACACGAGATATCTTGCAAAGATTTTTATGAAACTGATATACCAAATGATTTCTCTCATTTGATGGGAGAAAACTTTTTCATGTGAAAAAAACACTGCCAGAAATATTTGCCCAACTCTAACCTTAGAGTGGATTTCGTATTATGAATTCTCCTGAACAAGCACAGAAATCAAGACACTTGCATGTATTCTTCAAGCAATAAAACAGAGAATGTGAATTTATAAGCATTAATAAATTGAAGCCAGTTGACACAATAAATGAAAATAAATGTTCTGTATTCCTGCAGAAAAAAAGTGGAATATCTTAGTCAGGTTTCTTTAGTCCTTTCAGCTACAGCTGATCAACAGAATTTCATCTTTAATATAATATTGTAAAATCTGATTGATTGGTTCAAGAAAAGGACAATTAATTCAACACAAGTTCATTGCTTTATTCCAGCAATGAAAAGGATCACGCTATTTCTGCCTTTGAAAAAACTGGCATGAAGCCAGCCAGCATATGTCACTCTACAGAGCAGCTCAGGTAGTGATAGAGTGGGGTAGGACTCCTTGGCCAGCTCTGAGGTGGCCAAGGACACCCACTTCCGGCCTGATGACTATTCCAAGTGCTGCTGTATTACCCTTGCCAGGGCTGGGGTCAGTGAAAACCTGCCCACACAACTGGAGAACCTTAGATGTCGTCTTAATGCCTCATGTCCTGCATTAATCAGGGCTTGGACCCAGGAAAGACTTTGTCTTTCTTTACAAGTCACCTTTGCAATAAACTATAGGAAGAGGCAGTAGCAATTACTTTATATCGAAGTTATTTTTGATGTATCATTAAGCAAAACATACAGGTGATGGAAACGCACATGACACATTTTGAACAGTAATAGTTTTACAAAGGCAATTTCAGGGGGGGAAAAAAGAAATCTCTTGGGTATTTTTGACAGTCTGATGAAAAGGACTGGAGGACTCCTTAAAGGCAATATCAATTCCAAATGCAAACCTTTGAAAGCCTCCTGACCTAAGTGAAATGTAAGTAGTTACATTTGGTTTCAAGAAACTGGAAAGCTTACTTTATACAGTTACATTGTATATATCCACAAAGTTCCATTAAAATACAGATAAATTTAACAGTTTCAAGTACTTGAACAGCTGAAATCAACATACAGTATAAAGTGAATTTTACAAGCAGTTCAATACCAAATAAATTCCCAATGCTTACCATCAAAAAAACTTTTGGCTCTCAGGTAACTGACGCTAAGCCTAAGCACAGACAGCTTATCCAATTTGGCGATAACATCTTGAGGGAAAGGCAGGAGGCTAGCCAAGCGGTCCAGCTCCGCATTCAAGCGGTCCCTGTGTCTCTTGGATGGATTGGACTTGACTCCTTCAGCTGGGGACGGCTTTACTCTGTGGCAATAAAACAAACACAGTATAAATGCAAGTTCCTTTCCAAAATGGAGGCAAATATTCACCAAGGATAAGATTACAAATTGCCTCAAACTTTAATAACCAAAATGTTTTCCCAAGTGATTTTGTTTCCCATTGGAAAAAAAACAACACCTAAGATGGCTTAACCTCCCCTTCAACACATACACACTATTAAACGAAGCAGTTTAAGCTACAATGTCTATTTGAACGTGCAATGAACATTTGAAACCTTTGAGATTCAGCTTTTTTTAATAAAAAGCTTCCTACATTTTCCCTCACTTATTCTTCCAAATGTTAGTATTATAATAAATAATAATTATTATAATAATTTGATAAATTTTAGTAATATCTGTGTACAAATACATTCGAAAGTACACTTTTTAACTTGAATAATTATTTCTCACAGATGCCCCTAATTTTTGTCAATGTTTCGATTAGGCTATTTTCAACTGAATACATCAAAAGTTTTAGTAACATGCTAGATAATGAAGGATCCAAAACTGCATAAAAATCCCCCGAGATACAGTTGGTCAGCACGTAAAATTTTTGTAGCAAACACTATTGAGCTCATCCTTTGAGTCACCTCTCAGCCTGAAGGCATTTCGAGTACAGCATGTCAAAGGGATGCCTTTGTACCTTACAAAGAACAATTTCAAAAGCTTTTCTTGTTATGAATTACATAATGAAGTTTTTATAAACTTGCTATTTTCCATTCATATCCACCCCGAGCTCCAGTTCCAGATATTTAGATACACCGCCCCATGCACACAGAAGTCTGGGAACAAGTTTAAGCCCCTACTCCTTCAAATTACAATTAGTCATTACAAGCCAATACTGAAACCAAATAATTTATCTTCACAAGCCATAGTAGATTTTATGATCTTTATTAAACAGTTTTCTAATTAAAGAGTGATTCATTCTCACTTTTCCAGTATTGAGGTTCTACATAAGATCTGCAGCAGTTATCAATTCGTGCTCCTCTCGTAGGAATGTTTGTTCTGCAATATTCATCACTCAAAAATACTGAGCATAAAGACACTCAGCAGCTAATTTCTTTAGTAATTTGTTTAGTCTGCTTCCAACTGTCATATTTATATCAATTTTATGATGAGAAAATGCAAAAGCATAAATAGTTATTTTTGCCACTCCTTAAAGTAAACCATACAGAAAAATAATTTCATCTTGTGTTCCCAGCCAAATGAGTACTGATAGAATGGATATTCTTATTTTTAGCTTATTTTCACTTTATGTCTCAATTACACTTCTTGTTAGTTTAAATTCAAGCCCTTTTTTTCCCAGCCATTGCTTATTCAAGTGTCACTTGTCAAAAACTTGCACTTAAGCCTGGCTTCCTGCTCCCCACCACTATGACTGTCCTTTTGCACATTAGAGGAGGCACATGCCTTATGTAGGGCCTGGAAACATGAAGGTGCCATAATACAAAATGTTGTTAATAGACAAAAATATATCAGCAGCAATTACTTACTCCCCAGATAAAGTTTAACTTGCTGCAGGGTAAATATTGTCTAGGACACAGTTTTAGTAAAGCCTTATCCTAAAAACATTGGAACAGTGGGCAAAATGAATCAAGAAACATGAAAAGTCTTTCTCTTGAAAAAAACCCCATAGCTTTATCATCAATGGCCATGGATGACAAGCTATTTGGTTAGATGTGTGCTTCGGTCACAAGTCCTGAGCTTGACAGTGGCAGTTCACCATATTCCCAAGTGAATATTAAACTTCAAATAATTTAGCAAAGCTTTCTTCATATTCTCTTATGCTGACAGAATACTAACTTCTACAAGCCATAGGTTTACACAATTTAAGTATAACCCTAATAAAATAAAGTTCAAAATCACCTACTTTTAATTTATTGCTAATGTTTGTTTCTTTTTTTTTTTACATATTAGACTGCCATAAATGTCTGGATAACAAATTCCAAACTTTAAGCAGGTATCAGTTGTATAACTGGTCTGCTCCTGAAAAGTGGAGGACCCCACAGAAACCATTCAACAAACTTTTCAAACTAAATCAGAACTAAATAACAAACTTTTCTATTTTAACAACTTTCCACTGGTTTGCTTTAAACTTACAATTTGACAAAGTAGTTGAAACTATGTGCAACTGTGCAGTCATCTCATCAGGTTATCAGTTGTTGATTGTTTTTTCTAATTTACATTGACTTTGTAGTGATTTCTCTTTTTTACTTTTAACTAGTTGAAAGTATTTCTGAGTATTATGTTACTACTATTTGCAGCATAAATCTTGCCATATTCTCTCCCTCCAAATCAAACAGTGGTTATCCCTAATTTTCCCCTTTGTCACCCAACTAAAAGCCATTACATAAAAATGGATTCTCCAGTGACGAAGGGAATAAGGGCGGAAGTGCCAGGGGCATAAGCGGCAAGCTAAACCATTTTCCATCCACTTATATAAACCCTCAATGCTAAAGACAGCCCTAGCTTCACTGCAGAAAATTATCTCCAAGGCAAATTATGTACTATGTCAAGATTAAATCCATGCACGTGTTTTATATAAAAGAAGAAAAAAGCACTAAAGGAGTGAACGTATTTTAAGCTGATCTTTCAGTTCTTAATCTTTTACCTTCCACAGGAAATCTGAATTCCCTAATCAAAGGCCAGAGGTCCCTGCACACTCAGTACCTCTGAACTGAGCTACAACCCTTATCATCTAACAATTGCAAGACAAGCAAGCACACTTAATTTTTAATTTACAATTTTAAAGGATTTGTCACCACAGCACTAGGTAACTACTGTTTTCACTGGTCTTCTACAGCCTGCTCAATCAGAAATTTTCATGAGACATGCTTACCATGTGTGCCTTCACAGACATTAACAGCAATAAATTACTAGAAAGTGCACAAGTACCCAATCCTTAATCATTATCAAAAGGCCGAATTAAGTTCAATATTTACACACTAGTTTTATCATTTTAAAGGGAAACTGAAGCAGTTTTTGAGAAAACGCAAAGAAAGCACAAGTTTATTTTCTTCATAATATGACAACATAAACTTTGGGGAAAAAAAAGAAATACCCCAACAATGAAGCACTGAAAAGCACGATACCTTATTAACAAGACTGAACTGTGAAATGAAGTCAAGAGAATAAAAGAATGTGCTAGAAGAGCAGTAAAGATACAGCGACATGTTTAAAAGAAACCTAAATTTTCTAAAAAAAAACTAATTAGAAATTAATCAGAACAGTTTTATAGCTTAGGAGAAAAGGACATAAGAAAGAACATACAAGTCACCTAGCTAATGGATTTAATCTCAGCTATGTATATTTTTTCATCTCATATTTAAGAGTAAATGCGCATATGATTTAATTCAATGTAGTTTGGGTATATGAAATGCATCAGTTACCACTAAGCAGGTATTAAAATCCTAAAAAATTCTCTATTTACTTTAGGAACTGGAAAATACTTCTAAGCATTTACTCTTATTTCCCACACCAAATTTACGATTACTGGAAATTCAGCTGATGATTCCTTTGGAAGCAACAGATATGATGCGGACTATCAAGCTCTGAGATCTAAAGTTGTCATCAACCAATCTTGAAGGGACGAGAGACTCTTTTCAGTGGGTCTTTCAGTAGAGACTGAAACCACCAAAGATTCAGACTGATGAAGGGATAAAGTTGATTTACTAAAAAAACCTCAAACATTTGCATGCTACTTGTCCAATGCTGAGCTACTGTTTGTCCTCCAGTAGCAGAGTTAGTTTGTTCAGGTTATTTTGGTGCATGAAGGACTCAACCAGAGTAATAGAGACATCCAGAACACCAATCAAGAACGAAAGTTTAACACTCAATTTTAAAATATTTCACTATTATTTAAGATAACAACCCAATGCTACTTGAATAAAAAGAAACAAAAAATTACGTTCCTGTCTACTGACCATGTTACCCACATACCTATACCTCCATTTGCTGCAGATTCTTTCCTAAAATGTATGCTTTTGCAAGAAACATTGACCAAAACCAAACCAAAAGAACCCATAAACCTTAAAACCAGTGAATTTTAAGTAGCAGTCTACATGTAACGTACAGCTACACCTGACAAATATATAGACTGACAAATATATATAAGAAGTTTATTCTACATATGTTAACACCTTATTGCCTTCATTTCAAATAAAAGGTGCAAACTGCTGTTGTAGCCAATACTGCTTTACACAAAGGAATATTTCAAAGATTATTTTTCTTTTCTGATGAACTTCCTTTTTGAAAGCTTATTCTGGCACTTTGTTTGTTTGCCTTGAAAGAATACATAAACTGTTTCAAAGTTTTAAATGAAAATATCTCTGCTCTGCTTTCTAACATTACTAGGACTACTCATCATTAAGGATCGAGTCAAACCTCTGGAGTACTTAATGTCATAAATATATTTAAGATAACACAGAACAAAATCCTACCAGAATTTTTTATTCAGTCTACTAAAGAAATAAGATATTATTTGCTTCTGCATAGTATGAAACATTTACAACTCACCACCCCTTTCTTTGTCTATTACATTTATCCAGTTATACAAAACAATTCCTATCCAAACATTGAAAAAAAAGAAAATAAACCAAATCAGAGATAGTAGGCAGAAAGACATAAGAACTGCAAGTTGGAGCTGTACTTATATAATACCATTCACCTCATGTTAGAATCTATCTGCAGTAAGCCCCCCTTCCATAAAATTTGCATTTTATCCTTCCTACTACAATGCTAGTATATTAGTTCACTTAATAATTGCTAGATAAAAGAAATTTAAGTCTTGAAAAAAAAAAATCAAAGCAAAACTCAGGGGCCACCCATTGCTCCCCAAGTCTCAGTGGGGAGAGAAAGACCCCCCAGCCCTGCTACCACCAGGGGGACTCGCAGGGTTCAAACACTAAATAGGGAGGAAATTGAAAGACTCCAAGGTATTAGGAAAGTGATTTCTGTAGCATATTACAAGCAATTGGAGTGCACATGTTTAGCATCCTCCCTTTTTTTTTTTTTCTTTACATGACAAGATAAGATGAACTGCAGGAACAGTTGCCTATTATGTTCCTCCGCAACTGCTTTTCTTTTTCAGCTGTGGTACTGTAATTCCCTACTGAATCAAAAAAGCACATTTCAACACTTGGCACCGTCAGGTAATAGCCTGTGATTCCCTTTCAAGTTCAGTTCTTTACATGGCAGATAATAAAAAGGGAGAGTTGCAGAAGGGAGGTTTCTTAAACTGGTTTTGAGTTACCACCATGGCTTTCGTGAGTTATTTGCACCTGAAGTAAGAAGTATTTCTTCTATTTAATTTTTTTTCAATAGCAACTATGGCACTATATTAAGACCTTCTTCCATTTCTAAAGATTATCTGCCTGTCACCACAGGTTACCAATTATTATGTGCCATTCAGAGTTACATATATGGCAAACAAAACATTAGAACTATCAACAGAAACAATTTCTTCTATAAAAGATACTAGTCCCAGTAATGTATGGCTTTTTCTTTTTCTTTTTTTTTTGAAGATCTCTGAATTCTACTGAGGGTAGGAAATATCATTATCAACTTCAAAGAGATTAAAATGACAGTAGTGTCAAAGCTTTATTAACCAGCACCAAGTACATCTTACCTCTCTCCCTCAATCAGTTAAAAAAGAACCTTATTACCTGTCTCATTTTTTTTTGGCCTAAAGGTGTGGTCTGTAACTAGTTATGTGAGAAATCGGAGCCCTCTGACCCACTAGAAATGTTCTGCAAGGTTGGCCTAACAGAAGCAGCAGCCAAAGAGCATAAGCATTTTCAGAAGAAAAGAAATACATAAACATTACATGTGAGATAAATGTCTTGCATAAAAATAATTTCCAGTAACCCAAGCAAAGTAAGTTAATAATCAGCCTCCACTTTGATTACGTGTGAGCACACTATTTCAATATGAATACTCTTATTTTGAGAAGAAACTTTTCCCTCTGGTCCTAAAGGGCACAGTCCCTCAATAGATAACTAGTTCCCATTAGTAATTAAAAAAAAAAAAAAAAAAAAAAAAAAGGCTTCAAGTTAAAATAATAACAGCAGCTCAGACAACTTACATAACGAGGGGATACAGGGAAAAGGATTACTTACGTAGACATCACAGTATGGTAAAATACAAGGTTTCACATCTTCTAGCCAAGGCTAACCAGAAATTAATAGCAAGCCAGACATTAAGCTATCTTACCAGGCAAGGCAGAACACCTCGCCCTTTCACAATCAGAACTATTTGCCTTTAGCTATTAATAGCCTACAAATACATGTCATTTCCTCATGAAAAAACACTGATTTCATTCTTAAAAGTCCAAATCTACAGTGTGAATTTATCTATGTACCTTTACATTTTTATTTGGAAAAGAAAAGTCAAAGAAGAAAGCACTGCTCTTTTCATAACTAAAGCATTTTCTAGTAAGGGAATTAAAAAAAAAAAAAAAGATACATTTTTAGACTTTCTGTGCTAACTTGTTGGGTTACATGCATTCATTCTAACAATTCCAACCATAAAGAAACAAGTGCTCAAGCTAATTCCCTTCCCCCCAAGACAGTTGTCTGGTGTGAATCTAAAAACATATCATCCACAATAGGATTTCATTAAATATTTGTCATTCTCTCCTTTAGTGCTTTTGTAGTTCTGGCAGTTATTTTACATCTACAAAAATACCCCTCCGAAACGCATAAAGATTTTTTTAGCTTTGCTTATTTTTCTTTCAACTCGGTAGTTTAGCTTTGCTACTTTTCATGACCTACAGATTCTTGACTTTCGGTCGAAAGTGCAAGTTAAGCATCTCCTCTAGCCTGAAAATTCCCCTCTCATGAGAGCAGCCTTTTAGTGGAGCATACAAAGATGCAAACCTAAAGCAGGTGCATCGTAGAAAATTACCCAGATACTAACCTGTTCCCATAGTTTCAATAAGATAAATTAATAAACAAAAAGCTACCATACACTAGACTTTTTCCCCCCCCCCCCCTTTCGACTGGTCTACAGCACTTGGGTTTCTCTGGCAAATAAACGCACCTCATGCAATACCGGAGGGTTAATGCTGGGGGTTCAGCCCTAAACGGTGAGAACCGGCCAAGCCGTTCCCGGCTCCGACCACTCGCTCCGCGCAGAGACACCTGAGCGCTGCGGGAGCGGTGCGGGGGGAGCGGGGGGAGCGGGCAGCCACCGCGGCACCACCCGCGGGACCCGCTCCGGCGGGGCGAGCGCAGCCACCGCGCCGAGCCGTCACCTGAGATGCCTCCCAATCTAGGTCAGCCGGCTGCGCCGCGCTGCCGGCACCGCTCCCTGCTTCCCCCGCCTCGACCCTGGGCGCCCCAGCACTCCCTTGGTTTTTTTTGGGGGAACCCCCCCCTAAAAACAGTAAGAACCCTGCCAGGACCTCGCGGCACCCCCTCTCCCGGGCGCCCCTGCCCCGCACGGCCCCGCCGGCCGCCCCCGCCGGGCCTCCGCTGCAGGACGGCGCGGCCCCGGCAAGCCCGACGCTCCCACCGCCCTCCCCGCCTCGCCCCCCGCCCGCCCGCGGCGCCGCTTACATTTTCTGCACAGGTTTCCGCCGCTTGCGACTGGCGTAGGTGACATGGGGGTTCATCCTGCCGCGGCTGTAGCGCCCCGCGCCGCGGGCGCCGCCGGCCGGGGGCCGCCGCCCCTCCCGCCCGCCT